>OY970822.1:84028175-85243216 GCA_963853835.1 Calendula officinalis | reverse complement strand
CACCCAAAGCTTCCCAATCCTGAACTTGAATAATGTATTGCAACCTTGTGAACAAAGTTTTCTGAAGAGATTCATGATAAATTGAGAAAAACTTCATCCTCGTTTCAGGATCTTTTGCTCTTAAACCTAGTAAAAATTGTCTTTCTACTTTTTGAAACACTTCTTGCCGCAAAGACAACGGGTACCTGTAAACCAATAAACAGTGTAAGATTTTTTAATTATTTGAATTTTATAATTTTATAATTAATGCTTACTTATTTGCATCTGCACAAAGCCCGTAAAGGAGGTCGAGATATTTACAGTCCCACTCTTCAACAGAAATTGATGAAAAATTCTGTTTATCAACTTGAGAAAGCTTTTGAAGGAAAGAAACAACTTCTTTTGGAGTAAGAAAAGCAGTCATTCCAGGCATACCAAAATCTTTATCAATCCATCCTTTTATTACATCAAGAATGCATAAAAGTACTGTATGATCAGTCCCTTTTTCAGAAAGCAACGAATTTAGAATCTGTGTTATGGATTTTTTGAAATCAGGCACAAGCATGATCCTTTCACCAATCAGTTTCATAACAGATTTAAGATTCTCAATCATAACTCCAGCATCAGCACCTTGTCGGGAAGAACTAACTGCAGAATCTGGGTCTGTTCTTTGGCCCTGAAAAGAAAATAACCAGATTCAATTGGCAAATGGCAAGAGCAAACAGAAGGGCAAAAAGGTAATTTCTATCAGATTCATACTTGTCTTGCATAGGAGCCAGGTGCAGATGCTGAATCACGTGCTAGATGTTGAAGAACACGAACCAAATTGAAAGGATCGATAACGTTCTTTTGTACTTGTGCTAGGGTTTGTATGATGTATAAAAGGAAACTAATCATGGAAGCAGAATTATCTTCGCCAGCTGTCTGATGAGCTACAACAGATGCAAGATGCTTCTGTATAAGTTCTTCAACTTTTTGGTATAATGCTTTGACATCTTGCGGGGTACTAGAAGCTTCTGGAGGGAAAGCAACATAAACCATCTTCAACAAAGAACATAAAGATTTACCAGCATCTAACATTTTATACTTGAAACATGGCTCAAGAATCTGCAAAATCATTAAACTTTTAGGGGTAAATATTGTATTAATTATTAAATCAAATGAAGATAGTTACCTGAGAAATATGGACGATGTTATTACGGATGAATAAATGTGGTTGTTTCTCCAATACTTTATTCATAACATCCAAACCCTGTGCTAAAGCTGTAGATGGATCTTTTGACTGAGTTGGTTGAACGCTGGTTAAAAGTTTTTCTAGATAGTTAAATTTAACATTAGCATTTGGCCACACTTCTAAAGCTTGTGATAAAAGCTCTAAAGCTTGTTTATACATGACACTTGTTTCCTTGTCTTTTGGCTCTATCACCAATGCTACCTATATATAAATTTATTAAAAAAGTTAAATAAATTTATAAAATAAACACTTGACTTACTCTTATCAGAAAATTGATTATCATTTCCTCCATTGCAGCATTAGGTTTGAATTCTTCCTCTGGTTGACCCGTGGATCCTGGTGTTTCAATATTTGGAATTGAAGAAGCCCCACCAGGTGACATCACACCAAGAGACTGAAGACCAGACTCCACTTTTAACCCATCCGTTGACCCGAGAGTTGACCCGTCATTAGTTTGACTTTGACTAGTGCCTTCACCATCATTGACTATTTTCATCTCATTTTGTCTCTGTCTCTCCCAATTAACAACCAATCCAGCAAGCTCAATTGCAAGGCGTCTGTTTTCTGAAGTGGTGTTATATGGTAAACCTAGGCGGCTGAGAGAGTTGACCATTTGAGGTACAAACTGGGCCCTACAGCTGTAGAACAGATCTGAATGACGAACGATGAGCTGGAAAATGTGGATTAAATTAGGTATTGAGTGTCCTTCTTCCACAAGGATCTTTTTTGTGTAACGAATCCAAATTGGCATACGGGAATTATCACCAATTGGTAATCTTCGTGGTAGTGCTGGCATTAATATGTCAAGTGCTTGTTTGACCAACATTTTGTTCTCTGGTTGACATGTTCTAAGAAGAGCCACAAACACCTGCAAAAATAGGTGAAATGAGAATTTGTTTTATTTATATTATATATAACTATATAAGTGACATATTTATGAATGTACCTGAAGTATGATCTTTTCTGGAGCATGATAGGCCTCTAAAAAGTGGCATACATTAACAAAGGCCCACTGTTTACTAGCACTGTCTTCACGTTTGAGATGATTCCAACCGAATTTTATAAGTTCTTTCCTATGTGTAACGAGGTCAGTTTGGAGATATTTGAGGAGTAAAGTAGCAAGTTGTAGTAGTTCTATCCTCAAAGGCTCATCATAATCAGCAGAAACCTATGCAAAATAAGTAACTAACTTAAAAAATAATATAAAATAAAGTAAAATTATGGATGGTTAATAATTCACCTCTTCGGGAGGATCTAGAAGCTTGTCAACAATTGTTTTAATGATAGCAGTATCTATAACCTCCCATGTTTGTCCATTCTGAAATGCATGAGCTAGCATTGGAAGAATAAGCATTTGCATGATCACCACCAGATGATCATGCCCCATTTGTTTAGATTGGAAGATGTTTAAAAAGTGCAAAAGTAGGGATTTCTTCATGTTTGGTGGGTACCCCTCAGCAACCTCAATGATGTAAAACTCCTTCAAAAAGGTGAAATCGATGCGTGTATGGTGTAAAAAGATTGAGAGGATTTCAAATAGCACATTGACTTCATTTTTATCATGGCGTAAATAGTTCAGGAAGCATTTAACCAGCCACTTGCTCTCTTTCACCTGCATTATTATTTAATAAAAAGAAATTACTTAAATGAAAACTAGGGCAAAAATCATAAATCATAACTCACCTGCACCAAACTCTGTTCATGCTTACTCTGCAACCGAGATATCCTTGCAGGAGATTTCCACAACAGAACCAAAGAATCAAAAACAATTCGGTTACTCTGCAACCACCCAGGCATAAGTTTGACCAAAGTTTTTATAAGAGCAAGACCCTGAAAATAAGCATCTGGCAACACACTTGGGGCAGTAAGGTTAGATTGAGTTGGAGTGATGTCATCACCCCCTGCTGAAGGAGTTTCTGTGGACCCCTGTGCCATTGATGACTCAGCTTTTGGGCTGAACTCAGGGAATGCACTTGATAGTATCTTCTCTGGTGACTTTGCGAGTTCTTCTCTTAAGGGTTGACCAGCATCTGACCGTATGATGTACATTAACCTAGACCATGGTCAAAAGTCAAAAGTCATAAGAACAAATTAGACGGCAATTTTACAAAACGAAATTTCAAAGCAAATATGGATGAATAAATAAATTTTATGAATCGTACCGTCGGAAATATTTTGGTTCGCATAATCGAGCAAGAAAATAGTCAACAGCAGCTTGTGGATAACGATTTAAGAATTTTGTCAGTGGAAGACGATAAGGACTGTTGATTTCACTATAAAACTGTCCAGCTGGCAGGGCTGCTTCTAAATCAATTGTTAAAGTTACAAGTTCATCAAGAAACTTCCCTGCTGCATTTGGTAGCAAGTGAAAAAGCTCGATAATAGCTGCATTAAAGTTTATACAGCCGTAATTAGTTACTAAATTTTATTTTAATATAAAAAAGGACCATCTTCATTATGGTATTTAATATGTAAATGTTTACCCGTTCACGTTACACGTTCTTCGGGTTTCTCGGTTCATGCAGTTTCTAAGATTAAGAGATTGACTATATGGTCAATTCAAAATGTTGTGCTTGAATGAAATTATTTTCAGTTGGTTTTAATTTTGTATTATATATTCTATGATGGAAATTTAATTTGAGTTGCTTGTAGTTATAAAAAGCTCTTTTGTTTATGGAAGGTGTATATATGGATGGAAACTTTTTGACTAATCTAATGTTAAATAGTTTAGGGTTTAACATAGGGGCATAATAGTAAATCAATTCTTGTAAAACTAAGAGATTAAGATGAGGGCTAAATGCTTTATAATATAGTAGAGATAAATAAAAAATAGAAAAACACAACCCACCAGCTGCTACTTTTGGTTCTTCACCATTTATCCAAGATTTTTGAATCAGTTGAAGTTTTTCTGGTTCTAACCATCTTCTCAAATGCTCCAACAGTTTCCCTCCAAGTGCCACATTAAACCAATTGGATAAAAGTTCTAGAAGGCGGGCCAGACCTTGCAGTAAAGGCATACTGAGGTTTTTGGTATGTGCTAAATTAACAAGTATAGGCCTCAAACTGCTCTGCAGAAGTTCTTTAGGCATTCGTTGCTGCAAAATAACCTAAATAACAACACACAAAACAAAAAAAAACAAGAGTAGAATAATTACTTAATACGATATACTGATATACAAATATATACACACCACATATACATGAAAATTAAATGTTGTGAGAATAATCAACAATAACCTGTCTCAATCCCTCTTTAGCAACTGCTACAATTTCAGGTGTTCTGCTAGTCAAGGATTTAAAAAACATTGAAATGATTTTTGCGCGTAAATCCGAGTGATTTTGAGTCTTGAAATCAGCCCATGCCATTGCTGTACATAACAGTTCAATGCAAGCTGTTCGAAGTTTGGTCAATGACATGGCAACTTTAGGGTTCATAAATTTTGCAACCCAAACAGTCTCATCGGCTTCAGCAATCTGTAATGCTTCTTGAAGAAAGTTGACTAATTCTGTAGTCAACTTCAAAAGAGGAGGCCTTAAAGCAAGACAAAAATTCAAAGCTGTCACAGTCCCAATCTATAAGATACACAAATTCAAAAAAGTTAACAAAGGGCAAAACTTTCATGATTAAGAGTAAATTACAAAATTCGTCATTGTGGTTCATATGAAATTACAGACTTCATCCCTCAACTATTTAGATTTCACGGATAGTCCCTAGTTTGGAAACTTGTAACATCAACGGGACTATCCGTGTAATAAAAGAAGTCAAGGTACTAAATCAGTAACTTTCTGAAAACCACAAGGACGATTTATGTAACTTGTTTATTCACCTGTTGATCAACGTTTTTTGACCTAAGAGGTCGCGTTAGAAGAGACTGAAGCAAAGGCTGGTATAACGGTTCAAGTAACTCAGAAACTTCACTACCAGTTCTACTGGCCAAAAGTGCCAAACAAGACTGCACTATTTTACTAACTCTAACAGTTGCATTTGTGTTCAATAATTCTGAAGCTAAATATTCAACTACTCCTTGAAAACTTTGTCTTCTTGCTTCACTATTTGCCTCATCAACATTATTCACAACTCTGAGGATTTGTGTGAGTACTTGACTAGTTTCCTCTTGTTCTTTTGCAGAATAAACAGGTAGTTTTTTAAGAACAAAAACAAGTCCTCTAACAACACGGACTTGAAAAACACATAAAGTTTCAACAGTTACTTTTCCCACTAATGCACCAAGACCAATAACACCACCCATTTGTGCTTGCCAACTGCTTCCATAACAGCAGTGTAACAACCGAGGTAATAATTGGTCAAATATTGGAACCCTAACACTAGGTGGTGGTGAATAAACAGGGCTCATTGATGGACTAGAGACACTCATGGGAGTACCGGGCCCACCACGGCCCATCATGACATCAGCATGTTTGGAACGAGCTAGTAATAAAAGGGTTTCTGAAAATATGTTTAGTGCATTAAGAGCTGCTTTTGCATGGAGTCGGTTTTCGTTTGCTAACACTTCCACAAGTGCATCTAGAAAGATTAGTGGATCTAATTCTTTTAGATTTGAGCTGTTACCGTTTTTTGGTTTGTAACTGTTGCTAGTATTTGATGATAGCAAAGGACCACCGAGAGGAATTGATGAAACGGGTGTGTTGGATGAAGGATTTTCTAAGTGAAAAATGATTGCAAAATGGCGACAAACATTAGCAACGTATTCGTCTTTTGGGTCGATTAAATCGGGTTCAGCACTAGCAGCAATAATTGTCATGAGAAGAATCTTGAATACAGATTTTTCAGCCATGAGTTGTGTTTTTGTCTTCACCCCCAAGTCAGTCTGCAAGAGAAGTTTATTGTTTATAACAATCGACGATGAAAAAAAATATGTCGGAAAAAACTTCAAAAAAAAAGAGTAAATTACACAAATGGTCCTTTTGGTTTGTACCATATTACATATTTGGTCCTTTAGTTTCATAAATTACACTGGTCGTCCTTATTTATGAAACTATTCACACGTTTGGTCCTTTACCTAAACAAACGTTAACTTTTCCCTTTCCCTTCATCAATTTGAAACCCATAAAAACCCATCTGTTTGACGGGAAAAGCTAGCGTCTGTTTAGGTAAAGGACCAAACGTGTGAATAGTTCCAGAAATAAGGACGACCAGTGTAATTTATGAAACTAAAGGACCAAATATGTAATATGGTACAAACCAAAAGGACCATTTGTGTACTCAAAAAAAAGATTGTAATTAACTAACCTTTACATCAGATGCCTCAGATCTTCTCCAGGATGGATCAACAGATGACCCCAAAACTGTTGATAAATGCTTAGATAAAATCCCATCATCATTAACCCGACCCGGTAAATCAAGTTGTGATGACAAACACACACGAAGAAACTTCAAAGCTTGTTTCCTATAAAAAGCATCCATACTACCATTCTTATTCACAACAGCTGCAATAGCAAGATTAATACACCGATCCAATGGTACCAAAAACGGGGTTTCAGGCTCAAACGTGAGAATCAAACGGAGCCCGTGTTCCGGGTTTTCCTTGCACTCAAGTGCAAGTGGTTCTTTGAGAAACCGTCTATTTCGACCGCCTAATTTACCCAAAAGTTGTAAAGATTTACCACCCCATGGGTACGGTGCGGGCCGTAAGTGGGCCCACAATGCTAAAATCACTTCAGACATCACAGTAGCCATACTAGGTTCGAGAAAATCAGGGTTTAAGCTATCGATCCAAAACTCGAGTGTTCTTAAACCTAAACTTACTAAATCATCACTCCCGTTAAGACACATCACAAGTGGTTTCATCAATCGAGGTAGGTGAGGTAATAATGAGCTTAACCGTGCAGGTAAAGTTAAGCAAAGCTCTAGTAGAAGGTCTCTCATTTCTTCAGCTGTGGGGCCCTCGAGCATTGACAACAACATGTTTAAACACGGTTGTAATGTGGGAATTAGGTCTCGTAATAAAAGCTCGAATTTACCGCCGCCTAGGGCACGAAACATTGTTTTTAGAAGTTGGAGATAACCGAGTGGTGTTTCAACTTCACTTGCGTTTTTCATGCAAGCTTCCACAATAATGGGAACATGTGGTTGTAAGATGCGTTCGCAATCTGCTGGTGCTTTTGCTACAGCACCGAATAGAAACCGGAAAAGATGTAAAACGAGTTTTGCTGCAGGTGAATCGGGGTGTTTTAGGACATCGAGTTTGCTGGTTACTAGGAAGTTAACTAACACGTCTGCAAATGGTCTGAATACTTTTGGAGCTTGAAGAAGTGTAGAAAATATGTGTACAAGCTGTGTGTTGGAAATCATGCAGTCAAAAAGTTCAGGCATGCAGAGTGAGAACATATCCATGAGATCTCGCGGTTCCATGATTGCTAAAATCTGAGAAAAAAGATGGATCATTTCTCTCTCTTCGTCTTTCTCCTTGAACAGAGCTAAACAACGGACCCCACTTTTTAACACACCAGAAGCTCTCCACACCTATCAACAGTTATTTCTTATATTAGGGCATGTTTGGGAAAGCTTATTAAGGAGGCTTATTAGCTTAATAAGCCCAAAATAAGCTTGAATTTTAGGCTTATTAAGCTAATAAGCCCCCTTAATAAGCTTTCCCAAATATGCCCTTAGTCTAATTATGCCATTAAGTACAAGTGTTTTATTTGTATAAGCAATGTGAAATTGAGAGAAATTGATACCTCTTCTTCTCTGAGCCCTTTAAATGGCTGGCCTGTTGATGAATTAGGTGGGGTTGCAGGAAGCATCTGTGGTGGGGTCCCCTGAGTTGAAGGTGAGACCTAAAAATTGGGGAGATGTAAGATGATGTGCAGTTACAAACTGTAGTTGAGTTAGACAGTTAGTTAAAAACCTGTGATCGGGGTAGATGTGCGTGTGTAATGCTCCATATTATTGTTTTCATTCCTGGTACAAAACATAAAGAAATTATTCACAATTTTCCTTAAAATGTCATATCAAGAATGGAAAAAACTTACCCATAACCAAGGTCTTGATCAGATGCTTACAATCACTTACTTCTTTGGAGTGTTCTACGGGAACTTGAATGTTTAGAACAGCCTGACAGATAATTCGCATGTTTAGTACAAATTATCAGAAATTTGAGTGTATAACAGTATAAGACTGAGTCATGTTTATAAGAAGCTATTAATTTAAGTTATCCTTTTGATATGTTCATAATTTCATATATAAACTTTAAAAAAGATTTTGTATGGTAAAACCTTGGGTCAACGAATGCCTTACTAAAAGTGACTAGAATAAAACTTTATAAGTTTCACAATTTTCATGAAAAAAGGTTAGTTAACCTGCACTGGCAGCTCAAGCTTTAATTTTAAGGTAAAACGCTCTTTTCCTTCCTCTCCATCCTCCAGAAGCTGTTAAAGAAAATGAACACAATTAGTAGAAGAATGCAATAGAAATGTCATGTATTTTCATCTTCATTTCCTAACAAATTTTAAGTGTAGTAACTTCAAGTATACCTGAGGAATACTACACTTAAAAGTGCTAAATTTCCCGACAAAAGCATCCAATATTCGCCCCTACATAAATAATAAGAATTAGCTGAAAGGAAAAAATAAATATCTTGAAAATGTCAAAATGGACAATTCAACTCCAGATAAAATCCTGCAAATTCTTACCAATAAAACTCTGGCTTCATCCATGGATGGCAGATCAACACCTTTCTCAAAAATCGGCTCCACCTAAAGACATAGTGATGAAATAAAATTATAATTAATAGTCATGAAATAAACATTCTTGACAGTTGACAGTTTAAACTAAAAGAGATCCAAACTGTACCAGATTCAACATTAACCGTGCGCATGTGGTGTGTATGCTTAGAGACAATGAAGCATCATGCATATTACTCGAGAACAGGTAGATAATCCTTGACAGCTGTACCAAAATTGATGACATAAAGCATTTACAAAAGGAACATTTCAATCAAAACAATAAGCAACAAACAATGTTAGGTTAGAAGAAGAAAAAACTTGTTACACTATCAAAAAAACACATGGATATAAAACAATGAAATTAATAAGATAGTTAATAGAAGCTCCAAACCTGTGACAATGAGAGATCTCCCCGAACATGATGAACAATTTCTGCCAACAGACTGTATGCTAATGGCCTCAGTGTCTCAAAACAAGCCCGCCCAATTCCCACAAGAACCCTAAAATAGTTCACAAAAGTTGCTCTAGATATTTATACTGAATGCAAAACACTATCTAAAGAACTTAAAAGTAAGTTATGTTGTTTAATACAAACTTTCATATTCATAGATTACAAAACTAGCAAGCTAATTATGAACACAATAATGATATTACTAATTACCTTTCTTCCAAAAGTGTATCAATTAGAGGAAATAAGCCCCTTTTAAAATCGGTTCCAAGGACATGCTTCAGTGCTATCAACAATTCCTGTGCATAATAAGTAAATTATATGAACCAAATTAACTAATTATAAAATATCAAAAATCACCTTTCTAATGGAAACAGCATCTGAACAAGTAACAAGCAGGTTCACAATGCTTTTACATATGCTTTCTTCGTGTGGCCTAATATAATCAGCAAAGCTTTTCAAAAGGTAAGTCAGGAATGAAACCGTCTGCAACCCAACAAAAACTCAAATAAGTATATATATAATAAATTAATAATCAAAATATAGTAATAAAAAGATGATCCCGAAAAATTACCTTAACTTGAGCCCCTTTAAGCTCAGTAAAATGGGTCTTCAAATGTGGTGGAACCTTATCAGGACCAGGAACTGAGATAGCAGCAACCATAAGTGGCAATAACTGAGGAATATTAGTCTGCACAAGGCGGTTATACAACTGAAACAGAAACATAACTACCAACGGGCTCTCTGTAACAACCTTAAACGACCTAGTACTAGGATTAAGTTGGCCCGTTCCAGTACTAGTGGCAGTTGAAGACCCAACTTGATCTGAAATCTCCATTGGTCTAACATCTTCACTACCAAATGATGGGATTGATGATGGGGGTGGCATTGTGGGGGCCACAAGGGCCCCACTTTCAAAGAAATGGCTAACCGTGAGTTTAAAATTCTGGTAAATTTTACACACGAAGTCAAGAAACGGCTGCACTTCAGTCTCTTGAGTTGGTCTGAAGTTTCTCAAAAGATCAAATATGATACGAATGCAAACCAAGCCGTTTTCCTCGTTGTCGGTTGTGAGAACATGCATCGCTACTTTTAACAGTTCTTGAACAAATGGCCTTAGGACTTCACTGTGAGGAAGGCGGTTGAGGATTTCGATGATGATGTTTCTCAGTTTATGTTCAGGGTTGTCAGTAAACTGTGGTTTTGTTATTTGATAGAGAATAACAGAAAACGGGCGAAAGTAACACTTTAGGAAATTCAAGTATTCCCCTGTGTGTGTTATCTCTAGACTATCCCGTACCTCCATCGCCATTTGAAGCCTGTTTTGAATAGCTGTTTACAAATAAAAAACAATAGTCATTGAGTTCAGCCCAACAACATCGATACATGGTCAAATTTTTAAGACATACAGGTTATTTTAAGGCCTACCAGAACATATAAACAAAAATATATAATTATATACACATAAAAAATATGTATAGAGCTGTATATAGAAGCTAGACCTCCGTATTATCACTGTAAATGGTTAACAGAATCCTAGTTTATTACATGTAGGGAGAATCTAGAATGAAGACCTTGAATGAGAGGAATAAACAATTTAAGGTTTGTAACAAGTTCTAGAGACACACATCAATTTTAAGTCTAATAGGTGTCATACTCGAGTTTAATAACATAAGTGTGGCTCACTGAGGGTGAAAGAGGGAGTATAAACTATAAACTCTGCAGTTTTCTGTTTCCTAGTAATTAGAGTTCCCAAGAGCACCAATAGAATCCATTTGTCTACCATCATATAGAGCAGAGCAATTAAACTTCTTAGTAACATTAGGGCTAGGAAAACTCATTTCTAGTCACACTTCTTAGTTCTACGCTATTAAGCTCAACAATCATCAATGACATCTCAAAATTCATATTTTGGGGGGAAATCCCTGCATAATTTGATCACATAAACAAATAATACATACAGAACTGATGCTCTAAAAAATGGCGAATGCACCAAATAGGTCATGGAACTTCAACAAGTATAATATTTCGCTGTGTGCGTGTGTAATTGTGAAGAGAAAGATAGAATGAATACGGAGGTCGGGTTCCATGAGATGGCGAGAATGCTGCTCGAAATTCTGAATAGGACTCATGACTGTATAACTTTACTCTGATCAAAAATTTCTACTTATGCTTCAACTTGCTGGATTCTAGGGCAAAATTCCTGCGAACTTTTGCTTCTCTACTTGCTAGTAAGATTAGAACTGTACAAATTAGGTTTTGCAGGGTGAATTTCAGCAATATGAAACTTGATTCTACTGATTTGAAGAGCGAGATTATGAAACCGAAACTAGTTTTACGTGATCATTCAAGCAGGTCTCGCCCTGCTCGCACACTCTTCAAATGCACTCGCGAAAATTATAGAACGAAACGAAAGGCCCCACGGGGTTGTCATTCGTAATTTTACGCTGAAATTTCGGGGAAACAATTTATATTAGAGGTCCTTCTATTTTGAGCGTTTAGCAACTTTGTGCCTCAAGTATCACATCACTCTTTCCCCTTCTTTTGGTGTGTTATTTGGGTTCTCTCTTCACATTTGGAGGTACGAAGCATCACATGATTCATCATAATATATGATCAATTAGGTAAAATTTGGTAATTATCATTGTAATAGGTGTCTAAACCGCTAAAGCCTACAGGTGGAACATGTGGTGACGGATGGTGCGAATACCTTTCAACCGCCACTCGTGTTTGCGGTTTTTTCCTCACCCGCGAGCTGACAGGTATCTATCAGTGGATGTCATAAGTTTATAGACGGATTCAGCCATTACATATAGAGCAAACCCATCAGTTGCACACCACCCGTCAACCAGTTCAAATTTATTATTATCCGCGAATGGGTTTAGATTTCTTATTCACCCGTTTTTAGTTCATTTTCATCCCTACCGACTTGGATTACGTATTTCAATCAGTATTGTCATTGTGTATTGGTAAATTTTTGTAAAGAATGTGTTACTTTTCTGGTAAATATATATGTTTTAGATGATTTTTTATAAATTAATATAACTAATTAATAATATACAATCAACAATAACAACCATACATAATCCCGCTAAATGCGAGGTATGAGAATGTGAGATGTAGACAATCGTACATCCACCCGGGATAGAAAGACTCCTTCAATTTTTAGTATACAATATCATTGTTACAAAAATAATTAGGATTTAGGAGGGATGGACCGAAGGTCCCCATGTTGGTGGGACAAACTAAGGTACATTTGTTTCCTCCTTTCAATTAATTGTAATTAGGGGTGAGCATAGCAGGGTACCCGCCGGTTCCGATCGGAACCGGAACCGGAACCTCTTGTACCGGTTCCTCAATTTTCGGAACCGGAACTGGAACCTACGGTTCCGGTGCCGGTTCCGGTTACCCTTTCTCTAAAATCGTAAAATTAAAATAAGATGCAAAACTTAAATATTAATCATTTCTTATCATTTTATCTACCAATCTTTGAATAATCATAAATTTCAAACACTTAAACATATGATTGTCTAATTATTATATTGTTAAAACGTTATATTAAGACTAATAAATGACTAAACTCATTCAAAATTACACAAAATTTATCATATTGTTAAATTTGAACGTTAAATTTCTCAAATATATAATATTGCAACAAAAATAGAACGAATAATTGCCGGTTCCGGTTATCCACCGGTTACCGGTTCCTAAATTTTGAGAACCGGAACCGGAACCTCTTAGGGCGGTTCCATAATTTTAAGAACCGGAACCGGCGGTTCCAAAGCGGTTCCGGTTCCAATTCCGGTTACCCGCTTTTTCTACTCACCCCTAATTGTAATTCAGTTATTGCCTTACGCATATAACACATTATTACACAAAATGATTAAAAAGAATAAGATGGTGCAACCACCATAACATAAAACATCAACTTCAATTAACAGATTTTTAGTGCAGTGGAAGCCAAGAAATGTACATATAATTCTATCTTCTTTCTCTCGTATAAATCTTTCACATCTCCAATGTTTTCATCAAACACCTCTGTAGTGTGTGTTTGTGTTGCATGCATGCGGTTTTAGAGTTTCGATTTTTGTAAAACTTGGTATTTAAAGAAGATGGAGGAGGGGTTGGTGGTGAGTGGGAGGGTGGAAATCGACGGTCGACAACCTTTCAAGTCGGTAAAAGAAGCTGTTTTATTGTTCGGCGAAAAAGTTTTGGCTAACGAGGTTTATCGCCAAAAGCTCAAAGAGGTTCCATCATTATCTATCTGATTTCTACACAAAACTACTTTACACACCATAATATTTGTATAGTTTGCTTTAAATGTTATATAATGTTATGCACTAATTAGTTTATTTGGTGTAGAAATCATCTTTTATACATATGTATATTATTGTACGAATACATAGATGTCTAAAATTGTAAACCCTAGATGATTGATACATGTTAAAAATAAATTTTGATAGATGGGAAGTGTGGGGAGGGAAAACAGCCATTATGGAACAAAAGTTGGAATCAAAGAGAAGAAGCAAGGTTTAGAAAAGTCGAAAGACGAGGGAAAACTAATGGCGTATTATCTTATGTCGCTTAAACAACAACTTGAGGAGACAAAATTGGAACTCAACCAATTGAAATCAACAAGAGGACCGTGCCCAAGTGATTGCATGCCCATTGACACCGAGATAGAAGAGATTAAGTTCATGGAACTTAAAACCGACTCAAGTGAAGCCACCGGCAGAAGATAAATACAAACCTAATGACGATAATAATGGAGAAAACATGTTGGTTAAGTTCGATAATCCTTCACCAACCAAAGTGATTGTAGAAGTACCAAAAATGCAAGACATAAGCCCTCCCTCATTCAAGACCAAAAAGGCCAAAAAGATAACCATAATTCCATCATTTGGTAGGATTTTCTCAAAAAGTAAAGGGTAATCAAGAAATATTATTCTTCATGCGAGTTTTTGTATCAAGATTTGTCACCTAAACCCAAGTTTGTCTAAACGTGCAACACCGGTAGGATTTGCTTTGTTTTGTTTAAGTTCATTTTTTTTATTTGTGCGTTTTGTGTCAAAAAAGTACGAGACAACGAAAACTTGAAATGAGATGAACTAAGCAAATCAATCATCGTGTTTTATTCACGTATTATTCATATTGATTTTTATGTCAATTCCTCGTTTTGTAATGTGTTTGATATTTGTGAAATTTAACACAAGGAACTTTATTTGGAAACATCAAGTTATGTTATTGTTAAGAAAATAGGCTCAACGTCTACCTATTTAGCCAACTAGTTTTTCTAATGATTATGTTATTGTCATTGAATAATAATTATGTTTGTTAAAGGAATAGAAAAAGAAAAATGTGTGTTAATCATTTGGCAAGTGGAAAATACCCGAGATACTTCGATTACATATGGATTTGAGTCAAATTAGGGCGCATTTGGTATAGAGAATGGAATTGTAGAGAAATGACTGTAGAGAATGGAATCTTTTCATTCCAAATTCAAGAATACGACCGATACGATTGATTGGTCTGTGCGCCTCTCATATTTTAGTCAATGGTCGTATAGTAGATATACCAAGTTATCGCTGCAAACCCCGAGATACTATTGCGGCGATGGATGAACAAAAATCTAGAGCTCTAATTCAAAATTCTCTCGATTCATCCCCGTCTGGAGAATGAGAATTATCTCTTATGTTTGGTAGCACAGAGACTTCAACAGAGAAATGTAGCAGAGAATCATTTCTCTTGTTTGCCACCACACAAATTTTTAATAGAGAATTGTACCAATTTTATCAAACACATTTATTTTTTTTAATACAATCATTATTAAAACACAAAACATATAAAAATATGGATAAATTGTTATTAGAATGCATTAATAATATCAATGATAACATCCAAAAAGTTAAAAACTCTGCCGACATAATCTTCAACCGACATAATCTTCTGACCTGAATTTCATCTAAAAACATTCTTAATCTTGCAACATCCTCCCATCTACCAGCTTCAGAATATACGACCATTCCTTCCGAATTCAAACAACAAAATAAGGCCAATCTTGGCCAAATTAGTCAAAGTCAACACCAATGTAACACCTCAATTTTTAATGCAAAACATTTGTCCAAAATAAATCATTTTCATAAATAGAAGACCAGTTACAAAACACGAATTTACAAAAACTTTGATATGAAAATCAGAGTATGAGGTTTGGTGTTACAAAATATATCAAAACCAAAGTTAAGCATAAATCCGCTCTAATGATCTTCTACTATAGGCCCCGCATAACCCAATCCATCCGCACCTAAATCCTCGATCCAGAACCTGAGTACATAGCAAACAAACAAGGAGTACGTGAGACACAAAAATGTCTCGTGAGCTACATGGGTTTAGACCCCAATAATATCAAGTATCACATCGTATATAAATACATATTTATATTTACCAACACATCCTAGTCACTCTATGGTGACTCTATCGATCCTGCTTTCCTAGCATACATATCTTGTACATAAACATATATGTACTAGAACACAGTCATATCTAATACATAAACATATATGTATTAGAACACAAGCGAACCTAATACATAAACATATATGCATTAGATTCCTAGATTACCTAGTACGCAGACATATGCGAACTAGAAGCACCCGCGTGCTTAGTGTACAAACATATGTACACTCGTCTCAGTGACCGGGATCACCCCCGCGTCACCACCATCTATCTCTAATCATAACTCTATCAGTTATGCCAGTCTAAGCCTTCGGCTATCACATCAGTCATCAAACAAGTTAGTTAAATATTATCAATAATATATACTAACTCAACACATAATAAGTCTAGACTAACATTAAATAGACCGTTCATAAATAATCAAAATACTTCATATAGCTATGTACTCAGTAAAGTCCACACGTACTCACCTTAGCAATAAAATGCTCCAACCGTATTCCTTACGTCAGTTTCCTTGCTTCACAATTCGGTCAACCTTCCAAGACCTCACCAAATGCCTAATACAATAATCACAAGATTATCAACATCACATACTATTACTATTGTGTCCATCTATCTCTAGATAACAATTATTAACACATTTCCCCCAATTATGGAAATTTACCAAACCCTAGGTTTAACCAACCCTTAAGATTCTTGCAAATCATAATCATACATTTGCTTCATTCGTTAATATACCATCTATTAAGTGTATACATCATTTATTCACCATAAACCATAACCCCCAATAACTAGGGTTTCAAACCCAACCATCAAAATACATAGATCTAAAGCTACAAAGATCAAGGAGTGAAGATATACCTTTAATCTTCACTTATCAGTGAAATCTACCAAGGATTCGTGAAGGATTCGACCTCAATCAGTCCTCAAGCTCGAAAATCGCCAAAGGAATAAACTAGGGTTTGCACATGCCATTAATGAGCCAAAACCCGACTATAATGCTGCTCGACCAAAGTTCACGGCGTGAACATTAGTTCACGTCGCTAACTTCGCGCTTCGTGAACTTCGCGATCGCTAACAGGTCGGGAACTACTTCACGCACAAAAGCCCAACCTTCGGTAGACAGTTCCCGATCGGGAACTTCCCTTCGCGGCGCGAACTCCCTAATGCAGCAGGGCTGCATTTTTCGGTTGTTGTCTCGACCCGGTTTCGCCCATAACTTTCTCATACGGTGTCCAAATGACACGAAACTAATTCCTACGTTCTCTAAACGATTTATCCTTATTTATCATAATTTTTATAAATTTATTTATTTACAAATTTTGGGTCGTTACAACTATCTACCCTTTAAAAAGGATTCCGTCCTCGGAATCGCTAAGAATTCCAACCCACATCCGACCGAGCATTCCGCTCTCATTCCCTTGTGATCATTACCATCAGACTTTCCTCATTACGGTTCCACCAACATTACATATCCAAACATTCACTTAACTCCATTAAGTCCGAACGGTCAAGACCCAATTTTTAAAACTCATAATACTCAAACGGGTCAGAATTTCACAAATTGACCATAACACCGCCACTCTCTCGACCGATCCTTTCATTCCCATAGTAATGGTATGACACAATCATACCATTAACTAGTTGATTAAAACGAATGTCAAACTCTAGCTTTGACCAAGCCGATATATCCCGACATTGGTATATCCTCACATTGTCTACCCTTTGACTTAAGCACAAAGTCAACTATACTTTAACATTTTCCCTTCTCGTTAAAGGTTTCATTAATCGTCCATTCCTTTACTACCATCTTTAATTTCATGATTCTGTCAATAATCATATACTCGTTTCCCAAATTCAACCCTAAACACCCAACGGGTCAAAGTCGCACAATCCGACTATAACTCTTTTAATTATTCCATTAACCTTTTTCACACATATACCATCGACACATTATGCCCTCAACATTCACCAATCGTTCATAACGAAAGTCAAAGCCCATCTTTGACTAAGTCAACCAATCACAAATTGGTCAAACTAGACTTTTGCGTGAAGTCAACCAAACTCTTTCAAACTAACAAATTTCATACTCACGGGGTTCCATCACTAATTTATCACTTCCGGTTCTACCCATTATTGTTCCCTAACAATTGTCCCCGTTTTTCCACACTTTCCATTTCTCCCCAATTATGCAAGAGTCGTACATTTACATAAGGTCACACCGACCTTTACCGAATCTTGACCATCATTTGGTCACTCATGCCATCATTTAGTATTCTTTCAACAATTTTTGCATCACATCGATCAGTTTTATAACCTTTATTCTCAATTATCGGTATTAAATCTCCTACCGCGACACATTCCTCAATTTCATACAAGTTTATCATAACTTGGTTATCAAATGATGATTTGCCCACTAGGAGTTTCTCTTCCCTCCTATTCTATAAATCGTAGGCACCTCCTACACATGCATGACCTAAATGCAACCCGAATTTCAAACCAAATTCTCATTTACCATAACATAATAGCAATACCCATTAACCACATGGTTCTACATTCGTTATACGTACTCATGAGCACCTACATACACATATATACATATTTATCCCGCTAGTTCCACCTAAGCACCTCTACCGTGCACACATATACCGTCCAACATCTCAATCGTGCACATATACAAACATATGCATATGCCACACCAATACCATCTAAACATCATTATCGTGCACATATACAAACATATGTATATGTCACACCAATAACACATAAAAATCTCAATAGTGCACATATACAAACATACGCATATGCCACACCAATGTCATCTGACATCCATCTTTTCGCATCGTGTAGCCTTGCTACTTTATTACCCATTCAATCGTCTAATTATTCATCATGCATTCTAGCACCTCTCCCATAAAATCACATTATCGTTTTCTTTCCTATTCACATATTTCCCATTGGACATACTACTTAGCGCATTCCATATAATATTATCTTTCCATTATCATATGCCTTCAAAGGCCATCACATAATGCACCTGCATTGTACCCCGCGGGTAACTAATAACATTCTCTAATTGCTATTTATCGTTTCACCTACACATTTACCGTCCTTAACCGGTTCATTTCCTTAACAATTTCCAAGTCTTTTGTCACCGCCGGAGTAGCTACCACTACATTCCATTAGCCATAAATCACCGGCCAATCCAATCATCCTTGAGTCAAACAATCGACTCGGGTCCACACTCGCAACCAATAGTCCAACACTCGATGTTCTACCTTTACGCATCGTGGGACTCAGAAATATTCCTTTTCAAATCGTAGTCTTACACTACACTATGACATACATCGCCACACTATTACTATGGCATTTTACCAATAATTGTCTTTTCACCCTTGACATCGAATTTATCACTATTGTCACGAAACTTGCTATGGCTATGTGCCAACTTTTACTCAACCGTTTCCAACGATCAAAATCTGTCATTCCCGACACTCATTCTTTTCTACATGGTTTCCATTTATAAACTATCTGGCATCACTACATCTTAGCCGTTCTTTCACTCACCATACATGTATAAAATATTACACTACTTATCCGGATTCCCGCCGGATACCCAAATTCCATGACATTCCTTACCAAGACTTAGTACTTCATTATACTATTCTTCGCTTGTTACCGACATTCACCGACCTCACGGTTCAACCTTTTATACTTCTTATTGACATCGTCCCTTATTTCCTTACACAATGCGACACTCCGGTCCATAATTCTTTCCAAAAAGTATAAATTTTCCATACACATAACTAATCGGGAAGACTATTCCCTAAAAATATCCACTTCATACAACTTATTTTAAATTTCTTTAAGCGCTAATTCGTGAGACAATTCAACCGTTAAGCTATGATCACATAATATCTTGGCTTGGTGCATACCCAACCAATCCGTACCGATAATCACGTCAAATTTCCTTTATTCCCATGGGCAATAAATTGCCTTTATACTTTTCTCATCTATTTCTAACTCCCATTTTCTAATAACACGTTCGACCGTTGAAGTTTTCCCATTTACCTCTGTTTCACATTTTCCATCTAACCACTCGGTCGACACAATCTATCTTTCTACCAAGCTCGTGAGACACAAACAATTAAGTAGGACTCGATTCCATGATATATATGAGTTGACAAGAAGTTAACGGATAAAGTACCTGACACCACATCGTGCGCCTCCTTTGCTTCCTCTCGGGTGAGTTGGAAGGATCGTCCCTTCACCTTCGCCGATTCTGCCTTCTTTTGCGCCGTGGACACAAGTGATTCGGTCTTCTTCTTCGGGCACACGTGGCTATAATGCCCTTTTTCATGGCACGAGTAACACTCGACCTCGGCCGTCGGTTTGGATCTACAATCCCGGGCCAAATGCCCCGTTTTGCCACAATCATGGCAAATCTTCGGTTCCCCTCGGCATTCGCCGGTATGATTCTTCCCACACCTCTTGCACGAAGCTACACTTCCTTGTCTAGAGAAGTTCGACGTGAACTTCCCCTTCATGAAAATACCCGAGCCACTCTCGGCTTTCTTCTTCTCGCCCACATAGGCCCTCTCGGCAACCCTTGCCTCGTTCACCTCTTCCACACCTCGGGCGGCACTAATGGCCTCATCTAGCGTGACCGCCCTCTTCACCTACAATTGATAATCCCAAGGTAGCCCACTAGCATACCTAACCACTCTCAACCTCTCCTCGGAGTAGGTCTTAGCAACAAACAGAAGTAATCCCGTGAATTCCCTCGAGTACTCCTCGACCGTCATATCGCCCTTCTTTAGGGTCACAAACTTCTCATACATTTTCTCCAAATCCCTTTCGGGACAAAACTTCTTTCTCAATCTCGCGGTAAACTCCTCCCACGACATTATCTCTATCACATCCATCCCGAGGGTCTCATAAACTATGTCCCACCACACCATAACATCCTCTTTTAGTAATTGTGACGCGTACGTCACCATATCGGCTTTCTTGCACTTTCTACTTCCGATGACCCGCTCAGTCTCTCGGATCCACCTCATAGTCATCTTCGGGTCCGAACTACCCGTGTATACATTTGGCTTACAAGCCATGAAAGTCTTAAAAGAACAACCATCTTTTACATCGGGCCGTGCCCTTGCATCACTACAACCACCCATGGAAGATTTTTCCACTCGGGTGCCACCACCACCGGTTCTCTCATCCGACTTAGCCTCGGATTCACGATCTCCCCCGACCTCTCACGGTCTCCAATAATGCGGTGCACTTCATCGGCCACCGTCCCTTTGATTTGATCAATAAAAGTTTGGAGATTTGTCATGGTTACCGGAGTCTTATTAGCTCCAACCTCTGACTCATCCACTCGATGCATCGACGGTTGACTTTCTTGTTCAACCCTCTCGACATGATGTATCTCTTCCTCCCGGTTTTCCGGGGCTTTCCCACTTCGACGAGTGTTCATCATTTCTTTCGATCAAGACTATACGAAAGACATTAAACATTTAGTACCTCTTGTACAATCCATTAGTCTCATAAGACTCTATATCCATAATCACATCAACTTTCATAGGTCCCCTAGGTTCAACCCTAAACTTAACATAAAGTCTCAAGGTCAACCTATCGATCTCAAGGAATCTTATATTCCTAATGCTACAAGTCTAAGACTAGGATGGACATCCAACCTAATTCACTTAAACAGTAGCTCTGATACCAAGTTGTAACACCTCAATTTTTAATACAAAACATTTGTCCAAAATAAATCATTTTCATAAATAAAAGACCAGTTCCAAAACACGGATTTACAAAAACTTTGATATGAAAATCAGAGTATGAGGTTTGGTGTTACAAAATATATCAAAACCAAAGTTAAGCATAAATCCGCTCGAAAATCTACCAAGGATTCGTGAAGGATTTGACCTCCATCAGTCCTCAAGCTCGAAAATCGCCAAAGGAAGAAACTAGGGTTTGCACATGCCATTAATGAGCCAAACCCCGACTATAATGCTGCTCGGCCAAAGTTCACGGCGTGAACATTAGTTCACGTCGCTAACTTCGCGCTTCGTGAACTTCGCGATCGCTAACAGGTCGGGAACTACTTCACGCACAAAAGCCCAACCTTCGGTAGACAGCTCCCGATCGGGAACTTCCCTTCGCGGCGCGAACTCCCTAATGCAGCAGGGCTGCATTTTTCGGTTGTTGTCTCGACCCGGTTTCGCCCATAACTTTCTCATACGGTGTCCAAATGACACGAAACCAATTCCTACGTTCTCTAAACGATTTATCCTTATTTATCATAATTTTTATATTTTTTATTTATTTACAAATTTCGGGTCGTTACAACCACAACATAGATATTTCCAAATTGCATTTCAGGGACAAAACCTCTTCATAAACTTTTATTATTTTGATCCTCTTTGTCTTTAATCTTGACACCAGTTTCATCTACAAGAAGCTGGTTATTAGCATCATCAAATTGTTCCTTTCATCTCTAGCATTTTCAACACAAAGATTTGCAGTTGCTAATGAGTTATCAACCTAAACAAGTAGTACAAATATGACAACATTAGAACTTAAATACATATCAACTACTAAAAATCCTAAACTCAGTGGCATATAAAAGGGTTAAAACATTCATTAACACATTTCCATACCTATTGGTACTTAGCAAGAACAGAAAGCAATACATGCTATGATTTAAGTGAATGCATTGAATTCAATGAAGTATCGTGTGGAGGTGGAGAGCAGGCCCTGAGTTCCATGAGTTACCATATCCTTTATGTCATGCAAACTATTGGTTAGACATTCAAATTCGATACAACACTTAATTAAAATCGATTGCTTACTGCAGATTTATGTTCTTCAACCGACTAGGAACCCAACCACTAAATTTGTTATTGGCAACATTCCCGAGGGGACCAGATAGATAATCAATATGTTTGTTGTATAGAACCAGAAATTGAAATTATTTGGACTCACATGTTCTGAGGGGAAGATCAACAAGGACATCAATAGCAACTTCAAATGACAAACATGTACTCTAAGGGGAAGATCAGCAAGGACATCAATAGCAACTTCAAATGACAAACATGTCCCCATTTGACCTAGTAAGTCTGTATTAGACCTAATCACTCCATATTTGACCTGAATTTTACTCCAAAACCTTTAAAATTCCTATCAATGGCAGCCATATGCAAACCCCCAACATTCAATTTTGATCAATCAAGTACACGCAGGAGAGATCGAGACGGAGAGAAGAGATGAATACCTTTTATGGAATTATAATCAGCTGTGAAGAAATCGTATGTGGAGACTGGAATGACGAACGTACGAACGAAAGCATGTGAGAACCAAGACGACGAAGGGAACAAAAATATAGAGAAAAGAGTGAGCGCTTTGTGGGGGATTTCTAAGTCTCCGTCATTATTTTTAATTATCAGTATTGTATTCTCTCATTTTCCCCTTATTTAATAGAGAATGAAAATTAGGGAATAGGAAAAGTTTTTTTTTCTCCATCTTCTTTTCTCAATGTAACCAAACAAGAGACTTTACCTTTATTTCCCTTTCTCTCTTCTCAAATCTCTGTACCAAACACACCCTTAAGATAACCTGAACGGAGAAAACTAAAAAAACACCAAAACAAAAACAAGTTATTTTGTAAAAATCTAAAAGAAAGTGCACAATGCATTAAGATTTAATTATCAAAATAGACTAATTTATGTGAGAGACTTCCATTTAATATTGATAGACTTCAATCTTCCCAAAGTACTTCGTGTGACTGGGAGATTTCAGCAGCACTAACTGGGAGCAGCACTAAGTGGTGAGCACTACTAACGAACAGTAGTAACAAGGTTGAGCAGTATTAACGAGCAGTAGTAACAAGGTTGAGCAGTATTAACGAGCAGTAGTAACAAGGTTTAGAGCAGTTTTAACAAGGTTGAGCAGTACTAACAAGCAGTAGTAACAAGGTTGAACAGCACTAACTCGGACACGTGGCGGCGTTCTAGTGGAGTTGCACGGTCGCGCGGTCAGTCGCACGGTCTATTTTGAGAAGGATTGAAACTTAAATTTAAATTTATTCTTAGAAAATTTTGTTTCATGATTCAGAAATCACCCATGCATTAATCATGTTAGTGGGCCGGACCGAAGTTGAAACCTTGAATTTGGCCCAAAGCCTATTAACATCTGATTGAAACATGAATCTGGTCGAGTCTTCTGACTCTTCTCGAGTAGTGTTGACCCATCTATTTTCTGTTTTCTGAACCACGGAGGGGACGACGGCGAGACGGCGGAATCCGGTGAATAAAACCTTATTTCGTCCATAATCACACCATATTTTGCCCTAACTTTCGAATATTCAAGACGTCGTTTTACAAATAGAAAGAAAGAGGAAGAGGAGAACAACAATTCGATCGGTTCTTCGTAAAAAGCTTGTCCATGGCAGGTGAGTAATTCAATCGAATAAATTCGTAATTTGTCAGTATTGATAGTTTAACTCTCGATTTGGCTGTGTATTCGTCTTTGTATCGTATGTAGGCGGACAAGCAGATGGAGAAGACAAGGTATCATTGGAGCTCACAGAAGAAATCATTCAGAGCATGGAAGTAGGCATGGCCTTCCGTGATTATGTAAATCTCTATTTCTACCCGTTCTTACCTGAAAAATAGTCTAGTCTAGTCTAATTTATGATTTTCGTTTTTTTCCCGCCGAAATATCGTGTTTCTTATCACTGCAATTTTATTTATGTTTATTACCATAAGTGAGAGCTATGTAGCTGAATGCCTGATTAATTTCATCTGCCATATTCAGTTGAGTCTCACTGTAGATTTAGGGTTCCAAGTTCTAGCTTCTTATCACTATCCATGCCTCTTTGGCTCATATGAAAGCTGCACAGTGACCCTAGTCCACTTAGGGTTCTAGGGTTTTCAATTCCATGAGAAAAAATATTCCATTATTGCTTTTAAATATCTTAATGTCATTTTTATTTTTCGAATCATGATTGCATATGTACCTTCTAGCAGTTTCTGGAGATATAAGTTAATTTGCGGTAAAAAGTTTACATCACCAATTTTAAATTTCAGTTAACCACAACACTAAAACAAAGTTGTGTTTTATTGCAGAGTGGTAGGATAAGCTCAATGGATTTTCACAAGACATCAAATTTTTTAGTTACTGCTAGTGATGATGAATCCATTCGACTCTATGACGTGTCCAATGCAACGTATGTCTATTCATTAATCTCTACAATTTTTTCTTAAAAAAAGTAAATGAATATCATTTAACTTCCCTACAATTTACCTGATTTTCTGTTATTTATAATCTTATATCACATCGAGTAATTTATTTTTCGCAGATGTTTGAAGACAATTAACAGCAAAAAGTATGGGGTTGACCTTGTTTCCTTCACTTCACATCCCACAACTGTTATATACTCCTCTAAAAATGGATGGGATGGTTGGTATATCATAATCTTATTCTTATTTTTATTCATTTTTAAATTTTTTTAGGTGTTTGTTTATTCTTATTTTTATTTAATTTTATAATGCAGAATCTCTTCGGCTTCTTTCATTGCATGACAACAAATACTTACGCTATTTTAGAGGTCATCATGACAGGTTAGGGTTCCCAATAATATCCCATTTTACTTTCATGCAATTTAACTACCAAATTATTACAACATTTTGTGGTGTTGATTTTTCTAGGGTTGTATCTCTTAGTTTATGTGCTCGAACAGAACATTTTATCTCTGGTTCTCTTGATAGAACTGTTCTTCTTTGGGATCAAAGAGCTGATAAATGTCAGGTTTGTTTTCTAGTCAGCTAGATAATACTCTTTCTGGTGTATGTGTATATATATATATATATATATATATATATATATATACACACATATTCATGTATGTATATTTGTGGATTTAGGGTCTTTTACGTGTACAAGGAAGACCGGCTACAGCTTATGATGATCAAGGGCTTGTATTTGCAGTTGCTTTTGGTGGATCAATTAGGATGTTTGATTCGCGATATTATGAAAAGGTTATAAATTCAAATCCATCAAATATTGGAAGCTAATGAAATTTTGAAGTTTTTAAATATATTAATTTCTTGAAATTTTGATTTCTTGAAGGGTCCTTTTGAAATATTTTCTGTTGGTGGAGATTTGTCAGATGCAAATGTTGTTAAATTCAGTAATGATGGTAGGCTTATGCTTTTAACTACCATGGATGGCCGTATTCATGTGCTTGATTCCTTTCGTGGTACACTCGTGAGTATTTTTGCTGCTAGATTTTTATTTTTATTTTTATTTTTATATTTATTTATTAATAATATTATTATTTATTTTACTTTTGTGCAGCTATGCACATATAATGTAAAGCCTGTTTCAAGTATTTCCACTTTGGAGGCCTCTTTTAGTCCGGAAGGAATGTATGTAATATCAGGTAATACATTTGCTAATTTGTATTATTTTATAATATAGATTAAAATAATGGATAAACAAAAAATGTGTATTTATATAGTTTGAAAGTTGCTACTAATCAGACTATCATTTTGCAGGTTCAGGTGATGGTAGTATTTATGCTTGGAGTATAAGAAGTGGCAAAGAAGTATGTTTCACTAATTTCTCTAACCCAAACAATAAAAAGAATGAAATATAAATAATTTATAATAAAGAAAAACTATTATTTGGGCTTGATCTAATGTTATCCAAGAATCTGGGCAATTAGCCCCGTGATTAAGTTCACCCGTGACCCGTTTCAATATGGACCTGTTTTAACCCATTACCCAACCCAACTAACCAGTAGCATATAGCAACTTAGGTTAATATCTCAGTATATTTTTTGCTCTATAATTGATTTTATTTTTTAATTTGAATTTCCAGGTGGCTAGTTGGCTGAGCACGGTTAACGAGCCCCCGGTCATAAAATGGGCCCCGGGCAGCCTAATGTTTGTTACGGGTTCTTCTGAATTGTCTTTTTGGATCCCTGATTTGTCAAAATTGGCAGCATATGTTGGAAGAAAATAGCCTACCAAGTATTAATCTGGCTGTCAATAATTTCTGTTGTACAAATCTGTAATATCAACATGTTGTCTGTTATATGTTATTGATTCTAGTAGTAATTATATTGCAAAGGATGAATTTCCTTCAAACTGTAGTCAAAATATATAAACATCTATTGAATAAAGTGAGGTGACTGATGTTTAAAAGTAAAAAGTAAAGGTAAACATGTCATTTCACTATACTAAAGAAGATAGTTAGTGGTTGTGGACTTTATTATTATTTAATTTTTTTTGTCAAACAAGGTAAATTATTAATGTGTATCACTCACTATTTGGATTCACTAAAAAATAGAATGTGTATCCCTTAGTTTTTTGAATCGGGAGAAGTAATAAAATTTACCTTAACAGTTTAACCTCTATGATAATACTTACACTAATAGTAATTTCTAACTACTGAAAAAAGAGAAAATGCTCATGGATTGGCTTAATCCTACCCAAGTTGCTTTACTTTTTATATATTGAAAAACTAAATAAAATAATATATACACTTTTAAATCATACCTCTAACAATCACATGTTTATAGTAGCGGATTTAAAAAACCCCGAAGGTATCACCTACGGCTACAATGAGAAAGAGAAGTAACATTTTTGTAACATTAGGAAAATTTTGAGTAATTACTACATGTTACATGGTAGGTCCACTCATGTTTACAAACCTTGCCAAATATGCCAGATCTAATGGTTATATGTAAGAAAAAAGTGTGGCAGAAAGATGCGAATGCACACGTAGTGCACTCAATGTTTTTTTAAACTTAACGTAAGGGTAGACAAAGTGAAGGTAGCAAGTGGTGGTACATACAACATGTACTTTTAAGTTTATATCAAAATGGCAAAACTTTACATTAAAATGGTTTCAAATGTGATGCCATCACTTTTCTAATATATCACATGTTGCATGAACTACTTGTACCCTCTCTCACATGTTGTAAAAAGTATGGATAAGTTTTTTTAAAAAATTGATATTTTTTCTTATTCACTTCTAAACTTGACATGTGTCAATTATCATTCACTAATTCTCTTTCCTCATATCATCCCTTTGATTTTGACACTTATCATGATCAAAATGAATAAGAATATGATAAAAAAAAATACCATTACTCAAATTAAAACTCTTTCAAACATTTGTTTACATTATTTTCACTAAAACCACGTCTAGTAATACCTTTTTATGTGTCATTAAAAGATGAATCACTAAATATCGTTTTCCATGTTTCATTTCTAGAATTTGTTATATTTGAAAAAACAAAAACAAAAAAAAAAACCCGGCCGTAATTGTGGAAAGAAAGAAAAAACATTCCACGGAAGGAATGATGATTTTATGTGACATGTAATGTAAGGCGGCGCAATAACAATTTTCAAGAAAATTCGAAATGATTAGCTTCCGTTGCCATATCTTTTCAGCCTCTGCAAATTGGAATATCTGTCCCACCCTTTTCCCCATGCCCCGCCGTCCACCTAAGACCCCTTCCCATTTCATCTACCCAAATACAATTCAAAGTAGTTACTATCGTGACAAATAAATGTAGACTCATTAAAAAAATATATATATCCTCCGTTTTAAAATAAGGGAATCACTTTAAAGTTTTATATATTATTAGGCAAAATAAAGTAATATGATACTCCCCCGTTCCATAAAAAGCTTCCCATTTAACTTGGACACATGTTTTTAGGAGAGAGTTGGTGGTGGGGTATTTAGTAATAAATTTGATTAAAATATAGGATTAATTTAGAGATTGACATAAAGTAAGTGAGAGAAACTTTAAAAAATAATAAAAAATGACATAAAATTAATGAGATAATATTAATTTATTAAGTGGGTCCCTCCAATTCTCAAATGAGAAGTTTTTCGTGGGACAAAATTTTTGGGTGAAATGAGAAATTGTTTTTGGAACGGAGGGAGTATTAGTTAAATTAAATGAGATAATTAAATGGATATACCCCACACCTTTTATTATTTTATTGTTTTTTCTAGATGGTGAAAAAGTCAAATATAAGAAGGTAATAAAAATGGATAAACTCCCACACCTTTAATGATGTTTAAAGAGTGATAACAAAAAGTAAATGAGTAATTTTTAATATAAAAAACTTACCAAATAAGGTAAATTACTAAAGTGAATCACTTATTTTGATTCACTTATTTTAAAACGGAAATGGGTCTGGTCTCTTGTGACCATCAAAATCAAAATGGGTCTTGGCTATTGAAGACGAAGATGGTTGGAAGTGTAATGTGTATCTTTGATTTTTAGTTTCAGGGTTTAGTGTGTATGCAGAGAGAGGGAAAGAGATAGGATAGGGATGGTGGGATCAAATTGTTGAAATGACCAAAATGCCCTCTAATTAACGGACATATTTAACAGTGTTAGAGCAGAGGGACCATGAGTGCACAAAAATGCATACTATGGGTACTGCGCTTGCACTTAATAAAACATGAGGACCAAATATACAATTTGGCCAAACCACAAGGACCATTATTACATTTAACTCACAATATATACAATTTCAGAGGGTAAGGTGTGGTAGCGTACACATTACATGACACATGACTTTAGCGACGGCCCCAAGTTATCTTCGTTTTTGTGTGTAATATGAGTAAATTAGTACTTCGTCACAAAATGAGTATTTTTTCCCAAGTTATCTTCGTTCTTGTGCTTCACTGCGCTCAATGCTATAAATTAAATTATGAAAAGTGAAATGATATTTTTTCTTACTTTTTTTTCCTACTCAATATTTCTATACAATAAAACCTCCAAAAATTAATAAGACTAGGATATTTTATTAATTTAGCGAGATATTAATTTATCGATAAATTAATAATATTATTATAAAATCAACTTATCTAATACGTATTCACATATTCACATGACCTTCAAAATTCTGCATTACATTCACATTTACAAGACCTTCAAAATTCCCACATTAATGAACTTGTCAATCTTAAACTATATATGCAACTACATTTGTTTTCCCTTCACCACATCACCACGACGGACGCATTTGATTGGCCACAAATGCCACCCGTAATTCACCAATTGGTCCACCTGTCAAGGATTTTGTCAACATGCAATTCGAATAATCAGAATATCGTTTAATGTAATTCCGGATTTTATGGGATTCAAATATGTTAACTTATTTACCAGCATTAAAATCCGCAATTGACCAACAATAATTCCGCAATCAAATTCGTCCAATGATCTGTATGTAGTCTGCATCTTGCTAACATATTCAAACCCTGTATTATAGGCAACAAATAATACCAATTAATGTTATTTCCTTTTGTAAACGATTGCCATCATAATCTATAAGCTACTTTTCCGTCAAATCTACTACTAAAACCCAATTTTGAATTCGTATACCCATCCATCTCTATTTAAACAAGCTTACAATACGAATCAGGGTACAAACTTACAAACCTGCAACTACATTCTGCCGTGACTCAAGGTGCATCTTCTTCGTCTCGATTTTATTATACTCAGCCATAGGAGAAGTTGTTGTATGCATACCAATTTGATAATTGTTAATCTTTTTTTATTTACTTCATGTGCTTGCATATTCATCTATCTGCTAAATTTCAACATGTTCATCAATATCTACCAATATTTTTAAACAAATTGTTGCATGGATTGCAAAACAATTTTATAAAATACAGTGACCAATTACGAATTACGTTTAACATGTTAAATTTTATAATTGATTTCATTAATTATTGCATGTTTACAGACTGTATCAAATTTAAATTATGTTTAACTTTTTTTATTTAATTCATGTTCTTGCAGGTACACGATCTGCTGAAAGTCAACAAGTTCATCAATCGAAAGGTATTTCCTAAACAAATTTTGCAGGGATTGCTTAACAGTGTCGTATAAATAAAACTGTGTTTTCATTATTTAAATAAAAAATAATACAAACTCGAATGTAAACAAACTCTTTCTTTAAATCTATATTAAATGTATTTATAATTAAAAATTTATTTACTGCTTTAATAATAATACAAATTGACTGAGTCAAGCACGTATTTACAGTTTTAATTATAATACACTTTTTAATAAAAATTAAAAATTATTGACCACTTTTTAATATAAATTTCATTAATTATTATGGATGTATTTAGTTTTTAAAAAAATTCAAACTTTAAACATTTACTGAGTAATTAATTAAAAATTTACTGAGTAAATCTGTATTATTAATAATTCAAACTTTTAATAGTAGATTGCTATTAATTATTTATTTAAATCTGTATTTACTGAGTAAATAATTAAAAATTTATTTAACTCTTTAATAATAATACAGTTTTTTAATAATTAATTTAATATGTATCTACTGTTTTAATTAGAATATAGTGTCATATAAATAAAACTGTGTTTTCATTATTTGAATAAAAAAATACAAACTTGAAGGTAAATAAACTCATTCTTTAAATCTGTATTGCATGTATGTATAATTAAAAATTTATTTAATGCTTTAATAATTGGAACACAATATCATAATTTAGCACGTATTTACTGTTTTTAAGATAATACACTTTTTAATAATTTAAACTGTAATTGTTCTAGGGTTATTAAAAAGTGATAATGTATTAATAATTCGATTACGTTCTAGATTGTTTTCCACTTATTTACTTTTAGTATTACTACTACTTTTAATTAGAATGCAGTGTAGTATTTTAGTATTACTACTATTTCAAAAAATAGTATAAATGTATTAATAATTCGAATCATATTAATAATAAACAGTTTAGTATTACTACTATTTTAATAAAAACAGTAAATACGTGAAAATGTATAAACAGTTTAGTTTTCCACTTTATTTTAATTTGTATTTACTGAGTAATTAATTAAAACTTTATTTACTGCTGTAATAAGAATAATTTTTTTGAAGAAAATAACATGTAATTATTTTTTTAATTAGAATACAGTGTCGTATAAATAAAACTTTTTTTTCATTGTATAAATAAAAAAAATACAAAATTGAAGGTAATTAAACTTTTTCTTTAACTCTGTATTGCGTGTATTAAAAATTAAAATTTATTTAATGCTTTAATAAAAATACAGATTGACATAATTTAGCACGTATTTACTGTTTTTATTATAATACAATGTTTAATAATTTAAACTGTATTTGTTTCTAGGGTTATTAAAAAGTGATAATGTATTAATAATTCGATTACGTTCTAGATTGTTTTCCACTTATTTACTTTTAGTATTACTACTATTTTTAAATAGAATACAGTGTAGTATTTTAGTATTACTACTATTTCAAAAAAAGTGATAATGTATTAATAATTCGAATCGTATTAATAATAAACAGTTTAGTATTACTACTATTTTAATAAAAACAGTAAATACGTGATAATGTATAAACAGTTTAGTTTTCCACTTTAGGAAATACTTTTTTTTATAAAGTCAATCAGTAAACGTACGTTTTTTAAGAAGTTAATTAATTATTTTCAAAATAATGACAGTGCAACTTTTTATATACAGTTTTAGTTTTTTTTTTACTTAAAATCTCGACACTACTGATGTGGTTTTACTTTATTAACCTAAAACTGATTAATCATTCAAATTTATACTCAAGCATTAACTAACCGCAATTTTCTTTGTATAAGCAGGATGAATACCAACTCTGACAAAGGAAAAGCAAAGCTTAACTACCAGAAAACACCTAATTCCTCCGGCGGCAATATGAGGCGTTTGGCAAGTTCCGGTATAGCAATAGGGTCCCAAAGATTCCGTCCAACTGAAAATTCAACACAAAGTCCGGTTAACATGGAAACAGTTCAAGGTAAATAAGTTACATAAATAAAATGTTTAATGATTTAGTATATTATATTATTAACTTCTTTTAATATTTATTTCAGAAACCTTCAAATTAACAAAAGACCATTACACCGATAGGTAAAATTGATGCGGGGTTGCGGAACATATCTGTTCGGGGGAGATGTCTTTCAATTTGGCATTCCCATCGTAAGAACGAACCGCATAACCCGTATTCCCTAGACTTAGTTCTGCATGATGATCAGGTATTTAAATTTTGTCCAATTGATTTAATTAAAACATATACTAATTTTGTTATTTAACAGAATGAGCGAATCCAAATTTGGATTAAAAAAGAGTTCATGCATAAGTTCGAGCCGCTTTTCGAGGATGGAAAATGTTATGAGATTTCAAACTTTGAAATTTATCAGAATACTGGAGTATACCCTTTATTGCCACATATGTATAAACTTGCATTTGGATTCAACACAACTGTTACGCGAATTGATCAGATTGATGACAATTTGTATAGTTTACTGCTAGAACCTTATACTGAGATTAAGTCGGCAGATCGTACTTATGCTGAAAAAGAATCTGTTGATACGTCCTATTTATATTTTAAAATTTACAAAAAATATTATTCTTTCATCGCATGGATATATTAAATTCATGCATAATGATTTTTTGTAATTTGTGAATGTTTTAGATGTTATTGGCTCTGTTGTGGGGATTATGGAGATTGTAAAGGTGGCCACGCAAAGTGGTATGAAATTCCGACGTACTGTTGTGGTCGAGGATAATATGTACGGACTACTTACATACATATGTATATACAATATCAATTATTATTATATACTTCTAAATAATTAATTATATAATAAAAACGGGGGAGAACAGCTTGATTTAACATTTTGGGAAGAGTGGGCCACGATGTGGAATGATTATGCAACCGATCCAGACAAATTTGGACATTTTGTCGTCTTACTTCAGCTTGGCAAGGTTAAGTACTTCAGAGGTATGATTTAAATCCCTAATATATTAAAAATTTTATTGTGTTAACTCTTTTTTTACGCGACAAAATGCAGAGGCACCGGCGGTCCATAATGCTTTATTCGGCACAAAGATAATCATTGATCAGAATCACCCCGCTATACTTGCATTTAAAACAAAGTGAGTAACATTTATTATTGTCAAATAAATTGGTTGGCTGAAAACCATAAATAGCTAAACATTTGAACTTTGTTCTTTATTCTATTTTAGGGCCCAAAATCAAAAGGATTATGATCCTAGCCAATTCAAAATTGAGTTCTTCACACCTGATGCTAAAGTTGTTACCGTATCCGACTTTTTTAATGGTTCTGTAAAAAGCATGGTGGGTCATATTCGCCAGGTACAACAGGTATGTAAATCATAGACCATAACTAATACAATTATACGTCTACCTACTTTTGATTTTCATTAATTTTAATCTGACGTTAAATGAAAATATACAGGATTCCCACTGCATCGTCTTTGCAACCATTCATTGTATACACGAACAAATGGGATGGGCTTATATAGCATGCAAGGAGTGCAGCAAAAAAGTGAAAGTAAAATCAGCAAATAATCGCCATACTACTTACGAATGCGACGATTGTGGGGCACGGGGCACCATTTCAAAGTAAGATTACCTTGAACTGACGATTATTTGAATCCGGTTTTATATATAACACGTTTTTACCCCTATTGTTATTGTTTATAATTTTTGTTTTTTAACAGGTTTAGGGTGGTAGTTACAATCATCGATGACACTGGTACGGCACAAGTTGTGTTTTTCAACAGCTCTGTTCACAAGTTGACCGGCCTTACGGTTTGGGACTTAATTGACAAATATGGAAAGGATGTTTCAAAGTACTACCCTGATGAGTTGAATATGATCATTGGTAAAAAATTTATGTTCAAGTTGTGGTATTCTAAAGAAAATCATGGCAAGAATAACCACACATACCGATGTGATGGTATGTCTGAGGATCCTAAACTCATCAAGCATTTCAAACAAAATTTTATTGAAGACCGTGTAGTGGCTGATGTTGTGGATGAGGTAACCTTATCCTAATGTATATTTTACGCAAAACCATTAGTATTGCAAGATTTGTAATATTTTAATAATTATTTGAGTATCCTTTTTCAGCCGGAGGATGAGCCGTTGGAGGATTTCAACACGCCTTCAAACTTGATAAAGAAGGTTAACATGACTGATGATAGTGTGAAACGTGTGCTCGACATGCACACACCTCCAACAGGTGAGGGGGCTTCTGGCAGCGGAACTTCGAGTCAAAAGAAACGTCGTGTGTTTATAGATCTAGACGATCTTGACACCGATTCTGAAGATGAAAATGCTAAAAAAGGTTTTGAGGGTTTGGTTCAAGTGAAGATAGAACCGGAGGATTGATAGGAATCAAATCTGTCTTGGTGTTTGCCTGTTCCATTTTTACATTTTGCACATTTGTTTCGTTTTTATATTTTTAAGACTATTTATACGCGGTTGTTTATTATTTTTTAGGAATTTTTTCAATGTCCGAAATTTTATGGTTTTCATACTTGGGTATTGAATGAATTTTGGGTTTTTAAAATTCCAACATAATACTTATAAGAAAACGTGAAACAGTTTGAATTTTAATATTTTTTTAAAGAATTTTTGTTTTTTGTAATATCATACTTCTTGCATTAATAAAAAAATATAACATTCTCTTTTATAAGATAAACTTAGTAATAAAATTATGAATATATCACATTTCAATTTAAAAACTAACAAATTAACCTATTTACTAAAATATAACAAGAAACATAAACACTATTTTAAAGATTAAATCTGTTTTATTAAAAATTAGCGTTAATTTTAAATATTCAAATATTTAAACTTACATTGAAATCTTTAAGCAAATATTAATTATAACGACTTTAGACAATTTTTTAACAAATATTTATACCTAATTTTAAAACCCTAAATTAAATGAATAAAATATTTATTGAAAAAAATCATCTCAAAATTGGTATAAAAATATATCCACAAAATAATCATATTTTCGTAATTATCCATACAAATTCTGTTATGCTATTTTAAATTAATTAATCTCGAATATCCGGCGCTTTAAAAATTAGAATACATTCCTTAATTATAGGCATTTAATTTTGGTTATTCGCACTATACAATAATATGCAGTTATTGAATTCCGGTATTATATGCAACGAATACAATCATTTAATTATCATTCCTTTTTAAAATTCAGCAATAAATTTTTATCTTTTTTAAAAACCATCAAGCATAATCTTTGTTTTTTTTTTCCGAATCAATTAACGCTACCGGATTTATACCAAATAAAATAGGCGACCACCCCTATATAAAGTTAGGATACTAAATGAAAATACCTACAGTTATCATCCGTGCATTCACAATCTTCCTGAATTGAAGGTACAATAAACTTCTGTTCAATTTTATATACGCAGCCATATGTATTGTTATGTTGGCTTCATTCAAATTGTTGTTGTCATCTGCATACAGTTTAGTTTTACGCAGATAGATTACATTCAATAATCGGTTAATGCCATATTTGTTCGGTCGAAATTTACATACCAAAGTCAATCAATACTGCAATTGAAAGGTAATGTTTTAACAATATTTTCATTGATTGATTAACAATCTTATTAAATTAGAAGTATTATTAACTATTTTTAAATAAGAAAAAAAATAGTCGTTTTTTTTAATTGATTGTTTTATCTATTAAAAAAACAAACCATTTTTATTAGACAATAAAACTGATAAATTACTTTTTTTATCAACAAATGCTTATCTTTTATAACAGTATTTAAAATCTCAAATTGAATAAATAACTAACTCCAAAAGTTTAAGGAAAAATAACCTGACCTTTTAATTTATCCACCATTATATAACAGTGTATATTCATTCTGAATATGCAATACAGTTACAGAAATACAGTCCATTCAGTTTCAAGCTTTTTGCCGATACATCTTCGAAGATCTACAAACAAATCAAGATAAGTGTTATTCTAAAAAAATTTGGATTTTTTAATACTTATTCAATATATTTTCAAATTCTACCGGATACACTCACATGTCCTAACGATCCATTGCATAAATTCTACCCTTTTTGTGCAGCAAATCAGAAATTAAATTATACCAGTCATCCCACTAATCCTGCACAACAAGTATCTATCATTCACAAAAGGAAAATTCATCATACACTAACATAACCTAACAACATAGGTATGTCTTATGCTCAATTTATTTTGATCAAATATTATTCTTTTGCTTAATTCAACTAAAGCTTCTTATTGTGTTGTACATCGTTGATGTGAATTCTGTGAGGCAAAGAGTTACAGTGAAATTAATCACAAGGATCAACCTACAAGCCTTGGCAAAGAAATTGGTACGCCTTCCATTTTTCACTTTTCTGTAATGGACAGTTGTATCAATAAGTATTCTAAAATGACAGTTAGATCACAAAATTTTAATACTTCCGAAATTAGTAAATAAACCCTTAGTAAAATCAAGCTTACATTATTATTTAGTTTTATTATTTGGGTTACTCGAGAATCTGTAGATACACTTAAATGATTGAAAGACCTATAAATTTACATAGGATATTTATCTATTTATCTTGATTTTAGAGTTACAGTGAATTAGAGGATGTGATCAACTGCTCGATTTAGCAACAAGACCCAAATCGCAGAGTTTTTATGCTTTAAAACCTTCCTACTGAACTTTACCCAAACACTGCAATTCGACCCTAAAACCTAACGCAATTTATACTAACGTGTAGTTAAGAGGTTAGGGTTTCCGTCTGCATCAAGCCCATTTGTTAATCCTTCCTAAATGTTTTTGCTAACATTTCGAAATACATCTATGCAACCTGTACTTCAATATGGATATCAATTTGTTCTTAAATTTGTTAAATAAATATCAATTTTAACAGTGATGCAGAAAGCCCTTAAGATTTACTAATAATTAGTGATAAACCCTAATTCATGTGTTCCACTTTTATAAATATCAAAGCTTACCAGATTAGGGTTTACGATTAACTGTTAGAATCAATCCAATCCATCACAGTCTTAAACGGACGTTGTATTGCCCGATATGCATCTTCGTTTTATCTGGTATCCTTCGATTGACATATCCTCGAATCGATCTCAGAAAGAACGAGCTTTTGACGCTGCCTAATCGCTCCTCTGCCGCATTTCGTTTTTATCTGTTTGTGTTCTTACAAAATGAGAAGATGTCGATCTTTTTTATGGTTTGGGCCAGATTCATTTGGTCGGCAAAATGGGCTGCTTGGCCACGTGGCCCATATACATAGTATCCAAACACATTGCCATTTCAAAGTGACCCGTAAATTTATTTAAGTTCTAATTTATTTATTTTTTTCGTACACAATTAATCATAGTGCTTTTCCATTTTTTTCTTTTTGTAAACTTTTTTTTATATATTTTGACCATTAAATTTTGGCTACCATTTTTCTATAGATATTATATACAGATAGATTATATTTATTGGATCTAATTCCACCAATTATCAAGCAATGGTAGATATTAAAGGAAAAATTAGAGGAAAAAGAAAAATCACGGTAGAAAACAAGGAGAATGATCCAGAAAACCTTAAAAGAATCGTAGTAGATGCTCAATTAAATGGTAATTGCTTTCCGACAAACACACCATTCGAAAATTTACATACAAGCCCCCTTGAAAATCCATCAACACAATGTAAGTATTGTACTATTTTAATTAATTTAATTATGTATTTAAACAATTAAATTATTTATTACACAATTTTACTAATTTTTACTTATTTTGTACTATAAGGTTTGCCAAATGAGATTCAAAATGCGGTTAGGAAACGTGGAAGGCCAATTGGAAGAAAACCACTTATGCCGCTTAACGAAAGTATGTCAACTTCATACAACTTCAAACAACTAATCGTACTCACTTTTTTTTCATAATTATCTATAATATATTTGCTAGGTGATATCACTAAACGGCGTCCTGGAAGGCCGACGAAAAATTTGACACCCCCCATCATCAACGAATCAAAAGGTATCAAAATATTAACTTGTGTTATAAACATTTGCAACTAATTATATAATTACTTTTGATATTTTTGATATTGAGTAGCTCCATCATTTACATCACCAAGGCTTATGATAGCTCCGCGTATTAGTCAATTAGCATGTGAGTATATTGAATATAATCTATACTTTTAATAATATTTAGTTGAATTGTATAATAAAAATCATGTTAACTTTCATATCAAACTAAATTGTTTGTTATTATTGACTATAATTAGGTCCACCGTTAAATAAATTTTATCGAAGTACCGCTTCAATAAATGGACTATTCGCAACACCACCACCTACGCAAACACCATTTGTACAGTTTGCAACCAATACAACTACAACACAACCTTGCTCATATCCCCTTACTTCAAACAGTCCCTTAATCAAAACAAACGGTATATTTGTTTTTTTGAAAATAATTTAAAAAATATTTTTAAAGTTTTTATATTGATATTTAATTAAACTTGCTATTTTTGATCAGTAAGTGCAGTGTTAACCAACAAGACTTCATGGTTCAACATCAATACACCCATAAGTTTTAATTTAAATGAAAAAGGTTTGCAAATCTACTATCAAATGTAACCTTAACCAAATAGATTAAATCATATATGTTATTATATATGTTCTTTGAATAATATTTTGCCCCTCATGATGTCTAATAGGGGATTCTTCAAGTGCAAAGGATAAAAAGATTAATAAAAAAGGAAAAACGGTGCGTCCGAGAATCTCACGTGGTTTGAAATTTACCACCCCTCAACAGGAAGATGATTATGAGCTACCAACACATGCATTTGTTGGAATTTCAAACGGTAAAAATTATTATGATTAAAAATTCCGTTAAGACTTAAATTTATAAATTCGTTTTTTACATAATTAGTTTATTACTAATAATATGATAAATTTTGTAGAATACCTTGACCATGGAGATCCTGATTTCGAATGCTCGTCTTGCGGCACTATGGTTTGGAAAGATGAGAAGGACCGCGGACGTTCCCCTACAAACCCCCACTCATACTCAATTTGTTGTATGAGGGGTAAGGTTAAGCTGCCTGTTGACATTATCGAACCACCAAAATTGTTGAAAGACCTTATTACCAAACAACACCCAAAGAGCGCTTCTTTTATGACCAATATACGTAGATATAATATGATGTTCGCGTTCACTTCTATGGGTGCTAAGCAAGACGAGTCCGTTAACAATGGACGTGGCCCTTATTGCTTCAGGATAAATGGGAAAAATCCACATAGATTGGGAGATTTGATGCCCGAACCAGGGAACCGTCCTAAATTCTATCAACTTTATATATATGACACGGAAAACGAGATTCAAAACCGTATACAAGCTGTTAGGTAAATAATCTCAATTAGTTAACGATGTCGTTGCATTTTCTAATTTAAAGTTTTCATTTTCAGTAACTTATATATGTATTTTGTTACAGCAACCACAGATGCGCATCAACATCTACTAATGAGATAGATGTTGAGCTTACGACCCAGATACGAGACATGCTTGATGCAATCAATCCGTTGGTAGAGAAGTTTCGGATGGCCGCCCGATCGATAAGGTCTTCAAATGACAGTAATATTAAGCTAAGACTTATTGGCAGCAGATCACGAGACGGTAGGAACTACAATCTACCAGCTTCATCAGAAGTAGCAGCTTTGATTGTTGGTGATTTCGAAGATACAGCAAATCCTAGGGATATCGTACTCCACAGGCAAAACGGAAAAATAAAAAAAATCAGCGAGCTGCACGTACTATACCTAGCATTGTATTACCCTCTTTTTTTCCCCTATGCACAAGATGGATACCGTACTGATGTCTACCACCAAGGCGTGACTGATTTTAATGAAAAAAATAAAGGCACGCGAGTATCAATGAGGGAGTGGTTCGCTTACCGATTGCAAGACAGGAGAAATTAGTTCTCCATGATACTTAGTGGTAGGCGATTGTTACAGCAGTTTGTTACCGACGGATACTCAATGGTTGAGGCTGAGAGGATGACATACATAATTACGCAGCAAAAAGATCTAAGAACTGAGACATATGCTAAATTGGCGAACTTGGCCCAAAATAATGATAATGGTACTGTGTTACGTGGTAAGAAGTACGTGCTACCATCGTCATTTACCGGAAGTCCACGGTATATGATGCAGAACTATTTAGACGCCATGACGATATGCAAGTTTCACGGTTATCCTGATTTATTCATAACCTTCACGTGTAACCCTAATTGGCCTGAGATTGCGCGTGAAATGGCCAAGAAGGGTTTGAAATCTGAAGATCGTCCTGATATTATATCTAGAGTCTTTAAAATCAAGCTAGACTGCCTCCTAAAGGATTTCAAAGAAAATCATACTTTTGGCCACGTAAAAGGAGGTAATAATCCAACACATATACTTAGTGTTTTATATTTAATACTATAAACTTTTATTTATATATTTATCTGAAATATATTTTTTCTAAATCGCAGTTGTTTACAAAATTGAGTTCCAAAAGAGGGGTCTTCCACACTGCCACATATTATTGTGGCTTGAGGCACAAGACAAGATAACTGCTGCATCAAAAAAAGATGAATTTATATCAGTAGAAATACCCGACAAAGAACAGGATCCGGAATTGTACCAGATAGTCACCGATCAGATGATGCATGGCCCGTGCGGTGCTGAAAATCCAAGATGCCCTTGCACTGTCAATTTCAAATGTACGAAAAAATTTCCAAAACAGTTCAACGAGTCAACTGTCATCGATGACAAGGGATATGCAATTATAAGAGGAGAAATGACGGAAATACTGTAACGAAAAGTGGAATTGATTTGCACAATGGTTATGTCGTGACCTACAATCCAGGTTTGCTGAGGAAATACCAGTCTCATATTAACGTAGAATGGTGCAACCAAATTGGTTCCATAAAATATCTGTTTAAGTATGTGAACATAGGACCAGACATGGTTACTGTTGCTGTGGAGGGCGAAGAGATCGATGAAATAAAAGATTATTATGATTGTAGGTATCTTTCAGCATGTGAGGAAACCTGGCGTATCTTTGATGCAAGGGAAAGTATTGATTACGCGTTAGATAAGTCATCTGTAAACGAAACCAAGTTTATAGCATGGATGGAACTAAACGAGAGAGATCTAAACGCCCGTAAACTCCTGTATGTTGAGATCCCCCAGTTTTACGTTTGGAATCAAAAGCAACGCATTTGGCAGTCAAGACAAAGAGGAAACACGCTTGGGCGTATACATCATGTCCCGCCCTCATGGGGTGAACTTTATTATTTACGTGTATTACTAAATAAGGTAACTGGCCCAAGGAGCTGGGATCAACTCAGAGAATGACGCGGTGTTATTTATCCTTCATATCGAGATGCGTGTTTTGCCCGTGGGCTTCTACAGGACGACAGGAGTACATTGATGGGTTGTTGGAAGCAAGTTTTTGGGGAATGGGTGATTATCTGCGTTCCTTTTTTGTCATGCTACTCATGACTGATAGTATGTCTCGTCCCGAGTTTGTATAGGAAAAAACTTGGCATGTTTTGGCAGAGGATGTGTTAACCGTTGAGCGAAGGAAGCGTAACGATCCAGGTAATACTGAAAAACAACTCACTCAATTTAATCACTACTTTTTGTTTCATACTTTAATTATATTTTTTTATAATCTTTTACGTTTATTTATGCAGATTTACAGCTTTCTGACACACATAGGATGAATATATGTCTTACGTATATTGAACACATGCTGCTTTGTAATAACAAGAGTTTGAAGTCTTTTTCAAACATGCCATATCCGGATGAAGAATACACGATGGAAAATTACAACCTGTTAATATATGACGAGGAATCGTACAACAGAGATGAACTCCGCGAGCAGCATCAAACTCTTTATGCCAGCCTTACATCAGAGCAGAAACGTATCTACATAACTGTCATGGACGCCGTTAATAATGAAAAGGGCGGAATGTTCTTCGTATATGGTTACGGCGGTACTGGGAAGACTTACCTGTACAAAACTATGTCTGCTGCATTACGTTCCCAAGGGTCAATAGTATTGAATGTTGCATCAAGTGGTATTGCGGCCCTTTTGTTGGACGGTGGTAGGACGGCTCATTCCAGGTTTGCGCGTACTTATTATACTCGAAATAAAAATTATATCTTTATTGAAGTTTTATACGTTTTATATAATTTGCTAATTTTGAACTTTGTCCAGGTTTGCAATTCCCATTAATGTGGTGGAAGATTCGTTGTGCCACATATCAGCTGACGGTGACCTTGCTGAGTTGATACGAAAAGCCAAGCTAATTATCTGGGACGAGGCACCAATGATTAACAGATATTGTTTCGAGGCGTTTGATAGAACACTGAGAGACATATGCAGGCAGGACCCTTCGACACCGTCAATATCTGTATTCGGTGGGAAAGTTGTTTTGTTTGGTGGTGATTTTCGGCAGATTCTTCCTGTTATTCCAAACGGTTGTAGGCAAGACGTGGTTCATGCGACAATCAATGCGTCATATCTTTGGGACCACTGCACTGTCTTGAATTTAACAGTAAACATGAGGCTGGGTTCGGGAGCATCTGAGGTTGAACGAAAAGAAATATAGGATTTTGCAGATTGAATTCTCGATATTGGCAACGGCACTATAGGTATGTTTTTATATTATTTCTAATTTTTAATAAACACTTCAAGTATATTATTTACTAATATCAATTTTTTTTATAAATTATCTAAAAACAGGTGGTGAAAATGATGGTGAGTCGTCAGTAGAGTTCCCGGACAACATGCTGATTCCAGCGTCTGATGATAACGTTGGGGCTATTATTGCAGAAACATACCCTCATTTAGTTGATAATCTATGGCAACCCAGCTTTTTTCAAGATAGAGCCATTCTTGCCCCTACGCACGAAATGGTTGACCTCATAAACGAACGTATGCTGTCATTAATTCCGGGAGAAGAAAAGACTTACGAGTCATCAGACTCGGTTTCCGCTGCAGATGAAGATGACACTATGTTTAACCTTGATCTTTACACCACTGACTTCTTGAACAGCATAAAAATGTCTGGTGTCCCGCAGCATATACTGAAGTTAAAGATTGGCGCTCCGGTAATGTGTATGCGCAATATTGATCAGAAAGCTGGGTTGTGCAACGGAACCAGATTTCAAATATTACGAATGGGGGTAAATATAATCGAGGGTAAAATCATATCTGGCGGCAAGGTGGGTACAATTTGCGCCATCCCTCGAATGGTTATTAGCCCTTCCGACAACAAGATGCCATTCAAATTGAATCGGAGGCAATTTCCTGTTCAGGTATGCTTTGCTATGACCATCAATAAAAGTCAAGGCCAGACGTTGTCTCAGGTTGGTTTGTATCACGAGTGAAGAGCAAGAATGGATTGAAGGTAATTTGTTGTGACATCGATGGAAATTACACTAATTCAACAGCAAATGTAGTTTACAAAGAAGTATTATTTCGTTTGTAAATCTTTTTGTAACATTTTTTAATGTATCATTTTTTCTATCAATTCTTCATTACATCTACATCATTATTATATCTCATTTTTTAATTTATAAATCTTTGTTGGTAGTTTCGAATTATTAAATATTTGAAGCATACCCGCCCATCGGGCGGGTTATGTAGCTAGTACGAGAATATAATGCCTCAATTCTTAAGTGCAATTGAGAGATTTAAAGATGAACTCAATATAGATTTGAAGTTTACAAAAAAATAAGTGACTATAGATTCATTTTTTACTTGATAACTCTAGAATTTTGGAATTTAATTTTAGTAATTATTAATTTATAGTTTGGTTGAGACTAATATATTTACATTAAGATTTCAAAAAAAATTATTCTCTTATTATTTTATCGATTAGAGTCTGATTTTGTATTAGTCCCAAGTTGGGACCGGATAAATTATTAATTTTATCGACGTTATTAATTTATCGAGTATTAATTTATGGAGGTTATACTGTATGTATAATACACAAGTTTTCTTTCATCATATCATCCTTTGATTTTGTACTTGGTATTATTAAATTGATAGACATAAATAATAGGTTGAATCAATACCATTAGTATGTGTGTGTGAGAGAGAAAGAGAAAGAGAAAGAAAAAGATGAAATCTTGATGATATTGAGTGAAGAGATACGGGAAGTAAAAACTACACATCAAGGAGATGATTACCCATAAGAAAAGGGGTGGCATATATACCTCAGCAACCACTACACCCTACACTACACTGCTCCTACTTAACTAGGGTTTTTCTCCGATCCGTCCGATCAGATTGTTTGGTTCCATCGATCCGTTGGATGTATCATTGACAGATATTAGGTACTCCCATCCAACGGCCATTTATTCATCACGCTTGTAAATTAATCAAAGAAACCCTGATGAGGTACGTAAGATAAACTTTTTAGGGTTAATTAGTGAGTACATATTTTATTGATCATCCATACTGCCAATATCCAATTTCATCAATACATAGAAAGACTTGACTGACACTCAACTATACACGAATTCTTGAATATTATTACACATGTCATGCATTTGTTCGTATCTTCTGTCTTCCTGCATGTATGTCATGATCGATATACGTATGTATATCATGTATGTATGTAAATTTGAATTTAAGAGATAGAGAGATGTATAATGAAAAGAAATGCATGATAATGAAAGGGAAACTACTCATGATGTTAGAGTGCGAGTAATGGTCAGACGCCCCTAGCTAAGAGTCGCCTGGCGTCCCTCACAACGGCGGACAAAAAACATGGGGGTATCAGTCCGTATCACCGATTAAACATTTTTTTCCTAAGGGTTTCATCTAAACTAACAAAAAAGATCTAAAAATTTTAACAGTATTTTAATAATTTCAAAAACATTCAGGGGTTACAGGTGCAGACTCACGCACCATACTAGGTCATCCCCTGATCCCTCTGCCTACGACACGTTCTCCCCACTATGCAGCTAACCGGCTAATTAGCGTCCCTCTCGGGAATTTGATAGCCGCACTGACCCTTGTTGGTACGTGGCCGAGTTCCGAAAGAGAAGGATTTTGGTCATTATTACGTGAGTTTTGTCATGTCTTGATTTGTCATGTGTTTACTATAGAGAGAAAAAACTGAGTGTCACTAATACTTCCTCCGATTCAAAATAAGTGCTACACTTTCTATAAATGAGTGATTCAAAATAAGTGTTACACTTTGAAAAATTACCTTATTTGGCAAAAAATTGAATGACCCACACCCACTAACTATCTACTTTAACAAAGTGAAATGACTCATTTACCCTTACTTTTTACTTTTAAACATCATTAATCCCACTTTATTTAAAAGGTGTGGGACTCATTATCCACTAACCATTTAATTAATCTAATTTAACTATCATTATAATCTTTTGACTAAAAAACCGTGAAACCCAAAGTGTAGCACTTATTTTGAATCGGAGAAGTATGACAATAGTGACCAAACATTCGGATGGTATCAATTATCAAATATAATGAAATAACCCAAATCTCAAACGACATAGTAATATCTAACTCTGTTTCAGGCATATTACTATCTAAACTGACTATCTTATCTGGGATTGTTATAGTATTTGATTAATATTTAGTTAGAGACACATTTCTTTATTACATAAACTACATTTGATCTAATTTTAACATCATTAGTTGATCTGCGGTGACATGATCACAATGAAGAATTAAGTAACACATCCGATAGTTAAGTTTTCTGGATGAATCACTTATTTGGGTTTCTAAAACGTTAAACTATTAGTTGCCTGGTGAAAACGATGAAAAGGAATTAACATAGTTAAATACCAATTTTGCCCCTACAAAAATACTACTATATCCTCTTATGAGTGTCCGTAGTAGCCAATTAATGGATGCTCGGAATATTTATATTTAGGCCGCCTAGCTTGCTGTCTCGAAAAGGACTACGGAAATTCATAAACAAATATTTGTGCATAGTAAAAATACAACCCATCCCATTCCCTACCCAAACCCTATATTTGTCTCACATGTAAATATCCACCTTTAAAAAAAACAGAGTTCACAATTAAGATGGTGTAACTTAAATTATTATTACCAAAGGGACATTGGTTAATGTCAGGATCGATTAACTATAGACAAGTTAATAAACACCTTAAATCTAATTGATGATAGAAGTTGCAGCGGATCAACACTATATCAATAATTAAGAACAATGAACTGTATGAACAATATGCAAGAATATTAAGAACACAGTTTCACAAAAAGCTTCAATGTATATTATTGAGTTAACAATACACACGTACGTTTACAATTCGTAAGGAACATACTTATAGTAGTCCTTGAAGCTAAACTATTTACCCTAGTTATTCTAGGACTTGATTTACATCGAATAATAATAATATACATTGATTTACATTCTATAACTATCTATACGAAGATCTCGGACTTGATATCTTCCAAAAACGCGTATCAGTAGTAACTGCAATCACCAGTAGTAAATAAGTAACATCAGTAGTAAACTTGGTGATCAGTAGTAAGTCCATAATCAACGTCAGTAGTAACTACAATGATCAGTAGTATCTTCAATCTTCTCATGATCAGTAGTAACTTAGTTATAGTAAACACCAGCATCAACTTCATCAGTAGTAATATGTTCTGCCCCATCAGTACTAAGTATGTCAGTACTAACTGCAGCATCAGTAATAAGTTGATCTGTGTTTTGCTCCAACAATCTCCCCCTAAACTTATTGATCATCTTTTAATCAATCAAGTTTCTTTTGTTCCTCTTGTTCTTTTCTTCTTTTCTCAAGAGTTCTTTGATTCTGTTGAAGCCTTTGTTCAATAATATATCTGCTGTTCCTCTTTGTAAAATAATTCAGTTTGTTTTGGAACATAACAGCATCATAAGGTTTCATCAAAGTGTTTATGAATATCTGATACATTGTCTTCTCAGAATGTGGATATTCTTTCTCATATAAGTACAATTCACACACTTTGCCTGATTTCTCAAAGAAGTACATATTTGCAGTAGGAATGACATTCCAAGCATATACATTACCTGGATTTGTAAATTGTTCTGGATAATTGTCTGGATAAAATGCAGCATCTATCATTCTAGTCAAATATCCAGCTCCAGATTCTTTCCATGATTTCTTTGTCATTCTTGGTTTCCCAATAATCAAAAGTTTGATTACATCACTTCTTGAACATGATCTGATTAAGGGTAACCATCCAGTGAATCTTTGTACTACTTTGTCTTCTCTTATAACCTCTATGACATTGTTCTGCATCACTCTCCAGTTAAGAATTGGATTGTTCTGTAGAGGAGCAACTGGCATTTCAAGAACAGGTATAATTTGTTGTTTTGATTTCTTCTTGGAGCTTTGTTCTTGATCAACAGATTTTCTTTTTAGTGATTGGGGAGTTGAAGTATTACCAACAGTTGTAACACTACCAGCTTTGAGCAAATTTAAGCTGATTGGTACTAAAGTTTTGGCTTTGGCTTTCTTTGATTCTTCAGCTTCTTGTTCAGCCAAGTCTCTTTTCTTTGCAGTGCAGTATTTTTCAATTATGGTTATCATCTTCATTCTTCCAAAAGATTTTGCACTGTGACCTTTTGTCTTTAGAAAGTGTATCATAAGAGACTTCTGTTCAAATATATCATCTGGTAAATCATCTTTTGTTCTTTTGCATTCTGCTACAAGATCTTCTAGACAGTTTAGATGTTCCTCTTCTACTTTTCTAAGCCTTTTGAACTCTGCTTCTTGGGCTTCTATCTGAACATCTTTAATTTGAGCAGGTATTTGAACAGTAGTTGTACTTTGAACTTTCTTTTTCTTTTCTACTAAAGCTTGATACATTTCCACTTTCTCCAAAAATTTTCTGTGTTTAATTCTCCATCTGGATTGCTTTTCTGCTCTTACATGATTAATCTTGTTTACCATGTGATGACCAAGAGCTCTGTTTGGGTAATCTTCATCATATATCTCTTTACCCTTTCCAATGTGTGCTGAAGGTGGAGGTGGAATATATTTCATGTCTGGCACTCCACTTATTATAACTGAAGGAGAAAATGTTCTAAGTTCATTTTGTTGAAGTATTTTTGGATGTGGAGGAAGTGAGCATTCATCAACCTCAAACCAATTCACATTATCATCAATGTCAGGTATGATAAGTGGTTGATCAGGTGTTGGTGGTTTGGTAATGATGACATGTCTCTCTCTTTCAATAAGCTCTGGAAAATGTAGTTCTTCCTCTTCAGTAGTAACTAGAGTAGTTACTACTGGTGTTACTTCAGAAGTTACTACTGATAGGGCATCAGTAGTATTTGCTGCTATTAATTCCTTTTCTTCATTTACTACTGCTATAATATCAGTAGTAGAGGTTACTACTGGTATTTCCTTTTCAACTTGTTCTTCTATTGTAGCAGTAGTAATAGGCTCTTCTTCTGTCACCATCATCTCTGGGCCTTCATCAACATTTGTTTCTTTTAAATTTAAAAGGGAGGATGCTGCTGCTGCTATAGATTCATCAATCATTGTCTGTATATTGTCCTTCTCCCCCTTAGTGAGCTCAACTGGTGGAGCCTCACTATCAACAATCTTTTTCTTCAATTGTCTGATGATTTTGGCTTGTTGATAAAGTCTGTGCTCATATAATCTCATCCTTCTGTTGATGGTGTTGACATGCCTTTTCATTGCAGCCATGGTTTTCCCTTGGTTAGTTAAGTATATATGGCAATTTTGTACAGTGGATTCCAAGGAATCCACTTTAGCCGTCAATTGGGTGATTTTAATACTGCCCTCACTCCATCTAGCAAGATCATCGGGCTCACTAACAGGTACATTGGTTTTAAGGTTTTCCTTCCTTTCCATCAATTCCACAGATCTGCCCTCATCACTGCTTGGTGATTCATTGGGTCTTTTAGACATTCTCTTCTTCCTAGAAGAAGCAGAGATGCCCCCCCTTGTGGTTTCTTGGCACCGGGGTCCTTTGAGTAACTCCTCAAAAGAGTCATCACTCAAAGTTGCCGAGGTTTGGGTCCTAAAGATGTTTTCACTGTCCTGTGCACCCACCTTTGGGGCATCAGTAGTGAAAGCCCTCCCCTCATGTCCTCTCTCCTCCTTGGAGGACAACTCTTTGAGCCTGGGGTGTGACTCGATTTGTCCCCTGGTGTCCTTTGAAGAAATTTTCTTTCTATGATAAATTGTGGAAATATTTTTGGTTTTGTCTGGTAGGTCTTCCACAGAGTGAAGAGTAGCACTCTGCAGATTTATATCAAGTTCCTGGGACACATTCAGGACTTCTGTTTGGGTTGGTGATTGAGTGGCTATATGGATTGGTGTTTGGGCTGTATTTGGGGGTGATGGAGTGGGTTGAGGTTCAACTTGGGTTGTAGCAATGGTTGAACCCTCTCCAATATTGGGTTGATCTTTGATAATGTTAGGAAACAGAGGGGTTTCCTTGCCCGAAAATTTAAATTGTTTTCTCATATTTGAGAAAACTTTCTTGTTCAACTCAGGTAATAGAAAAATGTTTTTAGGAGTTGACAAGTTTTGTAATTCACAGTTTATGATATGTTGTAGAAATCTGGGATACATTAAAAATTTAGAAGAACTAAGATTTCCCAACATACCATCAAATATCATGTTTGAAAAATTAAATACTTGGTCTGTGCATAAACAGACAACAGCAGAGGCTATTGCCTTATTAAACTCATTCCAAGTACTTCTTTTAGGAGAAATACAATGCTGAATGGTATGTATTAAAAATTTCCATTGTGGGGAGAGAAGACCCTTTTGAAAAGTAACTATATTAAGTCTTCCCTCATATCCCATTTTGTTCAAAATTTCAGCAATGTATTCCTTAGGAAGAGTAGAAATACCTGAATCATCGTGTAATTGTAGATGGTGTCTGATTGATTGTTTTGTGACAGTGATGTGCTTTCCATCTACTTTAGACTTTATCATTGATGATGTTGTTCCTTCTGTTCTCTCAGCATTGGTCCAGAAATCCACCAAGTGCTGTTGATATGATTTTGGTTTTACAGTTAAGGCAAATTGTATATATGAATTTCTCAAAAATTTTACGATCGGACGGAAATCTTTTGTTCCGTCGGGATTCTTTAAGAATGCAACCATATTGTGGAATTCTGAGTATTTGAGATCGGTTTGCACATCGAGAGCTTGTAAGGTTGCCATTGTTGTTGAGATTTTGCAAGAATTTTGTTACAGATGAAGTGTTTTTGATCGTAAACTAGGGTTTATCGAGAGGTGTTTAGAGAATCGAAGTGAAGATAATGCTAAATTAATCGTCTGCCGCCTTTTATATCTTTCGATTAAACCTGCAAAACTACGAAAATAGCCTTCGAATCATAACATAACGGTTATTTTCATGGGGTTAGTTTGGTAATTGTGTTTATGAAAGACCAGTAGTAAATAAGATATCAGTAGTAAAACGTCAGTAGTATCTACTAACATCAGTAATGACTAATGATTTTGACATCAGTAGTAACTATAGACATCAGTAGTAACCATTAACATACACGACCAGTAGTATATGTGAATACCAGTAGTACTGACTTACCAGTAGTATTTGTGTAAAACTAAAATACACCAGTAGTAATGAAATACCAGTAGTATTTTGTGCATACACTTTCATACCAGTAGTACAGCAATACCAGTAGTAAAACACTTAAGAAAATAATATTTTACAACACTAACTTTACACATGATTTTAAGTGAGATTTTAAGTTATTAAAATCATTCCAATACTGCTAACCAAGAAGTTGAATCTTCCTACATCAAATGCTTTTGTAAAAAGATCTGCTAATTGATCATAAGTATGGATTTTAACTACTTTGATTAGTTTCTTTTCATTACAATCTCTTATAAAGTGAAATCTTATTTCAATGTGTTTAGTTTTTGAGTGTTTTACTGGATTATTCACAATACTAATAGCACTTTGATTATCAATAAAAATAGGAGTTTTAAGGATAGAGATACCAAAGTCTAGAAGTTGATTTTGAATCCATAGTACTTGAGCACAGCAAGCAGATGCAGCTACATATTCTGCTTCAGCAGTAGATGTTGATACATTTGTTTGCTTCTTACATTGCCATGACACCAGTCTTGATCCAAAGAATTGACATCCACCAGTAGTGGATTTTCTATCTTGACATTCACCTCCATAGTCACTATCTGTATAGGCTATTAGTTCAAAGGGTGAGTCATGTGGATACCATAGACCTAGTGATGGTTTGCCTTTCAAGTATCTGAATATTCTTTTAACAGCCTGCAAGTGTAGTTCTTTGGGTCTTGCTTGATATCTTGCACACACACAAACACTATACATAATGTCAGGTCTTGATGCAGTTAAGTACATCAAAGAGCCTATCATTGATCTATATAAGTGTTCATCTACATCCTCCCCCTCAACATCAGGATGTAGGTGTTTGTGTGTTTCCATTGGTGTACTAGCACTTTTACTGTCTTTCAAATCAAACTTTTCCAAGATGTCTTTGACATATTTTGATTGATTTATCAAAATACCATCAGTTCTTTGACTGACTTGGAGTCCAAGGAAGAAGTTCATTGGACCCATGGAGCTCATCTTGAATTTAATTTGCATCAGTTCTTCAAATTCTTTGCATAATAAATCATTGGTTGAGCCAAAGATGATATCATCTACATAAATTTGTACCAGTAGTATATCATCTTTGACTTTCTTTGTGAACAAAGTTTTGTCAATGGCTCCTCTTTTAAAGTTGTTTTTCAATAAGTATGATGATAATGTGTCATACCATGCTCTTGGTGCCTGATGTAGGCCATACAGAGCTTTATCCAATTTAAACACATAATCACCATGTTTTGGATCTTCAAAACCTGGAGGTTGGCAAACATATACTTCTTCTTCAACTTTCCCATATAGGAAAGCACTCTTAACATCCATTTGATAGACTTTGAATTTCTTGAATGAAGCATATGCTAGAAATATCCTTATGGCTTCAATTCTAGCAACAGGAGCATATACTTCATCATAGTCTATTCCTTCTTCTTGAGTGTATCCTTGGGCTACTAGTCTGGCTTTATTCTTGATTACTATACCTCTTTCATCTTTCTTGTTTCTGAATATCCATCTTGTTCCAATGGCTCTTTTTCCTTTGGGTAGAGGTACAAGTGTCCAAACAGCTTGTAATTTAAATTGAAGGAGTTCTTCTTGCATTGCCTCAATCCAGTTTGAGTCCTTCATTGCTTGTTGAATTTTCTTTGGTTCATCCTGAGACAGAAAGCATTCATACATACATTCATTAGCAATTAAACTTATATTACACATATTGGCAGTTAAGCTTTTGTTTAATTTGCTTCTTGTTTGTAGTGGTGAGTTGACATCACTTAGAACAAGGTCTAATGGATGGTTCTTTTGAGTCCTTGTAGTTGTAGCTTTATCAACCACTAGTTGATTTTCAAGATTGGACTCATTTGTCTCAGGCAGTTGTTCATCTTGTGATTCTTCATTGTCATGGATGTTTGGTTCATCATCATCTTGGTCAGAGTTACTACTGGAATTATCTTCATTAGGATCAGTAGTATTGTTGTTGTTACTGGTGTCAGTAGTATCATGAGAATCTAGGTTATTGTTGGGACCAGTAGTATTTTCAGTACTGTTACTGGTACCAGTAGTATTGGAATTACTACTGACCTCATTCTCAGAGTTACTACTGCTTTCAATATTTGAGTTATTACTGATATCAGTATTAACTATGGGAGCAGTATCAACAATTATGTATCTCATCTTTTCTTGACCAGTATTAATAGATGATGTCCCTTCCTTTTGATTAAGACAATTTGAATTACCTGCATTGAAATTCATATTAGAATTAAAGGATTTGGTTAGATTGTCTATGTTGAATATCCAATCTGGACCATTTCCTTGTTCATTAGCAACATTTTCATTAAAGGATACATTGATGCTTTCTTCAATTATCCTTAATCTCTTGTTGAATACTCTGTATGATTTACTTTGAGTAGAGTATCCCACAAATATTCCATCATCAGCTTTGCAGTCAAACTTACCAATTTGTTCTCTTGTAATCAGAATAGTACAAGGACAACCAAATGATTTTAAGAAACTTATAGAAGGTTTTCTTTTATTGAAAAGTTCATATGGTGTTTTAAAATGTGGCTTCACTATTAATACTCTGTTCTGAACATAACAAGCAGTATTAACAGCTTCTGCCCAAAAAGTAATTGGTAATTTTGAGTCTGCTAGCATTGATCTTGCTGCTTCAATGATGGTTCTATTTCTTCTTTCAGCTACACCATTTTGTTGTGGAGTTCTAGGTGAGCTGTATTGCCTGTCAATACCTTTAAGATCACAAAAGTTAATTAAGTTAGCATTTTTAAATTCTGTGCCATTATCACATCTTATGGCTTTCACTTTTTGATCAGATGTGTTTTCCAGTTTGACAATTAAGTTCTTTATGAGTTCACTTGTTTCATCCTTTGTCCTGAGAAAGAAAACCCATGTATATCTGGAAAAGTCATCAGTAATAACAAGACAATATTGTTTCTTTCCAATACTCATTACATTTGTAGGTCCAAAAAGGTCCATATGTAAGAGCTGTAAAGGAACAGAAATAGAGTTCACACTTTTGGACTTATGAGAAGTCTTGTGTTGTTTACCTTTTAGGCATGCAACACAATGATGATCACACATGAATTGTTTTTGAGGTAGTCCAATTACCAGATTTCTTTTTACTAAATTATTCATGTTTTTAAAATTTGTGTGACACATCCTTCTGTGCCAAAGTTCTGATTCAGTGGTGTTTGCCTTGGATATAAAACAGTTGACCTCATTTGTAGAAATGAGTTCTCCCCCTATATCCAGGCAATACACATTGTTTCTCCTTGGAGTTCTTAAAACAACATATTTTTCATCTAAAATAAAATCAGGAGAAAGAATGATGCACTCAATGTCTGTGAACAGAATCTTGTTCTTTTTATCACAAACTTGAGACACACTGACAAGATTGTATTTTAGTTCAGCTACATAAAATACATCATCAAAGGTAATTTTTCCATTAGTAACAGTACCTTTACCTGTAATCTTACCTCCCTGGGGATTCTCACCAAATGCCACATATCCTCCATCAAATGACTTGAAATCTTTAAGAATTTGCAGATTTCCAGTCATGTGCCTTGAGCATCCACTATCAATATGCCATGTTCTTCCTTCTTCTGGGATCTGAATGCTCTGCACAAATGAGTAAAAGATTAGTTAAGTTTGGGAACCCAAGCTTTATATGTCTTGGGTTCATCCTTTGAGAGATAAGCTTTGGGATTTTTAACTTTAAACACTTTTGGTAACCATACTTGTTTAGTACTGGTGTTTTGTTTTACTACCGCCCTTTTGGAGTTATTACTGGTGTGAGAATTTCCTACTGATCTTGGTTTATACCCATTGTTTTTAGCTTTTGAATACTTTACTACTGATGGACCAGTAGTATTTGGGTACTTACCATGTTTAAAATGACCAGTAGTGTTTTTAGAGTTAACACCAGTAGTGTTTTTGAAATTTGTTTTGGAAGCAGTAGTATTTTTGAAATTAGGGTTTTTACCAGTAGTATTCTTGTACTGGTACCATACAGCATTATAATTAGGGTTAACACCAGTAGTAAATTTATTTGAGTTTCTACTGGTGTTGGAAAATTTAAAATATTGTTTATTTTGATTAGATTTTCCATTGTTCTTGAAGTAATTGCTGTTCTTTGGGCTGCCAACTCTTCTGTTTTGCACAAATCTTGGTGCACTTCTTCCAAATCTTGGAATTTCAGCAATTGGAGTTTTGATTGTATTTACTACTGAAGGACCAGTAGTATCTTTTAACCTTTGAGTTTTTGCATTTTCTCTAAAAACTTTAAATTCCTTTAACTCCTTGCAATTTATTGGATTGAAGTGACAATCCTTTGCTAAATGATTCACTTTATTGCAAATAACACATTTTAATTTATTTTCTTGAGCCTTTATTGTTTTTCTTTGTTCTAAGAGTTGGTTTCTATTTCTTTGGTTTCCTCTTTTTAGAATTTTGGGTATATTTTCTGCATTATATTTAGGAGACTCATTTGGACTTTGAGCAGTGTGAAAACTTGTATCAATTGATTTTGGTGATTCAGTTTGAGATATTGTAAATTCAATTGATTGCTCATCATCAGAAGAATCATTTGATTCAGATGTTTCAGTATTAGATTCAGTTTGCTTTTCAGTTTTTAATTCATTAATGATTCTTTCTGAACTGTTTTTAAGTGGAGGAATGAATTTGTGTGGAGGTGGTACAGCATGATATCCCACCCCATGAACAACCTTTTCTGTAGTTTGATTATTAGTTAATTCATCTAGAATTTTAGTGCTTCTTTCAAACTTTTTAATTGTTAATTTATTTTGTTCAATTTCAAGCTGACATTCTTCTAATTTACTTGTTAGTTCTTTATTTTTTGTTTCATAGAACTCTTTCTCATCCACAGCTTGAAGCAATTCTTCCTTGATCCGTTGATCAATTATCTTGTACACCTTTATTTGATGTTCTTGATCAGCAATCACACTATCAAACTCATGATTTCGTCTGATTGCTTTTGCTAGATCTTCATTTAATTTAGTGTTTTCTTTTTCTAGATTTTTAATAAGTTTAGCACAGTCAGGAGTACAAGGTTTAGATTTTACCTCAGTTTTGTTGTCAGTAAAGGCCATGAGAGCTTGATTTTGAGTATGCTCTTCTGCTTGGAAGCTCCAGTCATAGCCTTGTCCTTGTTGTGACACAAGAGCAGTTGATTTTGATCTTTTGTCTGGTTGAGGACATTCTTTTGCAAAGTGACCAAGGTTGTTACAGTTGTAACACTTGACTTTAGTCTTGTCAAATCCTGCTTTGTCACCTTTGTTGAAACTGAGACTTGTCCTACCAGTTCTTTTTAAGAATCTTTTGGTCCTTAGGCTCAGCATAGCCATCTGCCATTTAAGATCCATCTCCTCAAGATCATCTGGATTCAATTGTTCCAAGTCATCACTAATCAATGCAGTATGCACATGACTAGTGAAGAAGGATTCTCTTGCAGTATCCTCAGAATCTGCAGCCTTTCCTGTGGAGGTTTCTTGTCCTTGACCTGTACTAGACACAAATGCAGCATTGTTAGAAGAAATAGAAGGGTTTTTGTGATTTACCTCAGTTTCAAACACTCTGAGATCATTATAGAGTTCATCTAACTCCTTTTCTTCTAAAGCATCTCTTTGTCTATACACCACTGTATACATGGCCCATTCTTCACTAAGAGACCTTAGGAACTTCATGTTGACATCTTCTTGATCCATCTTAACACCAACTTGGTTGAGTTCACCAATTAGTTTGTTGAATCTGTCAAACACTTGAGTGAGTGTTTCATTGGGCTTTCCTTTGAAATTTTCAAAGTCTTGTTTGAGAACAGACTTCATGTTTCTTTTTGTACTCTTTGTCCCAACGAATCTCTTCTCCAGTGCTTCCCACAGCAACTTAGCATCATCATATTCAACAAAGAGATGTTGATAGTCATTAGGAATGGCCAGTAGGAGAGTGCTTAGAGTTTTGAGTTCGATGCCTTTATCTTTCTTCTCCTTCTCACATTTAAGTTTGTCTGCCTTAGTTACAGAGCTGCTTGCTTGAAGTTGACCAGTTTTGTTTCCTTCACAAACTACTTCCCACATGGAATAATCTGTAATAAGCATGTATTGCTTAATACGATTCTTCCACATCCCAAAGTTATTGGGAGTGAGCATAGGGATTTTGTTGGCCTGAGTGCTTTCATTATTATCAGTCATGATTAATAATGTGTGTGTTTTAAAGATTAAAACTTTTTGTTGTTCTTAACAAATAGTAGATCTAGAACCAATAAGCTCTGATACCACTTGTCAGGATCGATTAACTATAGACAAGTTAATAAACACCTTAGATCTAATTGATGATAGAAGTTGCAGCGGATCAACACTATATCAATAATTAAGAACAATGAACTGTATGAACAATATGCAAGAATATTAAGAACACAGTTTCACAAAAAGCTTCAATGTATATTATTGAGTTAACAATACACACGTACGTTTACAATTCGTAAGGAACATACTTATAGTAGTCCTTGAAGCTAAACTATTTACCCTAGTTATTCTAGGACTTGATTTACATCGAATAATAATAATATACATTGATTTACATTCTATAACTATCTATACGAAGATCTCGGACTTGATATCTTCCAAAAACGCGTATCAGTAGTAACTGCAATCACCAGTAGTAAATAAGTAACATCAGTAGTAAACTTGGTGATCAGTAGTAAGTCCATAATCAACGTCAGTAGTAACTACAATGATCAGTAGTATCTTCAATCTTCTCATGATCAGTAGTAACTTAGTTATAGTAAACACCAGCATCAACTTCATCAGTAGTAATATGTTCTGCCCCATCAGTACTAAGTATGTCAGTACTAACTGCAGCATCAGTAATAAGTTGATCTGTGTTTTGCTCCAACAGTTAACGTTAAGATGTTTGCTCCCCGATGAGTTCAAATATCATAGTAGAAATATGTAATATTTAGAATTAGATTAAAATTTGTCGTTAAAAAAAAACTTAAATTATAATTATGTTTTATCGTGAAACAAGGTTACAGCAGTTCATGTTTTGTTATTTATAAATACTTTCATACATATACTTATGAAAAATTGTTAATATATCTTACTACTGCACTATATATTCATTCCACCTGTACAATAACACTTATATATAACATTTATATTTATTAAATGAATATAAAAAATTAGTAAATGATATCATTTTTCATGACTAAGAAATGTGTAATTTTATAAAAGTTTTTTTTTGTCTAATTATCATCAATTAAATTTTAGTCAAATGCCCCCGCTTTCCAATGATCTAGATAAATGGATTTGTATGATTGGGCCAACGTCGGAATTTACGGTTAATGGTTTAAAAAAGGTTCTAGAGATTGGTATCATAACTGACCGAACAGATGAGCTTTTTCATTGGAACAAATCGGTTCCCGGTAAAGTCAATATTTTAGTTTGGAGAATTGTTAACAAAAGGCTCCCGGTAAAAATCAACCTTGATAAAAAAGGTATCGATATTGGTACGGTAAGATGCTTCTCTTGCGACAACGGGCTTGAGGATGATTGTCATATTTTTCTTAGTTGCAGCGTTGCTTGTAACTTGTGGAACTCTGTTCTTTCATGGTGGAAGATTCAAGCTTCAATTCCCCTTACGATTCAACAAGCCATCGACCTACCAAACTCTCTTGATTTAACGGGTCAAAAAAAGAAGCAATTCAAGGTTGTTATCTTCTCAATCTTTTGGACGTTATGGGGTTTAGAAACAATATGTGTTTCAATTCTGTTAAACCCGGCCCGAAAAGACACTTTAGGAGACGATGTAAAATTTTTATCTTTTCTTTGGCTTTCTAATAAAGGTAGCAATCTTGTATCGAATAATTGGTTTGAGTGGTGTTGTAATCCTCTCAATGTCTAACTTGTGTTTCTTTTTAGTCTAGCCTTCTTGCTAGGCTTGTTTATAATACGCAATTGTTAAAAAAAAACCAGTTTCATTTTTTTTTTTTTGAACGGCAACAAAAAACTTGAGATAGATTGAGCTTCGAAAATGCCATCACCCAACCTACCACAAGCAAATTTATTAAGAACTACGAAGCTAGAGCGAACATGATCAAGTTTCATTTAATCCATAGATAAATCAATTGTTTTATTACAACTTCTTTTCACCGTAGAACATGTGATTTTGCCATAATTAAAAGTAGAAGAAAAGGAGGAGGTGAGAGAATGAGTACAAGGGTTTGTGACCAATCTCAATCCATCTATCCATGTGGCCCGTTACGTCACTGCTTTCTGATTCCACTTTTAGCATAGGAAATGTAATTCCCAGTTGCGACAATTTTGCAAATCTGTCCTTATCAAAATGATTCCCCGATTATAATCTTTTCCTTTTCATTTTCTTTAACCAACACTCATTCTATCACCCTAAAATTCAATATAAGGAGATCAAACATATTTAATAAAATCAATGGTCCTTCAGCGACCCAACGTATTTTTTATATTCTTTATATCAGCGTTTCTTTAATGAAGACTCATTCTTTGAACTTATGTTTCTTTGACAACTAAAGTTCCAACAACTAAGTCTTATTTTGCGATACATAGTCTTTCAGAGGCTCATGATTCTTCGATAACTATACATGCTTTAGTGACCTTCATTAAAGTTGTTGCTTAATCTTGGCATTCGTCTTCAAGACCTAATGTGGTATTGTTACACTAAATCTACTACGACCATCTGAACTGTTGATTCCGCACATGCAGGATAGTGATCATTAATTCTATGCTTGTCTAAATAGTGTATTGGAGTGACGAGACTCTGAACATATATAGAAACATCAGAGTCTAAGACACTAACAATTTGAAACACTCCTTTTAAATTGTCTTCTAACCTTAATCTGTTTGTATTCGTTAAATCCACATTATAGAAGGGATATTTCTAGTAATCCAACATATCGTATCGTATTGTAGAGTGTAATTAATATGATATAAAACGTTGAGTTGACGTTGGCATAGCGAAACGACTCAAGCCAACCATATCCCATATAGCCATATAAATTAAGTAATTATGAAATAAGTGACTGGTCACAAATGGCTTTTCACCCAAGCAAAACCCTTGCATGTGTAGCAACCTTTCTAGTCCCTCTTTTGTCCCTTAAACTTTTTCTTAATTAACATCATCACCCTGTCAACTTCAATCCTTCTCTTCCAGATATCCCCTCTCTCTCTCTAACTCTCTCTCTCTCACACACACACACACATGCACACACCAGTTGTGTGACTGCATCTTCCATGTGCATACTACTCCTTCCTTTATAAGCAGCTTCAGTTCCATCATCCCCCTCATACAAACTACAACTAAAAACCCTAATTTTCTCTCTCTGGGAGCTTTGTGATTTAATCTGTTATATACTGTTGTTACATTGATAAAGATTCAAACACCATGGAAACTCAACACCAACAAGCAGACATTCAAGATTTAGGGAACAAAAACAGTAGCAGTTACGCATGCAGGCAAAGCAGTACGAGGTGGACACCCACAAGTGACCAGATCAGAATCCTTAAAGAGCTTTACTACAACAATGGAATCAGATCACCGACCGCTGATCAGATCCAGAGAATCGCTGCCCAACTCAGACAGTACGGCAAGATTGAAGGCAAGAATGTGTTTTATTGGTTTCAGAACCATAAAGCTCGTGAGAGGCAGAAAAAACGATTCACTCCGGCTCCTCCCCCACCCTTCACCGACCATGTCAACCACCATCTACCCACCGCTACCGCCATGCAAATTCAATCTCACCACCACCATCAAGAACCATCGCATGTCTATGCCAACCAACACAAACTCTACACCACACATCACATTGGTACAATATATGCTCCTCAAATTAATTCCTATATTATCTTAGTGTGCATGCATCATTGGTTACTTACTTTATTTCTTTATATTTACCCATTACTAAAATTTGATATATTTTTCTTGTAAAGATATTATATTTAGTTTTCGATCTTTTGGCAAAAAGTACTTTTACTAATAAATCGAGACTAATTTTGAATTCTGAGATCTTCCTCAGGGGTTGGTTCTTCTTCTTCACAGGGAGTGACGGCTGTTGGGTGTGGCTATGGATCTGTTGCTATCGAGAAGCGTTTCAGGGTACATATATAAATATAAAATTAATACACATGCACTAATTAATTTAAGGAAAATGATAATCAGAGCCCTTAGGGCTGTCATTAAGATTAAGAAGACAAAATAGACAAAAGAACCCCTATATTTTAGGAATATTATTTTTTTAATCAATGTACAAGCTTTTTATGCATGTTAGTGACATCCCTAATGACTGTCATTAACAAAACCCTTAATTTAATGTACAAGATACTCCTTAAATTATTAAATATATCAATAATGATCTCTGATGGCATGAACATCAGATTTTCATGGGGATTAATGTAGACAATTATTTTGAGGGAAAGGGTTTGAATGATTGTATGTGGTAATAATTAGTAATTTTATGTATTTGTTTATTTATTTTTAGTAAATGATCAAGGTATTTGTAAAAATGATAAAATAGCAATTCACATAAACCAATTTAAATAAGTAAACAATTACTAACATACCCTTTGGGTACGTGTATATACAGGAGTGTTCAATATCACCACCGGGAGAAAATAGGGGTACCGGAGGAATCAGCCGGAATTTCCGATCAAGATCACGAGTGGGTGTGGATTCATTTTCTTTCTTTGACAAATTTAAGCCAACATCATATGAGAATTTTAACCATCATGATCAAGATGAAGACCGAGAAGAAGTAGAGACTTCAACAGAGATTGAAACACTTCCTTTGTTTCCAATTCATGGCAGCACACACCATGATTTCTTCAGCATGAAGACGGCCAATTTGTCATCGGAGCATAGCACCGGCGGTTACTATACCGGAGGAAACTGGTACCGGTCAGACGGCCGAGCTTCTCTTGATCTCAGTCTCAACTCGTATGGATATTATAACTGATATTATATGTATTAACGTGTTAATGAGCTAATTATGTAATTAGTTAAGTAGCGGTTATGATGGTCTAACTATGGGTGATTTCTGATTAGTAATGCTACGTACCTTATTTTAATGAATATGGACTCTTTTAAATCACGTTTAGTACGTGAATGCATGCATATATTTGGTTTTACAATATATCTTGACAACTATTAAGCATATGTTTAGGAAATTTGTTTGTGTATTAGCCGAACATGTTAAATAAAGGTATCACTGATAGAAACATAAAATCTGCAAAAAATTTGTCCCAGATATCCAAATCCGTGTTCAAGAATCCGAAGTTCTTAAAAGAGTGGCCAATTATTCAAAAAAATCTATAAAAACCAAAAATTGATCAATTCTTTAAAGATTCAAATATTAAACATTTAAAAATCATCAAAAGTTTGCTATTCATTTGGTACATAAGTTGAAAATAAAACAAAAAATATTTTTCAGATATCTGACTGAAAGTTTTCAAAATTTCATATGATTCCGGATCAATTTATTCGGAAAAGTTTTCGAAATTTCATATGATTCCGGATCAATTTATTCGGATAACTATTCGGATAACGGATTCGAATACAGATCCTTAGGGTGTTTTTCTTTGTAGATAATCCTCAGTATAAATTGTTTCTTTTATGTGAGTTAAAATACAAATGTTAATAATCCATAAAATCTTATGGAATCAAGAATTTGATATAGTTTCTACCTCAATAGCAAATAACTCCAACTGTTACCCCAAATGCAATAACTTTATAAAGAAACTACAAAAAGTATGTTCAGAAAACATATCTCAAATATCAACAATATCTTATAGAATCAAGAATCTGGTTAGGTTTGGACCACAACTGCCACTCAAATTCCTTCAATTAATCGAATCTCTTTTTAAAACCTTTACACTGGACCACATCCCACATATGGGATTGCCCTACTTTCATTCAACAACAAAAGTCAAATCATTTCAGAATTCCATAAAATCTTTCTTTGACCAGATTTCAGTCTTTTGACTTATTTCCACCCCTAAAATGATATCAACTCCCATGCTCATGACATCTAGAAATTGATTATGAACATATTTCCATTAATAAAATCTTTATTTTTCTCATTGTTTTCTTTTAGATTATTAGTTATTAAAAGCCATTTTAACCATTAAATATTAACTACAGATTGAGTTTTAAGAGGCCATAAGGAAGAAAACAGGAGTGTATATACAACAATATTCATGTTGACAAATAGAAACAACATAAACTATGCCTCAAAGTCAAAGTGAAAACAATCAATACACTCTCCATAACAACAATTTCACATATATTTTTTTCTTTAAAATATAAGCTTCATACAGTTGGCTAAAATCTGTGGTTATTTCCTATGCAACGCTTACAGGGAGCGCAGGGCCTTCCCTTTGTGTATTACACCTGCATATTAATTATACAAAATTATATATTATGTCACAAACTAATTTAAAGTTTAATGAAATAACAAAAAGCGGCAACAAGATAGATACTTACTTATTGCAATGAGATCGAGATGCATAATTGTGATTGTTACAGTTTGTGCACATCCAATCACCATCACGCCATTGTTTTGCCCTAACAAATTGTACGCATACAAAGAATAATACTTTTAAACCTGTGCTCGAGAAGAATAATTATGGAACCCACAAGTGCAGATCCAGTCACCATTGCGCCATCCTTTTGGAGCAACAACTTGGAGGTGTATTTGTGGCCTTGTGGGCCCACCAAAAAGCCAATTAGGGTTCAGAGGTATGGACTGTTGAAGAGCTCTTTGTTGTTGTTGTTGTACCCTGGGAAAAAATTGGGGGTGAGTTTGAAGTGGTGGCATAGCTGCTACTTCTTTTGGTTGTCCACATTTTTTGCATTATTCTCGTGAGGCATAATTGTTGTTAGTGCACCCTATTTTTTTATCAATTGTAATGCAGCCAGGAATACGCACGCCAACCAGCCAATCATAGAATAAACACACACAAAAAACACAAACTACTCAACCCGAATTGGCTTAGGAGATTGCTTATTATTTAGCTTTATGCAGATCTACTATGTTGCATGCAAATAACCTAAAGAAAGAACACATTTGAGGTACTCTTTAGTCTACTCCTACTCTGTATCTCATATACTATATGCATCTTTTGAGTTTTGAGTCCTAAACTGAGATAAATAATTCAGGCCTAAACCATTGGACTAATTACTTGCAAAATTCAAATTTTCTATTTCTCCTAATTTGTTCTAACCATCATAAACAAATCGTTGTTCAAACTTACAACTATGAGCAAGCTTTACACTAATATAATTCGGAATCCAAATTGAGCTTCGATTACGACACAATATAACATTAATTTCATATCTAATCGTCGAAAAACAAACCACTCGACATAATCGTGAAAGGAATTTACCGTTACAGATCCAATCGCCAACCCGAGGGAGCCATTTAGAATCGGCAGGCGTTTTGGAATCAACAAGCAATCGTGGCAGCTTACATCTGTTACAGAAGGATCTAAACGCATAATTTCTGTTTCCACAACCACCGCACTCCCAGTCTCCCTCTTTTCCTTCGCCTCCTCCCATTCCTTTTGTCAAAAACAATTATCTGTAAGTATATGGTTATATAATACGTGTTGGCAGCTCCGCCTTGAACTTACGAGCTGGTATTCGCCGCTGAAGGTTTCAAGTTTCCGGCATTGTCGTCGGCGTAAACAGGGGTCTAGAGGGGGCCGGTGATTCGGTTTAATGACGATGGGTTTGGAAACGCTTACTTTGACCACTGTAGTTTTCAATGTTGTCTAACATGGTCCTTAGCGTTTCTGAGTATTTTCAACAGGGTCCTCAAAGTTACTAAGTTTTTTCACTAGGGTTCTTAAGTCTTATTTATGTAAATTTATTGGAAACGATAAAATATCCTATTTTGTTTAACGGATAAAATAAATATTACTCCGTATTAGATAACTACTTTCAATTTGTAAAATTTTTAATTGGTTCAATCAATATCTTTCTAAAAGCAAAATTCGATGTATGAATATAAAAAAAATTCATATTTCATTTTCTACAACATCAATATCAAATCCTTGTAAATGAAGGTAGTGATATGCAAGATATAGAAAAATCATACATCTACCTAAGGTAGAGAGATTATTTTCAAAAAAATCATCACAAAAGTTGCAAGTGAGAGTATTGAGTATATGAGTGTATATGAGATATGTATGCATGTCTATAAAAACATACACAAGTATATACATGTAAGTCCGAAAATGTGTGGATATGTCGTGTGTTGCGAGAGTGTGTGAGTATGCAAAAAAACATGTAGATGTGTGTGGTATGTGTGCATGTGGCGTATGTGTGTGGGCGTTGCGCAAGTATGTAAAAATCATATATTAACTAAAGAATCAATTAAGAAATAGACATATAAACCTGTAAATATATATATACATCATCCAATAAATTTGCCACTGTAATCAAATCAAACACAAAATATGTTAATGAGTATGCTAAAAAATATATTTTTTTAACACTTTGGTGTCTTTTTCCCTCCATAAATTTAACTTTTACTACACCTAACAAGTCCTCTGGATTCCTTTACCCAGACACTTCCTAAAACGCACAAAACTGCCGGCAACAACATTAATTCCGGCCTAGAAGTTACCATCTACTATACTTGTATGTATATATCCTCGATTGATAAACAACATATTATAATTCGATCCAATTTCATGGAAGAAGCTAAATTCAAATCCAAACATGATTCTGATGATCAGTGGCATTGGTGGTTTTTTGTGGCGGTGATTACTGTTCTGGTTGCCGGAGCTGCTTCCATCACCATATGGAGAAACTTTCATCAGCTTCATAACAAGATTAATCCTCATGTTCGAAGGCCTCCTGATGGTGTTATCCAGAATTATAGCCATGCTCTAAGTATTTCTATGCAGTTCTTCGATGTTCAAAAATGTAAATCTAAATTCTTTCTCTGAAATAACTTACTAAAAACGCAGCGTGCAGGGCATCATTGATGGTGTAGGAGCGAAAAATTCGACTGCAAAGAGCCTTTGAATTTTTTGGTACCTACTAATATTTGCTAACAAAATCAGTCAGCTAGACATAAAAATCTGGTTTAACTGGCCAGTCAAACCGGAAAGAACCGATTTTTCTAAAAAGATTAGGTAAAATTAAATAGAGATACGGATTTTTATATAGTATTTGGAACCTAAAATATTAGATTTAGTTAAAAACAGGTTTTGATGTTTTTATATTTTTGTATTTTTTTATTTATATACCATTTACATAATTATTGCATCATAAATATTCAATAAAATTGTCTGGTTCAACCGGACCATCTCATCCGGTTCGACCTTATTCAAGAGTAATTCACTGCAAAACCGACTTTTAAAACATTGATGTTACATATGTAGTAGGTCTTTGAGATCGCGTTTTTAGTCACACTTTTTCATGTTTAGGGATCACGGACATTTTTGTGATTCAGTTTTTTGTATTTTATGACACCTTTTAGTAATTAGAGATCTAGCTTTTTTCACTTGAACTCCAGAAGGTGGGAGACCACAGCCCTGATTTATGATTAACTTGTTAATGAATTTTGCAACTGTTGCTATAATCTGATTAAAAATGCAGCTGGAAAATTGGAGAATAATGAAATTGAATGGAGAGGAGATTCAGGGCTAGAGGACGGAAAAGAAGAAAAGGTAGATCTATCTAAAGGACTATACGATGCCGGAGACCACATGAAATTTGGTTTCCCGATGGCTTTCACGGCCACAGTTCTTGCATGGTCAATCCTAGAATACGGTCAACATATGGAAGCAGTTAAAGAGCTTAAACATGCTCAACAATCGCTCAAATGGATCACTGATTATCTCATTAATGCTCATCCTTTTGATAATGCCCTCTACATTCAGGTTAATTAATTTGGTTTCTATACGTCTTTGACGTTGAATTCCCAAATAGTTATTAATTATTGACTTTTAAAAGTCAGGAATAGTTAATTAGTTTCTAGTGATTCGATATAGTCAAACCAATTTTAAGTCGGATAATCAGTTTGAGTATGATATAGAGTAATAAAAAAAAATACTGATCGGTCCGGTGAATTCTCAGAACAATGTATTTCCAAACCACCCTCATGAATTCGATCTTAAAAATTCAAAATTAATTCAACTCAACAACATAAATTTGAGAGAAAAATAAACTTCTCATAAAAATAAAAAACTGAAACTTCAAGTGTGTCGGACTAAACCTAAATAATGCATAGACTTTCAAATGAACAAATGGGCCGAAAATAGGCCCACAAACAAAGTCCATAAATTAAAGAAAAACTTAAAAATGCAAAATACAGTGTTGGAACAGAGTATCAACAAAAGTGGGCACAACTTTGGCTAATGACACTCTGTTTTGGGCGAAGACCAAACCAAATCACTTTTCGGAGTTATTTACATTTTCAAGTTTTTTTTTGTGTTTTTATTTTGAACGGCAAGTTAGTAAGTTAGTGGTTCAAGCCTAGACAGTGACATCCACAAGGGGCAGTATGACTTCCCTCAAACCTTACACCTATGGGGAATAAACCCCACCACCAAAGTCTACGATGGAACTTGAACCCATGACCTATGGGTCATGGGCAACACCTTATACCACTGTTGGATCATAAACTTGATTTGATCCAATAATGTTGGGCTAACATATGAGACTTATCTAAGCCCAACACCAAAGTAAATTATCCAAGCCCAAATCCAATATCTAGAAAAATCTATGTAAGAATTATGTAGAAGGTTCATGTATAATATCTATAGAAAATATCTAGAAATGTATAATAAATATCTAGTAGAAAAGTCTAGATATCCATGGAAATATCTCATGTCTAGAATAATCCATGGAGTAGTATAAATAGGTGTTGGTGTCCTCATTTTGTAATCAAGTCTTAAGCAAAGCAATTCAATACTTGGTAAAATACAAGTGTTAATCTCTTCCAATTTTTACTACAATCATCTTTCCCTTAAAAACCTCTTCATCAAAGTAAGCCTAAAAGGCCTCATTTTCTAACAAAGTGGTATCAGAGCTAGTTGATCAAGATGTCAAACATGATGAATACATTCCAATATCCTCGTCTGACCAAAGATAACTATGGTAGTTGGTGTATCCGGATGAAGGCGTTGCTCGGATCATATGATGCATGGGAGATAGTCGAGAAAGGCTATGAAGAAGTTAAGGATGAAGATTCCTTAAACGCCGCCCAAAGGGGGGAATTGCTCAAAGCAAGAAAGAAGGATCAAAGTGCTCTCACTCTCATCTATCAATGCTTAGATGATGCAATGTTTGAGAAAGTTGCAAATGCAACTACTTCCAAGGAAGCATGGGAGATTCTTCAAAATGCTTTCAAAGGAATTGATAAGGTGAAAAACGTACGCCTTCAAACTCTAAGAGGAGATTTTGAAAGACTACAAATGGAAGAATCCGAAGCCATTTCGGATTATTTCACTCGTGTCTTGACCATCTCAAATGAGATGAAGAGAAATGGAGAAAGCTTGAGTGACACAAGAGTGATAGAAAAGATTCTTCGCTCTTTGACACCGAGCTTTGACTATATCGTTGTGGCCATAGAGGAGTCCAAAGACATTGACTCTATGACCATTGATCAACTCATGGGTTCACTACAAGCCCATTAAGAGAAAATGAAGAAAAGAAGGGGGAAAGAACCCTTGGAAGAAGCTCTATATTCAAAACCCTCTTTCAAAGAAAGAGAAAAGAGCTTTGTACATGGAAAGGACCAAGGAAGATGACGTGGTACTTTCCGAGGTCGTGGTGGATTCCAAGGACGAGGACGAGGAAGAGGAGATAGGGAAGAAGTAAATAAAGAAAAAGATACACAATGGTCTCCTTCTAGAAGAGGTCGTGGAAGAGGTTCTTATGCTCAAAGAGGAGGTAAAACCCAAGTACAATGTTATAATTGTCAAAAGTATGGTCACTATGCTACCGTGTGTAGAAGTTCAAGACAAGTGGAAGAGAAGGCTAACATTATGGACTTGCAAGATGACGTTCAACTCACTTTGTTGATGGCGAACAAAGATGAACGAGAAAATAGAAGAACTTCATGGTATCTAGATTCCGCTGCAAGTAGCCATATGACCGGTGAAGAAAGCTTATTTGTTGAGATGGAGCAAGTGAAGGGGAACGTCACATTTGGGGACAACTCAAAAGCAACAGTGAAAGGAAAAGGTAAAATACTTATCCTTGCCAAAGATGGAAGTCACCAATTTATATCAGAAGTTTACTTTGTGCCAAGCCTTAAAAGCAATATTTTAAGTTTGGGACAACTTTTGGAGAAAAACTACGATATACACTTGAAAGATCGTAGTGCTACAATAAGAAACCATGAAGGAAGGCTTATTACCAAAGTTCCAATGAGTAAAAACCGGATGTTCCTTCTAAACGTTGAACATGATGAAGTTAAATGCTTAAAGACATGCTTGAAGGATCATTCATGGCTATGACATATGAGGTATGGACATCTAAACTTTGGTGACTTAAAATTATTGTCCACAAAGGGCATGGTGAAAGGATTGTCCCCTATTGATCACCCTAATCAAGTATGTGAAGGATGTCTACTTGGGAAGCATGCTAGAAACCCATTTCCAAAAGAAGCAACATCAAGAGCAAAGGAGCCATTACAACTTATTCATACAGATCTATGCGGACCCATTACTCCACCATCTCATGGTAAGAATAACTACTTTATGCTCTTTATCGATGATTTCTCCCGAAAGACATGGGTGTATTTTCTAAAAGAAAAATCTCAAGCTTTCGATACTTTTAAAACATTTAAAGCAATGGTTGAAAAGGAGAAATGTTTAAGAATTAAAGCCATGAGATCCGATAGAGGTGGAGAATTTTTATCAAAAGAATTTAACAAGTTTTGTGAAGAAAATGGGATCCGTAGATTTTTAACAACTCCATACTCTCCACAACAAAATGGTGTGGTTGAGAGAAAGAATAGAACCATTCTCAACATGGTTCGAAGTATGTTGAAAAGTAAGAAGATGCCAAAGGAGTTTTGGGCCGAAGCGGTTGATTGCGCGGTCTATCTTTCAAATCGGTGCCCATCTAAAAGCTTAGATAACAAGACTCCACAAGAAGCATGGAATGGAATAAAGCCTACCGTTTCTCATCTCCGAGTATTTGGGAGCATAGCATATGTTCACGTACCACGCCAAAGGCGTCTCAAGCTTGATGATATAAGTGAGAAGCACATCTTCGTTGGCTACGACAAGCAATCAAAAGGTTACAAACTCTACAACCCAATCACAAGAAAGGTGGTTGTAAGTAGAGACGTGGAGTTTGATGAAGAAGGAGCATGGGATTGGAACACGAATGATAGTGAGCGATATGATTTCCTTCCTATTGGCAACGAAGGAGATGAGACATGCGACTTAAATGAAGATGCTCAACAACCTCCAAGTCCATCCTCAACTCAAGACTCGCCTTCAAGTTCAAGTGAAAGATCTCCAAAAATGAGAAGCTTACAAGAGATCTATGATGAGACTGATGAGATTGACGAGCTAACTCTTCTATGCTTGTATGCTGATTGCGAACCTCTTAGCTTCGAGGAGGCTGTGCAAAGCAAGAAATGGAGGCAAGCCATGGATGAGGAGATAAAGTCAATAGAAAAGAATGATACGTGGGAGTTGACATCTCTACCGAGAGGGCAAAAGGCTATTGGAGTCAAGTGGGTATACAAAACAAAGAAGAATGCCAAAGGAGAAGTGGAGAAGTACAAGGCAAGACTTGTGGCCAAAGGTTACAAGCAGAAACATGGCATAGACTATGAAGAGGTATTTGCTCATGTTGCTCGCTTAGAAACTATAAGAATGATAATAGCTATTGCTGCTCAGTTTAAATGGAAAATCCATCAAATGGATGTAAAGTCCGCTTTTCTAAATGGATTTCTTGAAGAAGAAGTTTATTTGGAGCAACCAGAAGGGTATGCTGTGAAAGGACAGGAAGGTAAAGTGCTAAAACTGAAAAAGGCCTTATATGGTCTAAAGCAAGCACCACGTGCTTGGAATACAAGAATTGATAAGTATTTTCAAGAAAATGGTTTCACAAAATGTCCAAGTGAATATGCACTTTACGTGAAAATTTCAAGTGGAAATATATTGGTTATTTGCTTGTACGTGGATGATCTCATATTCACAGGAAACTCCCAAAGCATGATCGATGAATTCAAGAGATCTATGGCACGAGAGTTTGAAATGACGGATATTGGGCTCATGTCTTATTACCTTGGCATAGAGGTGAAGCAATCAGAAGAAGGAATTTTCATATGCCAAGAAGGATATGCAAAAGAGATATTGAAAAGATTTGGCATGGAGAAGTGCAAACCAATTGCCACCCCCATCGCATATGGTGCAAAGCACACTAAGTACGATGAAGGAGAAGCGGTCAATCCAACTCTATTCAAGAGTCTTGTCGGAAGCTTACGCTACTTGACATGTACAAGACCTGACATACTATTCTCCGTGGGATTAATCAGTCGGTTCATGGAAGCACCTACTACATCTCACTTAAAGACCGCCAAGTGGATCCTTCGATATATAAAAGGTACATTGGATTTCGGATTGTTTTACTCATCGTGTGAAGACTTCAAGCTTGTAGGCTATAGCGACAGTGATTGGGCTGGAGATTACGATGATAGCAGAAGTACAAGTGGATTTTTATTCTACCTTGGTGACACTGCTTTCACTTGGTCATCAAAGAAGCAACCTATAGTTACTTTATCCACTTGTGAAGCAGAGTACGTTGCTGCAACATCATGTGTTTGCCACGCGATATGGCTCAGAAATGTGTTGGAGGAGCTACACATGAAGCAAAGAGATGCGACAGAGATATATGTGGATAATAAGTCGGCAATTGACTTGGCTAAAAATCCAGTCTATCATGATCGAAGTAAGCATATCAACACTCGTTATCATTATATTCGAGGATGCATTACAAGGAAGGATGTTCGAGTGATACATACAAGATCTGAAGACCAAGTAGCCGACATCTTCACCAAGCCATTAAAGGAGAAAGTTTTTTCAAGAATAAGGATGATGCTTGGAGTCAGTAAATCAAGTTTAAAGGGGGGTGTTGGATCATAAACTTGATTTGATCCAATAATGTTGGGCTAACATATGAGACTTATCTAAGCCCAACACCAAAGTAAATTATCCAAGCCCAAATCCAATATCTAGAAAAATCTATGTAAGAATTATGTAGAAGGTTCATGTATAATATCTATAGGAAATATCTAGAAATGTATAATAAATATCTAGTAGAAAAGTCTAGATATCCATGGAAATATCTCATGTCTAGAATAATCCATGGAGTAGTATAAATAGGTGTTGGTGTCCTCATTTTGTAATCAAGTCTTAAGCAAAGCAATTCAATACTTGGTAAAATACAAGTGTTCATCTCTTCCAATTTTTACTACAATCATCTTTCCCTTAAAAACCTCTTCATCAAAGTAAGCCTAAGAGGCCTCATTTTCTAACAACCACTAGGCTAGAATTTTTTTTGTTGGCTTTATTTAAGTTTTGTTTGACAAGAAGTTTCAGTTTTTGATTTTATGAAAATTTTTATTTCTCCTATTTTTGAGTTGATCAATTTGAACTTTGAAGACTGAATCACCAATATTCTTTAAATTAACATGGGTTTTCAGGTGGGTGATCCAGATATAGACCATAAATGTTGGGAACGGCCCGAAACTTCAACGGAAAAACGGCCAACCATCCAAGTGAACACCTCGTACCCAGGCTCAGATGTTGCCGCCGAGACTGCCGCCGCAATGGCAGCAGCATCTCTAGTTTTCAAAAACCAGGACCCAAATTATTCCAAATTACTACTCGATCACGCCCAAAAATTGTTCATTTTCGCAAATAATTATCCAGGGGTTTATAGTAAAAGCATCCCATCTGTACAAGACTACTACAACTCTTCTGGGTTTGTGGACGAATTATTGTGGGCAGCCACGTGGCTCTACCACGCCACCGGTGACGGATATTACATCAATTACGTGACCGTAACGCATGGGAATGCGTTTGCTAATTGGGGTAACCCGACGTGGTTTTCTTGGGATGATAAATTGGCCGGAACCCATGTACGGTTTGACTAATACAACTTGAACTCGTTAAACCAATCGCCGGTTCAAATTTGCACAATAGTTATTAACTTTTTAGTGTTTTGATTTCCGTTTAGGTGTTATTATCGAGAGTGAATTTCTTCGGTTTGGAGAAAGAGATAACGATTGCAGAAAATATGAACCTCCAAATGTACCGAAGAACCGCTGAAGCTCTTATGTGTACGGTTTTATCGCCACCACCAACGAACCAGAAAACTAATGGTAAGTAGTTTCTCCGTCCCAAATTTATTGGTTACACACAATTTAAGAAAAAATATTAATTATAGTATACTGAGTTGTGTTCTGGGAGGAACACTATGGAGGAACACTGATATTATAAAGTCCCAAGGAAAAATTTACAACCATTAGATCAAGCTTAATCAAAGTTCAAGATTAAAAATAAGTATTACACATGGAGGGGCATTATACCCTTTCACACACAAAAAATATTTTAAATGACGATATAATCTGGATCATTAATTCCCTTGATCCAAAGGTCCAAAAGTGTTCCTTAGGACTTTATAATAATTCTGGATCTTCTTGAACAAACCAATATATATATATATATATATATATATATATATATATATATATATATATATATATATATATATATATATATATATATATATATATATATATATATAGGGTCGAATTCCATACAGAACTCATATTATTTACAGAACCCGTAGAACTATTTTCAACCAATCATATTAAAGATAAGTGATTTTAATTTATTTAATTGTTTTAAACATAGAAGGGCATATCCGGTATTTTAATTTTTTGGTTTTTATATGGTAACCGATCACATGTAAACCCATCCTTAATTCATGCATAGTTAGTTTCCTTAATTAAAGAACGAATTTTTTTTATTTTCCATCATCACAAACGAATTTAATAATATTGTTGTGCATAAATTATTTGTTGCTGTAATTTAATGGGCGTAATTTTATTTCTTGATGTACATAAATTAATTACAAAGAATTTAATAATATTTGGTTTTTTTGTGATAGTGATGTTGTACGTATGAGGGTTGTATACATAAATTAATTGTTGTTGCACATGATCATTTGTTATTATTTTTGGTTCCAAATATTATTATATACACCATTCTATACGGTGTAATTTATCGAAAACACAGTTTACCTTTTTATATTAACGTAGATACTACATTCATGTATACATTGCATTATATGGATAATTAATACAAACTATATACATCGATGTACATTTTACAAAAACCAAGTCAACCTACTAACATCAATGTATCTATTACATTCATGTATCTACTGCACTCATGTATGTATATTTATATGTGCTGCATATTTTTTCTTCAAACCATCTAACTAACCATTATCCACCTCCTCAGCTCCTACCCAAAGTACATCCTGCATCTCAACATACAAACATTAAGAAACTAACCATCATATACATGCATGTTTTAACAAAACTATATGCTTATCGAATCCTACTACTTCACATCCTACTATAAAAGACCCAAATTTATATTTATTAATAGCCTTTATATCAACCTACCTTCATGCATCTGAACTTCCAAACATACTAAAGTTTGTTAGCAAAACCTTTTTTGAATCTAAGTTATGAGCAACCAAACACACATGTAATCGTAATTCATAAACCATGTTAAGCATTCATGAATTCAACTACACTAGCAAAACAATTAGTCCGAAAATTAGTTTAACACATCCAGATGAAATTCCAAAGGCAGATAATTAAACAACAAACCACAAATTCATTACCTGAACTGTACCCAAATCAAAATTTATAGTAAAATCTTGCATAGCCACACAAATACATGTATGCATTTCACGTTCGTTATATCAGTATTCCGGGAAGCAACAAAATTACCATGAAATACATTTATGTTTTCACCAATCTTCAATTTGTTAAGAACCCTTTAATCAACAAACACGCATGCACTTTAAACAACTAAAAAAATTTCACTTTTGCCCACGCTCAATCAACATATCATCTTATACATTAATGAATTCAACTATATAAGCAATCAATAAAACATAAAAACATTCAGAAAAACATTCAGTGACACCTAAATTAACTTCCAATGGCACAAATGTTGTCGATAAACCTAAATGTATTACCTTAACGAAGTAATTAAATATTTCATAACTAAAAAATTATATGTATGTATTCAGCAATTCCGTTTACCTTAAAACATAGTTCTGGCAAACAACAAAAATCCATGAAATACAAACATGTTATAATAAGACAACGAAGCCTTACGATTAAACAACAACGAAGCCTCGCGATTGAAATAAAGTGTTACTAAAAAAAATAAGAATTAAACGAACCCTTGTGATTGTTCCACCGACGTTGTTAGAAACGGCGGAGGCAGAGAAAAGCTTGAATCGGAGACGGCGATCTCCCATGTACCAGTAAAATGGGTAATCGGAGATGGCAATCAACGTGTCGGTCTTCCATGAATCGAAGCGTAGAGTTACGTTCCGGTCATCTGCATCATGAATGAGGCGGAAGAGAGTTTTTTTGGGGGTTTAATTGTTCTGGAAAACTTACAAGTGGGGGTTACCCCACATACGTGATGGTTGAGATAGAGAGAGAGGATTATTAGGGTTTTTACCCTTTTCATTTAATACTTACCAATCATGCAATTAAATTTATTTAAAAAAATGTCAAACTAATCTTAGCCATCCATTCTATAATCCAATGGTCTAAATTTAGTTCTACGGGTTCTGTATATAATATGGGTTCTGTATGGAATCCTTCACTATATATATATATATATATATATATATATATATATATATATATATTTATATATATTAATTATACTATGTTACCAATTAAATTTTCTCTCTCACTTAATATTTTTTGATTGGTTGAAATTTAGGAAATATACTTTTTATGAGACAAACTAAAATAGTATACTAGACAATAAATATGGGACGGGAGGAGTAATATTAAAGCTATCTTGGGAAAAGGATCCATCAAGTGTTCTTTATTACCCCCTCCGACCCAAAATAACTGTCCACAAACAAAAATCACACAGTTTAAGAAAGGTGCATTTATTACACTGTCTAGTCAATAAAATTTTATATATACCACTTAACTATTTTATAATTGTAGAATTTTCAAGTTGACAATAATTTTAGGATAAATTAAAAAGATGGACAATAAAATTAGAACGAATGGAGTAATTATTAACACATTTTTAAATATATCTTTTTAAAAGCAATTATCATTAACAATAGGTAAAGATGGGATCCTATTTATTATAGGGCAAAAGAAAAAGCATTAGAAATGCTAATATTGAGGAAAATAGATCATTTTTGGAATAAAATTCTTATAAAGAGGATTGGAATAGATTAAATTGAAAGTTAGTTAATGATTTTTAAAGAATAAAAGTAAATATAAAAAAGTCATTTCACTCCATAAACTTTTAAAATATTTTCTCGATGGCGATTTAGGTGGTCTAATATGGTTGAACGAGTGGGATACATTGCAATACTCCATCGCAACGGCATTCCTAGCGGTAGTTTTTAGCGACTACATGTTCACATCCAAAACGCCTTATCTATATTGTACTGGAAAATTATACGAGTCAATGGATCTTCGTGAGTTCGCTATTTCACAGGTACCCATACGTGATTAAATTGGTAACATTTTAATTATTGTACTTTAACATATCATTATTTATTACACGTACGTTTAGGCCAATTATGTATTGGGAAACAACCCAATGAACATGAGTTATCTAGTCGGGTACGGGCTTAAATATCCACAATATGTGCACCACCGAGGTGCCTCGATACCAGTTGATTCAAATACAAGTTGTCAAGATGGGTTCAAGTGGCTTAACTCCACGAAACCTAACCCTAACATAGCGGTTGGAGCGGTTGTCGGTGGACCGTTCCTCAATGACACATATATCGACTCACGAAATAACTCAATGCAAGGAGAACCCACGACCTACAATAGCGCCTTTTTTGTTGGTCTATTGTCGGGCTTAGTTACATCGTCTACCGTTGTTCGTTCTTTCACATGATCATATACAGTTATTTTGATACATATTATATATAGGATTGATATTGTAGTTTTAGTTAGGTTTATAGTATTTTGTAAATATTGTAGATGAGGGTGGTAACGATCTTATGATAACCTTTAGTTACTAATGTGGGTTTTTCATGATTACAATGGTGAAAAATTGAGATCTAAATATTGCATGAAATATTTGTATAACGTTAAAATTGCATGTCCACATGTATCTTGTACAACATCAACATGTACATGTCTAAAACTGATTGCAAAAACTATTTACCAATATTATCACTATATACAATTTAATGTATATATATATATATATATATGTAGGTGTGTGTATATAGCTTGTTATGTTTATTCGAATGGTGATTAACAAAGTTTTAGATCAATTAATATATACAAAAAAACATGGCAATACAATTTCCATTTAACATATGATAAAACATAATAAATCAATATTGACACAATATTTTTCCATGGGTGCTCAACACCACATGCGAAAAATACAAAAATGCTGAGGAATTACAATGATTTTTGTATGAAAAACATCGATCGAGCGATGACGAGTAAATTAAATTAAAAAAAGCTTATGTTCATCATTCAACCTGCTTCGATTGAAAGGTGATTTCATCCCATGACCGAGAGGAGAGACAAAAAATCGTGTTCAAGACAAGGAATGGTTAATCCCATTGCATGGTTGAACCCAAACTCTTCCTCGGCCTGTTGTAGCAAGGTTTGAAACCCCGTGTGATGTAGACATGATATCGGCACAACGTATCTGCTTCTTGTTTCTCCAATGTACACTACAAAGTGTCCTTTGGGTACGTCGGTTGGGTAGTCGTAGTCGTCTCTAATATTTGAGCTTTTCTTGATGATTCTCTTGAAGGCTATTGCTTGTGTTTGTTTGTTGTGTGATCTTCTAATTAGACCCATTATGGTGGTTGTGGGATGTGGTGGTGGTTGTGGTGGTGGTGGTGGCGAAGGGTTGAAAAGGTGGTGGTGATTATATGACAAATTAAGGTGGATTTTTATAGGGGGGTTGAAAGGGGCAAATGCATGTGGAGGGGCTGGCTGGTGGTAAGCAATGTGGTTTTCTAAGAAGGTGTGATGTACCGGCATGGGTTCATACCCCTTTGGGTTAGCCCCACCTTGCTACCTCTACTCAAGACACCAAGACTTAATGGACCCCTTTCCATTTATGTATCTAGGTGTTGCATATCATAATATGTATGGATATCCATGAAGAGGTGATTTGTGAAATTGTAAACCTCAAATAATTAAGTGGCATGTACACTATAAACATGTATATATTTATGTTGCATGTATTATAAATTTTAATGTTATAAATATGTTAGTTTATAAATATGACTAGTATTCTTACAAATCTGTAATAAAACTTAACCACATGCTCCTCATTATGTACATTAAAAAGGTTATTATATGGTGTGAACGTTATCTCTAACAGTTTACAAATCACCCATTTGTATGATACACAAGGCACTTAGAAATGAATTACATTTCTGGTAGTCTTGTATGTACATGTATATAAATTAGATTTGGTAACACAATATTTTCATAAACATGTTATGTTGGTGCATGGTAAAAGAAGATTTTGTTTTCATTTTATGGTTATTTAACGACATTTCAAATATATGGCAATAATTGAATACTTTCCTTAAATATCGGGCAAGTTAAACTTGTACATGATGTACGTTATAAGGAACACATCATCGATCCATAAAACTTCGGTTTATTAACAGTATTTGTCTATTTATCTAAAAAGTTATGTTGTCAAAACTTCAATATAATTCTCTGAAAACAAATTATAATTTTAGAAAACATCCGTATCCGATATAATGGAATGGTGCAATCCAGGCTTCATATGGTGGAGCCAAAAAGTAGTAAAGAAGGTACAAAAAGTGGCAAAGAATAAAACTTACTTCCTCCGATTCAAAATAAGTGTTATACTTTTAGTTTCACGCTTTTAATGTAAAATATTGTAATATAGATTATGATACACTAAATGGGATAATGAGATAATTAGTAAAGAGGGTCCCACAATATGCATTTAATATGGTTAGGAAGGACAAAAATCAAGGTTGGGTTATGTATCTTAATGATGTTTAATAAAGTTAAGTAATCATAAAATAGTTATTTTATATATAAAATTTACCAAATAAAGAGATCGTAACACTTATTTTAAATCACCTATATAAGGAAAGTGTGATAATTTTTTTAAATTGGAGGAAGTACTAGCTAAGGATGGAAACCGGTGTTTGGCATTTGTGGCCGTCATCCTAAACCCATTCCACTTTAGACTTTGACTTTTTGGTTTTCGGTTAAACTTTGACTTTTCTTTCACCTCCATTAACCATATAATATAAGTGTAACTACAAATGGACACATCAATACAGCTATTAATGGAAGACAAATTAACAATCCTTCATATACTATCACTTAAGTACACAACTACACAGTAACCATTATTATTATATCTAATTAAAAGGAAATATTAGACTAATACCTCTTTGTAGGCCACATCCATTATTTAAATTAAAAAAACATTTCTTTCACAAACTTCTACGGTATTCAACACGATCCCCATTACCACGGGTCATCACGTAGTACAATGTGTGGCACCAGCCCCACCATAGAATGCCACCACGGATCATCACGCCATCCACACGTCCTTATGGCCTAACTAAATTGATTAAGTGTAATTAACATGACATTTCAGCTACTTTAATTTCACGTGCTTATGTCACAACGGACGCTGACTTTATGAAAACAAACTTATAAACAAAGGACATACAAGTACCATTCATACCTACGGATTTCAACAACCATCGGTCGTACTAAAAAGAACTAGAGTTTTGATTTAATCTTAAATTAAAGCAAAGTAAAACAAGAGTTTAGCGATGGGGACATACACCGCCATATAAGATGTGCTAAATGTAGTTGGTTTTAGTGATGCGGATGATCCTTCAAGCATACTCGATCATGCAGTTACACCCTTGACAAATATATAACACCTACGAACGGAAAAAAAACACTCCCTTAAACAAAAATGACAAGTAGATTACACCTAACATAACAATGTCTTAACTCCGCTACTAAAAATGGTTAATGAAACTGAAAATACTATTGAAATTGGTTATTTCTTGGGTTTAATATGGAAGCTAGGCATGTAAAGTGAATTAGAAAAAGAAAAAAAAAACACTTCCTTGTAATGGTGCATCTACAACGTTTTTATGACTATTGGAACAATGAAGCTAAAAGGAATCGTGCAACATTCTAAACGGGAATGTTAGGTGAAACACCTAATGAAACTATAATCGAGCTAATCCATGAAGATTCAAGTGAGAAATAGAAGATTTGAGTGAGTGTGTTCTTGGTGTAAGTGTGTGAAATTGAGAGAGAATGAGATGAATGAAACTTTCCCTAAATGTGTATTCAGTAATTGTGTGGAAAGCTTACATTCTAACTCAATATTACAAGTATTTATACCATCTACCACCTAACAAGGGAATTGTTAGTTAACGAGATTAAAGGTCAAAACCTATTACAAAAATAGTCCTAACAATCTCCCCCTTTTTGATCTTTAATACGTCATCCCAGTCTTCAAACTTCAGATTCTTGTTATCATCTATCTTTGGCAAGAAAATGTTTTTCTGTATTTTAAGAACAAAACATTTGCAGAAATCTGGAAGTTTAAGGTACTCAAAGGGAATATGTTTTTCGTTGATAATATTTGAGTGAGGAAATCCTATAACTGATTTACTAAAGATTTGAAAACTTTGGGAAATGGAATATCAGTTAAGTAAGGATTTGACTGGGTTTTCAGATAATGGAGAGGTTGTTTTTGGAATTTTGTGGTAGAGGATTATATTGAGTATAGAATGATGATGTTTTTGAATGATTTGTCAGTTAAAGTTTTTAGATGTGTGTGTGTTTGGTTTGGTAGGAATGATTTGAACGGTTAAGCTTTTAGATGTGAGTTGGTTGAGGTTTTGGAGAGAGATTATGTTGATGATTCGGTTTTGTTCTTCTTCACTTGTTTTTCTATCTAGTACACTGATTATCATTTTCTCTTTCTCTTAATCACTTGATCTAAAACGTTTCTGATTTTGCAGTTGATTTGAGTACATGTGTTATGAAGTTTCTTCTTTGATGGGATGTTTGTGGTTCTTTTTGACGTTGTTCAGTTATACATCCGATATTTTAACTATTTCTTGCTCTTTTTCTCCCCCTCATGAGGATCATGATAAGGGTCCTCATGATAAAGCTGAATCGTTGCGTTTTGGAAACGGAGAGAGGAATGGTGTGTCGGTGAAAATCAAGAGCCAAGATCGGAATGAGAACCAGAAACATGTAGTACTCGACAAATTGATTTAATCCTTTGAATGTTTTGAGAAAAATATTTGAAAATGAAGAATAGCAATGTCAATGATCACGTGAAGTCATAAACAGATGCAATCTTTACTGAAGAACTTCAGTAGAGAGATCGTTTACGGATATGACAAACACAATGATTAGAGACATTGTTAATCAAATATTTGAAATTTAAAAGAAATCAATTTGTTTGGTTATATCAAAGATCAGTGAAGTATACCACTTACAAAGATGCAATCTTCTCTGAACGTGTGTAGAGAAGAGATCGACGGTTATACAAAGATCAATGACATAACAATGTGCATTCAAAACGATTTTGAGTGTGTGAGAACTGGAGAAAGTCAGAATTGAATCTGAGCAGTTTTGAGAAGATGAAAAATGATTTCTCCATGGAGCGTTTAAGAATGAAAATCGTTTAAAAATAGTAAGAACAATCAATCCAAGATGGTGTTAAAAACAGATGCAATCAGTACTGATTGAAATTAGTAAAGAGATCGACGAATTTAACAGCAAATTGTGTTGAGTGTTACAAACAAGTCATTTAAAAATGAAAAATTTATGTTGTGCAAAATCAGGGTTGTGAAAAATTGAGCCACAACGCAAGAGACGAAAAAATTGTCATAAACAGATGTAATCTTTACTAATCGAGACTAGTAAAGAGATCGTTTACGAATATGACAAAAATTTGTATCCTACGTTGTTAACACATCATTGTGAGCACAAAGTGAGATAAAAAATTTTGGAATGTTGAGCATCACAGAATAATAAAGAATTTATGAGATTGTGATGTCAACAACTCAATATGAGAGAAAAAAAAATTTGTAACTGAGTATTGATTTTGAAAAATGTAAATTTTATGTAAGAAGAGAAAAATTGATTTACAATTAAAGAATTTTAACAATGAAGGAACACAAAGGTAGCAATGAGAAATAAGAGAATTAGCAATAAACAGATGCAATCAGTACCAACCTAGACTGGTAAAGAGATCGTTTACGAATATTGCAAAAGCTAATACTCAACATTGATAAGCTTGTGTTATTGTAAAGTTGTAGGAGGTTGAAAAACTGTTTGAGGTAAAAAAATTTTATTATCAAGATAGAATAAGAAAATTTGTAATAAACAGATGCAATCAGTACCAAGTGAGATGGGTAATGAGATCGTTTACGGATATTACAAAAATGGATACCCCATATTGATAATTCAAAAAAAAAGTTTGAAAGGAGCAGTGAAACAGGATTTAGCGATTATAAAGAATGCTCCCCCTCGACAGTTGTTTTTCAAAAATCATAAAGCAGTTATGCTCCCCCTTGACATAAGAATGTCAATTTTCTCCCCCTTGACAAGTGAATATAGTAATTCTCCCCCTCAACCAATGATGTCATTGAAAACCGGGTTTCAAGATGAGTTACTTGAAAGCCATTATTTTGAAACGCGAGTTATACACTGAGGTGTGTATAAGTCATCTTCCTGCAAAACAAATCAAATAACTTTTGGTACCCATTTGTGTTTGGGTCCGACAATGTTAGCGTGGGAATGAAACCACCGATAAGCTGTATCGATTTGATTTAAAGAATGAGAGTTCCAAGAGAAACTGAAACTTGATGTTTCACTTTCAAATAATTTCCGGGGAATTATTTGAGATGTTGGAGTTTTGGGAACCCATTTTGCTTTTAAGATTGAGGATGTTTTGTAAACATAAACAGGAGATGTTTTTGGCACTTGTGTAAAAGTCATATTAGGTGCCAATGAAAGTAAATCATTTCTTGAGTATTTTAACGATTTAGTTTTGGAAAAGATTTTCTTTGAAGCACTCGAATGTTTCAACACGGTTGATGGTGTAGGTTTATCCACTTGGGAATGCTTAAGTCTATAAGAGGAACCTAATTTATTTGGAGTTTTAGGTGCGGAATTTCCTCTAATAACTTGTTTAAGAGCATTCAGTTTCTTATCAGAGTGTGGCGGGACCGTGGATCTCCTAGGCTTAGGCTTGGTAGAGGATCTGACTTGTGATTTCGGTTTAGGTGTAGAATTTCCTCTATGAACCTCAGTTTGCTTGATTTTATAAAAATCACGATATGCCATGACAGGAGAAAACATTCTTGAGTTTTTACTTTTATTCGTTGCAGTTAAAGGAGAATCTAAGTTCATAGATGCACTAGGCTTCTTAAGTTTCTGAAGATTAGATGATTTAGATTCTAAATTTTGAATTTGTGCTTGCAACTTTAGTTTCTCTTTCTCATAAGATTTATGTGTTTCATCAATTTTATTTTCTAATCCATGAATTTTTGTTTGTAGAACTGATTTTTCTTTGTCAAACGCCTTATGTGTTTCATCTATTTCAGTTTCCAATTGACAAATTTTCTTTTCAAGAATTAGATTTGGTACATAAATCTTTGGTGTAACCTTTTGTTGAATAACATCATTTCCCTTAATTTCAAATTCTTCTGGTTTTATAATGGGAAAATAATCATCATTTTCAAATTGAGCCCTTTTAGTTTCATATGTTTTATTTAATTCAGTGTAATTGAAACTAATTTGAGCATTCTCCTTTTTAGCTCTGTTGAAGTTCTCTATTTCTTCTTCCTCGTCAGTCATCCGAATGAAACACTGCGAGATTCCATTGAGTAGATATCTTGAATCATATAATGTAGGAGCCATTTTGCACGCGGTCTTAAGATATTCTGGATTGTCAGCTCCTAGCCCTTCTCGAGAGTTGAAATATTTGAAATCTTTAGGCTTGTTAAGATGAATGGTTTGATCAGTGTGTCCTCGTTTAACAATCAATTCCTCAAGATGTTTGATATGTGAATTCAATTCAATTGTTTCATGCTTGAGTGTGTTTATGATATTTTGTTTGTTTAGCATTTCATTTGATGAAATAATGTTTTGTTCATGAAGATTTTTGGTTAATTCTTTGATTTGTGAATTTAATGATTCAAATTGTTGTTCATTTTCATCAAACTCCTGTTGTTTACGTTCCAAACAATTTTTGGTTATTTGATATTCAGAAATTGTATGAGACAAATTCTTAACATCATTATCATATTTGACATTCAATTCTGATACTTGATTTTGTAACTCCAGATTCTCAAGTTTGACATTTTTAATTTGTTTAATCTGTTGAACAAGTTGTTCATTTTCATTTTGCAAATTATTTAAACGTTCTTGAAATTGATTATTTAAATCTTTTTCATCTAAAATGTTTTGTTTTAAAGAATCAATTTCAGAAATCTGAGTTGTAACAAAACAAGTATCCGGACCAATAAGATTATCAGAATTTGAAAAGAGGGAACTGATTACCTCAAGTTCTTTGTTGGCCTCTTCATGAAATCGATCAGTAACCTCCATATGCTTTTCATCCTTAGGATCTGAATCTTCCATCCATTTACTATCTTCAACTAAGAACACTTTTTCATACTCAATTTGTTTAGCCCTCAACATTTTACGTTTATAATACTCGGAATCCCGAACGATTAATTTCTTTGTAGCATCCAAAGGTGTGACGGTTGGCTTTTTAGTTGAGATTGTAGCAGATATATCAGGCTTAATGTCGAATGAAGATCTCAGATTATTGTTTGTAGGCTTTGAATTATATTTCTTCGCATAGTCTGAAATTTTTACCATAACTCGTAGTACGTCTTGACGTTCTTTATCAAAATCATCATTGATAGCTGGTGTAGGTTTTTCCATTTGTTTATAATATTCGGCAGCTTTTCTCGCATTGGCAAGGTCTGGATCCATATTTTTGCGATTATTTGTGATTCGAGAAATGTAAAAATTTCAGATTTTGGTTAGAGTTCTCGTGTCTTAAAAATGTGAAAATTTCCTTTTTTAAAAACTTTTAAAAAAAATGTAGAAGTTAAAAGTGTTTAAAAAGTTTTAAAAAGTTAAAAATTTTATCGGTTTCAATGTAAAAAAAAAATTTTAGTGACAAATTTTGGAATTTGTTTAATACTCGAAAAAAAAATTTCTTTTCGTGTAAAAAAAAACTAATTATCACTTAGTTGACCACTTTTGTAATACACTTTTGTTTAAAAACTAAATGTTTATCACTTGTGTTGCAAGATTTGTAAATTTGAAAATACACGTGATCAAGATTTGTATTTCAAGATTTTTAAATATTGTAATAGTTACACTTGATAGATTATAACTATTATCACGTGATCAAGATTTGTATTTGTAAATTTTAAAACTAAATGTGATCTTTGTATTTCAGTGGGCTCATTTTTTTTATATATTTTTTTTTAAGTTGGGCCGTTTTAACAAACTTTGAATTGGGTTTGTTTTTAATGAACTTGGGCTTAATGAAAAACAGAAATTCAAAGCAAGCTTTCAAGATTTTGGGCCCTATTAATTTTGGACCATCATCAATTTAACTGTGAAGTCTTGAAACCACAACAGCGAACAATTTTGAGATTGTCGAAACTTTGAAACCACAACAGCGAACTTCTTGTGTTCAAACTCTTGGGTAGCTAAATTGATATCCAAAATTTAATCAATTGAGACCGAAACAATGAAATCATAATTCTTGATAGATCCACTTGATAGATCGAATGAAGCAGCCGAACGATTTTAATATCAATTTCAGATTCGGAATTTAAGAACGGGATGTAAGAACGGAATTTTAATTACGAGTCTGATAGCAATCATGAACGGAAGTTAATTTGTCGAAATCAATCTGCCGTAATTGATTTATTTGTTGAAATCGTGAATTGATTTTTATAATTCAAATCATGTATCGTTCAAATCATATATTATGAAAACGATTATGATTTGTAATGGATTATGATTAAATTGTTGAAGAACCGAAATTTGTTGATCGATGTTGAAGTTATAGATCGATGATTCTGGATCTGTTGAAGAAGCCGAACTTTTGATGAAGGCCGAACTAGGTGAAATGCCGAACTAGGTGAAATTGGGCCAGGAAGTTCGAGATGGGCCGAAGATAAAAAGAAGTTCGGCTACCTGGGCTGAAGAAGAAACTCGGGCCGAACTTGTTGGGCTCTAATGTTCGGGCCGAAGTTCTCTTATGTCGAACTTCGTTATGCCGAACACCTTCAAAGTGTTCTTGAAGCCGAAGTTCTTCTTCACGTACAAACACTTCGACTGTTGATCCGATTCTTCTAATTACTCAACCAAATACAACGATTCTTTTTGCTAATTGCTCGAAATCCAAATGCTAACACTTTGTACCGATCAATTTCTTCAATCCATAACACATAAGCTTCGAATCTTCGATTTACAGTAAGTTTTTCAACTTTTTACTTTTTCACCAAAATCACGAAATTGAAGTGATCTGTTAACGGAATGGATCGAAACTTGATTCTATCTTGATTAGAATCGAATGAGAAACATGATTCTTCAATAAAATCTTCAATTCCAACGAAAAATTTACAACATTAAATTTGCATGACGAACATCAACTTTTCTTCACTTTTTCTCAGATCTTGATCGAATTAGGCAGAATTTGGATCCACTCACAGAGAGTTTTTGCTCTGATACCAATTGAAACACCTGATGAAACTATAATCAAGCTAATCCATGAAGATTCAAGTGAGAAATAGAAGATTTGAGTGAGTGTGTGTTCTTGGTGTAAGTGTGTGAAATTGAGAGAGAATGAGATGAATGAAACTTTCCCTAAATGTGTATTCAGTAATTGTGTGGAAAGCTTACATTCTAACTCAATATTACAAGTATTTATACCATCTACCACCTAACAAGGGAATTGTTAGTTAACGAGATTAAAGGTCAAAACCTATTACAAAAATAGTCCTAACATTAGGAAATTGTGTTATGGAAATAAACAACCTTTTGGGATACAAGAAACCATGTGTCAAAATATCAACCGGGTGATAATCAATTCTATTTGGATAATTCCGATGGCTGAAAGCATGGAAGAATGGTTCATTTTAATCCTTTGTTATGGTTCATTTTAATTCTTTCGTGACATGATTAATTGCTAAGTTGAGAAGATCTCCTACACATAGTTTATCAATAAATGGATTGTGGGTAACCTCCCCCATTGTTGTTAAAAACGTCTTTGAATTCTTCAAAGATAAATTTGTGGGAAAGATTGACTCGAGGTTCTCGTTTACTAGTACTTTGTTCAAATCTCTCTCCTTTGATTCCATATTTCTTAACTGAGCCCATTTTCAATAGATAAAATTAAATAGGCGGTCAGAGAAAATTCAAAATTCCATCGCCAAATGGGTTCACTTTTAAACTCATTAAACACAATTGGGATTTTATTAGGAATGAAATTATTGCATATGTAAAAGAAATGAAATTCAAGGGAATGTTCTCATTGGTTGCAACTTGCACCTCTTCATTTATAGTTTAGTTCTATAAGTCAATGACCCGTTACTTATTCATTATCATCGGGCAGTCAGTTAGATTGGTTGCCAATATAAAATAATTGCAATATACAAATTTTATTACATATTTTTATCTTAAAATATAATATAACCTAAATATTTTAACGTATTTTTAATAAAAGTATGATGTTTGCGGATGTTCACGGGTTGGTTCAAGTAATATATGTTTTCATTAAAAGCCTATATACGTATTATTTCGACATATATACATGAAAACTTATAAAGCCTATATACTTATTTAAATGCCGGTTCCAAACCCGAAAAGACCGGAACCGGAACCGGGACCGGAACCGGAACCGGTAAACCCGATTTGTTATTTTTGATCAAATATAAGAACCGGAAACTGGACCGGTTAAGCCGGTTCCGGTTTGGTTCGGTGCCGGTTTCGGTTCGGTTCTGGTTTTCTGATTTTTATACACTGAATCCTCCATTGTCAGTGAAATATGAACCTCTGCATTAAAGGTAGACAAATTATTGATGGGACATGATTGTCATCGAAATCTTATCTTGGGGTATAAAAGAAAAGAAAAAAGTTGTTCTATTCAAAGTTGAGAAACTTTTGACTTTCTAAATTAATGTTTCCTAGACTCAGTTATGGGACAAATGGGCTTTGATTTAAATGAATGTTGTTTTGGGTTTCAACAATTTCAGTTAAAAAGGACTTCAACAATTTCAGTTAAAAAGGACTTCAACAAGGCGGTTAAAAAACTTTGGGGGGGGGGGGGGTGTTATTTCTACGGGACTTGAACATGGGTCCTGGCGTCCTGCTACAATTCGTTATCCAACAAAGCACAATTCCAAAAAGAGAACTGATATTTTGTTATATTATTTGATCATACTTATAGTCGTACTCACTTGATAGAATAATATGTGTAATTCATTAATTCTCTCTCAATATTATCATTTGATTTTAATACATGTTTTCATCTAATGAGTAGAACTATTAATAGGACAAAATGATATGACTAAATACCATTACTTTTCTAGAAGTAGTTCTTTTAAAGGGGTAGGCATGATGGCTTGAGTCAAATGTCCACGTCAACCCTCGTCATTTCACATTCAAAACCCAAATACCCCATACCATCACTCAAATACAATTCACTCGCAAAATACCTCAAAACAACCCCAAAATGCCCCCCCCCCCCCCCCTTCCCCCCACCACAGGGGTGGTACCAGAAAAATATTCAAAGGGGGGCAAAGTTTAAGGGCGTAAGTTACATCCTCGGTGTCGTTCTTACTTTATACAGGAAAATGAATGAGTTCGAATGTTCATCTATCTATAATCATACTTCATCCGTTTCAAAATAAGTGACACACTTTTCATTTTGGGTGTTTCAAAATAAGTGATACACCTTGAAAAACATACCATATTTAGTAAAAGGTAGTGGAGACTACACCCACTAACTATCTCCTTTAATAAAGTGAAAAGACACATGTACCCTTACTTTTACTTTTAAACATCATTAAATTCACTTTAATCAATATATGTGGGACTCATCCCTCACTAACTATCAAATTTAATCTAATTAACATTCATTATCATATTTTGCCTAAAAAATCGTGTACTCTAATTTGTATCACTTATTCTGAAACGGAGGAAGTATAATAATACAAAGTTTTAAATGGCCACGTGGCAATTTTTTAAGCCTCCTGAATTTTATTTTCCCGCTCATTTGAAATCCTAATCCTATTTCATAAGGAAACCCTAATTCCCTTCTTATTTTAAATCGCTACCCTGATTTTCGTCAGCTCTTCCATCGACGCTATCACCGCTACATACAAATTGAATAAACCCTAATTATGTCGCTGATTATAAGCTTGTGAAGGAATTATACGAACAAGTTCTTGATAAAAGGCAAGGTTCTAGAAAGCGTAAGGCGTGGCGTGGCGGCACCATCAAGCCTCAGCCAAGGCGAGCCATGGCGGGCCATGGCGTTTTCAAGGCGGCAATTTTTTGATATAATTTATATATATACGTATATTAAATTAATTTTTTTTATAGATCTAGTGATTTATAAACAATTTATTTATAAAGCTCATAAAAAATATTACATCTAAATTTATAATTTTATATTTTACCATTTTTTTTTAAAAAAAATCATTTTTCAGTGCCGCCTTAAAAAAAACTCGTCATAAGGCGCGCCTTATCGCGCCTTATCACGCCTTATCTCACGCCACGCCTAGCCCAGCCGCCATGGTCTATTTCGTAACGTCGACGCCACGCCTCACGCCTTGGCGACGCCATGGCGCGCCTTTTAGAACCTAGATAAAAGGTGAAGGTTCTGAAGGTAACTCTTGATCTGCAGAATTTATGACTTCTTAGCATGAAAATTATTCCTCCCTTTTCAATTTTTTAATTGTCGATTGCATTCATGTCATCATGTGTTACGGTCCGCGTTGTTGCACACCACCTGTTCGACTAAATGCCTTCAGAATTTAGAGCTGTGATCTTATTTACTTATAAAATTTTCATATTTAGTAACCTCATTGTTATTAATTTGATGATTCATTAGTGACCTAATTGTTGCATTATCGATGTGGATCACCAAGTTCTTCTACACCAGATAAAGAAATAGTTTCCATATTTATTGATTGTGGTCCAACTGTCGCACCACAATCCGAGTTTCGAACATTATGAACATTATGATTACTTAATATTTATTCAAAATTATCACTTAACGTATATTAATTAACCATACAAAAATGCAATATTTTTGTATATACATGGTAGAGGTGGTGAAGAAATTTTAAAAGGAATTATCTGGCCCTGAGACAATGTCTTTTGGGAGATAAAGTGGAGTAGGTATGTTGGTAATTTAAAGATTTAAATTATCATAATTCGTGTAGTTATTAAACAATTTTATAAAAATATCTATTTTCAATAATTGTGTTTTGTAACATGTATTTAGGGACTGGAATTCATACTTTGTCTCTGTCAATTGTTGATGAGAAAGTTTGTTGGGATTTATATATTAATGGTCTTGTGATTAGTATGGATGGAAATATAATCGATGCCTAATGGGCTGCAATTAAGGTAATTACTTTTTTTCGGATAATTAGTAATATTTTATTTTATAATGCTCAATATTTTGGTATTTATAGGCTACTTTAAGCAATACAGGCATGCTAAAAGTCAACGTTGCTTCAGCTACCCCTTCTTATGAACAACTATAAGTTGATGTCAGTGATGATGAGTTTTTACAATTTGATACAGCCGCAGTTCCTGTCATAGTTACTTTAACAATGGTAAAGCAGAATTACAGATTTAGTACTACAATTCACAAAATGGACGGGTTGTGCATGTTGGGTAACAGATGCCTAATGTATATGGGAGTGAATTGAAACAGGTGTTGGAGTGTTGACTCAAATATATTTTCTCTCTAAATCTTTGTTTTATTTCTAATATTTATTTAGATAGTTAGGCGTCTTTTGGGTTGTTTAATTTTTAGCATGAAACTTTTTGACCTGTAACATGTTAGACAAAACCTAACCCAAACATATAGACGGATTAATTGTTTAATTGGTTAATTAATCTTCTTTTTTTCTGTTTCAGATCATATGAAGATCTTCAAGTATAGTTTTGTTCATTTGGGAAGTGATGAAGGTGCACAATTAAGCTACTAATTCCCATCATATTCTATATTGCATATTTGCATCCTGTAAACATAGGGCATATAGACGATATCTGCTCCATCAATTTAGAAATAAAATCAAGTTTAACTGTGGTAATTTTTATAATTGTGCTTAGGTTGCTCTATCAAAAGATCTTTATCATTCACACATTTGACAATATCATGCTCCGGTGAACTTAAGCATTCTGATTATAATTTGCACGTTTTCCATTGCTTAACATCAATATTTAGGGGGTGTTTGGGAAAGCTTATTAAGAGGTGCTTATGGCTTATAAGCTTATATAAGCCTAAATAATCTCTTTTCAAAGGGATTATTTAAGGCTTATATAAGCTCATAAGCTATAAGCTCCTTTAAATAAGCTTTCCCAAACACCCCCTTAAATAGTCTATAAAAGGTAATTACATGTTATTAATCATGTTGCAATAGGTTGGCCAACTCCTACAGTCGCAAAGGAACAAGGGGAGAAAAAGCATTAAAATCAAATAATAGATGCTTATAGTTTTTCCATTGCTTCAAGAATGATCTGTGAAGATAGAATGAGAGGGTCCATTGATCAGGTAATATTTGTTATTTTCTTGTGGTTTTTTGTTGGACATTAATGTCACACTTGAATACACATGTAGAAGTCGTTATTCATTTTGAGGATGATAACCAACTCCTATAGCAACAGGGTCAACATATGATTTCTTCTTATCGGAGTATTATTTTTTAACCATGAAAGCAAATCTTTTTCATTAGGGTAATTTTTTTGTTGCAGGTCAAGCTTTGAACGATAATCTTGATAATATTGCAATAAAGAGCTTGCCAATTCCTGTGTAAAAGCATGTCATTATAATATACTAATCGATACTCATTACTTAAAAATCATTGTCTCAAGCTTTATTAATACATATTATTAATAAACCGATTATCATGCTCTTTTAATCATTAATTTTATTCATACATCTTATTTACAAAGACTCAATAATTACTTTTCATTATCATAATTTCTTTCAAAATCATTAATCATTTAGACATACTTAAATAGTCCATTACTTGCATTTTCTTATCTTATCAATCGTATCTTTATTAAAATGTTTATTAATAAAGACTCCTAAAACATCATAGTGTAACGCCCCAAAATTTATAGTAATTAAATAATATTAATTGAATTATCATACTTAATTTTAAATTGATAATTAATAAATTAATTATAAGGAAGTTAGACGGTTACATCTATTCCGTCTTTAACTATAATAATTAAGTGTGACGTTATTTATTTGTGTAACTAAATTAATTGAGTTAGTCCGTGTCAAGTTGAATCAGTATCTTAATAAGTTGAGTTTATTTTTGTCGGACCAAAAGAATAAGAGACCGAGACCGAGCAAGTCGGGTCGGCCAAATGCCAAGGCCTGGGCTATTGACTAGCGGGCTTGTTTAAATTATATTGTGTAACCTAAAACCCTAAAATTTCCTTTCTTTCAATCGTTCGTCCAAATCAAAAGAAAAAGAGCAGCCGAGAACTTCCCAATTGGTTTCTTCATGCGACACACACATATGTGTCTCCTCTATAATTTGATGATGGAATTAATTCATTAGGATTTTATAATGGTGACGTCAACACATTAGAATCAAGGGGGAATTTGTTTTATATTGAGACGGTGGTGGAGACAAAGATAATAAACATCTTTGTTAATTGTTAGAAGGAAGTGGGACCAAAGGATTTGTTTTTGTGGAGCTTCTTGTCGGCGAAGTTATTAAACAAATAGGGCAGTTTATATGTTTTAGGGCCGAGCAGAAGAGTGGCAGGTGCTTTTGATCGAGTAGGAGGTGACCGAATCTTTATTCGGGGTTCGAGCAGGAGTCAAAGGTTGTGAGCCGTGATCGAGCAGTGAAGGTGTTGAGCAGATTATTCCCGATCCCGAGCAGATCTGTAGCCAATTCCCTTTTTCCCATTCGGTAGTCTAAATCTTTGTACACCCTCTTCGATTATTGTTTTGATAGTATCTAACAATCGGCTGTTGCAGATTTGATACCGAGCCAATGAAGGCTCGGTCCCGGGCGTTGTTTGTCTACTTATTATTTGTATCGGTTCCATTATGATGTCTGTTCGAACTCTTAGGTCCTAGAACTTAATACGTCAATTCATTGAGGTTGTCTAATTGTGCAGATTTGTTCGTGAGTTTTGCTCACTGATGTTATGGGCATAGTGTCGGGACGGGTCGGGAAAAATCGTTATTATCATCAAGACGTTTTTATTAACCGGAAACCGAACCCGTAGGGTTCTTGGTTTCCTAAACCGAATAGTTTCTTAAATGAATTAACGAAGTTATGTGAATATAAGTTTCTGTCATAAAAAGAGTTTTCGTGGCTGTCGGGTGTCTCGGGAATAAACGGGTTGATGTAGGGAATTAAAACGGGCTTTAAATGTTATGCTGCATTTTTAACAGATTCTGTTTGTCATGTTCGAGTCTATTTTTAATACCCTTAAAATATGTTTTTAGCTTTTTGGCCCGTGATGATCTCTATTTTTCTGAGTCCTCTTTCCGTTTCCGCTGACGGCTCGTTAATCTGAATTGTCGTTTAAAAGATATCGTTATTTTTGTAAACCATCGCAGAATAGTTTTCGGTTCAGCTATTCTGTCTTGCGGGTCTGTTTTGAGCCCCTTCTGTTTGGATTCACGTTCCGAAGTCTTCTGACAAATTGTAGTCCTCTGATTGATTTAGTTGCTGTAAGAATTTGATTAAATTCTAGTGAGCGGTTTGAGAGTTATAGCAGTTCCCGCGGGGATGTCGGGTTCTGGCAGATTACTATGAGTTGAGTTTTGAGTCAAGTTTTAATCCTAGCCTTATTGTGTGATGTAGGACCTTCTAGGAACTGAGTTGTGACTTGTACGTGCCGAGGATACTTCTAGGAGCTTACGTTTATCGAGGTGGGTAATCTCACTATAAACTTGTACTTACTTTCGATTCATTATTTTGTGCTACGTGTTGTGAATTGTCTTGTTGATTGAGCGTGAGTATTGATTGGATGATTTGTTTGAGTTATCTGTGATTTGAGTTATCTGTGATTTGAGTTATCTGGAGCCTGAGTTATCTGAGTTTTGAGTTCTTGAGTTAAAACATTAAACATAATATACTTGAGTTGTCTTGGCACCGAAGAGTACTGGTGCCAGACGTTTTGACTCAACACCGAAGAGTACAGGTGTTGAGCCTTGAGTTGTGTGAGGCGGGTCGAGGTTGATCTCTCGTCCCAAGTCACACAAGCGCGCTATATAAATTTAAAATCTGAGAAAATAAACTTGAGTAATTGAGAATTGAGTAGAGTCTCTAGGGATCACTTATGTGGCTTGAGTTGTTTGTATTTATTTGTTTATTTTGATATTATTCACTCAGCGGTGGCTGACCCCAATCACTCCCCCATTTTTCAGGTACTAGTAAGGGCAAAGAGAAGGTCAACGGTTGATGGGTTGCATCTTTATTTATTGGATTTGGAGTTTTTAAAAGTTTGTTTTGAGTCAAACATAATTTTTAACCTTTTTATTTATTTCCTCATTAAAGACCATGAGACGGTTTATATTTTTATCTGAGTTGGGACCTTTTCATTACTTGTACTTGGGGAAATTTTATTAATTAAATGTTTTAAAAAAATTTAAATTTCTCCTGATTTTTGGGTTGTTACACATAGTTTTCAAAATCATTTGCTATGTACCCAGTAAAAGTCTCATGTACTCACCTTAGCCAAACCAACTCCAGATCGTGTCTATTAACACGAATCCTTGTTTCCCAACTTGTGAAATGTCACCAAACTTTAGGTCTTCTTGACCTAACATCAATATCATCATGATAACTAGTTATTATCCATAACTAATCACTAATCAATCCATATTCACATTCCTAACCACCAAGTTCATCCAACTTGGTGGAAATCTCAAACCCTAGGTCAAGATTTTTCCATCACTAAACCCAAATCCAACTTGTACACATTACAATGAGTGTTCTACACTCATGCTAGATCATCTTCCCCAAAGATGGTATGGTTGGTTCCCCAAACCACCATGTTTACTCATATAAAGCTCACAATCAAGGTAGATAAGCAAGATAATCAAGAATACTTACCCTTGATATTTCAGTCCTTCAAGATGGTGAAGATTTGAGCTCTTGCGCTCCAAAAATGACCAAGAATGCTCCCAAATCGGCTGCACTATGTGTAGGGTTGTGGGTGAAATGAAACCCTAGCCTACACACAAGTTTTTATACTCCAGACGCTCCTCGCGCCCCGCTCGCGCCCACCTCGCGCCGCGAGGTGACGTGGCTTTGTCTGCTAGCTGCCGCTCGAAGACCAAGTTCGCGCCCCCGCTCGCGCCGCGAGCTCGACGAGAGCTCAACACGAGCTCGGAGCGAGCTCTTCACGTTTCGTCTATGAAGTTGTTGTTTGCTCTGATTGCTTCCTCGCGCCTGGCTCGCGCCGCGAGGTCTCTCTGGGTCAGTTTCTTGCCTTTTAAACTTGTTTCCATCCAAGTCTTGGCTCATACTTGGTTATACCAAGTCCCAAACATTCAAACACTCGATAAAACACAATGGAGACTCGATTAAATATTTTACCACCCTTATTCCTCATTTAATTCATTAACCGAAATTTCCGGCCGTTACAATTATAATAATGATCCATATTTTTTTTTGGATCAAAATTATGATCCATATTTTTTTTTTGGATCAAAATTATGATCCATATTTTTTTTTGGATTATTTTTGAAATTTTTTAATTTTATTTTGGATCTTATAGGCTGCGATTTTTATGTTTAAAAAAGAATTTTTTTTATAAAAGTTTATTTTGGATCATTTTCAGAGTTTTTTTTTGGAGTCCTCACTAATTTTTGAGTACTCACTAAATCCGAACCCATTAAAGCATTTACTTTGTAATAATTTTGTTTAAAAGGATCATCATCACTTTTTGTATAGATTTGACATTTGATTTTTGACTCCGAGTTTGAGTAAGATTATGCTATGTAAACATAGGATTTAGATCTTATATAAAGATGTAAAACTACTTAAATCATCTTTTGCTTATCTAAGTTGTTTATTACATGTGATGATTTAGTAAATAATTCTAAAAGTATATCAACTTAATAAAAATAATGCATGTTGTAATATTTATAAAATAAAAGTATGAATTGCTAGTTGTTACTAACAACTGAATTCAAGTATGCATATTATATAAATATTTTACATTTTGTTATTGCATATATAATAATCATAAACTTTACTATTCATATTTGCACTCAAAAAATGTTATATCCAGTAAAATTATTGGCAGCTCGTGATTTTTCACGGGTCATAATCCAGTGAAACCTTTCATTGTGAATTTTTCTGTAGCTAACGTGAAAAGTTTTTTTTATTGGGGGTTGGGAGGTGCTCCCCACCCCCTAGGACCGCCACTGCCCTCACACGACTTCTGCACGTAACCCCTTACTCACACTACACGGGGTGTGGTGGCGAGACGCCACATGCCACATCGGGAGAAATTTCCGGCGCTGGGAGGAGCGCCACTGTACCTTCCCCTCTCACACTATCCCCATTGGTTTGACTGGAGTTAGGTCAACACATTATAAAATTAAAAAATAATAAAAAAAAGTCACCAAATGAGGCAACCTAGGTTGCAGAGGAGAACCAGGTCACTCCATTGGGTCGCCAATTTTCTTTCTTTTTTCTTTGTTTTTAATATTATGTGAATTTTTATGATTGGTTGGTTTGATTATAATAAGATAAAGTTTGTTAGGTTGGGGTTGAGTTGTTAATAAGTGTGAAAAAATAGATAGAATTGAGTTGTGTAGGTGTAAAAGAGAGAATTTAATTACTAATAAAAAAGTTAGATCAATTAGATTGAGTTGCTAATATGAATATTCTTAAATTCGAACTGAAAATATATTTTTTTGGAAACGCCAAATGATAAAATGGAAGCCTACTCGCATTATTCCAGCGAGCACCCCGGGTTCGAGCTCATATACAGGGCAAACTCAGCCCCCATAGGGATCTCTATGAAAAAATCCCCCATATTTAGTACCACAAAAAGGTGTTTACAAGATTCAAACTCTAAAGCTCACGCCTCATATATAATACCATATGTAATACAAAAATATTTCTAGATAAAGAAGAAATTAAAGCTACTGTTCATAATATTATCCTGATCACAATGCTGAAAAACTAAATATTAAATATTGCATTAAATGGGTATATATCATGAAACTAAATGTGTCTTGTATAACACCAATACATGTGAAAAATCATTTTTATATTAACAAATTAAATTATTATTTTTGAACGGCAATCTAATCTACTCCTAATTCCACCTATGTCCACTATGAGATTTGAATCCTTAACTTCAATGTTGGGGGCAAACACCTTTACCGTTAGGCCATTGGCCCTTTGGTGAAGAAAAAAATTTAACATTTTTTATTTTGGAAACGGGAGTTAATAGTACGTTTAGTCTATCAAGGCAGTTAGTTATGATAGTTGATTCTCATACTTTCAGTTAAAAATAATTGATAATCGTTTAGTTTCGATTAAAGACGATTCAGTTTATTTGGTTATATGTATTTTTTTAAATTTTGTGTTTGAGACCTACAAAAATAATGTATTCATTTCTTTGTCTATATTATCGAACCCAATGAAATTACATTATAACCATTGTTTTGATAAATAGTGGATAAGTAAAAATGTGAAAGTTATTGACAACAATTACCAAATAGCCAATGAATAAAATACATGTCCACACAAACTATGGAGTTGCTTTACGTAATTAAGCTTTCATGGAGCTTTATACACATGTAATATTTGGTGAAATGCTGATCAACAAAATTGTAATCAATGTATCAAAATAAAACTTAATATATGAGGAAACATTAATATTGACAAAATATTTTTCCAAGGGTGCTAGCACCACAACATGGGAAAAATACAAAAATATTTGAGGAATTACACAATGATTTTTGTTCAAAAACATCGATCAAACGATGGCAAGTAAACCAAAGGGAAAAAAAACTTATGTGCACATTAATCTGGTTCAACTAAATGATATCATCCGATGAGGGACAAAAAATCGTGTTCATGACAAGGAATGGTTAATCCCATTTCATGGTTGAACCCGAACTCATACTCGGCTTGTTGTAACAAGGTTTGGAATCCCGTGTGATGTAGCCATGACATCGGTACAATGTGTCTGCTTCTTGATTCTCCAATGTACACTACAAAGTGTCCTTTCGGTACATCGGTCGGGTACTCATCTTCGTCTCTAATCTTTGAGTATTTTTTGAGGATTCTCTTGAAGACTAATGGTTGTGTTTGTTTGTTGTGTGATTTTCTAAGACCCATTATGGCCGGAGATGGTGGTGGTAGTGAAGTGTTTAGGTGGTGGTGGTGGTGGAAATGGTGGTGATGGTGATTATATGATAAAGGAAGGGTTTTATAGGGGGGTTGAAGGGGCAAATGCATGTGGAGGGGGGTGGCAACTGGTTTTCTAAGAAGGTGTTATTGTTTAGGTATGGGTTCATAGTACACCTTTGGGTTAACCCCACCTTGCTACCTTTGCTCAAGACACCAAGACTCAATGGACCCCTTTTCATTTATGTATCAAGGTGATATATATCATAATGTGTATGGATATATGGAGAGATGATTTGGAAATTTGCAAGCCACTTAAAAGTGCTTCTATGCATATGATTTGGTGTGTGTATTACTTTTTACAAAGCCCTCTTCTAATAGATCTAGATTGATAGAACTTGTTTGTTCAAAAAGACGTTTTACTATCACTATTCGTCTAAAAGTTTTCTTGTCAAAAAACTACAATATAATCATGTGTAAACAATTTTTATTAAGAACACAATATATGGGGCGGTTAAAGTTATCCTCTCTCCTTTTAACTTTAGGATCAAAAAAAAAAATCTCAAATCCATCACAATTTACAAAAAGAAATAGTAACAAAAAGGAATACTTTTGATCAAGCTATTGGTGGGGGTTAAATATTTGGCACTAGACCGACCAATGGTGCAAATTTGATGTAGCCTTCAAGGTCCTTTGGCGCCACCAAAGACACTTTAACGTTGCTTTTTTTTTTTTTTTTTTTTTTTTTTTTTCTGAAACGGTAAATCTAATCTACTCCTAATTACCACCTATGTCCACGACGGGACTCGAACTTCTGACCTCAATGTTGAGAGACAGACACCATACCGATAGGTGTCCACGACGGGACTCGAACTTCTGACCTCAAGGTTGAGAGACAGACACCATACCGATAGGCCAAAGGCTCTTTGGTACTTTAACGTTGCTGATCTAAAAAAAAAACTCACCTACATTTGATATCTATTAATGGTGCATTCCTGGCTTCACATGGTGGAGCCAAAAAGTGATAATGAAGGTACAAAAAGTGGCATAGAATGTAAGGTAATAGCTTAGGATGGAAAGAGGTGCTTGGCAATTGTTGCCTTCAGCCTAAACCCATTCCACTTTTAGACTTTGACTTTTGGTTTTGGGTTAGACTTTGACTTTTGGTTTTGGGTTAGACTTTGACTTTTGGTTTATGGTTATACACTTATACTTGACTTTTCTTTCCACCGCCGAATGACTTTTAGTACTTCCTCCGTATCAAAATAAGTGACACACTTTCCATTTTGGGGTGTATCAAAATAAGTGACACACTTTGAAAACTTTCTTTATTTGGTAAAAATAGTGGGACCCATACCCACTAACTATCCACTTTAATAAAGTGAAATTACCCTTATACCCTTACTTTTACCTTTAAAACTCATTAATATCACTTTATTCAAGAAAAGTGGGACCCAATCTCCACTAACTATGTACTTTAATCTATTTTAACCTCTATTTTAATCTTTTACCTCAAAAAACGTGTAAGTCAATTTGTGTCACTTATTTTGATACGGGGGAAGTATATGGCTTTGCAATTTGTATTCTTTTATAAACAGACTAAATTCATTATTTTGCCCATTTCATCTTCGACCAATGTGAGATGTTTAAAGACAGTTTAATAGATAAAAGGGTATAATAGTCAAATCTATTTTATTTAGTAGTGTGTGGTAAAAAGGGTAGTATAAAAATCAACACTCTACTAATCTTCCGAAATCGGATCGCGGGTATTTTAGGTCTGGGTCCATCCGGATCGTTTCTAGACCCGATCTCATCCCTAGACATATGCAGTAGTTGAATATCCCAAGTTACCAATATCCATCCAAATGGAAAATTAACCATATAAGTGTTGGATAGTCCCATGTTCCATAACTGCAAATGGAAACATCAATACAGCTATTAATGGTTAATAAGCCATCATCTGTCCTACCATCACTTAAGTACACTAATTATTATTATCATTATCTCATATTGAAAGGGAATTGAAACCATATAAATAAAGTGTAACACGACATTTCAGCTACTTCAATTTCACATGCTTATGTCACAGAGGACACTGACTTCTTGACAACGCTATTTTGTTAGTAATCACAGGACATACAAGTACAATTCAAACCTACAACTTTTTACAACTACCAATTGCACTAAAAAGTAGTAAATTTATTATTTAACCTTAAAAATATAATAAAACGCTAATTAAACGTACGGTGTGCTAATTGGCGTTTGTTATAGCGATGGGGGATGATCCTTCTAGCATACTGCCATACTCAGTCGTTTTATTAACTTCATAATATGATTTTGCACCTGTTGCAACCAAAAAGAGTCTGTTAATTTAATTGCCTCAGAAAATCTAATGAACCATTGACCAGTGGATGGTCTTTAGTGTCACCTCTTATCTTTTCATGCACATCTTCCTTTGCTATAATGAGGTAACAAAAATCACATTGTAGATCCAGCCTAAATTTTCAAGCTCGATCCCTACTTGCAATTAACTAACTGATATATTTGAGCCCGGCTCGATTCTCAATATTGAAATATTAATAACAATATTAATTAAAGTTAGTATTAGTCAACTCGGTTCTTTTAAGCTAGAAGCCTAGAACTATCTCAACCCGTCACTTTTGAGATCAACTCGATTAGATTATGCGATTATTATGTACAGATAACATTTACACAAATAGTAAAATCGTAGATTGACACAAGCTTGATAAGGGTCCTGACCTTCATGAGCCGAGTAGTTAATACTCGAGCTCGGCTCAAAAGTCTACTTGAGTAGCACGAGCTCAAGCTCGGCTTGACTTACACCGAGTTGATTTAAAGTATTTCTCGGGTCAATCTTGACAAGTTGATTCGGCTCACGTTGGTAAATCAACATTGTGCCGCTTCATTGGCTTCGATTTGATGATGGATAAAGGGATGACTTGTATGAGTTATTTGAATAAAACTGAGTATTTTATGTATATATATACTTAATAAAAAAAAGTGGAATGTAGAAATATAAAGCAAATATAGAAGAAGAGGAGGGAAGAAGCAACGGACTGAGCGACGGGATTTTCTAGAATATAGAAATATAAAGCAAATATATATTATTGGTATGAATACCTTAGTTGAAATCTCATTTAGTGTGAAACTGAATTAACAAAAACTAAAATATCGGTAGTAGTAATAATAATTGGGAGCAATCTAAAGTAACTATCATACTCCTAGTAAAGCATAAGAACTAAACTGATATTTCTAGAACTGGAAAGGCTTCAAACGGTTTATCTCAGATATTTTGTCTAGCAGGCCTTGTGTAATTGGGCCCCACAGCCTAATGTAAAGAAGGCGCACTCATCTACCATCCGTTAAACGCCGTGAATGATAACCCAAACCACCGCCGCAACGGAAAACCCATCGAAATCGGCAACCAAGTCCGATCGCAAGAGGAAGGAGCCTTCAGACCGGCACGCTGCCGGAGATCATCGAAGTAAACACAAACACCACCACCACCAGAGTTCGAAAATGTCGTCTTCTTCGTCCGATAAAGTTAGGGCTTCGCACATACTGATTAAACACGAAGGTTCTCGCCGTAAGGCTTCATGGAAGGATCCAGATGGTCGCATCATCAGCAACACCACCAGAGACGCAGCTGTAACTCAGCTCAAGGAACTACGCGACGACATCGTTTCGGGGAAATCGAAATTCGAGGATGTCGCATCTCGTTACTCTGATTGTAGTTCTGCTAAACGTGGTGGAGATTTAGGTTTGTTCTTACCTTCAGCTTCTTAGGGTTTTGTTTTCATTATATGTTAAGAGATTCAATATATGGTTTTGTGAAATTCAATGGCCCATAGATGTTAAGTCTGTAATTTAGGGATGTGAATAAACCAAATATTAGAGCTCAATACTTGACTGGAATTATGATATGTCAGTATTATATAGCTTCTATCGAGTTTTCATCCCTACTTCCGAGTCATATAATAGGGTTTTTTAAATGCTGAAAACTTTGCGAAATTGGGGGAAGTCTTAAATCTTAATATCACCTTCCTAAAGCGCTAAAACTCTAAAATTGGCTACTCGATGATCAAATAAACAATTTCAATGGGCAGATCAGTGATAGTGTTAATGATTAAAAGTAATGGTTTTTATTGAAAATATGAATTAACCATAGCATAAAGGGCAACATGAAGAAAGGTAATTTTCGACCAATTGGGTGGGTTAGGGTTGTTAATTGGTGAAAAGATGATTGATTGAGTTGCTGAAATAAACTGGGATCAGAAACTACAAATGTGTCTAATGTATGCTATTTATGCAACAATTTTATATAGCTAAGTATAGAATTATTGGTTGGAAGTTTTTGTTTAAATTACTTATTCTTTCTTCTCTTTTTGATTTGAACGAATGTTCGTATGTTATTGCTATATTCAAATGGGTCTGAGGTTGAATCATATCATTTTATTAGTTGCGTTTTAATATTTGAAACATTGGTTGGTTGATGCAGGTTCTTTTGGAAGGAAGCAGATGCAGAAGCCATTTGAGGATGTCACATATGCATTAAAAGTGGGGGAAATAAGCGACATTGTGGACACTGAGAGTGGGGTCCACATCATCAAGAGAACCGGTTAACTATGAAGCTTGCTTGCACTACAAGTCATAACTGGTAAGAACTGATAATAAACTTACCTGTTCCTTCAACTGCAAAATCATGACTGATTTCTGTTGTAACTTAATTTGGGTAATTCCACATGTTGTATTCAAAATCAACAACATACATATCTGTTTTAATTTCGTTAATTTATTTACCAATATTTGCTTCTCAACCTGTGAATGATTCGATTCGCTAGCGCAAATGCAACATAGAAAAAAAAGAGTCATATCGTCTTTACTCTTTAGACCGCTCTCAACTGTCACACTTACTGACACCTCCAAATAGGTGACACGTCAGCTGACACTCCAACTGAAACTCACCTGACATATTAACGTCAATAATACCCCTTCACTTTATATTTTTGGACCCCACATATTTAAAATATACACATTAAGTATCCAATTTTTTATTTAAATACCCACTCATTTCACCCCGCCTCTCACTCTCTATTCCCCATACGAACCGAAGAAGGCCTTTGGTTTCCAACTAATGGAACAGATGGCATTGGTCTTGTACTTTGATTTTCTTCGAGTTTTACAAATGACCATTAAACAAGATTTTTAACAAGAAATGATACTTTTAAAAACTAGCACTTGGAGTTTAAGAAGTCGTACTTTTTGCATAATTTCAAACAAGTACAAGAATGTGGCAACTATCCTACCTGACAGTACTCCCAATACAAGTACAAAATATACGTTTTTATTTTTTTCTATTAGATGGTTCTGAAAATAGGTGCTAATGATTCCGTTGGTTGACTATCAACATTCTGATGGTTCATTTTGTTCATTTGGTCTGATTGCTTCGGTTTGAAGATGGATAAAGGGACTAGGGTTTAATGTACTTTTTGGGTATTAGTATCTTGTGTGTGTATTTTATGTATAAAGTATTAAGTAAATGATTATTTTTGAAATGAGCTGACATGACAAAAACTAAAGTGTCAGTGAATGTCATGGTTACGAGTGGTCTAAAGCCTTCCTGAAAAATATTAGGGACAAAATAAATTACACACATGTTTAAAATGTCATTTTTGTAAATGCAATTAAGAGTTTAAATGGTTCTGTTATTTTTAAATTAAACTATAATATATATTTTTAGAATGGTACGATTTGGGTAGATGAATACACATTAAGTTAACTTTTCATTATGTTACGTGACTCACCAAAATTGTATTTAATATTCCAGGGATGAATATCGAGCATCTACGACCAAAAGCAAAATGAAGTTCATTTGATGTCATGGACGGAATGTAATAAATTGTAATTTTGCTTTATCAACGTACTTGACAATTTTATTTAAAGATATTTATGTTGAATGTTATGTATTAGATTTTTCACTCGTGCACAATCTAAATAATTATTTATATATTAAATACATAAAGAAAACTAAAACATTTTTTGATGTTAGGGTTTGTGATCAAATGAAATTCAAAGGTATCGTATGATGAGGTTTGATTAACGGTTACAAGCATATAATACATGATTAGCTCAAATGTCATGGTGATAATCATGTGAGGACTCAAAAGTCAATAAGGATTATGAGGATAAATCTTAGCCTTTTGATTGAAAAAAATAAATGACCAACATTCAATTTTATTTATCACCAAAATCTCGCGAGATAATATATCATTTTGGTAATTATTTGCGATATATTAGATGTTTCCTGTAAAGGGTAAAAATTATAAGGGTGAAATTGGAAATTATAAATTAGAATCTGTCACCACTCCCCCACTCTCTGACACATGTCACATTCTGATTGACTAGGCCTTTTTATTTTTCCACTCACTTATGTTTTTGACTATCTTTTTTTTTCTTTGAAAAAAGAAATTTCTAAAATAATAAAAATTCTATATGAAATGAGCATAGTCATGAAAGTTTAAACAAAAAAAAATTTGGATCATTTTGTAGTTTTTGGATCATTGTTAAGTTTAAAAAGCAAAATTTTGGATCATTTTGCTGGTTTTGGATCATTGTTAATTTTGAAAAAACATAATTTTGGATCATTTTATTGATTTTGGATCATTGTTAATTTTTGGATCATTTTATTATTTTTTTGGATCATTGTTAATTTTGTATAATTAAAAGCCCATGACAAAAATACCCTTAATGAGCACGATTGGTTGAAAATTATCCTCGCAGTTCTCACCGGATCCGGACCATATAAATATTCAAACCTTTCAACATATTAATCTTCTAATATAGAGATAAAATTATGTCAGTTTTTTTAGCAAGAATAACTTGAATATCTCGAATGGAAATTTTAAAAAGATCTAGTATATTTTTATGTAATTTGCCTTATTTATCAAGTATATATGTTATTCGTATCAAAGTGTCTTTGATCTAGTAAAATGGGATCATTGATTTGCTTATGGAAAACGTTTATTTATGTATCAAATGAACAATTCTACTCATAAACATAATTTTGTTCCAACATAAAAATATCAAAACCCAAATATCAAATATAAAAGTAAGATTATACACTTATAAATTTCCTTTCAAAGAATAAATTCTAATCCTTAAAAGTTTTTATTAACAAGGCTTTTAAGCTTATTAAGTGAATAACCTCAAAAATCTCATTAATGAGTTTTCCTAAACATGTCCTAAAACTATTTTGGAGTACCCAAACACTAAAAATAGTAAAAATGAGAGGTGAGAGAGAGTGGGAGAGCAGCCGAAGAGACACCACCGGAGATTGGCAAGTTGTTCACCGGAGAAAAGACAACAGAAACAACATCAATAAGGAAGAAGATCTAAGAAGAAAAGGGCAACAAAGATCAACATCGTTCTTCATCACCGACTTTGCTGAAGAACACACAGAGGCGATCCTACGGAGGGAGTTTAAGAAATATGGAAACTTGGTGGATGTTTACATCGCAAAGAAGAGGAACAAAGCCGGAAATAAATTTGGATTTATAAGGTATACCGGAATCTCCAACCCCCATGCATTCGAACAATCATTGCAAAACATCAGAATCGGGAGGCAAGCCATAACGGTGAATATCGCGCGCGTCATAGGGTTCATAAACAAGTGCCGCATAACCACCACCATTATCCACCCCCACCCCCTCCTCCTCGGAATACCTACCGACCGGAGAAACATGTTAACATCGGGGGGAGGGAAGCCGATAGATCCTATGCACAAGCTGTGAAGGGATCCCATCGTAATGATGAGATTGAAACCTCCCCCATTGAATTGGTTTCTAATCATGGCACAAGACAGTGGCTATCATACCAGCTTGTTGGGAGGGTGGCAAACCTCAAAACTTTATGGAATTTAGAAGATTTTAAGAATGCGGAAGGCTGTAAACACATTAAGATTAGATATCTTGGTGGATTTTTAGTTACTATGGAATTTGAATCCAACGAGGAGGCTTTGAGCTTTCTGGCGAATGCAAAAGAGCTTTTGGTCAATTGGTTCACTAGTCTTAAACCATGGTCGCCTGAAGCACAGACCAACGAAAGGCTGGCTTACATCATGATACATGGTGTCCCTGTCCATACATGATGTCCGAAAGCTTTTGATAAAATTGGAAGTTCATGCGGTGAGGTCATTATCAGCGAGGAATGCACGCTAGACAACGCGAATTTGGGTGTCGGCAGAATTGCTGTAATTACTACTCAGCTTGGCTGGATTAACAAAATCATCAAGATTAAGATTGATGGGTCTGATTATATGATAAGATTGACGGAAGACCAACATGAGTCGATTAGGCTTATTCCGGGTACGATCGTCGTTTCTCATTGGGGGTTCGACAGATGATGAGGATGATGGCAGCGAAAAATCCGTCGATTGTGAAGGCCAAGACGACGACGGTGAACCGGTCTTTACTCCGTCACCGGAAAATTACAAAACCGGTGAACTTGAAAATTTTGTGGATAACCCTTGGCACCCATTGGACGCACATGGAGAGTTGGAAACGCCCTTTGCTGGGGAATACGTTGGGGAAAGTTCCAAGGCAAATTATTATGACGACATAAATGTGGAAGTAGGGGCGGATCCTAATTCAGATAACCTATCTTCAAACGATTTTGGGGACGGGATTAATTCAAGCCCACTAGGTAATAATACACATAGCCCAATTGAATTGAATGAGGCTGGCCCACCTGAAGGTTTTAAACCTGTTACCACTTTGGAAGATTCATCACTAGACGAGCCCAACTGTGAAAACAACCAAACCGATGAATTGTGCCCAATATTGCAAGGTTCTGATGGCATTCAAACAGGGGTTAATAACAATGGTGATAATCGTGATTGCAAAAGCATGCTGACAATCGATTTAAATCGTCCGTGCAACTCCACTTCTTCCTTAGTCAAGTTTTCCTCATTACCGCATACTTTTGGCAAATTATCAACAAACCTAATGAGGGATCTGGGAAGATCTAAAAAGAAGACATCGAAATCAAATCATCCCACCAATTCTTTCGGTTCCTTTGCCTCAGCTCCTACTTCAGACGAAATTCAAAATACCATTGAAGTCCGGAATATAGTGGGGTTCTAGATGGATGAGTATGGGAACCAAATCAGAAATTTAATTAAAGGGGCAGTTTCAAAAACTGCTTCCAGATGAAGCTCCTCTCGATTAGTGTCAGGGGTATAAACTGCATCCTAAAAAAAGGTGGATAAATGGAATTAAGGCGGCAAATAAAGTTCAACTACTCGGTATGCAAGAAACAACAATGGCAAAACAAATCGTAGTAAGTACAGTAAGAGACTATTGGGGAAAAACAGGCTTGGATTTTGACTATATCGAGTCAAATGGTAAGTCCGGTGGGATCCTCTCTGTCTGGGATCCTTCTTGGAAATCAGTAGATGATTCAATAAAGGGAGATGGTTTTTTGTTAGTAAAAGGGGTGATTATCGGTTCAAATGTTAGTTGTGGTTTCTTTAATGTGTATGCCCTACAAGACCTGAAGAAAAAAAATCAATCCTATGGAATATAATCACCGAGATTATCAAGGCTGATCAAACACGGTTGTGGGTATTATTTGGCGATTTCAATGAAGTTCGGAAGAGCTCTGAAAGATCAGGGTCATCATTTTCAGCAGGAGGTGCTAGAATTTTTAATAATTTTATAAACTGGGCAGGTTTACACGAAATTAAAATGGGAGGAAGGAGATACTCGAGAAGCACTCCCGATAGTGGAAAGTTAAGTCTGCTTGACAGAATTTTGGTCACTAATAATTTCTTTCAGGTTTGGAAAAATCCGAGCGTTAATATACTACCAAAGGGATTTAGTGACCACTGTCCCCTTCTGCTAAAATCAGCGACTGTCGATTTCGGGCCAACTTACTTCAAATATTTTAATTTTTGGTCGGCTGACTCCACTATTAAACCGGTGATTACAACAACGTGGGGATGTCAAATTGATGCCTATATCCTGCCAATTCAAGCCTTTTGCAGGAAATTAAAAAATGTAAAAATAGCAATTAAACAGTGGAAGGCGGCTGCTTCTGATCGGTCAGGTCTTGAGTTACAAAAAATTAAAGATGATCTTGATATTAAAGCAGAACATTTGGTCTAAATGATGGTGAAAAAAACGAAAGAATAGGTATTGACATATGAATCAGGGAATTAGAAACACGCAAGACTCGGGATATTATGCAGAATGCTCGTATAAAGTGGAAAGTGGATGGCGATGAAAACTCAAAATTCTTTCATGGCTCGCTCAGTCATAATAACCGAAAGAATTTTATGCATGGTCTTTCCTTCAACGGTATTTGGAATGAAGACCCGGAGAATATGAAGAAAGGTACTTACAACCACTTTTTCTAAGATATTTTCTGATTCTAACGAAGCAAGACCAAAGTTTGTTAGTCACAAATTTAAAAAATTGTCGGTTGAGCAAATGAATTTAATTGAATAATCCTTTTCACGGGACGAAATAAAGAAGGCGGTATGGGATTGCGGGGTTGAAAAAGCACCGGGGCCGGACGGGTTCACTTTTTCGTTCTGTAAAAATTTTGGAACACTATTGAAAATGACTTAATGAATGCAGTAAAGTCATTTGAAAACGATGGGAATCTAAATAATGGATGTAACTCATCCTTTTTCACTCTTATACCGAAATGCGAAATCCCCCTCGAGTAATGTGATTATAGACCGATTAGTCTTATCAGTAGCTTTTACAAGATTATTGCTAAGTGTTTAGCAAAGCGGCTAAAATTGGTAATCGGTGATATGGTTAGCGGAGAACAATCTGCATTCATTGAGGGACGTAATATCCTTGATGGGCCGATTATATTGAGTGAGATTATATCATGGTGTAAAAAAACTAAAAAACAATCCCTCATATTCAAGGTGGACTTCGAAAAAGCCTATGATACCCTAAATTTGAGGTTCTTAGACTCAGTTATGGAACAAATGGGTTTTGAGTTGAAATGAAGAAGATGGATCAACAAGTGCCTAAATTCCGCTATGGCATCTGTGCTTCTAAATGGGTCTCCAACTTCGGAATTTGACATCAAACGTGGGCTTAGACAAGGTGACCCGATGGCGCCTTTTCTATTTATTATTGCCGTTGAAAGTATACATATAGCCATGTGTGAAGCTATAGAAAAGGGCGTGTTCCATTGTATTAGTCTACCTAATAATGGACCTTCAATTTCCCATCTTTAATATGCCGATGATACCATCTTCATCGGGGAATGGTCGGAGTCTATTGCAAATAATCTTCACCGAATTCTTAACTATCTCTATCTTGCCTCCGGTCTTAAAGTTAATATGTCAAAAAGTAATCTATTCGGTATTGGTGTTCCAAATGAAGAAGTGGATCGCGTTGCAAGGAAGTTAAATTGCAACATACGTACGTTTCCATTTAAGTACCTTGGATTGGTAATCGGGTCTTCTATGAACCGAGTGGGGCAATGGGACGGTATTGTTAATAAATTGTATAAAAAATTATCCGCATGGAAAGCTTCAACTCTATCATATGGTGGAAGATTAACACTAATTAAATCCGTGCTTGGGGCGCTAGGTGTTTATTATTTTTCAATGTTTAAAGTCCCGGAATCTATAATTAGAAAATTAGAATCTATCCGGGCTAATTTCTTTTGGGGCTCAAAAAATGGTGACCAGAAAATTAATTGGGTTAGTTGGAGTAAAATTCACGCTCCTGTTAACTTGGGGGTCTTAATGTCCCTAGCCTAAAAGCCCAAAATTTCGCCTTATTATCAAAGTGGTGGTGGAGATTGAAGATCGAAAATGACTCTCTTTGGAAGAATGTTATTGTATCACTACATAATATCCCACACCATAAAATTCCAACGAGCAAATTCCCGGGGGTTTGGAATAATATAACCAAGGTACGAGATCATTTGAATAAAATTAATATACCGCTAGATTCTTGGTTTCAGGCATCACAAAATCCCGATACGGGCCAGCTTAATTGGTCTTGGGCGTTTGAGAATGACAGTGTGTTTTCGGTAGCATCGGCAAGGAGAGCTTTTGATGGGGTTTTATTGGGCCCGCAGCCCGATTTTGACATTCACTGGTCAAAGACTATCCCGATAAGGATCAATGTTTTTTATTGGAGATTTTTGCTAAACCGGCTACCGACGTGCTATAATCTACTTAAGCGAGGTATTATGCTACACTCCGCTGTAACAGGGAAATTGAAGATGATATGCACCTTTTCTGGAACTGTAGTGTAACACGAGAATTTTGGATATTGTTTTGTAAATGGTGGAACATTGATATTGGGCAGATGCATAGTATTAATCATGTTCGAGAATGGAGTGTGCGGGCGGGTTTTTCAAAGGTGATACACGACCAGTTTATGTCTGCTTTAGTATCCAATTTATGGCAGATTTGGATGTTTAGAAATAACTCTGTTTTTGACAAGAAGATTGGGTGTACTCATTACTCGTTCTTGCAAGCACAGGCCGACTCCTTTTCGTGGATCAAAAACAGATCAAAGGTAAGATGGAGTAGTTGCGAGTGGGGGAGATGACTAATCGATCCAACAAATAGCTGGTTACACTCCTGGGATTGGAAACAGGGGAAAATTGAAGCTGCTGCATTCATTGGAGAAGACAATGATTTTACTATTAATATTATAATTTTTTATGTCATGTAATTGGTGTGCTTGTTTTATCTTTGTAACATTTTGCTAGTTTCTGGCTAGCCCGTGATTTTATATATTTGGGTTCTTTAACGGGGGTGATGGCTTGCCAAAGCTCCTTGTCGGGTTCCCTTTAATTTGCTGTTAAAAAAAAAAAAATCTAATCCTTACACCCAATCCATTTTCATCCTACTCCCAAGGCATTTTACAGTTTAATTGGCATCCAAGTAGCAGTAAACATAAACTTAGTTATTGACGGCATGCTATCATTTCGTGTTAAAATAAGGCAAAAGCACAAACTTTTAGGAGGTATAGCACTGACTCTATTATATTCAAGAACATCAAACATGTTTATCTAGAAATTTTAATAAAATAATTGAGTAAAATGGAGGTCAAACTTTCGAAAGACCAAGCATGCAGAGGAGAACCATGGTTTGTACAGGGCATGCTAGACAACTTGTAGGCCCGCATAACCACTGAAACTACGTTTCCTCAGTTTCCCATTGGATAATCAATTTCACTAAATTCATTTATTCTGTTTAATACATCTTTCTATATACATTTTAACTCTATTATATAATGTACTTAAAAATCTTACATAAACCAATATTAACCGCAATGTAACACATGAAAGGAAGTTTGAAACCTCACCTGAAAAGGAGCTTTGTAAGTACGTTTTAGGATTTTCGAAAGCCAAAAGTGTCAATGGGTCCATTATAAAAGCTCATAAACTTAACGATGTTTTGAAAGATTTGAGCCGATTCATCACAAAAAAACTTGCATCCATGAAAAAATTACAATAATTTATTCTAAGAATATTATAACGAAACTACAATCAATTTTGTCTTCCTTTCAAAATCCAACATGCACCCCCAACAATTTCAATCACTTATAAAAAGTGTAAGTATATATGTTGGCTTATACCCATGCTTCTTTCTATATAATGAGAAGTTGAGAACATATATAAATATATTACTTCCAAAAAGTTGTATTATAGGAAGTCTAAAGGATTTGTCTAGTCTTAAGGGATAAATCCTAGTCATTGGATCAAGATGGTCAAGATCAAATCCCCCACCTACAGCCACCGTCGGCCGCCGCCTTCGGCCACCTCCGGCCGGCGGCCGCCGCCGCCGGCTGACAGTGAAGGTGCTGGTGGTAATGGGGGCGGTGGTGGTATTGATGTATTAAAACACATGTGCTTCACTAAAACACAGCATATTACTTCGAAGCACATGTGCTTCAGGTCATGAAACACATGTGTTTCAAGTCACTAAAAACATGAGTTTCTAAACACACAAGGGAGCATACGAAGCACATGTGTTTGACGTTATGAAACACATGTGCTTCACTGCACAAGGAAAAAAATCAAAACAAGTGACGAACATATCATTATGAAGCACATGTGCTTCATAAAGCCAAACACATGTGTTTTTGTTTCTGAACACATGTAACTTACAAGCAAGTCATTTGTGTTTGAATCACGAAGCACATGTGCTTGACGTTATGAAACACATGTGCTTCACTACACAAGAAAAAAAATCAAAACAAGTGACGAACATATCATTATGAAGCACATGTGCTTCATAAAGCCAAGCACATGTATTTTTGTTCCTGAACACATGTAACTTACAAGCAAGTCATTTGTGTTTGAATCACGAAGCACATGTGCTTGACATTATGAAACACATGTGCTTCACTACACAAGAAAAAAAATCAAAATAAGTGACGAACATATCATTATGAAGCACATGTGCTTCATAAAGTCAATCACATATGTTTTTATTCCTGAACACATGTAACTTACAAGCAAGTCATTTGTGTTTGAATCACGAAGCACATGTGTTTGACGTTATGAAACACATGTGCTTCACTACACAGAAAAAAAATCAAAACAAATGACGAACATATCATTATGAAGCACATGTGTTTCATAAAGCCAAGCACATGTGTTTTTGTTCCTGAACACATGTAACTTACAAGCAATTCATTTGTCTTTAAATCACGAAGCACATGTGTTTAACGTTATGAAACACATGTGCTTCATTACTTGAAACACATGTGCTTGGTTGTACGTATACACTCCTTTATTTTCAAAACACATGTGTTTCAAACACATGTGCTTCCAGTCACGACCACCACCACCGGTCACCACCGCCGGCGGCCACCTCCGGCCGCCGCCGCCCGCCGCCCATCGCCGTCGTCCGCCGCCGCCGGCCGCCGTCTCTGGCTGCCGGAGAAGCACATGTGTTTGTACTGGTGGTGGTGGTTTGAATCTTGATCTTGACCATTGATTTTTCTTGATCCAAGGGCTAATAATTGTCCCTTAAAACTAGATAAAATTAATGGACTATCTTGAATATTTAAAGACTAGAGGGTTATGATCGTGACACTAATTAATTCAATTCATTACATTCTTAGCATCCAAGTTTATTTAAATTATTGCAAAATTTTACAGTAATCTATTACATGGTAAATCTTCAAAAGTATATAAAGAAAGAAACATCTAAGTCTCATATAGTCATACGAGTCTAGCCTTTCTTTAAAAACTGTTAATTCTTCAAAAATCACATATATAAACACACACATTATTATGTCTCAATTTTATGCGAAATCATCCAAATTTATCCAACTTATATGTATTAAACGTGTATATAATTAATATATATATAATAATATCGTTATTCTGCATGCATCTCTATGTATGCTTCCTCACGTTCATAATTTATCAAATATGCAAATTCCAGTATCAGAATGATCCGAACTTGTTGAACTCAAGAATCCATTCAACTTGCCCCCTCTTCCTCCTCCTCCGCCGCCATTAATGCCACCATCACCACCGGCTTCTTCCTTACCACCTTGATAAAACATAAAATTCAAATCAGAATCTTGGTCCTGATCTTCCAAGATCGAAGAAAACCCTTCTCGGGTCGATATCTCCTCCTCTTGGCTCAATTGAGAAGCTACAAATTTATCAAGATCCCTCCAATCTCTCACTTCATTCACCTCGTTACATTTATTGTTATTGGTGTTTATAGTTCTTCCTTGATCATGTTCATATATGGAGCTTATAGGCCTCTTTGTAGAAAGAAGAGATGGGCTTTCGAGTTGTGGAAGTTGTATAAAGTGATCACAATGAACAAAGTTCAAATTGTCGGCTGCTTCCAACTCTTGTTTGCACATAAAACTTTCTATCGGAGGAATATTTGGCGGTTGAATTGTGGTGTAATCATCCATGGTTAATGTTATGCGGCTTGATTCATCGTAGAAGTAGTTTGTTTCCCATCTTGTTGTGGCTCTTGTTTGCCCGGTTGCACGTTTCTTGAATGCTCGACAAACTACCCATCCTTCTTCCTATAATAATTATATAATTTATTAATATCAAGATATTGTTAAAGAAAATAATCTTTTTAGGTTTATTTCAAGTTAGCCATCAAAAAATACTTATTTGTGTATATGCATGAGGTAAATTGAATTTATATACTTCCTCCGTATCAAAATAAGTGACACAAATAAGCTTACACGTTTTTTGAGGTAAAAGATTAAAGTAGAGCTTAAAATAGATTAAAGTACATAGTTAGTGGAGGATGGGTCCCACTTTTCTTGAATAAAGTGATATTAATGAGTTTTAAAAGTAAAAGTAAGGATATAAAGGTAATTTCACTTTATTAAAGTGGATAGTTAGTGGGTATGGGTCCCACTATTTTTACCAAATAAGGAAAGTTTTCAAAGTGTTTCACTTATTTTGATACACCCAAAATGGAAAGTGTGTCACTTATTTTGATACGGAGGAAGTACAATTAATTGCACTTTTTTGACACTGAGATGGTGATGAAAGTCAAATGCTTTCTTGACCACTGAAAAACACTCAAAGATTTCACACCAAAAAGAATGAGTACGTAAGAATATGAACACACAAACACACTCAAAGATTAATTGCAAGATAGTGGAGAGCATGCATGAAAAAAGATGATTGAAACCCAAAACTAAATATTGTCTAGAAAGTAAACCTAAGGCTCGACCACACACCGATTAGCCCTATTTGTATTTTAATCTACGTCCTTGCTAGATGTCTTTATATAATACACTGTCGTTAAGAAAAAGTAAAACTAAGGCATTTGAACAAATGATATTAACGACTTCTTGTTTTATTGAATATTATCTTCCTTTAAATATCTACCGAATGCTAATTAGTGTTTGAAATATTTAATCGTTCACAAAGATCTTACATATATTGACATAGGCAAGAAAACATTCATAGTGGAGAGCATGCATCAAAGAAAATGATTGTAAACCAAAAATAAAGCGATTTAAAGAAGAAAATATATATGTAAGAAATAAAAACTTAATAAATGTTCTTCTTCATCTAGAATATAAGATTCAAGATATGGATCTTATTAAACAATAGACACCCTAAATCAAACGAATCAATATTCAAGGACGTTTCTTTTTGTAAATTTAAGCATCTCAAATTGCATACCTGAGGAGGGCCATGTTCATCCGATTCGAGTCTATACTCGTGCATGATCCAATCGGTTTTCTGACCATTTGGTGCCCTTCCTTTGTAGAAAACTAGGGTTTTCCTCATTCCTACGAGCCTTAGTTTTTCGTATATCGCTTTATCTCTCCCCGTAGCCTTCCAAAAACCTGCCACGGTTGCCCTATTAGTTCTTGTACCCGTTGGATACTTTTTATCCTTGTGACTAAAAAAATACCACTCATTTTGCTCCTCATATCCGATCCGGCATCTTTCTGAAATAAGAACACAAATTTATGTTAAGAATAAGGAGATCATGCCCATTCTCTCCGATCTAAATATCAAGGACAGTAAATTAAGAGATAGCCATACAAAATGATCGACAACTAGATCAATAAGTCAAGAAAACCATAGTAGATTATAGATCTAGAAAGCTAACTAAAACATGTACAGAAAATTTAAAAGAAGCCTAATGGGAAATAGATTAGAGTTATAACCTATAAGATCCCACGGTTCGATTCTATAAAGATCGATATCTCTAATAACATCGAGATCGATCTTTTGAGATGCAATTTTCTTTCTGAGATAGTAAGCGACAAGTTCTTCATCGGTTGGATGAAAACGAAACCCTGGAGGGACACATGATGATTGATCCATTGTGTCCATTATCATGAATCAACTTGTACTGTAATGTACAACTACTAGCTAGCTTGAGTTAAATCAGCATTCACCACCTTAGCTTTTATTCAATTCTATATCATATGCTCCTTCAATAGTCATAAGCTTTAATCTACATATACCTATATGGCAATATATATAGACACGCACTCTATCACTGTTGGGTACCGATGCAATATATTTTACCTCATTTTTTTTAACTCTGCAGGTTGATGGATAATAGATGGTTCACTTTGGTAACTCTGTATCATATGTAATTGAGTGCAGTAAATCACACAAGACAAATTTCAAACTACATATTGTATTTTGTAACATTATTAAATAACAAAAGTGTTAGTCCGTGATAAGTGAATTAAAACACTTATATGCTTTCACTGACCAAATAAAAATTGAGGTAACACTCAACACTGTTAGGTACTAAAGATATTGTAATAGATAGTCTAGGGTGTATATTGAAACATTGTATATAAGTTAAGTTTAGTTTAGGAATTAGTCCTAACTAACCAAGGAATTAAGCCATGGTATAAATACCAAAGTGTAAGGCTTAATTCATAACTTTTGCTCATTAATCAAACACACAATTCTGCAATTGTTCTCTCTACCTTCTCTCTACCTTTCTCTCTCTAAAAGCCCTAATCTCCATCTTCATTTTTCTCACTAAAATCATCATCATCAAACAAGTATGGATTGATTCAGTGTTATTGTGCTTTTCAATTGGTATCAGAGCATAATTTCATCTTGAAAACGATCCAAATCCATCACTTGGTGTTAAAAACAGAAGATCAAGAGGGTTTTTCAAGGTTTTTGAAGAAAAAGGGGTTTAAGATCAAAAATCGGATTTAAGGTACCATTTCTTGTTATTATGGATTGAATAGCTTCCTTTTGTTCATATATTAAGCTTAGAATCGAGTTAGGATCGAATCTAATTCATTCTGTTGAAGAATTTGGATTTTTAGGAAAAACCATTAAAGCTTCAAAAACCCTCTAAATTCAAATTTTCGAATAGATCTAGGTTGTTTTTGAGTAATATAGTAGCAATGGATTGAAGGAAATAGTATTTGGGTCAGTTTGCTATAAGAATCAGAGAATTTGGGCAAGAAACGAGCATTTTAGGATCAAATTAGTGGGTTTTCAGGGTCTGCTCGTAACTGTTCTGCTCAAGAAATTGTTCGGCCCGAGAACAGTAACAAGTTCGGCCCGAACGTCATCACAACTTCGGCTCGAACTTCAACCCAATCTTCGGCTCGAACTACAACCCAATCTTCGGCCCGAACTTCTTTCAAAAACTTCGGCCCGAACTTCTCTCAATCTTCGGCCCGAACTTCTTTCAAAACTTCGGCACAAACTTCTCTCAATCTTCGGCCCGAACTTCTTTCAAAACTTCGGCCCGAACTTCTCTCAATATTCGACCCGAACTTATTTCAATATTCGACCCAAACTTCAAACGAACTTCGGCCCGAACTTCTACAAAAGTCTTCGGCCCGAACTTCTTTTTCCAAACTTAATTTTTGTGCAGTCGTTGTTCTTATCACTAAGAAATGACTTCCAAGGACGCCCTGTCCATTGGTTCAGACACAAAACCACCTGTTCTCTACCGAGGAGAATACGGTCAATGGAAGAAGCGATTTCTCCATTTCATCCTGAGCCAACAAGCCGGTCCATATATTCTTGAATCCCTTACAACCGGACCCGCTAAGTTCTATCGTGCAGTGGCTCCAGCCCCAAACACTGTACCAACAATACCTGGAGGTGTGATCGAAATTCCCCAGCGGAATACACCCAAGAGCAAAAGGTGTACGCACATCCCTATATGCTACAGGGCATAACAAATGAAATCTACAGCAGCCTTGATAGCTTTACCACGGGGAAGGAGCTTTGGGATGAGATACAAAAGCAAATGGAGGGTACCGACCTGGGTAATAAAGCAAAGATGGTTTCAACTCTAAACGCCTATGGTCAATTCAAAGCTGCCCCAATGGAAGAACTGGAGCAAACCTATCTCAGATTTTGCAACACGCTCAATGATCTCCGAAAGAACAAACTCATCAAAGAGAAGCTTGAGATCAACATCAAATTTATCCAATCCCTACTACCGGAGTGGGAGATGTTTGGCAACAGTGCGATGCAGCACAAGGATTTAAGCTCCATAGATATTCATGAACTATATGAGTACCTACATCAAAACGAGCCTATGGTGAGAGGAATCGCCAAAACTAGGCAAGATACTGCAGACACCCTGGCGATGTTGTCCAAATAAAATCTGGCTCTCAACAAAGGTATCAACGAAGCAATGGTTGCAGCACAAACAAAAGAAGTGGTAAATGAAGAACAAGAAACTCTGATCCCAGCGAGGACACAGGATGAAATCGACTCAGTTCGTCAAGCCTTGGCTCTCATTTCCTCCTATAACAAAAAGTACTATAAGAAACCAACCAACAACAACCTTAGATCATCCTCAAATATCAAATTCAATTCCTCTTCTCAAACCCCGAACAACAAATCCTCATCTTCCTCCACCGAGCCACCTAAGAAATGTTACAACTGTGGTATGACGGACCACTTTGCCAAAGAATGCCAGAAGCCAAAGGTGAAGGACTCAGAATACTTCAAGAGGAAAATGCTCATGGCCAAACAAGTTGAAAATGGGAAAGTTCTATTGGCTGAGGATCTACAGTGGTTGGAGGACTCTGACGATCAAGAGGAAGAGGAATGCACAGCAAGCCTGGCTCTCATGGCGAGATCTAACGAACTCAGAGCTGCACTGGGCATTCCTGAGAATGATGAAAATGAGGTACACTCTTCTTCCTTTGACTCTTTATTAACTGATTCAGACACTGATGAATCAGAGAATTCCTTGTTTAATGAAAAACTATTTACTAAAATTGATGAGAAATCACATTTGACAAAATAAATAACTGATTTGGAATCTGAAAAAGGACAACTCTTAAATGATTTGAGTGACTTAAGTCAATGTTCTCTTCAAATAACTCAAGTAAACAAGGAATTACAACATCAGTTGTCTACATCAAAATCAGCTTATCAATTTCAAATTACTGAGTTACAAAATGATCTACAAAAACAAGTAAATACAACCAATGCATCAAATACACAAATCCTAAATTAAAGGAAGAAAATTTAACCTTTCGTCGCCAACTTGAAACTCTTGTTCCTCAAGTAAACCAAATTAATAATTCAAATCAAAAAAACACAAGAGTTACAACAACAATTGTCAACATTTCATGCTGCTCACACGAGTGAAGTAAATCGACTAAATCACATTATTAATACAAAAAATCTTGAAATATCAAACCTAAAAATGATGAAGACGGTATCAAATCACAAAGACGACTCCAAGCAGCTGATAAATGACTTAGCTATCCAACTCAGTCGAGAGCAAACATGGATGAAGTCTGCTGACATCAAGATGAAAGACTACCAAGATAAGTTGAAGACAGCTGATAACAAAATTCAAAAACTAAATGAACAAATCACAAACATAACAAACTGCTTTAAAAAGGAAATCGATGAACAATCAGCAACCATACACAGTCTTACTGTCAGAAAAGAAAATGCTGAAGAACACATCTCAAAACTGGAGCAGACGATTGTGAAAGCTGGTCACACTGAACACACTATTAAATTAAACCAGCCAAAAGAGTTCAGATCTTTCAAATCAAAAGTGGGTCTCGGCGCTGAGAACTCCTGTCCTCTGGAAAAAGCTGCTGATGTTGTTCCCACACTATACAATTACGATTACATGAACTTGGGAATATGGCAAAGGTTTCTTCATATGCCTGATGAAGAAGCAGAAGTTGAAAAGTTCAACCGGGAAAAGGAAGAATATGCTCAAATTAGCTTCAATTATGATGCCCTAAACTCAACATACGAAAAGAAGAAAGCAAAATTTGAACAAAACGAATATTTTCCAATCATCACACCTGCTGAATTTTCCATTCCTGAAAACCAAATTTTAAAACAAATCAAAGAGCCAAAGCTTTATGTTCCATCATTAGTTTTAGAAAAGAAAATTGTCCAGTTAGAAATTGAAATTGATGACATCACAAGGCCTTTGATAAAGAAAAAGAAAAACTTCAAATCAAAATACATAATTTAGAGGACACCATTTTAGAATTAAAAACTAAAACGAACAATGCTGTTTCCAAAAATTCTAAAGCCTCTTTATTAGGGCCAGCACCGACAAACCCTGTTCCAACCATCTTGAAGAGAAGCTCTAATCCACCTATTTTGAATCTTGCAGATGGAAGATTAGAGTCTGGAGGGAAGAAGTCCATGAAGCAACCAGAAGTCAACAGAGCCACACAGTCAAAGAAGTCTATTCAGACTGGATCCAGTATGCTTAAGAAGCCTAGTCTACTTAAGAAGTCTACTCCACCTAAGTCTGTAGTTTCATCTTTTTCTGTTCAAAATAAATGTAATGACTCTAGACAGTTTATTTCTCCAAAAGAAGCTCATGGCATGTGTAAAAACTCTAATTGTGTGAAAACTATTTTAACGGCTTTTAGAACTGACTATGATTCTACTGTTTATCGTCCTGTCCGATACTCTCCTGATTTTGGTGATGTGTATGTTAAAACTGACAAATCCGGAACAAAAAGATTTTTTGACAAAATTACAAAGAAACAGATAACTCAAACTGATAAACGTTTTTTGTAAGACTTGATGCACCTTGCAGTATTCATAAGAACATCGTATATCATAAATCTGGTAAACTTATAAACACATGCAGAACGTGCTATCCATATCTATGCAAATCATACGTCACTAAACCGGCTAAATCAAATCAAAAGATCTCATCATCTCCGGTTTCCAAACAACCGAAACTTCTTTCCAAAAACCCACCAACTTCTGATACCCACTCGTTCTCTCGTCGCAAGTCTTCTCGAGGAAATTCCGCACCAAAGACAAAACCGCCAGTTTTCCCCAAATTCGAGAAGCCATCCACCAAAACGTCTCATCTGGTGAAATATACTTTGATTAAAAACGAAAAATCTCATTGGATTATCCAATCCTCTGAAAAATCTCTCAAATGGATCATCAAAACTGAACTGCCTCCTAGCAGTTCCCAAAAGCTCTAAATTGATCATCTCATAAAATATGCATAAAACATATGTCTCTAATCGTTCTGGACCCATACAAGATTGGGTACCTAAAATGTTTTATTTGTTTTATGTAGAATGTGTGGTACCTCGACTCGGGCTGTTCGAGGCACATGACAGGAAACAAAAATCTCCTGACCAACTTTCGAGAAAAATACTTAGGAACGGTCAAATTTGGGAATGATCACTTAGCAGCCATCTTAGGACTTGGTGATCTTATCTGCCATAACCTGATAATCAGAAATGTTGCCTTTGTCGAAGATCTCTCTCATAATCTCTTCAGCATCGGAAAATTCTGTGACAAGACTCTAGAAGTAAATTTTCGTACAAAGAAGTGTGCCATTCGGACATATGACGGTGATGAACTTCTAACTGGAACTCGTGACACAAACCTCTTCACTATTGATCTTAATGACCTGAGTACAACCGAAGAAGTCTGTCTCGTGTCAAAAGCTACTGCCAATGAGTCATGGTTATGGCATCGACGTTTGTCTCATATCAACTTTAAAACAATGAACAAACTCGTAAAAGGAGGTCATGTGTCGGGATTACCTGATGTTGCCTTTGACAAAGATCACAAATGTTCTTCTTGTGAAAAAGGGAAAATGACCAAAAAGTCTCACAAACCTAAACCTGCTCCAAGTACTTCCAAACCTCTTGAACTCCTACATATGGACTTATGTGGTCCAATGAACGTTCACAGTCTTGCAGGTAAACGTTATGTTTTGGTTATTGTTGATGACTATTCCAGATACACATGGGTTTATTTCCTTCGTTCAAAGGATGAAACCGCAGAGATCATAATCTCATTTATCAAGAAAACTCAAGTGAACCTGGAATTAAATGTTCAAACAATCCGTACCGACAATGGTACTGAATTCAAGAATCGGGTCCTTGACTCTTATCTTGAATCTGCTGGCATCACCCATCAATTTTCCGCTGCACGAACTCCTCAACAGAACGGTGTTGTTGAAAGATGAAACCGCACTGTAGTGGAAGCTGCTCGTACGATGCTTTCATTTTCAAAACTTCCTCTGTCGTTATGGGCAGAAGCCATCAGCACCGCCTGTTTTACACAGAACCGCTCAATCATCAACAAAACATACAACAAAACTCCTTATGAGCTAATCAACAATCGAATACCAAATGTTAACTTCTTCCACATCTTTGGTAGTCGATGCTTCATCCTATCTGATAACGAGAAACTCAACAAGTTTGAAGAGAAAGCCAAGGAAGGAGTCTTTATAGGCTATTCAAAGGATTCAGCCTCATTCAGAGTATACAACCGCTCTACAAGAATGGTCAGAGAAAGTGTCAATGTATCAATCGATGAAACATTCCTGCTTGATTCAAGCTCAACTGGCATTGAAAGACCTCTACCCACAACCTCCACTAACCATTCATCCTCTCTGAATGATCTTGAAATCCTATTTCAACACTTCCATGATGACTATCACAACGTCAGACATCCACCCCCACCTCCACCCCCACCCCCACCTCCACCCCCACCTCCGACAGATGTTCAATCAATCACAGCTCCGGAACTCAACACTCCATCCCCAAATGAGACCCCATCACCAACCTCACCTGCTCCAAACTCACCAATACCCACATCAAATGCAGGTCTTTCAACATCGACACAAGGAACTCAATCTTCACCAGTCGATCCCCCACCCCCGTCAGATATTATCGCTCCACTGGTGATTGATTTCTCTAAATTTCATCTTGCTCGTGTCGATCCACCACCTCAGATCAATCCTCAAAATCCTGAAACTGCAATCATACCACATCCTGCTTTCACTGATAATTCCAACTTTAACCCTGGTCGACTCCCACTTCCTCATTCTACGAAGTGGACAAAGGAACATCCTTTGGACCAAATCATCGGAAACCCAGACTCCTCAGTCCAAACTAGAAGGGCTTCAGCGGATGAATGTCACCATGCATCATTCTTAAGTTCCACTGAACCGAAAAAAGTCAGTGAAGCGCTTTCCGATCCAGACTGGATAATTGCGATGCAAGAAGAGATTAATCAATTCGAAAGATGAAAGGTCTGGCGCTTAGTTCCTAAAACCCCGGGATCATCAGTCATCGGAACTAAGTGGATTTTTAAGAACAAGAAAGATGAAAATGGAATCGTCATTCGTAACAAAGCAAGGTTGGTCGCTAAGGGTTACACTCAACAGGAAGGCATTGATTACGAAGAAACATTTGCCCCTGTTGCCCGCATAGAAGCCATTCACATTTTCTTAGCATATGCAGCTCACAAAAACTTTACTATCTATCAGATGGATGTAAAGGCTGCATTCTTAAATGGTATTCTAAAAGAGGAGGTGTTTGTTCATCAACCAGAAGGGTTTGTAAATCCCAAACATCCAGATTATGTCTATGTTCTCGACAAAGCTCTATATGGCTTGAAACAGGCCCCTCAGGCATGGTATGATGTTCTTTCCCAATTCTTAGTTGAAACTGGTTTTTCAAAGGGAAAAGTTGATACCACTTTGTTTATCATACGACACGGGGAAGATATCATCCTAATTCAGATCTATGTCGATGACATTATTTTTGGGTCTACAAATCCGAAATATTGCAAACGTTTCTCCGATCTCTTGATAAAACGCTTTGAAATGAGCATGATGGGTGAGATGAACTTCTTCCTAGGTCTTCAAGTTCGTCAACTTCCAACTGGCATCTTCATCAATCAATCAAAGTATATCTCTGATCTGCTGAAGAAGTATCTCATGGACGACTGTAAACCTATCGCAACACCGATGTCCACGACTGCCAAACTAAATGTTGATCTGGATGGTAAACCGGTAGATGTCACAAACTATCGGGGTATGATTGGATCACTACTTTACTTAACGGCCAGTCGTCCGGACATTATGTTTTCAACATGCATCTGTGCTCGGTATCAGGCTGCTCCCAAAGAATCTTACTTTCTGGCAGTCAAACGAATCTTCCGTTACCTAAAAGGCACCAGAGATCTTGGTCTCTGGTATCCCAAGGAGACCTCGTTTGATCTTTCTGCCTTCTCTGATGTTGACCATGCTGGGTGTATGCTGGACAGGAAGAGTACATCTAGGGGAGTTCAATTTTTGGGAGATAAGCTAGTCAGCTGGTCATCTAGAAAGCAAAACTGCGTCTCACTATCAACCGCTGAAGCAGAATATGTTGCGGCCGCTAGCTGTCTGTCCCAGGTGATATGGATGCAATCACAATTAAAGGACTACGGTTTTTCCTATAGCCGCATTCCTTTATATTGTGATTCCAGAAGTGCAATTGCAATATCTTGCAATCCAGTTCAACATTCTAAAACTAAACATATCGATCTTCGATATCATTTTATCAAAGATCACGTTGAACTGGGCAATGTTGAGTTGTACTTCGTATCCACCGATTTTCAATTAGCAGATTTGTTTACCAAGGCTTTGGACGAAAAATGTTTTAATTATCTTGTCTCAAAGCTTGGTATGCTAAATCTCAAAACTTAATTGTCTTCAATTCGTATTTTTCAAATTGTTAAATCGTTGCATTCTCCGTATCATCACTATGGCTTTCAAGAAACTCGTCTTGAAACCCGGTCGTCAAACAGTCGTCAACTGTCAAAGGAGAGATTCCACTCATCTCATCAGTACCGGGGGAGCTGATGCTGCGTTACTTAAATTCCATCTCTCGACATTGATTAGGATTTTTCTATATTTTCACCAAATTTTTAATTTTTAATGCTTATTTTTCCTTTGTTTTAATTTTCTTTTAAATTTAAAAAAAAAAAGAAGAAAAGTCTTCGGGCCGAACTACACACTGTTCCAGGCCCGAAGTTCTAAGTCGGCTAAGAAGTTCGGCCCGAACTTCTGTCCTATAAATAGCATGGTCGAACTTCTCTATTCCCTTCTTGCTATTCTCGACCACACACACTAATACACCGGCGAAACACACAGTTAAGCCCGATCTTCGATTCTCGTGTTCAAATCCGCTCGAATCTGTTACCAATCACTCGCAATCACTTAACATCTGCATCTGGTACACTTCCTTCGATCGTTTCATCCTTTTTGATGCTTAATTTTACGTTCATTACTCAGTTTTTGCTTCGGTCGATAGCTAGGGTTTCAAACACAGTAAATCGACTAGATCTAGGGTTCTATAGGTTATACTACGTAATCTACTATGCTCGATTACCATACTCGATCATTATTGGCCAGTTTTCCCCATAGAAATCGACCATACGAACGATCTGTAGGTCAGAACTGTTAAAAACCCCAAATCGTAAAAGTCTTCGGCCCGAACTTGTGTTACAAGTTCGGCCCGAACTTCATGAGCATTGCTCGGCCCGAACTTCTGTTAACAACTTCGGCCCGAACTTGTGGCTAACTTCGGCCCGAACTTCTTTCTGAATGCTTGGCCCGAACTTCTTCTGCCCGAAGTTGTTGCAGTTATTCGGCCCGAACTTCTTTTTTGAACAATTTTTCTTTTTTTCTTTCCTTTCTTTCTCCTAAGTTTTATTTTTATTATTATAAGTATTTTATTTATAATTATAATTTACAAATTTTTATTTATTAAATATTTTTAATAAAATTAAAATTTTTATATTATTCTTATATTTAAATACTATATACTATTAAAATTACTTAGGACCCTCTCGTCTCGATCAGTGAAAATCTTCAACGTTTAATTTTTTTTTACAATGTGCACTAACTTTAATTATTGCTTTGTGCCATCCTGTTTTATTGTATAATTCTCAGATGGCAACAGAACATATCATTGACGAGAACACCCTGGTTCCTCCATACAGGCTCAAACCGATGGCGGAAAACAACCCGTACTGGGCCCCGGAAGAAGAAATCTCGTTCTCCATCAACTTCCCGATTCATTCTCATGTTCTCCAACGCCATCCTCTATTCTACTCAATCAATGCCAGACCGTCAGTTCCAGCGGTGTATGTTCAACAGTTCTTTGTTAACCTAACACTGGTGACATCAACAACCCCACACCACTTCGAAACTGTAATTGATGAACAACCAATTCACTTCACTAAAGATGATCTTTATGACATCTTCTGTTTACCTCGTGCCGACTCAAGACCACCACTCACTACATTTGAACCACAGCTGACATTCGAGGAAGTATATCACGGAATACACGACCTTGGTCTAGCCCTTCCTCGGGATACAATTGACCTCCGAGAGTTCTAAAAGAAAAATATGGCAAGGAGCTGGTCACATGTCTTAACTATCTTCAACCGTTGCATGACCGCAAAGAAAGGTGGTCACGACAGGGCCTCAAAAGAAGTTCACCATGCCTATCATGCCATGTGCTACAACCGCCACTATGACTATGCTGCCTACTTTTGGGAAGAAATCAAGCTCTTCAAATCAAAGGAACCAACATTTCTGCCATACCCGAGGTTCTGGGCAATTATGATAGAACATTTCATGGAGAGATACCAAAACATTCATACCAGAGATGTTGCACTAAGATTCATACCATCGAGCGTTAATTTTCTAAGGGGCAACAGTGGTACAACTGCAGTCAATGAGGCCGCGATCCCACTCCCACTCCTTAAAATTTCAAACTTCAATCTTGATAGTGTCAACCAATACCGGGCTCTTCATTATCCTGACTGGACACCCGAGGGAGCACATCCTGCTCCAGAGCAACCAGCTGCTCCTACACAACAAGCTGCCCCAGTACAACAACCACAAGCTCAACCACACCAACCACTACCTCAACCACGTCCTAGACGTCGACGGGCTGAACAGCAACAACCACCGGCTCAGCGACGTGCTAAACGACCTCGAATCTCTTCCAGCGGTGCCTCGGGAAGTGGGTCGGTTGCCACTACATCATCTGAACAACTTCTACCTTCGCCAACTCGACCCATCATACGACAACCACCACAACCAGCTGAACCGTCCTCTTCTTCATCATCAACAGACTCCGCTGCAACGATCTCTGATCGACCAAATTCACCACCATCACCACACGGTCCACCTTCACCACCACAAGATGGTCCACCGTCACCACCACCACAAGGATCCCCAAACCCCTTTGATGATCCTTTCTTCACGGATCCTTCTCCACCACACACCCAACAAGCAATCACCTCAACCATTCCGAATACCGCAACCACCCAACCACCAATCACAACGACCATTCCGACATCAACAACCTCCGTTCCACCAATCACATCGACAATTCCCACTACAACAACCTCCGTTCCACCAATCACCTCGACAATTCCCACTACCACAACCTCTGTTCCTCCACTTTCAACCACCATCACAACTACCACAACCTATGTTCCTCTACTTTCAACCACCATCACAACTACCACAACAACAATACCACCACTCACGACCATGACCCAAACTTCCACAACCACCGCTCCATCAGCCACAACTACCATTTCACAAGTCACCACCACCATTCCACCAGTTACAACGACCACACCACCAATAGACACCTCACTTCCCCCATTTTCCATCTTCACTGGTACTGCCTCGAGGGTTGATACAACTCCTCCTGCAACAGTTGTAATGACTCTCCCTCAACAGACTACACCATCAGAGGCTACCACTACCACAACAACTGAAATGCCAAATCCTGAACTTCAGATCATCCCTCATCTCACCTCCACAATCCAATCACTTAGTACGAGGTTGGAAACCCTAGAGGGTAGGCTGGCAACTGTTGCTCCTCTTCCACCGGCTTCTGATCCATTTAACCGGGAAATGCTCCTGGAAGCATCTCGTTCATTTACAATTGACCAAATTAAAGCGATGTTCAACTATCGCTTGGAAGAACTGGTCGAGCCATGCAATCCAGGATCCCTCATATACAGAAGGCCTGGTGACCCTGAGGATGATCCTTAGGGAGGAGGACATAGAAGAATACTGGAACACAGTGGATCCAGTTTTCAAACTCAAGGAGGTGCAAGTCATTCTCAACAACACCCCAGCTCCTCTCATCAAACACAGGGAGGAGGCCAACAAGACTAGGAATACATTCATGACTGGGCGGTTGATGAGTTTGATTACGATCAGGTGCTGCATGTTGAACCACTCAACTAGTGGCGTGTCGATGCAAGTGAAGACATCTTGCCACAAAATAAACGTAAATCAAGTGAGATGACTACTGCAGAAAAACTCGAATCTATGAGTCATCTCCAATCTATCAATTTTGAGGTTGAGAATCATCGGAAAGAAAACGTTCAACAGGTTCTACGAAAAGAGGCGGACACAGTTATTGATATACAAAGTGACCCGGAAGAAGATAATCTTGTGAAAGAGGCTTTTAACGAACCCCCTCCAACTGACAACTCTCCTCCAAATGACGACTCAGACAGCGACAAAACAACGGAGGATGAACCATTTGATGCAAAGAAATACCCTTTCACTCGAGAAAACTATCACCGATACTTCCGAAACTACGATCAACTGGTGGCCGCCAAAACTCCAGCACCACAACCACAAACTGCCTCTCCTACACATGATGTGCCGGTGTTATAATATAGCGAGAAGAGAGCGGCGGATAGAGCTAACAAACGCCGCCTAAAGCTCTCCAAAGCGTGCCTCTTTCAACAAGTTAAAATGCCATTTGTTGAAGATCGCTTCTCAGCTATTTTCCAGGAGACAGAGTTGCCTATAATTTATCAGGATTTGTACAAAGAAGTGGTTCTGCCATTCAGAGAAAAGAAAATGTATTACCTCACAATGCATTACCTTAGGGGCAAAACCGATCGATACAACAAATCTCCAATAACACAGCTCTCGGAGATAACAACCGACCATTTCTCAGGCTACTACTGGTACACCATCTTCCATATTCGCAGAGCAGACGATCAACTGTACACGATTACTGAAGGAGACTTCTATATTCTTGAACCTCAAGATATAGAATTTCTTTACAACACAGTACGCTTACTTCTAGACACCCCTCATTCAATTAAAAATCATGCGAGAAGTTTCGCTCAGGCTGCTCTGAAGCGCTCATGCTTGTTAAAACGCTAGCTGCTCGAATGGAAGATGTGCAGATGGCTGTTGAGAGTGGTACAGCAAAGGTTCACTTAGTTGCTCCTTACAGATCACTTCCCTCCGAGATTCTAACTCGGAGAACAGTTGTTCTAGGTGAACCCAACTTGGGTATGACTTACACGAACTACTTCAAAGAAAGAGTATTCTTCCGTGTGTCAGACATTGCCAAGTACTGTGATGGCACATTGAACATCCTGAAGAAGAAATTGGAGAAAAAGGGGAGGCACATGAACAGTGATCCGAGCAACCCAGAAAACACCTCTCTTCGAAGCAATATTGACACACTAATCACTGCCATTAAGGAAAGACTAAGCTGACGAATAGTGATTAGACATTTTGAGGTTCACCTGGGTGTACGAGACAGAAGAAGAACGCCTACCTACACAACTGAAGTTCCTAACATGCCACTACCTTTCGGTCAATATCATGGGCTCAGATGGCAGGACGAATCAGTTGATCGCCAAAAACCATATGAACCTTAAGGTGATGTGAAAACATGATAAATCTAAGAAAACACACCTTTGAGTGCATCTGAACCACAAAATAAACCGGGCAACCACACAAAAAGGAGATCATTCATGCGTTGAATGTTTCACGAGACTTTACTCGCCCAGTAAAGCAAATGCACACCACCATCAACCACTCAAATTCCTCCCAACAGGAATTTGTTTCATTTCATAAGGGGACGTAGCACATAATCTACTGACTGCTCATTTGGAGTTTGTCGGTATTGAAAATATAACCTCCTGCCCCGGGTTACGTCTCATTTGTATGCACAGTGTGTCTAGTTCTCACCCTCAAGAACCTTCCAATATAGGACACTTGCACTACTAAAATGGATCTCAGTGAATCCGTCGGAACACTTGTAGTGGCATCACAATCTGATGTTTCACGAGGATCGAGTGGAAATCCTGCTAGAGCTAAAATCACGCCAACTCTAAACGCAGGTCACACATTTGAATCAACGGTTGTGCAAACGACTACAGATTCATACCGTGTGCTAACAGATACTCTATGTGGGTCCGGAGTTACCTTAAAAGAACAAAGTTGCTGTTCCTTAAACTTCAAAATCATTCAGGCAACAACTTATACCGGAAACACATAAAAATTCCGATGAAAAATCCATGTGATCCAAAATGCAACATCTTGAAAGCTGATTAAAATGCACATGAGCGTAATAGTCCACTCTCAAATTACTCCTATGATCTGCTAAACCCAGCATGATCTTCCCCGGAGCCACCGACAATATAGGAACTTAAAAGTGAGGGTCCCTAGGTCTAGGTGAGCAGAATCAAGAATCATGGGATCTTGATTGGTGTGTGCTGAGGTAAAAATTGAGAGGGGGTATGAAGTATGGGGTGCAAATCAGCTTATCACATGGTAAAAACAAAAACGAGGGTGTGGTTGAAAATGAAAAAGTGAGTTGAGTGAGGAGCGTGTGTGAAAGGGTTAAAGAAAACGGAAAACCATCCCTGAACCGAACAAATGACCGGGTAACCTCATCTATATCGGATTGTATATGTTGCTTTCTGATTAAGACATCATGGACCCAGTGATGCAATGCACAACCCCCACTGACCACTCAAGTACAAAAAGTACTTGTTTCAAAAACACGGAGATAACCACATCAAGTATCGACATCTCATTTGGAGATTGTTGATATTGAAAAAGAGGACCCACCTCCAGTCCTCGCCTTCGTTTGTCCACGTATAGAATCTAGAACCGAATCAAATTTCTCTAGGACAGAGGCACTCTACCAAACATATCTTTGGGATATTGCCGGAACATTCATAGTGATACCAAAAATATTGGTATTCCACGATGATTGAATGGAAATCCTACCAGTGCTAACATCAATGCCAACACTGAACGTAGGTCACACAGTTTCTGTAACTGTTGTGCTAACATGCAATCTATGTGATCCTGGGTTACCCTGATACCTTCGTGCGAAGATCAGACGACCGTACTCCACTCTTATCAACAACGGTCACTATGTCTGATAGAGGATCTGATGACTGTACTCCAATCTTATCAACAACAGTCAATATATCAGTTAAGGGATTCTATGACCGTACTCCAACATTATCAACAACGGTCAGAAAATCCGAAACATATCAATATTCCGCACTCCTTCAACTTCAACAAACATCAGGAACCAAGGATCTGCAGCAAATCGACAAACGCCACAACTTCAAGAAAGGACTTCCGCTGCTAACCGCTCTATATATGGGTCTTCTTTCAGTCGATTTGCATGAAGTCTTCTGGAATACTTTATATTGGTTGAAAAGCCAATTAAAAGTATGTGTGTCACCGATGATCAAAGGCTGATGCTGTTTTATCAACATAACTGCTCAACGGTTCAAATCTCAGCTCCGGCCTTACAAACACAGAAGTCTTCAAAGATATGCAACCTAGACTAGTATTACAAAGGGGGAGATTGTTAGGTACTAAAGATATTGTAATAGATAGTCTAGGGTGTATATTGAAACATTGTATATAAGTTAAGTTTAGTTTAGGAATTAGTCCTAACTAACCAAGGAATTAAGCCATGGTATAAATACCAAAGTGTAAGGCTTAATTCATAACTTTTGCTCATTAATCAAACACACAATTCTGCAATTGTTCTCTCTACCTTCTCTCTACCTTTCTCTCTCTAAAAGCCCTAATCTCCATCTTCATTTTTCTCACTAAAATCATCATCATCAAACAAGTATGGATTGATTCAGTGTTATTGTGCTTTTCAAACAATTTTTAAACTTTTCTTTATTAATCAATAATGATAAACAAAGCTACAAGTAGTTTGCGGAATAGCTAAGAAAAAAATCATAACTAAACTACTTATAGGAGATAGACAATAACAAATACTATCTAAGACAAGTTCTGATCAACAAATGATCAGACACAAGACCAGACACCTTCATTACAGAGATTCAGTTCTCAAATCAAGTAACTAAGGTATCACTGGTTGTTTACACTCTGATCAAAGGATAATGTCTGAGAGAATTTTAGCAGCGTGTAAACTTGTTGGGTGCACACGGAATTCGTCCGCTAAGTCCTCAATCTATAGTATTGGGAAACGTGGTGACAAAGAAACGTGTGAAAATTCCGTTGGTGCAGAGGATATTTCATATGACGAGCACTACTAACGGAATTCTAACATTACTTTCTGCCGTCTTGTGATCGCTGATATCTTCTAGAAGATTTGCATAGGATTCCCTATGTCGGTGACACACAAACTTGTGCTTTACTTGTCTTAGTCTCGGACATGTGAATTTCTACACCTATACGCTTTCACTGACCAATTTAAATTTTAAGGAGACACTCAACACATTTTAAACTTTTCTTTATTAATCAATAATGATACAATAAAGATGCAAGCAGTTTGCGGAATAAATAAGAACAAATCCTAACTAAACTGCTTGCATGTGATAGACAACAACAAATATTATCTAAGACAAGTTCATGATCAACAAATGATCAAGCACAAGACCAGACACTTTCGTTATACAGATTCAATTCTCGAATCAGATAACTAGAGTTAACTGGTGGTTTACACTCTGCTCGAGGAAATAACGTTCCGGAGTAATTTCAGCAGCGTGTAACCTTGTTGGGTGCACACCGAAATAGACCGTCTAAGTCCTCAATTTATATCATTGGGAAACGTAGAGCCAAAGGAATGATCGATCGATTCCACGTGTGAGAATTCCGTTGGTGCAAAGGATATTTCATGCGACGAGTACAACTAACGAAATCCTGACAGTATTTTATGTCGTCTTGTGATCGCCGATATCTTCTAGAAGATTTGCAAGATATTCTCATAATCAGCAATGCACAAACTTGTGCTTTACTTGTGTCTTTCTGTGACACTGAAACTTTAAGCCAATATACACTTCTGGTGGCCATGAGTCTTCGGATACTCATGCTTCTTCAGATGGCCTTCAGCTTCAGTGACCTTCACTAAGAGTTTTACTTAGAGAAGTATATGTTCAATGGTTCAATGTTTTGTCCAATGCGTTGAACCTATTACACTATCTGATATGTTAACCAGTATCTGATTCCGCACGGGGAACTGATCGTTGTTTCAGATAGTGTAACTAGGTAACTGAAATCTGAATTGATCAGATACAGTTTCCCACAATCTGAGGAACTGATTCTCAGATTGTCTTCTAATTATTTGACTTTTTTTCTTCATTAAGTCTCTTCAGTGGGGGATGCTTTTCAGCGACCCAACAATCTCCCCCTATTTGATGTTGACAAATAGTTAGGCAACTCCCCCTGAATATGTGAAGGTTTTATATTTAACCTTGAGTATTTTTCACAATTCAGAGGGTCTTCAACATACCTAGAAAATGTTACAATATATGGTGATCTAATAGAATCTAATCACACTACAGTTCATAACTAATATTTTCTTTTTGAGTTTTTCTAAGTATCTAGCAAGCAAGTAAACTCAGGTATGTCAAAATCATCATCATTGATTGATGATATTCATTCATCACAAAGAGTAGAAAAATAACGACATAAATGTAAATTGTTTTGGTGTGAATGCGGAAGAGTAAATTGTTTTAAGATTACAGACCATTGTTTTTCAAACATAAACATAAATAAAATTTCTACAAACACCGGTTGCTTCCACCATTCATCAGCCTATCACTCCTTCTTTCCCTTATGGCTTCCCAAACCCCTTCTCTTACATTCTCCCTCCTTAGCCTTAGCAACCTCTTCTACTGACATCCCCAAACGTCTGGCTGTCCTCCTGAGTTCTTCCTCATCAGGAGTCATCTGGCTCTTTCGCTTTTTCGTTTTTGGGGGAGAAGTTGCAGGACCTTTTCCTTTATCAAGGGGAAGGTTTTGGATTTTACCCACGGGAGCTTGTGTAGAAGCCCTGACAAGGGGATCTGCGGAAGGAACTATGGGGATCCTGGTTGTAAACCCGAGATGAGTGATGGTGATATCCAGAAATTCCTCGAACCTAATTCCTGACCTCCTAAAACGTTCTGAGGTCATCTGATAGGTTTTCCCACCCTGTACACTTTCTTCGGCTACACGATTCGAACCACTACCTACATTATGAGATCTGCTATCTCCAGCGATTTTCTTCCCCTTGCTCTGGTTGCTCCGATCTTCACCTCCCATTCCGACCTGTCTAACGACCCTCTCTGCTGTGCCTTGATGGGACACAGATTTCCCCCCTGAAAATGAGGGGTGAGAGTGACACCTTGAGCATTTTTTCTATTCATCAGTGGCTCAACAAGGCTAGAGATGCGAGATAACAAATTATCAATCCTTTCACCAATGGATCTTTCGAGACGATTGAATTTAGATGTCAGATCAGCGTTACTTGACGCGAGATTGTCAATTGCAGAGATAAGATTATCGATCTGCCCGTTTTGTGCATTCACGTTTTTTTGGAGATTTTCCTGATTGTTAGCCAGGAAATCTTGAACGCTGTCTGACATAGCCTGGTGATTGGAGATGTTCCTAATGTTGGTATTGATAACCCCACAAAATATTCTAATCAGAGCAAGTTGTTTGAATGTTTCGTTGAAGTTTTCCATCAGGCCAGGGAGATTTCTCGCAGCTGGAACACCCCGGTCCATCGGACCCTCTGGTGTGGCATCTCTCCTGGGAGGTGGACCTTGCTCAGCTGGGGGGGGGGGGGGGGGGGGCGGGTTCTTCATCGGAGCTATCATTCCAGCTGACTGGTATCGTGTACTCCTGTTCATGTTCAGTATCAACATTTGTTTGAGTGGGGACACTCGTGTGCTCCACCGATTGATTCACATCAGCAACTTCTTCCTCTACAAACTCATCAATGAGTCTGTTAACATCATCAAGTTCAGCTTCTAACCTAGATACCTGATGGACTGGAGAAGGGTCCATATCAACATTTTCTATCCTCCGAGGGACTGGTGAAGGGGTGGATGAAAATTCCCTTAACTCAATTGGAGTTGGATTGGGCACAACTCTGGGATTCAAGCTCCTGGTTCTATATCTACGGGATTGGTTTGAAGGATTTGAAGGTGGTGGTGGTGGTGAATGATCAGAAGAGGATTGATTGTCATCATCATCAGACTCGACATCATCCTCTTGAGAGGAGGCAGACTGAGCAAATCGAGTAAATGTCAACATACCTTCTGGAAGCTCTGGAGCGAATTTCTCTTCTTGACCAGTGAAGTTTGAGCTACCCACCATACCGGCTTTGAGAGAGGAACCAATATTATCATAGAAATCTTGTTCTCCTAGAGAATGAAGAAAGACCATACACAAGAACATGCTTTACAAATTGATCAAAGATTAGTGAACCGAAATCAACCATAATATCGAAGAACAGGGCCGCTCCTAAGATCATCTCATGACCGGAAACAGAACCATACCCTCTAGTCTTACTGGTCAGGCATTGAGAGATGGTCATAAAGAATGCTGACCAAAGCGAACCCATTTTTGATCGTGAAACACCCCTGGTGTGATCCCCTTGGTATCTGATGTATGGCAGAACAACTCTTTTCACATCTTCTAAAGATGGTGTTGGTTCATGAACTTGCGGAGCTCTTACATAATCGAGTTTAATAGCTTCCCTGAATGTAGTGAGGTCGAAAGAGACGGTGTGTTTACCTTGTAATATTGTTCCGGTTATAACGTCTTCTCCGGATTCTTTGGAAGTGGTGCAGGTATACCAGAACTCGAGCAACATAGGTTTCGACAAGGGGATATCAAAGTTTCAAGTATCTCTGATTGGGTGTTGATCGAAGAATTTTAACAGCTCCTTAAACTCCGGTCTCAAATTTATGAGACGATAATTTATGAAGCTTCTTGAGTTGTCTTTGTATAATATATGTTTCGGTATGGATACGAGACATTTGGAGATGGTTGACTCGAGGCAGGAAGGGGAACCTTGAGATAAGTTCTTTTTTATTTCGACATTTTAGGACTGAGAGATTTTGCGAGGAGGACGAAAGGGTTTTGAGAATTGTGAGAGAAAAGTGTTAGTGAAAATTTGCGAAATGGTGAAGTGTAGAATAATTTGGGGAAGATCGTGGGAGACGGTTTTGATCAACGGTTAGAATTTGAACCGTTAAGATTGATCGTGTGGTGGAGATGGGAAGTTATTTGTAGGTAGTCTAAGAATGATAAAAGAAGTCAATCAAATGGCAGGGTAGTGTGGCGGGAAATGACATCGTGCAGTCGCATTAAATGTCAGCGAGACAGACGTGTCCAATAGCACTTGAGTGTTAGTTATGAAGACAGGTCCAATGAGATTGCCCCACCTAATGATTATCTGATGAAGTCTAGCAATTGATACTTCATCAGATGGTCTTTACCATCAGATAGTCTAGTACAAAGTTTGATTATCCGAAATCATTTGACTATCTGAATCACTGAGACGTGAAGATGTATCTGAGGTATGTGATATCTGAAGTTTATATATATATATATATATATATATATATATATATATATATATATATATATATATATATATATAATGTCTTATATCTGAATATAATGAGATACGAAATATATCGCTGATAAATCAGGTAATATGTTTGTATGTCAATAAAGACAGACTCATGCAATCATAAAACAAAAACATTAAGCTGATCAGTGAAGAATATCTTTTTGAGCTTCTAATTTCTATTTCTACTACTCCCTAATAATTGTTGTGATGCTCCACGCGTATGTTACTTCGATTTCAATTTTTATCAATTTCTTTTTTACATTAATTTACATCTTTTTTATTTGGGTTTTTGTTTTACAGTGGTTTTTATCTAGAATCATTGATTAATTGGAGTTAATCGACTTTAAATTTGTATCAAGCCCATGGTTTGATTCCGAGGGAAACCAACAAGTGTTAGTATATAAATCAATTTACTATATATTACTATTCGGTTTTTTTGGAGAATCCGGTTTTCACGATGGAAACCAAATCCTATCCGAAATCCAAACTATTAATTTGGTTCAAGTTCAGACCGATTCAAAAAAACCAAATAACCAATCCAAATAGTCCGATCCAAAATGTCCAATTAGACAATCCGGTTATATCCGAATAGTGAACACCCCTAAATATTATTTGGGCGGGAAAATAAATGTTCTATCCAATAGGAGGTTGCCCCGTGGCAATGTGGTGGTTTAAGAAGATGACAAGTGGCATCTTAAAGCTTCTTTTATTATTATTAAAAATAATAAAAGAAGCTTTAGGGTGCCACATGTCATTTTTTTAGAGTCTCAATATGCCATGTGGCAGCTTCCTATTGGCCATAGAAATTTCTTCCCGCCCATTGCCTGCTTCCTTTTTTAACCGTGCAGAAAATTATGTACTTCCTCCGTATCAAAATAAGTGACACACTTTCCATTTTGGGGTGTATCAAAATAAGTGACACACTTTGAAAACTTTCCTTATTTGGTAATAATAGTGGGACCCATACCCACTAACTATCCACTTTAATAAAGTGAAATTACCCTTATACCCTTACTTTTACTTTTAAAACACATTAATATCACTTTATTCAAGAAAAGTGGGACCCGTTCTCCACTAACTATGTACTTTAATATATTTTAATCTCTACTTTAATCTTTTACTTCAAAAAACGTGTAAGTCAATTTGTGTCACTTATTTTGATACGGAGGAAGTATTAAAGTCTATTTATTGAAAGAAAACCTAATTGAAAGAAACTTAATTTCCACCGCCCCTCTATCTCTACCACCGCCGGCTCTAACCACATGCGTAATGTGTTTCTCTTATTTTATTGATTGCAATTGTTATTTCATTTTATTGATTGTCTTTTGTTTGACTACAACGAACAGGGCCCACAATCAAAATGAAGAACAACAAGAAGTCAGGATTTTGAGATAAAAAAGGAGTTTCTAACATCTAAATTGATCCAAGTGCTTCCATTTTATGAGATATACTTGATATTAGCATTTGACATTTAATAACAAGTTGAACAACTGTGTTTTAATTTCTTGATCACTAACTTGGAATCTGAACATCGTCCAAGTAGTTTGCAATTATAATTTCTCAAGTAAATCTTATTTTCTAATTCAGTTAATTGGCATCAAACAAATATATCGTTGATTTCTGCACTATTGATTTATTAGTTGTAATCATTCTTGCATTAACACCAATGTATTGGCTCATGTTTACTAATTTTGTATTTTTTTTCTGAAATGACAACAGATCATACGCACCGATTGTACGCTAACGCCACTATGCCTTGGTGAGATTTTTTTTCTTTGTTTTTTTTCCAATTTAATATATTTAAATTATCAATAGCAATTTGAATACGTAAATACCCGTCCAGATTTTGAATACATAAGTCAAAACAAAAATTTGATTTTGATTTCATAAATATCCACTTTCTGAATTTAAAATAGTCAATTTAGGATATATTTTAACTATCCCTTGATTATGAACATAATTTTCGGAGCAGAAAAAAAATAATCCATTGGATTCTTTATTCTATTTAATTATCCTCACTTTGTGGTGATTTTGATTTTAAATCCAACACAGACTGTGGTGTTTCCATATCAACTATATGATACCGATTATTATTTCAATTTTTATGTTTATTAATTTATTTAAATTTAAATTCTTTTTCGTGTTACTGAAGTTTCTTCAAGATTGCATCATTATAAATTAAAATATTTTATGTACATATTTTGGATTTACATGATAAAAAATGACGCATTACTGATTATGAGATTTTGTATAATCGATCTTAAATAGTAGTAAAATGAGTTTCAAGATATAGTATTTCGATTGGATGTGTTCTTGAATCTTTATCTCGCAATTGTTTAATCGAAAAATGAAACACGCAATCTAACAAATTGTTATCTTTTTTTTATTTGTATAATAAATAGTTCATAGGAGCATGTAAATAACCTATGAGGCTATGATGGTTATTGTTAGTGAGATTTAAACGGGCGGATCATTGCGTAAATATATATATTAAGTAAACGACCTGGTAGCTAGATGTTCATGTTGCAATCAGCTTTGTAAAGGTTTTTTGGAAAATGTTAAGTGACTTTATAAAAGCTTATTTTATTATAATAAATAGATAATAATTAAAATTTTGAAAACGTATATATAATAATACTAGCTTCAAAGCCCGCCCAATTGGGCGGGCATGCTTCGAGAGATATGTTGGAAAGTAACAAAATATTTATACTGTTTAAAAGAACTGAAAATAAACTGGAGAGAAGGCTTCCAAGTACATGGAGCTTAGCACTAAGGAATATTTTTATGTTACTATAATGATGACAATAATCAATAATCTGTGAAATAATACCTTATGTCAAAATTTTACCGAAGTAAACGAATTATTAATATTAAAATTGTTTGTACCCGTTGAATGAAATGGTGAATGTTGATATGCAAGTGGGTAAGTGTATATTCTGCTATTTGTAAGTGGGTGAGTATATAAAACCAAATGGTGTTACCCAACTGAAGTGGCGCGTAATCAACCGAATTGTAAAAACTCAAGAACTTAATTAACAACATGTAATCATTAGTTGTTTCGACATTGCCACTTCATGTTGTCCCCAAGATACAAATATACAAATAGTAGTTGAATTTACAATTGATAAAAACATGTAGTTGTTCATGCTGCCTGGACATTTCCACTTCATGTTGTCCTGAAGATACAAATGGATTTGATGTACATTACTTTATTATTCATTTAAAACTATTTATTTGATTTTTCATAGACGTTACATTATCAAATTATCGAACCACAATCTTCTCCTATATACGAGCCTGCATTTGTTTTTAGTTTGACAAGAGATATAGATCACCAAATTATGTGCAAACTACCAAAATTCAGTAATGATTAGTACTTCATAAGAAAATGATTATAGATTACTTACATATTGACTGAGCAAGACTATTGATACATCATCGTCTCTTGTGGTGAATTCTTTGGAAGAATCCTCAGTTTGTTTGACAGTTATCTCTTTTGGTAAATAAGAATCCCATCAACTCTTTTGGAAGTGGTTCCGTACTTTCGTTAATGCGTTGGTTTCCAATCTTCTGCACTTGTGGTGAAATTATGACAATGATACCCTTTTATCTCTCGAGGCTTTTCCCATTTCTGCACTTGCTTATCCTCACCAACCTTTAGAAAAGAAGTTGGAACCCAATTAGTAAACGGCTTGAGGATAAATAACAGCTTTGTTTCTAGACAGCAAGCTTAAGAGAAGATAATGAAAAATATTAACAAAACTTTGCAGTAAACCTATGCAGGGTGCTTAACCAACTCCTTCATAGCCAATTGTAAGATTTCAGTGTCAATTAAGGTGAAACCAGAGTAAAAATCAGAAATTATAAATTACAGGGAGCTTCTTGCCAATTTCTCCCTAAGCAAAAGCTCCAAACTTACCAAGATTCTCATTGAGGAATTTTATCAAACAGTTGGTATTCATACAAAAAAACTACACAACGTAACAAAGATGGGAAATACGAAAACGGATAAACGTGTAACCATTCTAAAGGGAATCTTGGTCAACGTTATTCAAAAGGCAATTTTATAAAACATCTAAGAGTCAAATAGTTAATCAAAACTAATCATTATAAAATTGCCTTTTCAATAATAAATAACAAATCCAACCAAGGGATCCCATTTCGTAGCAAGGAATCCGGCCAAAATACAAAGCCCAGATGTTTTATGTCCATCTTGAAACAAAAATATACAGTTTTTAACAATCATGACTTTTTGATGGATTACAATTAAGAACAGTAATCACAAACGAAATGAAATCCAACACAAAATTCAAAAGTTTGGAAGAAGATTGAGATACCTGGTGCAAACGCGAGATTGAGATGTATGAACACACGAAATTTTGTATTTGAGATCAAATACAAACCTTCTGAGTGAAGATTTTTATTGTATATGGCCAAATCCGAGAGCTGAAAATGCATAATTATTTCGAATTTTTACTATAATTATCACAAAAAAATGCCGTAATTATCACTGTGTATTTTTGGTGGTATTAAATTGTTTTATAAGGAAATAATCAAATAAATAAAAAATTTTATTTGACAGCCTGTTCACGTGATTTTGGAAGATTTGTTAAGCCTAAAAAATCGGATATGTTTAACTGCAGGTCAAATCTTCTCCTATATAGGCTGAGGAATTCATTGACCAATCGTGTAATTACACGTGGCAATATGGACCAATGAAATAGCTCTAAAGTGATGAGTTGGCGAACGTAAATTAAACGTAGGCTCATATATAGGAGAAGATAACTTCATAGCCCGCCCGGATGGGCGGCCATGCTTCAAAAATAAAAAGGAAAATACCAACAATAAAAAACTTAAGAAATAAATATACTAATATATTATTAAAATCATGTTAAACGTATTTTGATACATATCACAAATGGTACACAAAATTCAGAAACGAAGTAAAACTTCATTTATCATGTCAACCATTTCATGTGTGGGGTTAAAGAATGACTCTCTCTTGAAAGAAACTCATGTTCCATAGGTTTTGTAGCAACAATGATATGTTTCTTAAATAATGTAACCAACGTTATCATCAGACTGTAATTAGTGTTGTATTTTAAGAGGGTAATTAAAGATAATTGTTTATATTTAAATTTGAAATCTTGTTGCTAAAAAGAATGTAATTGTATCTCACGCTCTAAGGAATTCAAATCATGTAAATTAATATACTTTTTTATATGGGTCTTATTTTAAATGTTGGGATTTCGGAAAACCACGATTTGATTTTATTCTTTAAATTTAAAAAGCATGTTTATTTTTAAATTTGAAATCTTGTTGCTAAAAAGAATGCAATTGTATTCCACGCTCTAAAATCTTGTTGCTAAAAAGAATGTAATTGTATTACCAAACCACTCCATTTAACAACATGTGGATCACTTTAGACTATGCGTAAGGGTGACTAACTATTACTAAGTAAATGTTCAAATAATTTTTTCTAGCTTTTTTGACATCTTTTATCACCGGGGAGTCCATGTTATAAAACTTTAGACTATGCGTAAGGGTGACTAACATCGTTTGGTCACCCACTGTCACATCGGAGACACATCAGCTTAACCAAACACATGAAAACCCCCGACAAAATTCACGTAGCAGACGATCAAACCCATTGCCTTTAAAAACAACCCTTCCTATTTGAAAATTGGCGACCGGCAATGGTCATCTAGGCGACCAAATGGCATTATGGTCGTGCCGCAGGAGGATATGCGTAAGCACAGGGACGCGTATGACGACCAAAGGGGCGATCATGCCTCTTACGCCTAGTCTTATATTAAGATGTTAATGTATTACAATAATATATAAGCATTTATAAAACTGTGATTGAACATAATGTTGTTTTCACCTTAATTTTATGTAATAAAAAATTGCCTATATATAATTAATAAAAAGAACTTATATTTAGTATGGCAATGGAAATTTAAATATTAAAATGTAGGAGTCTCTACTCTTGCTCTTAAGATAATAACTATAACTATAACTATATTATATATGCTATAGACAATCAAAAAGCTTATAGTTTAGCGATATCAATATGATTAGATGTCTACAAAATTGTGGGTTAAAATTTTATTATAGACAATATTAATGTAGATTAAAATATATAATATAGATAAAAACAAAAGGTCAAATATATATTACACAATCATAATAGAAATTTAATTCTTTCATATGTAATAAATAATTAAAATAACACAGGTATCGAAACTCTGACAACCCACGTTTTTAGTATATGTTAACTTCTAAAGTTCCAATAAACTATAAATCTGTAATAAATACAGTGTTAAAAGTTCAAAAATATTAAAACTATAGATTCATTTCTATGCAATTAATCTTAAAATATTAATTTTAATAGGGTTGGATAAACATGGGTGGGTAAACCAAAATTTAATATGGGCAGATAAAGATGGATGGGTAAATTAATTTTAATATTAGTTGTATACACCAGGGACTTCCAGTGTAATAAATGAAGACCATGGACTGTGGCTGTAATAAGTGGCAAACCACAGGGACCTTCGGTATAATTTACTCTTTTTTTAATTCTTTCTAAAGTGATCCACATGTTGTTAAATGGAGTGGTTTGATAATAGTTTGAACATTTACTTAGTAATGTTTTGTTTAATTTTTATTTAATTTTTCTTTGTTATCTATGTTTATGATTAATCTTAAATTTTCTAATGTTAATATAATTATATGTTTAAAGTTACATTCAGTAAAATTACCGATGTAACGACCCGAAATTTGTAAATAAATAAATTGTACAAAAATATGATAAATATGGATAATTCATTTAAAACAAGTAGGAATTGGGTTCGTGTCGTTTGGACACCGTATGAGGAAGTTATGGGCGAAACCGGGTCGAACCATAGATGAAAAATTGCAGCCTGGGCTGCTGGAAGAGTTCGCGGCGCGAACCTAGGTTCGCGATCGCGAGTTTGAGGCAGAGAGTTCGAGCATCAAACGTGAGGAGTTCCCGACCTGGTTCCCGATCGCGAGAAACGCGCGTCCAAGAAAGTTCGCGACGCGAACTTCGGCTTCGCGACGCGAAGTCCCCGACAGCAGTATTTATTAGATTTTTGTCATAAATGCAGAAACAAAACCCTAAAACACTCTCTCAACTTGTGTGTGGGATTTTTGAGCATAAAGTGGCGATTGGAGCTTATCTTCACTAAATCTTGGTGATTCTTGCTCCTAATTGAAGAACAAAGGTAAATCTTCACCTCTCTTGGGTTTTTAGCCATAGATTCAAGTAGAGAAAGCTTGAATCTCAAATCCTAGTTTTGGGTTTGTTCATAAATGGTTAAATGGGAGTTGTTTAACTTAGATCTATGGTATTTCAACAAGGAAAATGTGTTTATGAAATGAATCCATGAAAATATGAAGGTTTTTGGAATTAGGGTTTGGTAATTTGGGGAAATATGATGCTAGTAGTTAACTAGCCATGGATTATGTAGTTAGTATTGATGTTTGATGTAAACCATTGTATTGGTTTTGGTGTTAGGTCATTTGGTGAAAGGATTTGAGGTTCAAGTCTTGAGGAGAGATATTTGTGTTCTAGAAACACATCCTTTGGATAAGCTTGACTAAGGTGAGTACATGTGAACTTTCAAAACTGAGTACATAGTTAGTAAATGTTTTATGTTTTCATGCTTTATCGAGTCTATAAGTAATTTGGTCAATTATGTGATTACTAATGAATTGCTTATGTGATAATGAATTGATTAATTGATTAAGGAATGATGGAGCTATAAGCTCATGATGATAAATGATAAATGATGATGATGATTATGATGTCCCTAGTGCCATGATAGATTGGAGGCATTCCGGTTATTATGGTTCCTTAAGGTTAGTGGTAGATTGGAGGCATTCCGATTACCCAATACCTATGAGTCCCGGTAGATTGGAGGCATTCCGGTTACCGTGGATATGACGGTCTTGATAGATTGGAGGCATTCCGATTATCTTGACATTGGCCAATGATGAAAGAAATGAAGTGACCCGAATGAAATTAATATTAATATTATAACATAAATGATTATTATGTGACTAGTTGTTTATCGGGTCTAAAACCCATGTATCTCACGATGTAATTTTGTCTCACGTACTATGTTTGTGTTTTTGCTATGTACTCAGGTTCGGGATCGAAGATTTAGGAGGCCCGTTTAGAGAGAAGGCCTTGATGAGATTAGCTTGGTGTTCATAGTTAGAACCCTTATCCTATGGTTATGATATAACTTGTAACACCAATTTTTGTATACCTTGATAATCTCAAACAAGAAACCTTTTAGTTTTTGTAAATCCGGTATTGACACCGATACATTATTAATCATTTTGGGATGAAATGTTATTTAAATATTGGTTGAAAATTTTGAGGTGTTACAACCGACAACCCGTGATTTTTCACGGATCATAACCTAGTTCTTTAAATAAAATAAATATCTTTAAAAATCTGTAACCTATTAAAAGTTCGAAATTATATATTTTAGGGAAGAAGTTAAAACAATTCCTTATTTAGTGTTAGTCATTCGATGTAATCTATATCAAGTTACTTAATTTCGAATATTTCGTAATTAATTATCTTTTTAATATATGACAAAGTTATCATGTTTAACATATAAAGAGGAACGTTTGTTTTTCAAAGTTACCATGTCTCATAAGTTAAATTTAAAAATAAAAAAATAATAATTATCAAATTTAACCGAATATTCTTTATATTAGCCAATATGAAGGAATTTCGTTTTGAGTTGGAATTTTGATATGCAGCTAATACAAACGGGTAGGATTATGAAACTTTAAGTTTTAAATTGAGATAATTATATTGTTTATTTTTAATTGCAAAATCCAGTTGCTAAAAAGCAATTTTTTCGTGACCGGATCGGACCGGCCGGTCTGACCGATTGGACCGGAAAAAAAACATAGCCCGAGCCGGACACAGCGGGCCAATAGGCCAAAACGGAGCCGGACTGAACCGGCGGTTTTTTCAAAGAACCGGGTTAAACCGGGCTAAAAACCGTGTTCCAAAATTTTTTCACTTAAACCAAGCCTAAAAGGCGAGGCTCATATTAAGGAGCAACTATTGGTTTTCTCATGGTTAGAATATATAAGGCTCCTTGCTAGTGGATTTTCCTCTTTCATAGCAATGTGGGATGAATTACTTTTCTAAGTTAGCAACATATAGCCAAGGCAACTTTTTATGATTTTAAATTTTCAGTACTCATAGTGTATGCAATGTTTTATTTGCCACGAAAACATTGAATTGAATCTATGTATATATGGATTTATTTGCCACTTGATTTTTCAAATTTTGTAATAATTTGTATATGAATCTGATTTTTCAAACTTGTTAGTTATTTTTTGATATATATGAAACTTAAAGTGTTCAATTTTGTTGGGTAACATTATTATTATTGGATTTTTTTTTTGGATTTATTATAATAATTGTATTTTTTAGGCTTTTTTATGTAATCCGGTTCAACCGCCCGGTTCAAACGGTCCAACCGGTCCGACCGTTTTTTAGCCATCGGGCGGTCCGATTTAAAATCCGGGTTTTAAAACATTGTTAAAAAGAGTGTAACTTTAAAATGGGAAGAAATTTATTTTTGAGCTGGAATTCCGTAATGATTTTTCAAAATTCACGCAAAAGATAAAATTGACATTTTTGTTTAAAAAATGCAGCATATTTTTAGGCGAATGAATTTTGAGCATGTAAGTAATTTTCGAAATATATAGAGGTAGATATTTCCTTTAATTTCGTGTAAGTTTAAATGCAGGAGTTATGATACGATTTTGACCAGAGTTTGTTGAGCATTGATTGGGTGGCCAATGAGTGAATTACACGTGGCATATTCGACCAATGAAAGAGCTCCAAACTGCTGAGTTGTCAAAGGTAAATCAAATGTAGGCTCATATATAGGAGAAGACTACAAGTAATAATATACATTTTCATCTTATATAAAAAATAAAACCAATACAATTATTTACCACCCGTGAATTTCACGGGTTTTAACCTAGTATATATATATATATATATATATATAGTGACGGATTATATTGAGAACCCTGATTTTAAAAAGAACTTTGAGAACCCTTGATTAACCAATCACAAATTAGTAAATTCTTTTGCATTTAATTAATTAACAAAAACTCAAAAGGGTATTATAGGAATAAATTTTTATAGTCAGTTTTTGTATTTTTAGAAGTTACGTAGTATTCCCTATATTCATGGATGAGATTTTATCATCTCTCTTACTTTCCCCAAAACTTGAAAACCTAAAAGTTATTTTTCACTAATTTTTTCTTCAATCTTCACAGCCGCCCTCTACATCCAACGGAGACGGTGACGGAAATGGTGAAGCTGATGATGATACAGAGTCGGAGACGAAGACGGTGGCGGTGATGATGACCCAGATCCCGCCGCACAACCGCTACCGGATCCCGTCGCACCACCGCCGCCAGATCCCGTCGCACCACCGCCGCAAGATCCCGCCGCACCACCGCCACCAGATCCAGTCGCACCACTGCCACCAGAGCCCGCCGCACCACCGCCACCAGAGCCCGCCGCACCACCGTAGTCTTCTTTGACGGAAATAGGTATGTATCTAGATTTGGGGTTTTTTTTTCCAATTATGTATGTATGTGTAATTCGATTTTCAGATCAATAAACTGTGTATGTATGTTGTCAAATTAACCTAGATTTATCAAATAAATTGTTATATGTGGAGTAAAAAAAAGTTCAGAAGGATCGTGTTTATGATCTGTAGATCATAATCAAATGGGTTATTTAATGATTCCTAATAATTAAATACCTTTGTTGTAGATTTTATAAAGCAGCAGTGTGCTTGGTTAATTGTGTGATTCAAAGTTTCTTGAATATTGCATAACGTAAGCACTACACAGTTGATGTTAAACAAAAGGTCAACCTCAACGCAAAAGGTCAAACATCTAGCTTTTGCCATAATATACATATGTGTGTATATATTGGTATGAATGATAATTTTTGTAGTAATTGATAATTAACTTAATGTTTGTTACACAGAGATCAAGGAGTCAAGCGAATGGGAAGGTGAATGAAGAGAACACGAATGTACACGTTGACGTAATAGATGGTGCATAAAGTTCCCTCTGAAATTTAATACCCTAATTTGTATCATTAAGTAAGAAAACTTTAGATTGGTGCAATGAGCAGTTGTTGATTAGGGCAACATAAATGTTATTGTTTGGATACATATGTGTTGTACGTGTATGTTATATTTTGGATACATATGTGTTGTATGTGCATGTATGTTATTCAATTTTTTTATTTTTATAGTAAAGTGTATACTTGAGTTGGATAACATAAATGTCATAGTGTACATATGTGATCTTTGAAATTGAAATAATTTTTAGCTTGTGTATGGATAAGTTGAACATGCATGTTCAAACATGTATAGTATATACAACCGTAAGATAACTTGTAACAATAAATTTTCGAAATAAATACGAAAAAACATATATGTAAAAAAAACGAGTATGCACAATTGTCCTCGTCAGAAATAATAAAATAGCTGTAAATTTCCGAAAATAAATCCTAAAATTTAGGAAATTTTCTAAAAATGAAATATTTTTTTGAGGTAAAATGTCTAAAATACCCCTTAGTGATTAATATGAATTAAATAAATCAAAATTAATTTACTAAATTCTGATTGGTTAATAAGAGTTCTCAGAGTTCTTTTTAAAATCAGAGTTCTCAATATAACTCGACCCTATATATATATATATATATATATATATATATATAATGTCTTATATCTGAATATAATGAGATACGAAATATATCGCTGATAAATCAGGTAATATGTTTGTATGTCAATAAAGACAGACTCATGCAATCATAAAACAAAAACATTAAGCTGATCAGTTAAGAACAGAGTCTTGCATGAAAATGAGTAGCTGAACATGATGAAAATTAAAATAAGTTGTACCTAATATAAAATCAGTCCTCAGACTTGGTAAGAGAAGAAAAGAGACAGCTTCATACGAGGAAAAACTAGCTGCAACAGTGGTTGGCGATAGGTAGGATCTGATGAGAAAACTTTCACTTTGCCTTATTGATGATGTGGTGGAGTCGCAGGGGCTTACAACAGATCATATATCAGATCCCATCATGTTGTCTTCCCTGCACCGTCCTTCAGCTCATTTTTGGATTTTTGAGTTTCCATCGCTGAAGAATGGATATTGGTTGTCATTTAAAGTAGTCAACCTTTTTGAAGCACACCTTTCAGTTACTGATGACCTTTTTGAGCTCGAGGCTATATCTTCTTCATAAATGAGATTGTAACAGTCTTTGTTTTTGTGATAACTACATTCCTCTTTACCACTTTTGAGTTTATTGTTTTGATCTGAATGTTCAGTTACTTCCAAAATGATGTTATGTCTTACATATTGTTTCATTGATAGATTCTGAATACCTGGATCAGCTTGAGTTTCATTGACCTCCATTTCCTCAACTCCTTCAAAAATAACATTTTGGTTGATATAGTTTTCTATTGAGATATTTTGGGATTGGTTGATGTTGGGTCACATTCTAGAGTATTAAAATAGTCTACGGGTGTAATGTGACAGTTTATTGTAATCAATAGTCTAGGGTTATTTTATGTAATTAGTCAATACTAGGCCTATGTATAAAAACCTAGTTGTAACCTAGTATTGTCAAGCTTGCCGACATTGCTAATCGATCGTATGTTTTTGCAAGCTTCGAACTCTCTCAATCTTCTTCACAATTCATCTTTGTTCTTGCTTAATTGTTTGTTTAATCGATATATACGGATTCACAATTGGTATCAGAGCACAATTCTTCTTTGATTCGATCCATTTCAGTGAAGATTAAGTAAGATTTTGAAGTTTTTGGTGAAGAACTCAAGAATCAAAATCGGAATTTGAGGTATTAAATCGTTTATATTCTTTGTTCATTACATTCCTCTTGTAATTCTAAGCATTTTAGAATCAAGTTTCGATTAAATCCATCCAGAATTGATCCCAATTCGTTGATTTTAAAGAAAACCATTAAAACCCATTTTTCCTCTGTTAAATCGAAATTACCATCTGATTTGTTGTGTTTTGATCGAGTTTATTGACTCATTTCGTGCGAAAATCATTTTCGAGCATATTGGGATTTGAATCACCCAATTTGGTTAAGAATTGAGCAAGATAGAATCGATTTAGTGAAAAATATAGTTGTGTTCGTTCGTCGCTGTCAAGAAAGTGTTCGGCCCGAGAACAGTAACAAGTTCGGCCCGAACTTCTCAACAAACTTCGGCCCGAACAACAGTCTTCGGCCCGAACTCTAATTTCGACCCGAACTTCAACCTCGGCCCGAACTTCTCAACAGACTTCGGCCCGAACTTCAACCTCGGCCCGAACTTCAACCTCGGCACGAACTTCTCAATCAACTTCGGCCCGAACTTCTCAACTTCGGCCCGAACTTCTCAACTTCGGCCCGAACTGAGATCTCGGCCCGAACATTTCCACAGTTCAGCCCGAACAACCCAAAAACGTGTGACAAAAGGGTCTATACTAAAACGATCATAACTTTCACCTCGGGTGTCCGTTTCCAGCCCACGAGTAACCAAATCGAAGCTCGAGACGAAGGCTACGACGTGATAACCGCCTTAGGCGGTTTACCCAACCTCCCGGCCCAAAAAGACCTGTTTCAATCACTTTATTTGCGTTTTTGTGATTTTTCGGTCAATTTTCAAACTTCATTTAGCTCTAGTTTCTAACCCGATTGTCATTTTTGGCCAATTCGAAAATCGAGGACATATTTAAAGTGACTTTTATCATTTGAGATCTTTTGAAAAATTTTCAAATTTAAATTTTTTTCCCTCGATCGTAACCATACAACCAATGATTTCAAGAGAAGCACTATCGATTGGGTCTGATCTAAAACCTCCAGTCTTATTCAGAGGTGAGTATGCCCAGTGGAAGAAAATGTTTCTCCACTTCATCAGAAGCCAAGAATTAGCTACTGAAATTCTTGAGTCCCTTGAGAATGGAAACGCAAAATACTATGAAGATGTTGTTGCGTTACCTGATGCAGATCCCCCGCTTATAGGCGGTCGAGGTCTCATCCCTCCTTCCAAATATAATGCTATTCAAAAGCAACGTGCCAAAGCTGATCGTCAAGCATATTCCTTTATGCTTCAAGGATTACCAAATGAAATCTACAATAGTTTAAATAGTCTTGAGAGTGCTAAAGAACTCTGGGATGATATAAGAAAACAAATGGAGGGCACGGTTCTTGGGAATAAGGCTAAGATGGTTACTACGTTAAACTCATATGAAAATTTTAAAGCATCAACCGGGGAAGACCTGCAAAGCACTTACCATCGATACTGTAATCGGTTAAATGATCTCCGCAAAAACAGTCTATCAATGGGAAACCTAGAGATCAACATCAAATTTATCAACAGTCTTCTTCCTGAGTGGGAAATGTTTGGGAACAATGCTATGCAGAATAAAGATCTAAGTCTGATAGATATCCATGAGCTGTACGAATATTTGTGTTGGAATATGCTTCACGCGTATAACATATAGTTATATGGCTAGTTGTTTGTGAGCCTAAAGGGTCACACACTTAAACACTAAACACCATTATATAATTAGTGTAATTACATTAATTATTAATATATAAGTTATAAGCTTGTGTATAATAAGTTTAATATTAATTGTTAATATTGAAACTTTATTGTGAGCAAAATGGAAGAAACAAATGACTAGGGACTAAAGTGAAAATGGAACAATGGTTTATGGAAATCATTGATGGGTCTTTATGGCACCATTAAGAGTGTTGAATGGCTCCATAAACTCACCCTTGACCACCCATTTTGGCTATCCCCAACACACACTTGTATGTGTTTTTTTGTTTCTTTTTGCTCTCAAGATTCAAGGACTAGCATCCTCCATTGGTGTTCTTGCTTGTGTTGTGTGGATTTCTTTTAGAGGTATTCTAATTGAATACTTGGTTTCAATCCATCATCAAATCCATCCGAATCCACAATAAGATCAAAGGCTTCAAGGGTATGAAATGTTCATCCAATCTCTTTGATTTTCTTATAGTTTAATTGTATGATTGATATCAAGATCCGTTCATGGTGATTAAATCTTTCCGCTGCGTTTTGTTACTTGTAATAACCGAAAATCACCATTAGTGGTATCACGAGTCATTATATTAATCATATAATTAGCTAGATTTTGTGAAAAGTGGCAAAAACCAATCTTTTTTGTGTTTTTTAAAATTCCGATCGGACCAAACACAAAAACCCTACGGGTTTTTTAATTTAATTTTCGGATTTTTATAAAAATATGGGTTAAAATATGGTATTTTTGGAACCCTATTGTCACTTGTTACAAAATCATATCAAAAAATTAATCTTGTTATTGTTTTTTTGATTATTTGGCTTGGAATTTAATTTTTAATTCCATTTTGTTGATATGGCAAAACATGTATTTTTGCCATATCCCAAGCCAAAGCCTTGTCAATTGTTGCTTGTTTGTGCAAACCGATGAAAGCCTAGACCGTTTGTGAATGAATGTGGTTGATGTTTGGTTGTTTGGTTGTTTTGGGAAAAGCCTTGTTTTTTGGCTTAATTGTTGTAATTTGTTTCATTTTTTTTTTTCTTTTATTTTTGGTGCCATTTTTGGGGCAATTTGTAATGTAAAAGTAATAGAATAGATTGTACTTATTTTATCTTTTTATTGTAAATTGTTGACAAAAAATATTGAAGACTAATGAAGAAAACAACAAATTTCCGTCACAAAAGCGAGGGCTGTACGAAAACAGGTTTTCCAGAGGCATACGGACTCCGTTTTGGGCGATTCAAAAGCCTAAAATGCTTGCAAAGTCGTGGGCTACAACTTTCCAGAAGGCCGGGAAGACCAACGACGACTCCTTCAGTGACTTTTCGGGCTTCAAAGTCTGCTGGAATTTTCTGGCAGATTACACTTTTTCACAATTTTGGGTTCTACTTGCTCAAGAATGTCTTGGAGCAAGTGGGAGCCCATTGGGTTTATGTAGGCCCGTTTGGGTTCATGTTGGCCCGTCCCCTAGTTTGACCCTTCGGTCCGTCGTGATAACTCACGTGACCGAACCTAGGATTTCATCGGTCGAGGTTTGCACAAAATTTGTTGCATGTTTTATTTATGTTTGTGGTTGTTTTCTTTTCCTATTAGATACAAGTAAATAAAACAATTAAAAATGGTTTTTTGACACAAACATTAAAACATCCAAACATTTAATCATTGATAATTACTAGTTAATCATTGATGATTAAACCTTTAATCTAAAATTGTTTTGAGATTAAACTAAGTTTAAATATGATTTGAAACTTAAAATAATAGTTAATCATTGATGATTAAACCTTTAATCTAAAATTGTTTTGAGATTAAACTAAGTTTAAATACGATTTGAAACTTAAACCTTAATAATCGTTAAATGTTTTTACCGTTTATTAAACGACTTATGAAGTGATATGAATGAAGTACATGATTCATTCATATCTTAATAAAATTTTATTAATTAAAATTTAACATACCTAAAATTTAAGTCACGCCGTCCAATCGGTTGTAAATCACTTGCTTCTATTTTTGAATTCACGTGAGACGTGGTTTGAATCTAGATCCGAGGTCATTATTCTCTACGCGTGAGACCTAGAGCTATTTTGACATGATTTCACATTGGATGACTTAATCGAGTTAACGGTGAGACCTTGACTCGAGGCGACGATGCGACAAACATGCCACTTGACCCTAGATGCTTGTTCACTAGGTGCCATGAAGTCCCATACCTCTAAGAGTTGCACTTGTAATGCAATTGTTGATCGTCACCTACCTATTGGATCTATCACCTCTAGCAGATCAACTGATGCGGTGATAGAAGCTCAATGGGATCTTAGCTTTTAATTAAAATTAATTGGGTAGTTAATTGATTAAAAGAAATTATTATTGAAAATACTATTTTTGAACTTTGGTTGTTATACAGATAACAACAACATCAAAACCTAAGTATCTCCACTCAAAAATCAGTTCTTGAAAACTGAAACTGACTAATATCAACTTTATCTTCTGATATCGAATTCTAAGGATTGTCCTTAGAGATGAGAAAGTTGATATACCTATAAGAGGCCTTACCTGAGGCACCTCCTGTCAGTGATTCTGCTGCTGTTCGTCAAGCCTTTACCGAAACGTTTAACGAACACCAAGAAGTTGCTACTCATATGCTTGTGAGCATGAACCCCGAGATTCGAAAGTACTTCGAGGAACTCACAGCATATGACATGATAAGCGAGTTGAAAATAATATTTCAACAAAAGGCAGAACTTGAACTGTTCAAAACAGTTAAAGCATTCCATGCTTGCAATCAGGAGGACGGCCAATCAGTTAGCACTTACATCTTGAATATGCAATGCTATCTTGATCCAATGGAACGTCTTGGTTACCCCTTACCACAAGTTCTTGGAATGAGCTTGATTCTTACCTCACTATCCAAGGACTATGACCAGTTTGAAAAGTGTTTTAAAAGTACATAGCATGGGGAAGACAATCGTTGAACATGCTATGGTAAAACTGGTTGAGCAAGGGTTACCCAATACTTTTCTTGCAATTAGGGAAGGTAAACCGCAAGCACAAGGCAAGAGTCTAGGTAAGGGTAAGCTAGTTTACTTTTCCAAACCTACGATTCCCCCACCTGCTAAAAAGGAGCACCCTGCAAAGGATATTTCTTGCCATCATTGCGATGAAACTGGCCATTGAAGGAGGAATTGTCCTGCCTACGTGGCAGAGTTGATGAAGGACAAATGTGTTCTAGTTAGCACATTAGGTATCTTCATTATAGAACTCCATACTTTTCGTGATAAATCTTGAGTGTATGACACTAGTTGTGGAACTCACATTTACACAAATGTGCAAGATTGAATGTGAAGTAGAAAGCTAAATGAATGGAAGCTGTGATCTTATCCTTCCTAATGCGTTAATTATTGTTTTGAATAATTGTCAATTATGCATTGTTTAGCTTTATCGTTTGTTGAATAAGGGATTATGATATCTTGTTTTATGAAAAATAACATTTTTTATTACTATTCCTTATAATAGTATGTTTGAAATTAATATGCATGATCCTAATTCAAACGATAGTTCTATATACAAATGTAGCACTCAAGAATCCAAATTGGTTTGGATTCTACTTACCTAGAGCATCGTCATCTTTTCCACATAAACAACTCGACGGGCTTCTTTACAAATGATTATGAATCATTTAAAATGTCTCTCTTGTATATTATGGAAAGATAACAAGAAAGCTTTTCTCCCATGTTGGCAAAAGAGCTAAAAATCTACTTGGACTCATACATACTGATGTATGTGGCCCTTTTAGAACTAAGACTAGGGAAGGTGCCACCTACTTTCACTGATGATATCATTCGATGTGGTTATGTTTACTTTATTAAACATCAACATGGAAGCTTTAATGATATCAGTCGCTATGGTTATGTTTACTTGATTAGACATAAACATGAAATCTTTGAAACGTTCAAAGCTTTCTAAAGTAAAAGTATAAAATCAACTTAGCAAGACAACAAAGGCTTTCAGTCCTGATTACGGATGAAAGTACATGAGTCAAGAGTTTCTGGATCATCCCTCACATCGTGAGATTGTCTCACAATTCACTCTTTCATACACTCCACAAGATAATGGTGCGTCTGGAAAGAGATATCGGACCATGTATGACATGGTGCGATCTATGATGAGTCCTACTACTCTTACACCATCCTTTTGAGGGGCATGCACTGAAGTCTGCTGCTCGAATACTTGATATGGTTCCGACCAAAAGGTTAAAAAGACACCATATGAGATATGGCGTGGGAAAGTCCCAATTTGTCTTACTTGAGGATCTGGGGTTGTGAGGATCTCGTGGAACGAGACATGCCGAACAAACTTGAGCCCATATCTATCAAGTATATCTTCGATTACTATTTTACTTCCCAACTGAGAACAAATGGTTGTTACTCGGTATGCTGAGTTTCTTGAGAACAGTCTCATTTCACAAAGCAAGTGGGAGCACTATAGACTTTGACAAGATTCAAAGTGAAGATACACAACCTTCTGGTAACACTAGCAAATATCATTCTGAGGCTGGACATATAGATGTTGGACCACAGGATGATGTTGTTCCCATTCATAGATCCGCAAGGACACTTCATGCACCTGAACGATATAGATTTATGTCGATGCTGAGGAGCAAGTTTCGAGGATCATTATGAACCCCCTAACTATCAAGTTGCATTATCGAATTTTGTATTCGAAAAATGACTTGAAGCTATGAATGCGAAAATAAAATCCATGAGAGACAATCAAGTTTTGAACTTAGTTGATCTTTCTCAAAACAGTAAGACTGTTGACATGGATGAAAATATACACACCTATAAATCTCTCATAGTAGCAAAAGGTTACACTCAATCCTACTGGATTGACAATGATGAAACCTTCTCGCCTGTTACTAAAGACATTAGGATTCTTATAGCCAAAGTAGTGTACTATGACTACGAAATTTGGTTGATGATGAAATCAAATCGTTTGTTTCACCTAAAACCCAAACTGAGTATGTGTATATATGAAAGCTAGTGGGAGCGTTGTCGTTTCTCAAGTCATACATGTTGATGACATGTCACTCATGTGAAACAATATACCATGCTACAAGATGAAAATCCTGGCTTGGAAAATGTTTCGACATGATGGATTGTAGGGACACGACATACATACTTGAAGTAAAGATCTATAATGATAGATCAAAGCTGTTAATTGGTTTAAGTCAAAGTGCTTACATTGACAAAATTCTAAATGGTTTAGAGTGGTACTCCCAAACGAGGAAGTCCTCGTATGCCACACAATGTAAACTTGAGTGAGACTCAAGGACCTTCCACACCTGATGTGGTGAAGCGGATGAATGTAATCCCCTATGAATCGGCTATTGCATTCATCATGTACGTTGTAAGGAGCACTAGGCCAAATGTAACGTCCTTAGGGGACCTTACTAGAAAATACCAACAGAATTCATGAGAGGTCACTGGATTGCTGTTAAGAACACATTGAAGTATTTTAAAGTACTGGAGATATGTTTCTTGGTCATGGTGGAGATACTGAACTGAAACTAAGTATACTTGCTATACTTATGTTGGTTTTGAAATAGGGCGTGATGACACTAGATCCTATTTACGAAGGTTCACTACATTCGAATGATTTATCAAGATATGTGAAATTCGTACACTTAAAGTTCAAACAGATAACTAACTAGCTGACGCTTTATCGAACTCAATGTCTTGTACCAAACATCTTGAATATGAATGGAACATTGGACTTCGACAAGCTAGTAGTTTCATGTAAATCTGTTTTAGTATTTGGATAATGGAACTGTGAGCAGTTTATATTGGAATAAATTGATATATTTGATATGATCGTTTTTATATGAATATCTACTGTGTTCTATATTTGCATGTTTATATCCTTGAATATTTACTGTGTTTTATATTCTAAATTGTCCATTGTCATATTGATAATATGGGAATATTATTAAGACAAATCTGAGGGCATTGATGACATTATCTTAGTATGACTAAGGATGATGAAATCAAACTCACATGTAACTCATAACGATGCACGATTGGACTGACCCAAACTATGAGAAATCACTTCTTGGATTTATGTCACAGGTGAATCTCACAAAGGCTTTGTCACTTATCCTCTGACTTGAGATGCAAGTTGGTTTGTGTATGTAGAGGGGCAAACTTTGATGTGGTTAAACGCTGACCTGAATAAGGCTGCTATAACAACCATTATCGGGTTTATCATTAAGCATATGACAGACACGTGCAGTCAATATAGAATTTGTTCCTCCACGTATGTGGATTAAATACTACTGGGCCCCTCGACGATTTTGAATAGATGTATGTGTGGCCACACCCAAAAGGTAATCAAGATGAATCTTGATTGGTTTTGGTAATCTATTTCATTATATAGATCGAGAAACAGAATCGTTGAAGTTTTAGATTGACATTGATCCTTGTCTAAAATTCAACATAGTATCAGTAACAAAAGGATAACTGCTTGAAAAACTTTGAACAAAGATTTTATGAAACTCCTCATATACTCCTAGGGGCATTGGCGGGTTGCTAGACTCTAACCTTTGCTTGTATAACTACTTGATGTTATCACGTGCGCAAGTGGGAGCTGTTGGAATATGCTTCACGCGTATAACATATAGTTATATGGCTAGTTGTTTGTGAGCCTAAAGGGTCACACACTTAAACACTAAACACCATTATATAATTAGTGTAATTAGTGTAATTACATTAATTATTAATATATAAGCTATAAGCTTGTGTATAATAAGTTTAATATTAATTGTTAATATTGAAACTTTATTGTGAGCAAAATGGAAGAAACAAATGACTAGGGACTAAAGTGAAAATGGAACAATGGTTTATGGAAATCATTGATGGGTCTTTATGGCACCATTAAGAGTGTTGAATGGCTCCATAAACTCACCCTTGACCACCCATTTTGGCTATCCCCAACACACACTTGTATGTGTTTTTTTGTTTCTTTTTGCTCTCAAGATTCAAGGACTAGCATCCTCCATTGGTGTTCTTGCTTGTGTTGTGTGGATTTCTTTTAGCGGTATTCTAATTGAATACTTGGTTTCAATCCATCATCAAATCCATCCGAATCCACAACAAGATCAAAGGCTTCAAGGGTATGAAATGTTCATCCAATCTCTTTGATTTTCTTATAGTTTAATTGTATGATTGATATCAAGATCCGTTCATGGTGATTAAATCTTTCCGCTGCGTTTTGTTACTTGTAATAACCGAAAATCACCATTAATTTGTACCAAAATGCTCCAATGGTGAACAACATAGCCAAAACAAAACAAGAGACACAAGATACTCTTGCACTTCTTACCAAACAACAGCATCTGTTAAATGAGACTGCTAAGTCTAAAGAAAAAGCAGAAAAACCCACTCCTCCAAAAATCGATGATTTGGATAAAGAACTTCAAGAAGTGCTGCAAGCCATGTCACTCATCTCTAAATATGAGAAGAAATATTACCCGAAAACCACAAACAACAATCTGCGATTTTCATCAAACTTTAAATCTGCTCAATCTGCTTCTGCTTCAACTGATAAGCCAGCCATGACACCTTTGGATCCTACAAAGAAATGTTATAACTGTGGTGTTGCTGGTCACTTCTCTCGTGATTGCACGAAACCTAAAGTTCGTGATTCTGAATATTTCAAAAAGAAGATGTTGTTGGCCAAACAAATTGAATCCGGGAAAGTGCTGTTAGCAGAAGATCTTCAGTGGATGGAAGACTCTGATCAAGAAGATGAGGAACATGCTGCAAACTTGTGTTTCATGGCAAGAGAAAATGCTGAGCTCCGCGAACGTTCCAATGAGGAGGCCAACAAGGAAATTGAGGTAACCAGCTCTTCTTTATCTACTTCTGATCATTCCACTGATTCTGATAATTGTCTTGATAAAAATCTGATTTCTGAAATTGATGCCTTAAATCAATCAATTTTACTCGAAAAGGATATGAATACACAACTTTTAGAGCGTGTAAACATTTTAGAAAATCAATGCAAACAAACTGCTCATCTAGGTGAGCAACTTGTTAATCACATTAAACAAAATAAAATTTTTACACTGGAAATTCAGGATTTAAAAAGACAAGCATCAAAAATAAAGGTCCAGTATGAATCTGATATTCAACATTTGTCAAATACAATTTCCAAGAAAGAAACTGAAATTACAAATCTTAAAAATGCACAAAATCCTACTTCAAAGGAACGAAATGTCAAATATTATAAATTGTATATTGAAACGTTCCAAGAATGTCAATTCACAAAAAACTGGATGGAACGTAAACAACAAGAATTTGATGATAATGAAAACCAATTTAAATCTTTAAATTTTGAAATAAAAGAATTACAAGAAAAATGAACCGATCAAACTAATCAATCATCACAAGATAGAAATAGTCAACAGGTTATCATACATCGTCTTACCTACGACAAAGATCAGTTAGTATCTCACATTAAACACCTTGAAGAGTTAATCGCCAAACGAGGACATACTGATCAAACCAACCATTTGAACAAGCCTAAAGAGTTCAAATACTTCAACTCCAAACAAGGTCTAGGGGCAGACAATCCAGGATATCTGAGCAAGGCGTGCAGGGTTCTTCCAACACTATATGACTCTCGCTACATGCAAAGAGATATCTGGCAGAGCTTCATGCGGGTGACAGACGAAGAAAAAGAAATCGAAGCATTCAACAGAGCAAAGCAGAAGAATGCACAAATCAGTTTCAACTATGCAGAATTGAACAAAACTTATGAAATTAAAAAGGCTAAATTTGAAAATGATGAATATTTTCCTATAATAACCCAGAAGAATTTGAAATTAAAGGGGATGCTGTCGTTCGACAAAAAATGACACGAAAGCTTTATATTCCATCATTAGTTCTCGAAAAGAAAACCTGCCAATTAGAAATAGAAATTGATGAAACACATAAGGCATTTGATAAAGAAAAATTAGTTTTACAAACCAAAATTCATGACTTAGAAGATAAACTTGTTAAAACCAATTCTTCTTTTATTCAAAATGATTTTCAAATTAATTCTTCTGCTCAAACTAAAACTCTTGAAAAGACTTCTACAATTAAAATCCCTGCTATTTTAAAAAGAAGCTTTGACTCAACTGTTTTAAATGTTTTAGATAAAACCTTAAATTCAAAGCTTGAGAAGCCCATGCCAATCGGAGATAGAGGAGCAACTCAGATAAAGAAGTCTAAGTCGTCCGGCTCTAGTATGCTTAAGTCAAAGGAACTTAAGAAGTCTAGTTCATCATCCTTTTTAGTTTCTTCTTTTTCTGTTTATAATAAATGTAATAACTCCATGGATTTTATTGCTCCTAAATTGGCTTTTCGTACTGTTTATGATTCTGCTGTTTATCGTCCTGTGAATTATACTGTTAATGGTGATAATTTGGTTGTTAAATATGATAAAACCGGTAAAAAGATTTATTGTAACAAGCAAACAAATAAACAAATTTCTCAGTATGATGAACGATATTTCATTAGGTTGGATGCTCCATGTGGTCCTAGAAACTATGATTTACATAAGTCTGGTAAAATAATTAATTCCTGCAAAACTTGTTTTCCGTACTCATGCAAAACACCCGTTTCTCGTCCTTTGCAATATAAACGAAAACATTCGTCTACACAAGCCTTGAAACCGACTAAGGTTCGTCCCACTACCTCACCCATCTCTAATAAATTGATGTCCTCTCAACGTCAAACAACTCGAGGAACCACAACACCTGAATCATCACATTCAAGCACTTCTTCAAATTCTTCGACAAACAAATCAAAGATGCATAACACAAAATCCACGTTTGTTCATTACACTTGGATCAAGAATGAACAGTCAAACTGGATTTCACATTCTCCAGAGAAAAAGCTTAAATGGTCTATCAAATCAATCCACTCAGAACTGCCTCCTTGCAGTTCCCCAAAATCTCTAAGTTAATCCTTCTGTAAAATCTGCATAAAACATCCTTCACTAATCGTATAGGACCCATAATTGATTGGGTACCTAAATTGTTTTAATTATTTTATGTAGAATATATGGTATCTTGATTCTGGATGCTCACGGCATATGACGGGAAACAAGAACCTCTTAACAAATTTCAGAGATAAATATTTGGGTACTGTTCGTTTTGGAAATGATCATTTGGCTGCTATCATGGGAATTGGCGATATCATTCGTGACAATTTAATCATTCGAAACGTCACTTATGTTGAAGATCTTTCTCAAAACTTGTTCGGCATCGGTCAATACTGTGATAAAGAGTTATAAGTTAATTTTCGAACAAAGAAGTGTGATGTTCGTACTTATAATGGAAAAGAACTTCTTACTGGATCACGGGATACAAATCTGTTTACCATCAATCTAAATGACGTGACCCCAATGGAAGAAGTATGCTTACTATCAACAGCGTCATCAGATGAATCATGGTTATGGCACCGTCGCCTCTCTCATCTTAACTTCAAAACAATCAACAAATTGGTAAAAGGTGGTCATGTATCTGGTCTCCCAGACGTTAAATTTGCAAAAGATCATCTGTGTTCGTCTTGCGAAATAGGAAAGATGAAGAAAACGTCACACAAATCAAAACATGTTCCAAGTACATCCAAACCTCTTGAATTGCTTCACATGGATCTATGTGGACCAATGAGTGTACAATCCATTGCTAGTAAACGGTATGTGTTAGTGATTGTTGATGACTACTCACGGTATACCTGGGTTCACTTCTTACGTACCAAAGATGAAGCTGCAGATACTATTATCGCCTTTATCAAGAAAACTCAGACAAATCTGGAATTAAAAGTCAACACCATTCGGACTGATAATGGAACTGATTTTAAGAATCGAACCCTAGATTCATTTCTTGAATCTGTAGGTATAACCCATCAATTTTCCGCTGCTAGAACTCCACAACAGAATGGAGTAGTAGAACGAAGAAATCGTACCTTAGTTGAAGCAGCCCGCACAATGCTTTCATTTTCGAAACTACCTTTATCTCTGTGGGCTGAAGCCATCAACACGGCATGTTTCACTCAAAATCGTTCTATCATCAACAAAACCTACAACAAAACACCGTATGAATTGATAAATAACCGAATTCTGAATGTTAAATTTTTCCATGTTTTTGGGAGTCGTTGCTTCATCTTGAATGACAAAGACAAATTGAACAAATTTGAAGCTAAAGCTGACGAAGGGGTATTTGTTGGTTATTCACGTGAATCTGCATCATTCAGGGTTTATAATCGATCAAAACGGACAATAAGAGAAAGTGTAAATGTGAACTTTGATGAGACATTTCCTCTCGAGTCACGTATTTCAGATATTAAACCTCCTGCACCTCCTTCCGCACCTTCCACCTCTGAAAATGATTTCGATGTATTGTTTGAACATTTTTATGATGAATATCATAACATTAGACATACTTTACTTCAGGAGTCTGGCGTTCCATTCCCTGTAGCTGCAGATGTTCAGTCTATCAGTGTCCCTGAGACACACATTCCGAGTTCCTCTGATTCTCCATCTCCAACGTCTGCTGCTCCTGAGAACACTGAGTCGGTAACAAATTCAGAATGTACTTCATCATCAATGGAAAATCAATCATCGCCAGATGTTTCTTCATCGCCCACTTCAGTTGTTGGTGTTTCTGATTTAATCATTGCACCTGCTCAAGCTCCACAGTTGGTGATTGATTTCTCAAAATTCAATGTTCAAAAAGTTGATCCTCCACCTTCTACATCCAACACTCAAACTGCTATGATCCCGCATCCTGAATTCACTGATACCTCCAACATAATTCCAGGTCAACTTCCACTTCCTCATACTCTGAAATGGACAAAAGAGCATCCTTTACATCAAGTAATTGGCAATCCTGAATCTTCTGTTCAAACTCGTAGAGCAACTGCTGATGAATGTCAATACTCATCTTTCTTAAGCTCTAATGAACCTAAGAAAGTCAGCGAAGCTCTAACCGACCCAGACTGGATTCTTGCAATGCAAGAGGAAATCAATCAATTTGAACGATTGAAAGTTTGGCGTCTAGTTTCAAAACCACCTGGAAAGTCTGTTGTTGGTACCAAATGGATCTTTAAGAACAAAAAGGATGAAAATGGGATTGTCATTCGAAATAAAGCACGTCTGGTTACTAAAGGGTATTCTCAACAAGAGGGCATCGATTATGAAGAAACTTTTGCCCCGGTTGCAAGAATCGAAGCCATCCGAATCTTTCTGGCATATGCAGCACACAAGAATTTTACAATCTATCAAATGGATGTAAAAACTGCATTTTTTAATGGTATTCTCAGTGAAGAAGTTTTCGTTCATCAACCAGAAGGATTTGTTGATCCAAACTTGCCTAACCATGTCTACATCCTTGATAAAGCGCTATATGGTTTGAAGCAAGCTCCTCGTGCGTGGTATGATGTTTTATCCAAATTCTTAGTCGACTCTGGTTTTTCAAAAGGCAAAGTGGACAAAACTCTATTCATCAAACGACAAGGGGAAGATATCGTCCTCATTCAGATTTATGTAGATGATATTATTTTCGGCTCCACAAATCCTAAATACTGTAAATGGTTTTCAGATCTTATGATCAAAAGATTTGAAATGAGTATGATGGGGGAGATGAATTTCTTTCTCGGTCTACAGGTTCGTCAGTTACCTACCGGGATATTCATCAATCAATCCAAGTATATTACTGATTTGTTGAAGAAGTATCTGATGGATGACTGTAAACCCATTTCTACACCAATGTCACCCGGTTCAAAATTGCATACTGATCTTGACGGAAAGCTAGTTGATATCACAAACTATCGAGGCATGATAGGGTCATTATTATATCTCACTGCCAGTCGACCTGATATAATGTTCTCTACGTGCGTTTGTGCTCGGTATCAGGCTGCTCCCAAAGAGTCTCACCTTCAAGCAGTCAAACGCATCTTTCGTTACTTAAAGGGTACTCGAGATCTTGGTCTTTGGTATCCCAAAGAAACTTCGTTTGACCTGTCTGCCTTCTCTGATGCTGATCATGCTGGCTGTATGTTGGATCGTAAAAGCACTTCTGGAGGTGCTCAATTTCTCGGTGATAAATTGGTGAGCTGGTCCTCAAGGAAACAAAATTGTGTATCTCTTTCAACTGCCGAAGCGGAGTATGTTGCTGCTGCAAGCTGCCTGTCCCAGGTAATTTGGATGCAGTCACAATTAAAAGACTACGGCTTTTCATACAGCTGTATTCCTTTATATTGTGACTCCCGAAGTGCAATTGCAATTTCATGCAATCCTGTTCAACATTCCAAAACTAAACATATTGATCTTCGATATCATTTTATCAAAGATCACGTTGAACAAGGAACTGTGGAAATGTACTTCGTATCCACTGATTTTCAGTTAGCTGATTTATTTACCAAGGCTTTAGACGAAAAACGATTTAACTTTCTTGTGTCTAAGCTTGGTATGTTAAATCTCAAAACGTAAATCGTTTCTACTCTTTTATTTCAACTTTGTTTCTGCAAAACGCTTTTCATTGTTTAAATCTTTAGAAATATGACTCATATACACATCAGTATATGACTCGAACTTTAAAGCAATGGTTTTCAATTACATCAACTTGAAACCCGCTCTTAATCAGAAAACACAGAACTGTAAAAACTCTTCTCCACCCCTCTGCTGCTGTTAAAAGGTACATTTCTGATCTACAAACTTTTATATATCTTTATTTTGTCGAGGGGGAGTAATATTAATTCTAGGGGGAGAAATAGTATTTCCAGGGGAGAAACTTTCTTATATCAATACTTTTATACCCGTTTGGATTTTTTTTTCTCAATCAATTTTTTTTTATCAAACGACAATACCTTCTCATGGTTTTCCAGAACCGGCCTTACCTTCCTAGGGAATTCTTTTTCAGCCATTTGCTAAATGTGAGGGTATACGTCTAGGGTATAGAAATAGGTGAGTGCAATGTGATGTGAAAACATGATAAACCAAAGAAAACACACCTTTGAGTGCATTCAAACCGTTAACAAACCGGGCAACAATACAAATAGGTGATCATTCATAAGTTGAATGTTTCACTAGACTTTACTGGCCCAGTAAAGCAAATGCACGCCACCACCAACTACTCAAATTCCTCTCAACAGGAATTTGTTTCATTTCATTAGGGGACGTAGCACAAAAGCTACTGACTACTCATTCGGAGTATGTCGATATTGAAACAAAATAACCTCCTGTCCCGGGTTAAGTCTCTTTGTATGCACAGTGTGTCTAGTTATCACCCTCAAGAATCTTCAAATATAGGACACTTGCACTACAAAAATGGATCTATGTGAATCCATCGGAACACTCGTAGTGGCATCACAATCTGATGTTTCACGAGGATCAAGTGGAAATCCTGCTAGAGCTAAAGTCACGCCAACTTTAAACGCAGGTCACACACTTAGTTGTGCAAATGACTACCGATTCATACCGTGTGCTAACGGATACTCTATGTGAGTCCGGTGTTACTTAAAAAGAACAAGTTGTTGTGCCGTAACATCTATCATTCTTTCAGGCAACAACTTATACCGGAAACACATATATTTCCGATGAAAAATCCATGTTATTCATACAAAGTAATATCATACATTCAGATAATTTGCACATGAGCGTTATAGTTCACTCTCAAATTACTCCTATGATCTGCTATAACTGGCATGATCTTCCCCGGGAGCCACCTACAATATAAGATAAAATGTAAGGGTACATAGGTCTAAGTGAGCAGAATCAAGTATCACGGGATCTTGATTGGGGTGCGCTGAGATAAAATTTGAGAGGGGGAATGTAGTATGGGGTGCAATTCAGCTAAACATGGTTAAATGAAATGAGGGTGTAGTCGAAAAATGAAAAAGTAAGCTTGAGTGAGGAGGATGTGACAGGGTTAAAGAAAATGAAAAACCCTTACAAACCGATTAAAAGCCGGGTAGCCACGTCTCTATCAGATTGCATATGTTGCTCTCTGATATTGAAAAAAAAACATCATGGACCCAGGATGCAATGCACAACCCCCCCCCCCCCCAGCTACTCAAGTACTTCTTAAAAAGTCCTTGTTTCATTTTTCACGGAGATTAGCTCATATGCTATCGACATCTCACTTGGAGATTGTTGATATTGAAAAAGAGGACAATTCTCTCCAGTCCTCGCCTTTGTTTGTCCACAAATAGAGTCTTGAACCGAATTAAATTTCTCTAGGACATAGGCATTCCACCAAGCATATCCTAGTGATATTGTCGGAACATTCATAGTGATACCAAACTTGTTGGTATTCCACGATGATTGAATGGAAATCCTACCAGTGCTAACATCAAAGCCAACACTGAACGTAGGTCACACAGCTTTTTAACTGTCGTGTTAACGGGATATCTATGAGATCCTGGTTTATCCTATTTGACTATGCTGTAAAATGTGTTATATATTGATTCATTCAACAGATGAATGTATCATTATTCAACACATTTTCATCACCAAGCTTCGGAGATTCTTCCTGTTACATGATGCTTCAGATAAATCTTGTTCATCATGAGGGGGAGAATGTATTAGCCTAACTTACTCCACATCAAAAAGACACATATGCACCAGTGAAGGGGGAGTAAACAAGGAACCGAAGACTCCATGAAGAAATAATTGTCTGTTTGAGGGGGAGCATAAACCTTATCAACAAATTTCCCGAACAACAATTATTAAAGATCATTGATCGACATAAAGCCACAAACTTCAAGAAAAGACTTCCGCTGTTAATCTCTTTATCATTATGGGTCTCAGTTTTGGTCGATCAATATGTATCTTCAAAGTAAAGTCTTCAAAATACTTTTTGTGGTTGAAAAGCTACAAGAAGTATTCGTTTTTCACAGATCAACAAAGCTCAAGCCTGATCCTGATTATTATGCAACGAAATATATACAAGGCTAGGTTTTTGCTAAAGATGAAGACTTCGAAGATATGCTTCCCAGACTATTGTTACAAAGGGGGAGATTGTTGGGTCACATTCTAGAGTATTAAAATAGTCTAGGGGTGTAATGTGACAGTTTATTGTAATCAATAGTCTAGGGTTATTTTATGTAATTATTCAATACTAGGCCTAGGTATAAAAACCTAGTTGTAACCTAGTATTGTCAAGTTTGCCGACATTGCTAATCGATCGTACGTTTTTGCAAGCTTCGAACTCTCTCAATCTTCTTCACAATTCATCTTTGTTCTTGCTTAATTGTTTGTTTAATCGATATATACGGATTCACAGTTGAGGTCATCCATCTGATCAAAGAATGTCATCAGACAGTCACCAGTGATTGATTCGTCTGATATTTCCTCTGGATGAAACGAGAGATGTTGAAAAGGATAGCTTGCAAAGTCTTTCAGAGTGACTGGCGGAGTGGCAGTGTTTTCTAGTTGGTTGAAGACTGTTTGCAGTTGATTGTTAATTTATGTGAACCCTTCATTCATCTCAGCCATGATTTCAGTTGTGAGTTGTGCAAGATCAGCTTTAGTATCAGCTATTGATAATGTTAGCAAGCTGATGTGAGTGGTGAGGTTTACTAATGTTTGTTCATCAGAGAAATCAACTTCAGTGGTTCTTGCTTGTCTCTGATGACAAGTGGATTCTATTTCTTCATGTGGAGTAGTAGCTTGAGACATCTCTTTATCCTGGATCTTGGATTCCTCTGAAGTATAATCTCTGGTGATGATCAGATTTCCGCTTGCAGTCTGAAAAACTTCTCTTTCATAGCGAACTTCTTGGGATTTAGACAATCTGGATGTTTGGATTTTAACGTTTAATGTTCCAGATGTAGGAGTTCTGTAGATTGGATATTGCTCATACGTCTCAGAAAAACCTTGAATGGAATTCTTTTCTTCTAGGACTTGCTTGTGGAAATTGGAAGATTTATTCCATGAGTTGCACGATTTTTGAAGAGCTTCAATTTTCTGAGCTAATGACAAGTTATCTTCTCTCAGGATATTGTTGAAGCACTGAAGCCAGACTACCTCAAGTTTTGAATTTTCAGCTTCTAAGGATTCTTGAGTGAGTTCTTCTAATCATTCTGTCATCGTGGAGAGAGCGGTTTCTAACTGAGCATTTATCTCGTGAGTGAGCATCATATCTTTAACAAGTGATTAGACTAGCGGTAGATAATCTTCTAGAGAAGTTGTGTTAGGCACTTTTCCCTTGTTTGGAAGTTCGTATTCCCGTTCCCTTGAAACAGGGGACATTGGAGTATCAGATTCAAGAGTTCCTTTTTCTTCCTGACGATATTCAGTTCCTTCAAACCTTGCCATCAGACATATACAATTTTGTTGATCTTCAAAGTTTGGCACATATTCTTCTTCTATTTTTGCGAATAGACCTTTTGTGTTGCAAGTAATTAATTCTTCTTCATTTGTCTCTGAGTCAATTAACCAAGCTTCAGCAGCTGCCTTTAATGCTTTTGCATCTTTCTCAGCCTTGGCAAGCTGAGCTTTCAGCTCCTGGTATTTCTTCTCATTATCTTCATATTTCTTTTTATAGTTTGACGATGAGATTGAGCTTGATTTTTCAGATCCAGAGTTCTCTTTAACTCTACAATCTGCTTTGATGTGACTCGTTCTTCCACACTTAAAACATACAATCTCTCCTCTATCATTTTGACCTCCTGATCTATTTTGATTTAAGAATCTTTTATATCTTGTGGCTAATAGAGCCATACTTTCAGAGAGTTCTTTTATATCATCATTGTCACCTTCTCCTGAATTAGATTCTCGTTCTTCAAAATCACCATCTTCAGCATCTTCAAACCTTTCATCATAAGCATCATTTGGATCGACAGCATTTTCCGCTTTTGCTTTTAGTGCTTTTCGAGATGACTTGGAGGAATTTGCAATGAGGGCAGATTTGGTGGGAGTTTCATTCAGGTCTTCATACATCTTGTTTTCATTTTCAAAGTTCATCAGTGTACTGTAGAGACTGCTCATGTTCATGTCTCTCATCTGACCAGAGGTACTTAGCACCGTAGACATGACATCCCAATCTTTTGGAAGAATTTTAAAAAATTTGTACATTAACTCTTGAACATCTTTGTGAATGCCGAACTCTCTTAATTCATTTATGAGGATGGTGAATCTTCTGTAGGACATGTTGAGTGTTTCACCTTTGATGACCTTGAATGCTTCATACTTTCTATTCAACATGCTTTTATGTTGGCTTTAACTTCATCGGTTCCTTCATACGATGTTATCAAGATATCCCAAATCTCTTTGGCAGTTTTACACTCTTTTACATTGATAAGAATGTGGTTTGGGAGGGGTGTTTGAAGGAGGAACCGGATTTCAGCATCTAAGCCCGCTAGCTTTTTGTCTGCCTCTGACCATTGATCTTTTGGTTTGGGTTCTTCAACATCAGAAAGGTCTTCTTCTTCTTCTTCTTCATCTTTGTCTTTATCGTCACCCTCTTTCTTCTTCTTCTTGGAAATGGTTATACTTGGAACGAACATTTTTGGAATTTATGGACCATTGATAAGAATATCTGGTCCCATGTCATTTTGATGTTCGACAAATCCCAGAAACCGGATTTTCCACATACCAAAATTGTCATCAGTGAACACAGGGGCATTTGTCTTCGAAACAAGATTCATTTGAGATAGCTTTTCACCCATTTTTGGTCAGTAAGTAAGCAGATCAACAATTATGTATTAATTGTCTTGCTCTGATACCAATTGTTAGTCCCGGATAGGTGAATTTCTACACCTATACGCTTTCACTGACCAATTTAAATTTTATGGAGACACTCAACACATTTTAAACTTTTCTTTATTAATCAATAATGATACAATAAAGATGCAAGCAGCTTGTGAAATAGCTAAGAAGAAATCCTAACTAAACTGCTTGCATGTGATATACAACAATAAGTATTATCAAAGACATATTTATGATCAACAAATGATCAAGCACAAGATCAGACACTTTCGTTATACAGATTCAATTCTCGAATCAGATAACTAGAGTTAACTGGTGGTTTACACTCTACTCGAGGAAATAAAGTTCTGGAGTAATTTCAGCAGCGTGTAACCTTGTTGGGTGCACACTGAAATCGATCGTCTAAGTCCTTAATTTATATCATTGGGAAACGTAGAGCCAAAATCGATTGATTCCACGTGTGAGAATTTCGTTGGTGCAGCGGATATTTCATGGGACGAGCACAACTAACGGAATTCTGACAATACTTTCTGTCGTCTTGTGATCGCCGATAACTTCTAGAAGATTTGCAAGATATTCTCATAATTAGCGATGCACAAACTTGTGTTTTACTTGTGTCTTTCTGTGACACTGAAACTTTCAGCCTATGTACACTTCTGGTGGCCATGAGTCTTCGGATACTCACGCTTCTTCAGATGGCATTCAGCTTCAGTGACCTTCACTAAGAGTTTTGCTTAGAGAAGTATATGTTCAATGGTTCAGCGTTTTGTCCAATGCGCTGAACCTGTTACACTATCTGATATGTTAACCAGTATCTGATTCCGCACGGGGAACTGATCGTTGTTTCAGATAGTGATCAGATAGTCTAACTAGGTAACTGAAATCTGAACTGATCAGATACAGTTTCCCACAATCTGAGGAACTGATCATCAGAGTGTCTTCTAACTATTTGCCTTTTTGTCTTCATTAAGTCTCTTCAGTGGGAGATGCTTTTCAGCGACCCAGCAACTTGTGTCTTTTCGGTGACATTGAAATTTCAGGCATTTGTGCGTTTCAGATCGCCACGAGTCTTCGTATACTCATGCTTCTTCGGATAGCAGTCAGCTTCAATGACCTTCATTAAGAGTTTTGCTTAGAAAAGTATTTGTCCTCAAGGCTCAGTGTTATTGGTAAGTGTGCGCTGAAACTGCTACAACTATCTGATCGGTTGATCAGTATGTGATTCCGCACGGGGAACTGATCGTTGTTTCAGATGGTGATTAGATAGTGATCCTGGGTAACTGAAATCTGAACAGATCATATTTAGTTACCCACAATCTGAGGAACTGATCCTCAGATTATCTTCTAACTATTTGTCTTTTTGTCTTCATTAAATCTCCTTCAGTGGAGGATGTTTTTCAGCGGCCCAACAAAAAGTATTGTAATGTGTGCATACATTCAAGACAGTTTTTATATCCAAATCATTTTACTAGCCGTAAAAAACGAACTTCTTACACATACAAGGTTTCAAAAAATGTAGGGCGTGACATTACAACACAATCAAGCCTCAAGTCATAACGAGACATTCCAAGATGTAACTTAAGTCGGCAATTTTTTTTTAATTTATATTTATATATGTATATCAAATTCGCAAAAAAAATTAATTTTATTGATTCATATGATAATTTATATGTTGAGTTCACAAATTGTTAAAAAATTTAAACGTATACTTATATATTTTATTTTATTTTTAAAAAAAATCAATTTTCCTATTAAAAGACTCGCCTTAAGACGCGTCATTTGTCGCTTTATCTTACGCTATATCTTACATCTTACGCTATATCTTACAGTTGTGCCGCCTTGTTCTATTTTATAACGTGAGGATTGCACCTCACACCATCACACGACTTTTAAAACCTTGTACAGATATATTAGAAAGGGGTGATAAATATACCACATAATTTAATGGATCTATCACAATTGATGCTTCACAATTGATGGTATATAAAGTAAAAGTTATGGTAGGAAAATTAATTCGATATTAGAAATGTTATTACAAACCCATTATTTTTCAAAGAAAGATGAATATTCTCGGATCCCTTGAAAACTGTAAAAGGAGTGAAAAACCAAAATTGGAACTAATTATTAAGCGAACAACTTAAAGGGTGACAAGTGTTGTAGATATAATCATCAACTCATTCGATAGCGAGGTGCACTCAAAACATTGTTTATCCTTCTCCAGACATGACGTTTTACTATTTTATCTTTCAGCGCCCTTTTGAATATGTAATTTGATATATTTATCTCGTGTATTATTTTATTAATTTGATACACTTATCTTCATAAAAACAGATACCTGGTGTATATACATGATAATTAATATATAATCAATATAAGTATCCTAATTACATTGAAGGGTCTGATTATGGTGGAATGTATGATAAAGTTGTTAGTAAGTCCTCTAAAAAATTAGCTATAAAGGAGCTTGGTCAAAAGAACCGGGTTGGTCAAACTGAAACAGGCTGGTTCAAAAAAAAAAATGATACGAAAAACATAATATTTTCTAAATTTATTACAAATATGTAACTAGACATCGATCGGTGATGTTATAACTATGCAACTTTTAATTTACATTTATATCTTTAATTGCCTAGTTAAATACATAATTAATTGGTAAACTTTACTATAATGATACATACATAACTAGTGTTTTTATATGTAAAAAGTATCCAACAAAAGCCTAAATTGATCACACAATCATTTTTGTAGGTTGGGTTAAAAGAAGAATGGATATAACCCAAATCATGTGAATAGGAAATACACAAGATGAGAAGGGGAAAAAGAACAAGTGGTGGTGGGGGTTGGACCTTCGAGCATTGGCGTTGTGGGTAACTGGTAATGATGTTGTCTTGTGGGAGAATGTGAAAACGATGCATCAAAAATTGAGGTTTCTCCATCAAAGCTTATACAATACAACAATTTAAATAAATGTTATGTGCATGGTTTATTTTAACATATTAATGTTATATGCATGATTTATTAATTTGTGTTTAATTAACCTTTTGCACTTGTGAAAGTATGTAGTTTGAGTAACTTGATCGATTAAAAAGGAAATAAGAATATTATGTACCGTAAATTCAAAGTGTAATTAAGCGCTCAAAGTTTGGTATTCACTAAAGAAAGTGTCTGTTTCGAATCATGTACATTGCAATAAATAATAAAATACACAACGTTTCATATATCATGAATCATTCAACTTGTGGTTAACAAACTTAACCATTGTTAAGTTTGTACTTCCATTACAAAAAATAATAATTTTAATTGGTAAAATATCCGAAAGTTCTATTAAGCTTTTATTATCACCTTTTATAAATGAATTGTCTCATGCGTGTCTTTGAAGAGGTGTAGCAAATACAGCCGCACATGATCCATGAGAGGGCTAATTTTTTATATACTCCCTCCGATTCAAAATAAGTGATACACTTTCCTTTTTGGGGTGATTCAAAATAAGTGATACACTTTGAAAAGTTTCCTTATTTGGCAAAAAAAATGGGACCCACAACCACTAACTATCTACTTTAATAAAGTGAAATGACCACTTTACTCTTACTTTTTACTTTTAAACATCATTAACCTTATTTTATTCAAAAGTTGTGGGACTCATTCCCCACTAATCATCTAATTAATCTAATTTAATCATCATTATAATTTTTTGCCTCAAAACTGTGAAACCCCAAGTGTATCACTTATTTTGAATCGGAGGAAATACGTCTAATTTATATATATACTCTTAATGTTTTAAGTCAATTCAATAATTTAATACAAATAAATTAATAAAACCAAGTTTATAAATATATTTTGTATTTAGGGGCCCGCTTTCGTCTATTCGTACATAACCTTCAGAATTTCAGAGACGCCCTGATTATTGTCTTCTCCTTGATGCTTATATTACGCTTTTGGATCGTCTCTACGAGTCTTCGCCCTTATGGCAATAACCATTGTTATACTATCTTGTGGTTAACATTATATAGCCATAATTCTGATCAAATTCGTAGGCATATTTGATTAGCCGTCTATATAATATAAACATTGTAGATGATGAGGTTAGTAGGGATTACCTATGTATATATAGGTAAATCCTCAAACCCTAAACATGAAGATGGGCTTTTATGTTCACGAGCACATGCGTCACAATTGGATCCGCCACTACAACTGTCAAGTTGAAAACTTTTGTTACTTGAAGAGTTATCAGCGCCTGTCAGGTTATCAGCGCCTGTCAAGTTATCACCACCTGTCAAGTTACCACCGCCTGTCAGATTATCAGCGTCTGTCATTGGAAGCGCCTGTCTTATTGGCTGACGTCCCGTCATAATGGCGCTTTATGATTGCTTTATTGCCGTCATAATAAGTAAAGCGTTACATTAGACGATTGACGATTAAGGTAGCTCAAGCACTCACGATCATCATTAATGTACCAACGCTCCATATACTTGAGACTAGCCACATAAATACATGGCCTAAATCATTGTCGAGGCATCATATACAGAGACAGACTAAAAAAGCCTAAAACCCAGAGTTCGTATACTCTCACTTTCACTTTCATACTCAACCTTGATCACCCTAGGTTCGCCAAGAGCTTGTTGGGTCTGCACGGTGGTTATCACATGAGATCCAAGGTTGACGTCACATAGTCTTCGTGTTTGACAATCGTTGCTCGAACATTGGCGCTATTCGTGGGACACGTTTTTACACGGCGTTTCACTTTTCCAAAAATTTTCTTCTCAGTAATCAACCGTTTCTATGGAGGCAACACATCCATCGCAGATCACTTCTTTAGCGCCACAAAAACCACTACCGTGAATACCACTGCACCGGAAGCGGTGATGACCTCGCCTATTCGTACCATGGAACCATACGTTGATTTTGAGTGGACAGTGTCGGATGTAAGGTCGACACGAGGGTATTCCTCTTTAACAAGTCCCCTTTTTTCCACAAGGCTGGCTGGAACAAGTTCGTTTGCCTCACCACAGCCAGCAACACCCATCCCTCCAATTCAGCCTCTTTTGTCCCACGGGAAAAGCTCTCAGGAGGATGGCATGCATCAGGTCAGACAGCCTGTTTTAAACTTTCCCCAGACCGCTACGCCAGGGGTGCGGGAGGATCCAATTGTGGAGTTACTTCGAAGGTTGGCACAGAGTACTCAGCCACCACCACCGCCTCCTCCTCCACCTACTTCATCGGACCTGTTGTCTCAGTTGGTGGCGGCGTTGCGCCCAGCCCCGTAGCCAACGCTTGTCCAACCAGTAGATCCGTTGTCACAATTATTGGAGCACTTAAGGCAACCACCCATTCACACCCTACCACCACATCCACCACAGGACACATCTAATGACATGTTGCGCGTGTTGCAAACACTAGTGGCAGCAGCCGCACCACCCCGAGCAGCGACTATGCCTTTGTCGGTGGTTAGTTCGAAGTTATGTGACTGGGTGGCCAGATTCCCACTCCCAGATAAGCAAAAAGTTTCATCCATCGTTGGTACTTACGACGGTACACGAGATCCCGATGACCACCTTCCTCTTTTTGAACAGGCCATTATGACAAAGAAATGGCTAGACCCAGTCGCTTGTCACATGTTCCCTGGCACATTGCAGGGTTTCGCTCGTGATTGGTTCGCCGACTTACCGGACAGGAGTATTCAAGACTTTGCAGATCTAAAGGCTAAATTTGTGACTCACTTTGTACAGCAAAATAAGCAGCAGAGAACTCATATAGAAGCGCATTTGCTGCGACAAAGGGAAGGTGAGGGGTTACGCGACTTCATTCAGCGTTACACGCAGGAGTGCCAGAAAATTGCCGCGTTACCCGAAAGTCAACAAATTTCAGGTTTTACCCTCTCCTTGCTCCCAGGACAACTGCAAGAGAAGCTGATCAAGCGAACTCCAGTGACTTTCAAGGAAGCCACTGACCGAGCATATGATTTCCTCAGATCCAAGGAAACTATTACTCTCACAAGGGGAGTTCTCAACAGGAGAGACAAATGGGGGAGCTCGTCAAGCGCTAGACCTGACAATCGCCAGGACACCAGGCAGGATAGCAGATGTGACAACCGCATAGATTTCAGGCGAGATGACAGAAGTAGCAGGAGGCCTACTCCCTATGATCGTGGTATAGGTCCCAATCTAAGTAAAAGTCCAAGCGAGATATTGAAGACAGAGCAGGTGGGGTCATCTTTCAAAGCACCTCCTCAGATGTTACACAAGTCTGGCAAGAAAAATATGAGCAAACGCTGTGATTTCCATGAAGATTATGGTCATGATACTAATGCATGTAGAGAGCTAAAGGCTGAAATCAAGCGTGCCTTAGAGGAGGGGAAATTAGAACATCTCGTACCAGGCGCAAGACAACAGGCAACAAAAAATCCGGCCAAAAAGGCTTATAGTTGGCAGAAGAAGGGAGACAATGGTGATCATCCTGGACCGCCTGATGGCCAAGTGCTCATGGTTCGAGGCGAGGCATCGTCTAATAGAAAAGCATCGGTCCTCTAAAGCTGGATGATGGTTCCTATTTCAATTCCCCCAGTAGCAGCTACTTCCAATAATCATGTTGTCATTAAGATCCGATTGTCCAATTATGAGATTAACAAATCTTATGTTGATACAGGCTGCTCTACTGACATTGTGTTTGAGCATTGTTTCAGGAAGTTACCCCAAACAGTCAAGGACACAAAAAGACCAGCGCAGGCACCGTTGGTCGGTTTTTCTAGAGAAACACACTGGCCTGTGGGAGAAATAACTTTACTGATGATGATGGGGGAATATCCACAGTATAGGGTTGAAATGGTAGACTTTGCCATTTTCAACGCCCCTTCAGAATACAACGTTCTTCTTGGCAGACCATCGCTAGAGAAGTTCAAGGCCATACCTTCCACTATTCACGGTATGGTGAAGTTTCCTACTCCATCTGGAGTTGCTACTGTCAGGGGGCAGATGTCATGGCCACAGGAATGCAAGCAAGTCGAAAAGCCAAAGCAAAGCACCGATCGGGCTACACAGGCGGAGGTCACGGAAGGTCCAGAAACCAAGGTAGTACTCAATGCCAATTTTCCTGATCAACCTGTCATTATTGGCTCACAATTACCTTCGCAGATAAAAAACAAACTCATTAGTTTGTTAAAATCACACCTAGATGTTTTCGCATGGCAGACATCTGATATGACAGGTGTCCCTAGGAGTTTTGTCGAGCACGCTCTAAATGTCAATCCAAACATTGTCCCGATCAAGTAGAAAAAGCGCGGGCTTGCCATTGATCGCAGCAAAGCATCATGTGAACAAGTCAACCAAATGGTGGAAAGTGGAGTCGTCAGGGAGGTAAAATACCAAACCTGGATTGCTAACCCGGTCATGGTCAAGAAAAGTGATGGTTCATGGCGGTTATGTGTCGACTTCAAAGATATCAATAAAGCATGTCCGAAGGATAACTACCCACTTCCAGAGATTGACTGGAAGGTAGAATCCTTAGATGGCTTCCAGCTAAAATGTTTCTTGGACGCTTACAAAGGTTATCACCAGATCCACATGAAGCGCATTCACGAGGATAAGACAGCTTTCCATACAGACCAGGGCATCTAATGTTTCCAAAAAATGCCATTTGGTCTAAACAATGAAGGTGCAACCTACCAGCGCTTGATTGATCAGGTATCTACTGTTTCCCAAAAAAAATGCCATTTGGTCTAAAAAATGCAGGTGCCACTTACCAGCGCTTGATTGATCAGGCTTTCAAGGATCAGATTGGACGAAATGTGGAAGCTTATGTCGACGACATTGTCATCAAAAGCAAAGCGGAGGATATCATGTTGGCAGATATAAAAGAAACTTTTGAGGCACTGCGGAGGATCAACATGAAACTTAACCCCTCCAAATGCAGCTTTGGCATGGAAGAAGGCAAGTTCCTAGGGCACATCATCACGCCAAGAGGTATTAAAGGTAATCCCAAGAAAATACAGGCTGTTTTAGACATGGTCTCCCCATCCACCAAAAAGTAGGTGCAAAGTTTGAATGGTAAGCTAGCAGCACTCAGCCGCTTCCTCTCAAAAGTAGCTGATCGATCTCTACCTTTTTTCCAAACTTTGAAAGGCTGCATAAGGAAACAAGATTTTTCATGGACACCTGAAGCTGAATCAGCCTTTCAAGAGCTAAAGCAGTTTTTGGCCATCCTTCCTACGCTCACAGCTCCTGTACCAGGAGAAAAATTGGTGGTATACCTAGCTGCTTCTATGGAATATGTTAGCGCAGTTATGATGGCGCAACATGGGTCTACCCAAATGCCAGTTTATATTATTAGGCGGGTGTTGAAGGGTCCAGAAATAAATTACCCGTGCTTGGAAAAATTAGCCCTTGCTTTGGTACATGCAACTAGGCGTTTGAGGCGTTATTTCCAGGCTCACCCTATTCATGTCTTAACAGACATACCAATTAAGCACGTGCTAGGAAAGCCTGAGGTGTCAGGACGGTTGGCTAAGTGGGCAGTGGAATTGGGGGAGCAGGAAATCTCCTTTCATCCAAGAACTTCTATGAAAGGTCAGATCTTGGCCGATTTTATTGCCGAGATAGACGAAGAAGAAAAAGAAAGGCAAGTCCAGGAGGGGGAAGATACCCCATGGACACTTTTCACTGACGGTGGCTCTAACTTGGAGGGTTCTGGAGCGGGTTTAATTCTTACAAACCCCAATAAAAATGAGTATACTTATGCCCTTTAGTTCGAGTTTCCCACAACTAATAATGAAGCGGAGTATGAAGCTTTGTTAGCAGGCTTGAAAATTTCCAGGAAAATGGGGTTGAAAAGCATATCTGTATTTGTAGATTCACAGCTTGTTGCCAACCAAGTCAGTGGAGCATTCGTTGCGAACCAAATCTCCATGCAGCTATACTTAGAAGAATCTAAAAAGGTGATCTCAGAATTCACGAAATTTACCATTGAGCAAGTGCCCAGAAATCGTAACAAGTTAGCTGACGCACTAAGCAAGTTGGCTTCGTCCGCCTTTGCACATCTTAAAAAAGAATTACCAGTGGAGATCTTGACAGAAAAGTCCATTGCGCGACCAAAGGAGGTTACCACTGTTGCAGAGGAAGAATGTTGGATGACTCCGATCTTAAATTTCCTCAAACATGATGTACTACCGGCTGATCCACAGCTAGCAAGGAAAATTCGTATGAAGTCACCAATGTACACGTTGGCGGACAACTGCCTGTTTCGCAAATCTTATTCGGGGCCACACCTATGTTGTGTTGGCCCAACACAGGCTAAAAATATCATTGAAGCTGTACATAGCGGCACATGCTGCCTCCACGCAGGTCCACGCTCTGTCACTGGTAAAATCATGAGATTGGGGTACTTTTGGCCAACGATGCATCAAGATGCAGGGGAGTAAATCGAAAAGTGCATAGCCTGTCAACAAAATGCTTCTGTCGCCAAATTGCCAAAGCAAGATCTTATACCTGTTACCACTACATGGCCATTTTACAAATGGGGGATCGACATTGTTGTGCCATTTCCACCCGGCGTTGGCAATGTCAAGTTTCTCATATTTGTTGTTGACTACATTACAAAGTGGATATAGGCAAAGCCCTTGACAACTATCACTGGGAAGCGAGTTATCAATTTTGTCTGGGAACACATAGTTTGCAGGTTTGGGGTACCGCATGTCATGGTAAGCGATAATGGCAAGCAGTTTGCAGAAGGTCCGTTCAAGGCTTGGTGCTCTGACATTAACATACAACAGAAATTCACGTCAGTGGCAAATTTTCAAGCCAATGGCCAAGTCGAGGTCATGAACAAAGCCATCGTGAAAGCAATCAAAGCAAAATTGGGCCGGCGCAACACTGCATGGGTGGATCTATTACCAGGTATCCTTTGGGCTCATCGAACCACCCCAAGTACAACTACATTTGAAACACATTTCAGCTTGGTTTATGGCACGGAAGCAGTCATTCCTCCAGAAATTACTCATCCAACTCAAAGGGTTATGGACTTCCACCCGGAAGAGAATGAGGAAGCACTACGAGAAAACTTAAACATCGCAGAAGAACGTAGGGAGATCGCTCTCATCAAACAGGCCGCCAGTCACATGCAGATGGCAAAATATTACAATCAGCGAGTCCATCCTCTCACTTTTCAGCTAGGCGATCTGGTATGGAGGAAGAATGAGGCCAGCAGGGTAGAAAGTCAAGGCAAGCTAGGCCCTACATGGGAAGGCCCTTATCAAGTACTTCATGCTAATGACAATGGGTCTTACACCTTGTCAGACATGGACGGACAGCCTATTCCCAGGACATGGAATGTCATGAACCTGAAAAAGTGTTATGTTTAATAATTTGGTTTGATCATGTATCCCAACTTTTATTCAATAAAATCAATGCGATAACACTTTTTATTATGTACAATGTTACAACACATGCATGCACAAATGACATAGTCAAGAACATAGTTCAATATAAATTATACCAAGTCAAACAAACAACTTTGCTTGGCCTATACACATACATTCAATTTCATCTTTTGATCAACTTGATAAAAGATAAGCACTTCCTATTCGGAAGCGAGATCCTCGCGAGTAAAACATTTTTTCACCGGTTCACCAACAAATACATACATAATATCTAGAGCAAAGTACACGCATAGAAAGAAACCAAGTAATTTCAATCATAGAAATTCCACAAAATATATTCAAAGGCTACAAAGCAATAATCCAATCACAAAAAAAACCAAGTCACAAAGTCATAACGTATCACATGCATGAACAAATAAGCTAAAGATGTGGCTGTGCCGACAATAAGGCAATAATAGCTGGAAGTGGCAACTCCAAATCTTGCACCAGGGTAGTCATAATGGGAAAATCCTTGTCTGCAAATTTCTCACTCGCACGCGTCATGTTACCATGCGTTGCAGGGTCCAAAAAAGGCAAGCTCTCGGGAGAAATATTGGGGAGTACATCTTTCACTTTTTTGCTGGCAAGATGTCTCCTAAACATATGAGAGGCACGGTTAAAGTCTTTAAGAACATTAGCAACATCAGGATGTTTAAGCATCAAATCAAATAGCTGAGGCAATGCAACAACTAAATCTTTCCTCATCTGCATGGCAACATCGCGTTCTTCACGCATCTTGACCATCGTTTGCCTCATAGTCTCCAGCTCAACATCTTTTTCAATTACATGTTTCTCTTTTTGCGCCAACTGCTCATCACGGGCACTCAGGGTTGCTGACATCTCCTGTTTTTCCGTTTCAGCCTTAGTCAAAATGACCCCCTGCTGGGATATTTTCTCCCTAAGCATGTGCACTTCCTCTTGACAACGACTAGATGTAGTCTGCTCAAGCACTAGACCTTTCTTTAGAGAGGTAATCTCATCTTTGCTATTATCAACTTGCACCTGCAACTCGGCACATGACCCCTTTAATTCCCCATGTTCATTGCTTACAAGCTGTCGGACATAATCCCTAAAACAATTGAACATATTTATATCTGCTGCACCAATTACACCCTCTGCACTCCCGTTTATAGATCTTGATGGCACACCCTCGCTAGTTGAAATAGGCAGGGTAGTACATTGCAAAACGGGACACTGTGTCATGCCAAAATTTCGGCTCGATGCTAACATGGTAGATCCAAAAGGAGCGTTGATCATCCCAAACATACTACAGGTTGAACCAATTGTGGCGCTTGCTCCAAATGATCCAGTATTACCACCAGGATTTACCAAAGTAGCATTTGAGGGAAGATTAGAGGGGAAAGTCAATTTTGGCACCTTCGGCAAAGGGATGTCATAATCGCTTACATCTAGACTCACCGCCCTTTTACCAAGTCCTAACATATCTCGGTCATCCAATCTGGGATCTGGAATTGACGTTGCCCCCAGGTAATCGAAGTCCTCTACATATTCACAATAAGATCGTTAAATAACAGGTAATAAGTTGGCAACGACTATAATTATAGTGTTACCTGTTTCATCTTCGTTGTCACTCTCAGCAATAGTCCTGGACAGTGACTTTTCATTATCAGCGGCATCTGTGAAACATAAAGCATACGCTTACCTTTTACCATAGTGAATACATATGTGTAGAGGTTGTGCAATTACCTGGTGTCGAGTTTGATGTCACCTCGTTGGTTGAGGTCGTGTTTATCCCAGAATTAACATGCGAAGTGGCACCAGTTTCTTGTTCACCAAGGGTAACATCAGCAGGATGACTTTCAATCTCATACTCCATAAAAGCAGGATCTCCCTCCATGAAATCCATCAAGCTCATGGCTGCAGGAAACGTACAATGAGTCGGTACCTGTAAAAAGATAATATAAAAGCATGACAATATAACAACAAGAACCCACGTTTCCCGGTCTCCGAGTCCACTATCACAGGCTTCATCCCTTCAGCCCAATAATCCGAAATACCAGCTAACACCAAGGCACCTTCCTCATAAACTCGAAATACAATTGACTTTCTTAAAATCTGCTTGCACAGCCTTTCGCTTTGAGGCGTCAGGACTGGAGCATCGTTTAACGATTTGTCAAACCCAATTCTCCATTTGAACAAGTTACTAGCCCAAATATTTCTGAAAGCGGCATCGACAAACACATATTTATATCTCCAATTCCTATGACTTAAAACACTCCCGAATAAATTTTTTCTTTCTATCTTTTAACTCTACAGAAAACCAATCATGAGATTTCATCAGCTTATAACACGCCTTAAACAAAGGTACTGAGGGTTTTATTCCCATTGTCACCAATAACATCTCAAAAGTCGTGACTTTTGATACAGCTACTGGGTGTAACTGTGCAAACCCCAACTTGAAGTAGTTCAACACACTCAAATAAAAAGCAGTGGCCGGAAATCTAAAATTGGAGTGGGAAAGGTAATGGATATAGAGGGCTACTTTTCCTTGCGGTCGGGAATGGGCTCGTTGGGTTGATGTAGGTACAATAGCATTATATTTCCTAAGGCATGGATACTCATCCATAAGTTTTGTTAGCATTTTGTCGTTGACTGTGCTAGGGCTCCGAGCAACTGATGGAGTTTCCACCACAATCGCATCTGACACTGGCTCTCCCATGTTAAAACAACGACAACTACAATATGCCTAATAAAATAACAAGGGATATAAGCTATTACTAACTACAGGGGTGTAAGCAAAGCAATTCAATGGAGAGTCAGAGACGTACCTGTAAGGTAGCGAGCAACCCAGTTAAACCTGCAGCAAGACATACAATTACAGTTAGGAAAGAGTTAATTATTTAAAGCGTACAAAATAGTCTGCCGGTCAGGGACTAGCCGCCGGTCAAGGGCTGCCCCTAAACCGCCGGTCCACCTCGGCAAAACCCTAACCCGCCGCTAAACCCTAAACCGCCCGCTAAACCCTAAACCGTCGGTCGACCTCGGCTAAACCCTAAACCGCCGGTCTAAACCCTAAAAAATGCCGGCCTCGCCTCCGCCGCCGGTCCACCTAGCCGGTGGTCTGCACGAATTATCGACTTGCGCTGCCGGTCTACTGCGAACTGCCCTGCGACCGTCGGTCTCCCCTAACCGCCGGTCTGCACGAATTATCGACTTGCGCCGCCGGTCTACTGCATACTGCCCTGCGACGGCCGGTCTTGCTTGTACCGCCGGTCTGTCGACTTGCGCAGCCTGCGCTACCGGTCCGTCTCGCCGCCTCCGCCGGTCACGAACAACCTCAATCAAAGGCTGGCCGCCGGTCAAGGGCTGGCAGCCGGTACACTAAAAAAAACCGAAAGAAGACTTACGAGTGATGATAGTTCTGACTTGCAAACCGTTGTTTTGGCAAATCTTAACTCAGGGGCATGATGAGGTTAGTAGGGATTACCTATGTATATATGGGTAAATCCCCAAACCCTAAACATGAAGATGGGATTTTATATTCACGAGCCCATGCGTCACAATTGGATCCGCCACTACAACTGTCAAGTTGACAGCTTTTGTTACTTGAAGAGTTATCAGCGCCTGTCAGGTTATCACCGCCTGTCAAGTTATCACCGCCTGTCAAGTTACCACCGTCTGTCAGATTGTCAGCGCCTGTCATTGGAAGTGCCTGTCTTATTGGCTGACGTCCCGTCATAATGGCGCTTCATGATTGCTTTATTGCCGTCATAATAAGTAAGGCATTACATTAGACGATTGACGATTAAGGTAGCTCAAGTACTCACGATCATCATTAATGGACCAACGCTCCATATACTTGAGACTAGCCATATAAATACATGGCCTAAATCATTGTCGAGGCATCATATACAGAGACAGACTAAAAAAGCCTAAAACCCAGAGTTCGTATACTCTCACTTTCACTTTCATACTCAACCTTGATCACCCTAGGTTCGCCAAGAGCTTGTTGGGTCTGCACTGTGGTTATCACAGGAGATCCAATGTTGACGTCACATAGTCTTTATGTTTGACAATCGTTGCTCGAACAGTAGAGTAGATTTTTTTCGTTTAGAATATTTGTAGCATCTTTTGATGGCAGCTATGATTTTTTATCTTAAATTTTTACCTACATTTATACAATTTATTAATATTAATGAAAAATGTTCAAGGACATCTATTATTATTGTAAAGTCCTAAGATACAAATCTCAGTCATTTTATCAGTCAACCTCCAAATAACCACCACCACCAAAATCACATGTGATTCAACACATCAATACCACCACAATCCTATGTGTATTAAATCACATGTGATTGCACACCGCCGACCACCACCACCTCATTTGTATTAAATCACATGTGATTCAACACAGCCGACCACCACCAACCTCTGTCGGCCACCGTCTCCATCACCGGCAACCCTCGCACCGTCGGCTGCTTTCAGTCACATGTGATTGCGTATACAATGACATGTGATTGCGTGATTGCGTATACAATGACATGTGATTTGCGTGATTGCGTATCCAATCACATGTGATTGCGCCGGCGGCGGGCGGCGGCGTGTGGCGGCGAGCCGGCGACTAGAGGTGGTCGGTGGTGGTTGTATATTGAATCACATGTGATTTGATGATAGTGGTGGTTGTATATTGAATCACATGTGATTTGATGATGATGATCGTTAAATGTTCTTTTGATCTAATAATTAAAATTTATCCCTTAAAATTTTATAATAATCAAAGAATTCTCTGAATACGATTAAAAATAGTTTATTTGATATTTTAAGGTAAAACTCAAAAGAAGAATGAGAATGATTAATTGAAGCAACACGCTTTTCTCTATTTGATATTTTGATTATTTGGACCCTGAAGACATTGTCTCTTTGTCTAGAATTTAAATGACATCTTCTCTGCAGATTACCTTTTCCGTGGGACTTTTACTTCACCTTGTTTCAATTTAGAGAAATAATATTTAGTCGTACAATTTAGTCCTGTCTATAGGCTTACTAACTTGATAGGATGACATGTGTAATCGACTAATTCTCTCTCTTAATATTATCCCTTGATTTTAATACATGTATTCATCTAATGAGTAGGACTAAATGGTAGGACTAAATACCATTACTCTTCAATTTATTAAAAAGAGCGGTGCTCCTTAATTCAGTTGTATGCTGCAATTATGAGTGATTTAAAAAGAGCGGTGCTCAACATGTACAATTAAATTTTTAGGTGCGATTTAAGTTTTAATGGGGAAAATCGTATCAACATGCCTACGGACAATCAACAATTGTTCTTTGTCATCGGTTCTGTGGTGTTTACGAAAGCACAAGAATGATGAAATATTCAAGCACAATGAATTAAGATCGAAAGGGCCAATCGTTTTTTTATTTATTAAACATATGTCGAAGTTATGTTGGAATAACTCCGATTGGGGTTTTTAGTGCAGGGACTCGATGTTCTTTTGTTTAAGTTTGTAATTTTGATTACGTGTATCTAACTAACTTCTTGCCAGTTTGTGTATTTTAACGAAATTTATATCTTGCCATTCAAAAATACTTTAAGACACATATAGTTTATTTGCTTTAATACATCTAAAACACAACTTATTACGCGTAAATGCGAGCGAAGTGAGAACGTAACATACGCAAGTCTTACGCTCAAACCTTAGACCATCGTGTGGCAGTCTGATCAAATATCACGCATTGACGAGCCATGACGGAAAGTCCAAGCGAGCTTTTTAGAACTATGACTAGAAGTAGAACCCATATAATTGGTCGGGTCGCTGTTGTGATGAAAAAGTTAAGTTGCGTGCTACTTCTTTTGTAAAACTTAACTATCACTTCTAAAAAGCAAATACTCTTTATATGGTCGGTTTTTGAGTTTTATAGTTTTGTGGCATCGATTTTCTTTTACGTTTTTGCAATTTCTTTTATTGATTTTAATTCTAACATTTGCTTACATTTCTCGCCAAACAACATAGTTAGCTAGCTTTAATTTGAAATCTGTTTCTCACCGAAAAAAGCATTGAACACAAGCATATTAGTTTAAACTATATAGTAAGATTAATGAAAAATATAATTAAAAAACACAATGTTCGACATAATTATGCCGCTTTAATTTCAGTTTCTTTTTTTTTAACAACTGCAATAAACTTAAGACAGATTGAGTTTCGCCATTACTATCGATCACCCAACCCGCTTCAAGCATGGAATCTCCTAACAATAAAATAGTTTTCATAAAATAAATAAAGGTTGGAAAAAGGGAATTCTAGTAAATTTAATTGTAATATTAAGACTAATGTCTCATAACTATGAGAGAGTATAGGTGAAAGGTGGTGGAGGAGATGAGTATGGACGGCTAGTGGGATGAAGAGCTGTTCACTTCAGACGGTGGTCAGACGTAGTTTTTTCCAATCACATGTTTGACCTAATCATATCATTTTAAGTTCTTAACATGTAGTTCTACATTCTTTCGTCGGCCTATTCATATACATTATTTTATATTTTGTTAAAAATAGTGAGTCTGAGAGAGTCGGAAATAACTATTTAGGAGTATCACTATCACATACACTCAATTTATTTTTACATTATTAAATAAATTTTGAGTGGTTTTGATAGATTATTCACAAATGCCGTTTATTAATGAGTAATACGTTTGATTTTAAATCAAGGGGGGTTATTTTGAGCCCTGTGGTGTTTGTCTTTTGTGTTTTGTTTTTACTTATATTCTGCCTTGATTTTATATTATTTGTAGTTATTATGTTAGGTTTGTAATCGGTTAATTAAACCAATAGTTAATAAAAAGTTAAATCAGACTATCAATATATTATCCCCCAAGTAAGTCTAGTCTAACTAATAGAATGGCACAAAATATATGATTATAAAATGGAATAACGATTAAAGTACCTCTTAATAATTTTGGAAGCATAGTGGCTATATTTAAAACTTTGTAAACTTTGTAATAGATATTCATATATCCATTTCTTTTGCCAAAAACAAAAGAATTTGAGTTCAAATTCTCTTGAAATTGCAAGAATTTAGTTATTAATTTTTTTAGTTCAACTAAACTGTGAGTCAAAAATCAAGTCTGAATTTGAATTGAATAAAATTCTTGCAACTATAAAGACAATTGTGTACTCTCACTTAGCATTGACACTTAAATACTGTTTTTCCCCAATAATATATAGAACTATCAAATTTGAATTGAAGTATTCAGTTCGACAATAAAGCTAAAATTAATCAATTCGCATTTAACCAACACTATAATGAATAAGCATACTTGTTTCTAGGGGTTTTCGTTTGGATAATTTGGATATATCCGAACCAAATAGGTGAATCCAAATGGATTTTGGATTTCAAATGTTCAAACCAAACCGTCCAAACTAATTTAAATCCAAACCGACCCGAACCAAATTACAATTTGGATTGTTTGGATTTGTCCGAACCAAACCGTTTTTTTTTTTTCTTAATATACTTCACAAGACTACAAAAGTATATAACATAACTAATATTAAGTTTAATATATACAATTCCAAATGGGCGATGGGTGATGGGTGATTCACATATCAAATGGGAAAATTAAAGGAAGAATTGATAGGACTAAGATTTTGTGTGGAAACTGGACAGTCGATGAGATCATAGGTCATGTATTTCGTTTTTTGGATTTGGATTTAGAATGAGCCAATTAAGAAGTTAATAGCTTTAGAATCATAGAATATATCGTTAATTTCCATAGTCCCTATATTTAGTTTTCTAGAAATGGGCTAGAATTGTTTCATATATTTATATTTTATATATATTACTACTTGGATTTTTTGGACAATCCGGATTTTACAATGAAAACTAAATCCAATCCGAAAACCAAACTATTAATTTGGATAAAGTCCAAATCAATCCAAAAAACCATTCCGAACGATCCAATCCAAATTGTCCATTTACACAATCCGAATTTATGTAAATAGTGAACTTGTTTCCCCTGCTTAATCCATTTATTTTTATTTATAAAAATTGTTGAAAATAATGATAAAAAATAACCCGAGCTCTAGCCCAACCAAGAACACGAAAAAGTGGATAGTGGGGCGCGAGGTCCTAGAGTCCTAGTAGGGTCTTTGGCACTTTGACATGGACTTCCCTCCATATATGTATTTTGCACATTAACATTTTCAATTATTCCTTTATAAATATTTAGATTTACTATTATTAATACATTGATTGTTCTTGAAGTTCAATAAAAAGACAAACTTGTTTTGATATGTTAATTGAACCCAACTCATAATTCCAATTTAACAGGTTTGATCTTTTTTTCTTTTTTCTTTTTTATTTTTCAGTTAACATTTATATAATCATCTAATACATAACTTATAATAGAACACATCTTATCTTAATATACTACTTCCGTATCAAAATAAGTGATACACTTTTTATTTAGGGGTGAAACAAAATAAGTGATGCACTTCTAAAACTTACTTTATTTGGCAAAAAAGTGGGATTCAATCTCCACTAACTATCTACATTAATAAAGTAAAATTACTCTTTTGCCCTTACTTTTAGTTTTTAACATCATTAATATTACTTCATTCAAAAGAAGTGAGACTCATTATCTACTAACTATCCACTTTAATTTATTTTAAATTATTTTTCAATCTTTTACCTCAAAACTGTAATTTTTCAAGTGTATCACTTATTTTGATACGGAGGTACTATAACAAATTTAATTTCTTATACTATATTAAGAAAATTTATGAACTATAATCAATTTCATCAAAACCTAAAATGGTTCCTAATAGATGACAAATTTAAAAAACAAGTCTTATAAATACACTTATAAATTTATACAATGATTATGAAATTGTTATGCGATGTATATAAACTTAGGGGTGTGATTCAGAAATTTCCACTGGTTAAAAATATTCAACTGGAATCCATAATGTTAATATACATTGAGTTAAATATATCAACCTTTAACTTGTTTAGGTTCAGTTTGAACACTAATCATATACCCCATTTATAATCATGTTAGTGGTTGAGTTAAATATATCAACCTTTAACTTGTTTAGGTTCAGTTTGAACACTAATCATATACCCCATTTATAAACATGTTAGTGGTTTGAATGTGTTAAACGGGACAAACATGTCGCCTTATTAAATGTGTACGCAGAATCTACTAAAGTATATATATTTTTCTAAATATATTTATAAACTACTAAAATATTAATACAATTGTTTTTTAAACCTTTTTAATAATTAACCGAGTTAGCGGGTTGAACTATTTAAATTATCATCAATCCGAAACGAATCCGTTTAATAAACGGATAGGTTGATTGAGTATACCAAAAATTGACCTCAAACTTGTTTTTCTCAACTACAACTTATTTATTATTGTGTCGACGGATCGGAAATTATCACCCCTAAATTATAAACTCATATTTTAATGCGATAAAGTGGTTTATGGTTAAGAAAGATGATCTTAGACTTCACTCTTCTTGCTATCAATTCCCCACTAACTCTTTTCTATATATGCACAACTTTTTACAACATCATTTAAAACCTTCTAGATACTAATTTTATGTTACAAATATACATTTAAGTAGTTGGAATCATCATGACTTTCATATTTTTTTTATTTGCATGTTTTAGCAATAAAAAATATTTTAATCACATATATGTATTTTTCGTGGTAACTGATTTATTCAAGGCTTCTCTTGTTGGGTAGACAACAATTTTAATTTCTTTGGCACTTACACCCTCAAAAGTAACAACATCAATAACTATCCATATAAAAAACAAAATGAAGCAACAATTTTCATAATTTCTTGCAAATCATAAGCATCATATGTATAATTCTAATATATGCCAAAATTTTCAAACATTCTTGTGGATGTGGGGATGAGATTGCGAAGATTCCCACAATGGATAAATGTGGGGGTAAAGTGCATATATGAATATGATATCTTATCTTTTTCAGTTTCGTTGGAAATCAGCTTTTCTTTGATTGCCATCAAGTTCTACATGATTTATTAAAATTATAAAAATAATATGCTAGATAAAGTTATAAAAATATAATTACATAACCAGCATACATTTTTTTCTGTTTTAGCTTTTCCCTTGAGTAAATGAGGAAACGGGCTGTGTTGGGCTGACTGGGCTTAATTTATCATTTTAATACATAAAAAGTTCTTAGTACAACATTAAATTCAAATGCGTACTATTGTATTCTGAAACTCGGATATACAAATGAGATTGTATATGCTGTGTTACGATAGACGTATGTTGCCTGTTTGTACTCTACGATCCATGGTCCACCCCTCCACCACAATTTTTTTTTTACTACATTAACTCCAGAAAGTAAAAATAAAAAGTAATCAAATGTTAGAAATCTTCTGGTTTCGTTTGCTTGGATAATCTGAAGTCTTGATATATTTTCAGATTAAAGTATTTTGTCGGTACAATGAAATCCTTAATTGGATAAAATCAGATTGTTTAAACAAGAATAGAGAATTTGTGATGATATGAATTTCGTACCAGAAGAGAAAAATGACCAAAATCAGAGATCAAGTCTCTGTTTCACAAACTGCCGGGAACTGCTTTTTGGCAGTTTTAAAGCCATAAAGAACTGCTAAGAACCACCCAAAACCGGGTTGGATCCGGGTCTGATTTGATGGGTCGGAAAACCGGGTTTCAAATCCGCATTCAGATTTTCCATGCAATGTTTATAAAGGAATGTTAACCTAACTAAAAAATTCCCGCGCTGACCTGGAGGGGCTCTGCCCCTTGGACCCGCCAGGGGCGCTGCCCCCGGACCCCCTTGAGTCAGTGTATTCTGATCAGAATAAATTCAAACAAGTGTGCACTTCGCATCATCCTTACTTGTTCAATATTTATTAAGATTACATTTGGTCAACAAGTTTATCCCATTACACTTCAATAATATTGATGATACAAATCACCAACATCAAACTTGATCAGAGGCTATGACTTGCTTCTTTTCCACCTGGTTTTCATCATGTTGAGCCATTGAAGCTGGTGAAGATGAGGTCTCGAAAATGAAATACTTTAATTCAATAAAATCTTTAGCAGCGGAAAACACCATGGAAATAGAAACAAGTGCAAACAAGACGACAAACAAGATGATTAAAGACATGTTGATGAAGTTATAATGATGATAATGAAGTAATCCATGTACGATGAACATGGCAGCCAATGCTGATGTAGATGCAGCCACCACTGTCTTCCATATCAATTTGGGTATGTAATATGTACATCGATGCTTCATCAAGTTTTCTCTTTGTAACCTTATTTCCAGTCTATATTGACATATGTATGTATTTGTGTGTGTGTATATATATACTGTCAGGATCGATTAACTATATAGAAGTTAATAAACACCTTAGATCTAATTGACTATAGAAGTTGCAGCGGATCAACACTATATCAATGTAATTAAGAACAATGAACTGTAAATAATATGCGAAATTATTAAGAACACAGTTTCACAAAAAGCTTCAATGTATATTATCGAGTTAACAATACACACGTACGTTTACAATTCGTAAGGAACTATTTATAATAGTCCTTGAAGCTAAACTATTTACCCTAGTTATTCTAGGACTTTGATTTACATGCTATAACTATCTCTACGAAGATCTCGGACTTGATATGCTTCTAAAACGCGTATCAGTAGTAAACTGCAATCACCAGTAGTAAATTCATAACATCAGTAGTAAGTTTGGTGATCAGTAGTAAGTCCAATATCAACCGTCAGTAGTAACTACTATTGATCAGTAGTATCTTCAATAAGCTTGATCAGTAGTAACTTAGTTATAGTCTTCACCAGTATCAACTTCATCAGTAGTAAACATGTTCTGCCCCATCAATACTAAGTATGATCAGTACTAACTGCAGCATCAGTAATAAGTTGATCTGTGATTTTGTTCCAACAATCTCCCCCTAAACTTATTGATTATCTTTCAATCAACTAAGTTTCTTTTGTTCTTCTTGTTCCCTTCTTCTTTTCTCAAGGGTTCTTTGATTCTGTTGAAGCCTTTGTTCAATAATATATTTGTTGTTTCTTTTTGTAAAATAATTTAACTTGTTTTGGAACATAACAGCATCATAAGGTTTCATTAAAGTATTTATGAATATCTGATACATAGTCTTCTCAGAATGTGGATATTCTTTTTCATATAAGTACAGCTCACATACTTTGCCTGATTTTTCAAAAAAATACATATTGGCAGTAGGAATGACATTCCAAGCATACACATTTCCTGGATCTGTAAATTATTCTGGATAATTGTCTGGATAAAATGCAGCATCTATCATTTTTGTTAAGTATCCAGCACCAGACTCTTTCCATGATTTCTTTGTCATTCTAGGTTTTCCAATAATCAGAAGCTTGATTACATCACTTCTAGAGCATGATCTGATCAATGGTAACCATCCAGTAAATCTCTGCACAATTTTGTCTTCCCTTATGACCTCTATAACATTGTTTTGCATAACCCTCCAGTTGATAATTGGATTGTTCTGCAATGGAGCAACAGGCATTTCAAGAACAGGCACAATTTGTGTTTTTGATTTCTTTTGAGTGCTTTGTTCTTGATCAACAATTTTTCTTTTCTTTGATTGGGGAGTTGAGGTATTACCAGTAGTTGATACACTACCATCCTTGATTAATTTTGAACTGATTGGAATTAAGGCTTTGGCTTTCTTTGTTTCTTCAGCTTCTTGTTCAGCCAAGTCTTTCTTCTTTGCAGCACAATATTTTTCAATGATAGTCATCATCTTCATTCTGCCGAATGACTTTGCACTATGCCCTTTTGTCTTCAAATACTCAATCATATTGGCCTTCTGTTCATATACATCATCTGTTAGCTCACTTTTAGTTTTCTTGCATTCAGAGACCAAATATTCAAGGCATTGTATATGTTCTTCTTCAACTTTTCTGAGCCTTTTGAATTCTGCCTTTTGAGCTTTTATCTGAATTTCCTCTGTTTGAACAGATATTTGAACAGGAATTTCTCTTTGAACCTTCCTTTTGTTTTCCTCAAGTGCTTGATACAGCTCCACTTTCTCCAAAAATTTCTTATGTTTTATTCTCCATCTAGATTGCGTATCTGCTCTGACATGATTAATCTTGTTTACCATGTGATGACCTAATGCTCTATTGGGATAATCCTCATCATAGACTTCTTTTCCTTTTCCAATGCAAGCAGATGGTGGAGGTGGAATGTATTTCATATCAGGGATACCCATCATCAAAAGTTTTGGATAAAACAGATGTAGTTGATCTTCTGATAAGATTTTAGGGTGTGGAGGAAGTGTACATTCATCTACCTCAAACCAATTCACATTATCATCAATGTCAGGTATGATAAGTGGTTGATCAGGTGTTGGTGGTTTGGAGATGATTACATGTCTTTCTCTTTCAATTAGCTCTGGAAGCTGTAATTTTTCTTCTTCAGTAGTAACCAAAGTAGTTACTACTGGTTGGACTTCAGAAGTTACTACTGATAGGGCATCAGTAGTGTTTGTGGCTTTTACTTCCTCTTCTTTACTTACTACTGCTATTATATCAGTAGTAGGAGTTACTACAGATACTTCTTGTTCTTCCATAGTAGCAGTAGTAATAGGCTCATCTTCAGTAACCATCATTTCTGGGCCTTCATCAACTTTTGTTTCTTTTAAGTTTAGGAGAGAGGATGATGCTGCTGCAATTGATTCATCAATCATGGTTTGAATGTTGTCCTTCTCTCCCTTAGTGAGCTCAACTGGTGGAGCCTCACTATCATCAACTTTCTTTTTCAATTTTCTTATTATCTTGGTTTGTTGATGAAGCCTGTGTTCATATAGCCTCATCCGTTTGTTGATGGTATTAACATGCTTTTTCATTGCAGCCATAGTTTTCCCTTGGTTTGTAAGATATGTAAGACAATTTTGTACAATGGATTCAAGAGAATCCACTTTTGCCGTCAATTGTTGGATTTTAATACTGCCCTCACTCCATCTAGCAAGATCATCGGGCTCACTAACAGGTACATTGGTTTGAAGGTTTTCCATCCTATCTGTCAAATCAATAGATCTGCCCTCATCACTTCTTGGTGATTCATTGGGTCTTTTAGACATCCTCTTCTTCCTAGAAGAAGCAGAGATGCCCCCCTTGTGGTTTCTTGGCACCGGGGTCCTTTGAGTAACTCCTCAAATGAGTCATCACTCAAAGTTGCCGAGGTCTGGGTCTTAGTGATGTTCTCACTTTCCTGTGCACCCACCTTTGGGGCATCAGTAGTGAGAGCCCTCGCCTCATGTCCTCTCTCCTCCTTGGAGGACAACTCTTGGAGCATGGGGTTTGACTCAATTTGTCCCCTGGTGTCCTTAGAAGAAATATTCTTTCTTTGATAAATTGTGGAAATATTTTTCGTTTTATCTGGTAGGTCTTCCACAGAGTGAAGAGTAGCACTCTGCAGATTTATGTCAAGTTCCTGGGACACATTCAGGACTTCTATGTTAGTGGGTGATTGAGTGGCTGTTTGGGGTGGTGTTTGGGCTGTATTTGGGGGTGATGGAGTGGGTTGAGGTTCAATTTGGGTTGTATCTATTATTGAACCCTCTCCAATTTGTGTTTGATCTTTGATCATATTTGGAAACAATGGGGTTTCCTTGCCCGAAAATTTAAATTGTTTTCTCATATTTGATAAAACTTTCTTGTTCAACTCTGGAATAATAAAAATGTTTTTGGGAGTTGACAAGTTTTGTAATTCAATGTTAATGATATGTTGGAGAAATCTGGGATACATTAAAATTTTTGTAGAACTAAGATTTCCCAACATACCTTCAAAAATCATTTGAGAAAAATTAAATACTTGGTCTGTGCATAAGCAGACAACAGCAGAGGCTATTGCCTTATTAAACTCATTCCAAGTACTTCTTTTTGGAGAAATACAATGCTGAATAGTATGTACTAAAAATTTCCATTGTGGGCAGAGAAGACCCTTTTGAAAAGTTACTATGTTGAGTCTCCCCTCATAACCCATTTTGTTTATAATTTCAGCAATGAATTCCTTAGGAAGAGTAACCATACCTGCATCATCGTGTAGTTGGAGATGGTGTCGAATTAATTGCTCGGTGATCGTGATCGTCTTTCCATCCACCGATGATTTTATCATAGGTGCAGTTGCACCTTCTGTTCTTTCTGCATTGGTCCAAAAATCCACCAAGTGCTGTTGATAGGCTTTCGGTTTCACCGTTGATGCGAACTTAATGTATGAGTTCTTTAAAAATTGCACTATTGGTCGAAAGTCTTTAGTGCCGTCTGGATTGCGTAAAAACGCACACATATTATGGAACTCTGAGTATTTAAGATCGGTTTTAACGTTGAGAGATTGTAGAGTTGCCATTGTTGTTGAATTTTGTTACAGACTCAGGATTTTTGATCGTAAGCTAGGGTTTATCGAGAGGATTTAGCAAATCGAAGTGAAGATAATGCTAAACTAATCGACTGCCGCCTTTTATATCTTTCGATTTAACCTGCAAAAAGACTAAATTGCCCTTCGAATCATAGCCTAACGGTTATTTTTACGGGGGTTAGTTTGGTAATTGTGATTCTGAATGACCAGTAGTAAATTGATACCAGTAAAAGAACGTCAGTAGTATCTACGAACATCAGTAGTAACTAAGGATTTTGACATCAGTAGTGACTATAGACATCAGTAGTAACCACCAACACACAAGACCAGTAGTATATGTGAATACCAGTAGTACTAACTAATCAGTAGTATTTATGTATACCTAATACACACCAGTAGTGATAAACTATCAGTAGTATTTTGTGCACATGCCTACAATCAGTAATACAGATCTACCAGTAGTAAAACACTTTAAATAAATAACTTTTTACAATAAAACTTTACACATGATTTTAAGTGAGACTTTAATTTATTAAAATCATTCCAATACTGCTAACCAAGAAGTTGAATCTTCCTACATCAAATGCTTTTGTAAAAAGATCTGCTAATTGATCATCAGTATGAATTTTAACAACTTTGATTAATTTCTTTTCATTACAGTCTCTTATAAAATGAAATCTTATTTCAATGTGTTTAGTTTTAGAGTGTTTTACTGGATTGTTCACAATACTAATAGCACTTTGATTATCAATAAAAATAGGAGTTTTAAGGATAGAGATACCAAAGTCTAGAAGCTGGTTTTGAATCCAGAGTACTTGAGCACAGCAAGCAGATGCAGCTACATATTCTGCTTCAGCAGTTGATGTTGATACATTTGTTTGCTTCTTACATTGCCATGACACCAGTCTTGATCCAAAGAATTGACATCCACCAGTAGTGGACTTTCTATCTTGACATTCACCTCCATAGTCACTATCTGTATAGGCTATGAGTTCAAAGGGTGAATCATGTGGATACCATAGACCTAGTGATGGTTTGCCTTTCAAGTATCTGAATATTCTTTTGACAGCTTGCAAGTGTAATTCTTTAGGTCTTGCTTGATATCTTGCACACACACAAACACTATACATAATGTCAGGTCTTGATGCAGTTAAGTACATCAAAGAGCCTATCATTGATCTATAGAAGTGTTCATCTACATCCTCCCCCTCAACATCAGGATGTAGGTGTTTGTGTGTTTCCATTGGTGTGCTTGCACTCTTGCAGTCTTTCAAATCAAACTTCTCCAAGATGTCTTTAACATATTTTGATTGGTTTATCAAAATACCATCAGTTCTTTGACTTACTTGGAGTCCAAGGAAGAAGTTCATTGGACCCATAGAACTCATCTTGAATTTAATCTGCATCAGTTCTTCAAATTCTTTGCATAATACATCATTTGTTGAACCAAAGATGATATCATCTACATAAATTTGTACCAGTAGTATATCATCTTTGACTTTCTTTGTAAACAAAGTTTTGTCAATGGCTCATCTTTTAAAGTTGTTCTTCAATAGGTATGATGACAATGTGTCATACCATGCTCTTGGTGCCTGATGTAGGCCATACAGAGCTTTATCTAGTTTGAACACATAATCACCATGTTTTGGATCTTCAAAACCTGGAGGTTGGCATACATAGACCTCTTCTTCAATCTTCCCGTATAGAAATGCACTCTTCACATCCATTTGATAGACTTTGAACTTCTTGAATGAAGCATATGCTAGAAATATTCTTATGGCTTCAATTCTTGCAACAGGAGCATATACTTCATCATAGTCTATTCCTTCTTCTTGAGTGTATCCTTGGGCTACAAGTCTGGCTTTGTTCTTGATCACTATACCTCTTTCATCTTTCTTGTTTCTGAAGATCCATCTTGTTCCAATGGCTCTTTTTCCTTTGGGTAGAGGTACAAGTGTCCAAACAGCTTGTAACTTGAATTGAAGGAGTTCTTCTTGCATTGCCTCAATCCAGTTTGAGTCCTTCATTGCTTGTTGGATCTTCTTTGGTTCATCCTGAGACAGAAAACATTCAAACATACATTCATTAGCTATTAGACTTATGTTACACATGTTTGCAGTTAAGCTTTTGTTTAATTTGCTTCTTGTTTGTAGTGGTGAGTTAACATCACTTAGAACAAGGTCTAATGGATGGTTCTTCTGAGTCCTTGTGGTTGTAGCTTTATCAACTACTAGTTGATTTTCTAGATTGGACTCATTTGTCTCAGGCAGTTGTTCCTCTAGTGATCCTTCATTGTCATAGATGTTTGGTTCATCATCATCTTGGTCAGAGTTACTACTGCTATTGTCTTCATTGAGATCAGTAGTATTGTTGTTGTTACTGGTATCAGTAGTATCTTGAGAATCTAGGTTATTGTTGGGACCAGTAGTATTTTGAGTACTATTACTGGTATCAGTAGTGTTTGAATTACTACTGTTTTCAGAATTTGAGTTATTACTGACATCAGTATTAACTATTGGAGCAGTATTAACTACTATGTATCTCATCTCCTCTTGACCAGTATTGACAGATGATGTTCCTTCCTTTTGAGTGTGACAATTTGAATTACCTGCATTGAAATCCATGTTAGAATTAAAAGATTTGGTTAGATTGTCTATGTTAAATAGCCAATCTGGACCATTTCCTTGTTCATTAGAAACATTTTCATTAAAGGATACATTGATGCTTTCTTCAATTATCCTTAATCTCTTGTTGAATACTCTGTATGATTTGCTTTGAGTAGAGTATCCTACAAAGATTCCATCATCAGCTTTGGAGTCAAATTTACCAATTTGTTCTCTTGTAATCAGAATAGTACAAGGACAACCAAATGATTTCAAAAAGCTTATAGAAGGTTTTCTTTTATTAAAAAGTTCATAAGGTGTTTTAAAATGTGGCTTTACTATTAATACTCTGTTCTGAACATAACAGGCAGTATTAACAGCTTTAGCCCAAAAAGTAATTGGTAATTTTGAGTCTGCTAGCATTGATCTTGCTGCTTCTATGATGGTTCTATTTCTTCTTTCAGCTACACCATTTTGTAGTGGAGTTCTAGGTGAGCTGTATTGCCTGTCAATACCTTTAAGATCACAAAAGTTAATTAAGTTAGCATTTTTAAATTATGTGCCATTATCACATCTTATGGCTTTAACTTTTTTATCAGATGTGTTCTCCAGTTTGACAATTAAGTTCTTTATGAGTTCACTTGTTTCATCCTTTGTCCTGAAAAAGAAAACCCATGTTTATCTGGAAAAGTCATCAGTAATAACAAGACAATATTGTTTCTTTTCAATACTCATTACATTTGTAGGTCCAAAAAGGTCCATATGTAAGAGCTGTAAAGGAACAGAAATAGAGTTCACAGTTTTGGACTTATGAGAAGTCTTGTATTGTTTACCTTTTAGGCATGCAACACAGTGATGATCACATATGAATTGTTTTTGAGGTAGTCCAATGACCAGATTTCTTTTTACTAAATTGTTCATGTTTTTAAAATTAGTGTGACACATCCTTCTATGCCATAGTTCTGATTCAGTGGTGTTTGCCTTGGATATAAAACAGTTGACCTCATTTGAAGAAATGAGTTCTCCCCCTATATCCAGGCAATACACATTGTTTCTCCTTGGAGTTCTTAAAACAACATATTTTTCATCTAAAATAAAGTCAGGAGAAAGAATGATGCACTCAATGTCTGTGAAAAGAATTTTGTTCTTTTTATCACAAACTTGAGACACACTGACTAGATTGTATTTTAGTTCAGCTACATAAAATACATCATCAAAGGTAATTTTGCCATTAGTAACAGTACCTTTACCTGTAATCTTACCTCCCTGTGGGTTCTCACCAAATGCCACATATCCTCCATCAAATAACTTGAAATCTTTAAGAATTTGTAGATTTCCAGTCATGTGCCTTGAGCATCCACTATCAATATGCCATGTTCTTCCTTCTTCTGGGATCTGAATGCTCTGCACAAGTGAGTAAAGGATTAGTTAAGTTTGGGAACCCAAGCTTTGTATGTCTTGGGTTCATCCTTTGAGAAATAAGCCTTTGGGGATTTAACTTTAAACATTTTTGGTGCCCACACTTGTTTATTACTGGTTTTTAATTTTACTACTGCCCTTTTAAAAGTGTTACTGGTGTTTGAATTTTCTACTGATCTTGGTGTATACCCATGATGTTTAGCTTTTGTATACTTTACTAATGATGGACCAGTAGTATTTGGGTACTTACCATGTTTATAATGACCAGTAGTGTTTTTAGGGTTGACACCAGTAGTATTTTTGAAAGTTGGTTTAGAAGCAGTAGTATTTTTGTAATTAGGGTTTTTACCAGTAGTGTTTTTGTACTTGTACCATACAGCATTATAATTAGGGTTAACACCAGTAGTAAAATTGTGACAGTTGTTACTGGTGTTGGAAAATTTAAAATATTGATTATTTTGATTTGATTTTCCATTGTTCTTGAAGTAATTGCTGTTCTTAGGGCTTCCAACTCTTCTGTTTTGCACAAATCTTGGTGCACTTCTTCCAAATCTTGGTGTTTCAGCAATTGGAGTTTTTGTTTTATTTACTACTGAAGGGCCAGTAGTATCTTTTAACTTCTGTGTCTTTGCTTTTTCTTTAAAGATTTTAAATTCTCTTAACTCTTTGCAGTTTATTGGATTGAAGTGACAATCCTTTGCTAAATGATTTACTTTGTTGCAAATAACACATTTTAATTTATTATCTTGAGCCTTTATGATTTTTCTTTGTTCTAAGAGTTGGTTCATATTTCTTTGATTTCCCCTTTTTAGAATTTTGGGTATATTTTCTGCATCATATTTAGGAGATTCATTTGGACTTTGTGCTGTGTGAAAACTTGTATCAATTGATTTTGGTGATTCAGTTTGAGAGATTGTAAATTCAATTGATTGATCATCTTCAGAAGAGTCATTTGTTTCAGATGTTTCAATATGTGATTCAGTTTGATTTTCAGTTTTTAATTCATTAATGATTCTTTCTGAACTGTTTTTAAGTGGTGGAATGATTTTGTATGGAGGTGGTACAGCATGATATCCCACCCCATGAACAACTTTCTCTGTAGTTTGATTGTTAGTTAGTTCATCAAGAATTTTAGTACTTCTTTCAAACTTTTTAATTGTTAATTTATTCTGTTCAATTTCCAGTTGACATTCTTCTAATTTACTTGTTAATTCTTTATTTTTTAATTCATAGAATTCTTTCTCATCTACAGCTTGAAGTAATTCTTCCTTTATCCTTTGATCAATCATCTGGTACACCTTTATTTGATGTTCTTGATCAGCAATCACACCATCAAACTCATGATTTCTTCTGACTGCTTTTGCTAAATCTTCATTTAATTTAGTGTTTTCTTTTTCTAGATTTTTAACAATTTTAATACATTCAGAAGTACAAGGTTTAGGTTTTACCTCAGTTTTGTTGTCAGTAAAGGCCATGAGAGCTTGATTTTGAGCATGCTCTTCTGCTTGGAAGCTCCAGTCATATCCTTGTCCTTGTTGTGAAACAAGAGCAGTTGATTTTGATCTTTTGTCTGGCTGAGGACATTCTTTTGCAAAGTGACCAAGGTTGTTACAGTTGTAACATTTGACTTTAGTTTTGTCAAATCCATCTTTGTCACCTTTGTTGAAGTTAAGACTTGTCCTACCAGTCCTTTTTAAGAATCTTTTGGTTCTTAGGCTCAGCATAGCCATCTGCCATTTAAGATCCATCTCCTCAAGATCATCTGGATTTAATTGTTCCAAATCATCACTAATCAATGCAGTATGCACCTGACTAGTGAAGAAGGATTCTCTTGCAGTATCCTCAGAATCTGCAGCCTTTCCTGTGAAGGTTTCCTGACCTTGACCTGTACTAGAGACAAATGCAGCATTATTAGAAGAAATAGAAGGGTTCTTTTGGTTTACCTCAGTTTCAAATACTCTGAGATCATTGTAGAGTTCATCCAACTCTTTTTCTTCTAGAATAACTATTTACCCTAGTTATTCTAGGACTTTGATTTACATCGAATTCTATAGATATACATTGATTTACATGCTATAACTATCTCTACGAAGATCTCGGACTTGATATGCTTCTAAAACGCGTATCAGTAGTAAACTGCAATCACCAGTAGTAAATTCATAACATCAGTAGTAAGTTTGGTGATCAGTAGTAAGTCCAATATCAACCGTCAGTAGTAACTACTATTGATCAGTAGTATCTTCAATAAGCTTGATCAGTAGTAACTTAGTTATAGTCTTCACCAGTATCAACTTCATCAGTAGTAAACATGTTCTGCCCCATCAGTACTAAGTATGATCAGTACTAACTGCAGTATCAGTAATAAGTTGATCTGTGATTTTGTTCCAACATATACAAGTAATGACAGAGAAGCAATTGATAGGTAGCAATGTTGTAGATTATGACAAGGAGACCAAGTGAAAGCACATGATTATTCAAACTAGGATTGCCAAATTCTGTCCGGTTCAGATTGGCAGGTAGATATCTGATTAACCTATTTTACTCTTTTAACCCTTCTAAAATACCACCATGTCTATTTCCTATCAATATCACCTAACCCGAAAACAGTCCGTTTAGCGGTTAGGTGGGTTGAGTTAAGGATTGATATCACTCAACCCAAACACCACCTTTCTAGCTAATTGATGGGTTGGTATCATCTAACCAAAAATTTTAAATAGGTCAAATAGGTTGGTTGGTCGAATATAACATTTGTACTTTTTCTCAGTTAAACGTGTTGGCGAGTCAACTCATTTATCTACAACTCAGCCAGAACATGACCCAAAACACGTTGGGTGGGTCAACCCATTTACGAACTGCGCTAGTTTATGCCCGACTTTAACTCATTTATTTATGTATTGTGTCGAGAGTCAAACAATAAGAATATACATACATTTAAGACAAGAAAGTAATGACAAATTTGCAAAAAGTCAAAAGTCAAACAAGGAGCATACATAGGAAGGTCAAATCAAATCATGAACAAACAATGCACAATACATTTATACTAATATACACCACAAATATTCATGTTGATCAACTTTACAACCACTTAGTTACCCTACTATGATCACAAGAAGCACAAACCAAGTTAGAGATCTAAAACATGACTTATATATACTAGCCATTTTCATAAAAATCATTACTCGAATACTAAAACTGACCTTACAATAGTGGAATCAAGCTACGTTTGAAACTGTAACTTTTCCTAGAATTTGGAGGTGTGAAATTGAGCCCAAACATCTCTTTAGGTGCATGACCAGGGTCCGATATGAGCCCAACCAACTTAGCCACAACAACAGAACTATCAGCCACGTGGTCCATATCATCAACATGGCTCCATAATTTGTTAGCCAACTGAATCCTTCTGTATTTTGTGTTCAAACCGATTCCCCACCGTAAGAACAAACTTTCTCTTTCGTGTTGGGTTAGTTTCTTGTGCATTTGCTTAGTCAGCATCTCCCGTTCACGCCTTACAGCTCTTTCACTGTTCACATAAATAAATAAAGAGTTAATTACACAAATGGTCCTTTAAGTTGATACCCGATTTCAACTTTGGTCCTGATCTTTTAAAATTGACAAAGATAGTCCTTATTTTTTGAAACTTTTGTCACATTTGGTCCTTTACTGACGTAGCCGTTTATTGGATCAAGAGGAGGTTTTACGTTTTAAATGGGTTTTAAATTGATGGGAACGAAAAAGATGTATTTAGTTATTTACCCTCTCGTGCTTAACACGTGATCGCACTTACGGGAAAATAAACGGCTACGTCAGTAAAGGACCAAACGTGACAAAAGTTTCAAAACTAAGGATTATCTTTGTCAGTTTTAAAAGATTAGGACCAAAGTTGAAATCGGGTATCAACTTAAAGGACCATTTATGTAATTAACTCATAAATAAATTTAATCATATAGCAAAAACTAATTTTTTTAAAGAAAAACTTACGTGGAGGAACGTGTGATGGTTTGACTTTGACCATCATCAACGGTCAGATTAACCCGAGCAAACATGTCTTTCACAAATGCTAACCGTCTGCGTTCAACTTCCATGTAAATGGAGTCAGTTGGGTCACCGTTAAATAGCAAAAAGAAATAAGTTCTGTGCACAAGTGGCACATTGCAATCATGCCAAAGTTGTATGAGTTCTTTTTGCAATTTCTTAAACTCTGAGGGCCAAGATACTGATCTGAAACTATCTTCAATCGGATCCAAACCGATGCTTTTTACACTCTTTTTCCGCTCCATGCTCATAACCTACCAAAAACAAAACAGTTTTCAGTTATAATCATTAAAATATGATTAATCATAGTTTAAAAATAAAATAAAAAGCTCACTTGGGTATCTTTCTGAGTTTCTTCAGGTTCTCTGTTTGCTGAAATCACTGAACTTATGACCGATTTATCGTCTTCTTCTTCAGTAGGAATCTTATTTTCTGGTTCGTTATCAGTTTCATTAATGGTATTTTTTTCAAATTCTAGACCATAATTAAAAGTAGTATAACTTTTTGCAGCACAATCCAATGGTCTACCAGTGTAGTATTGCTCATAACCATTTGGTGGAGTATGGGAGTTTTCTAGTTTATTAAGCCATGCAGTGCGTATACCCTCGTTACAGCTTTTGCTTTTTGGCAATTTAAAGCTTTGTTGAAACCCTAATTCATAATCATCTTCATTAACAGAATTTAATTCCAATTGTTTATCTTCCTTCAATGGCGGTTGCAATTGCACAGTTTCATTGTAGTTTTCATCGTTAACTTTTGTATCGGGAGATGAACAGTATGATTCAATGTATGGTTTTGGGATTGGATCGATTAAATCTTCTGTTTCGATGCACCGAACAACTTTGCAAAACTCGTGTGAATTTCGGTTACTTTTTTCATCGATTTCGTCCCAATCGAGACACGAATCGGTTTCACTCGGTGGTGCGATTCTGATCATGGGTCTAACTGGGGTACTGTTTGGATGTGAGTTTATTTCAAATTCGGTTACTTCAAAACTACTTTCACTAGGTCTGGGAGAATAGTGACTTGAACCGAGAGTTCGAATACTTCCGTCGAATGATTGACGTGGGTCCACCACAATTGATGTTTCTGGTATATAATCTTCAGGTTCTGTTGATATTTGTACTCGAAGGTGAGGGTATTTTTCTGGACCAAACTGTAAAAATATAAAAGGTAGAAATGAGAATTGACATAATACACAAAAGTGAAAATTGCATTTTCGGGTAACAGTTTTTTTCTAATTTAAGGATTATACAACCCAAACTATTCAATTAAGGTAACATATTGTGGGAAAAATCCAAAATTATGGATTTTAACTAGTTAGAACTCTCATATGTCAATGTGATTGTGCTTACTCATTTTCCGCATTTACACATAATTAATTAAAAAAAATGAAACTACTTATTTTCCAAAAGTAAGTATTTTAAACCGATTAGAACTCCATAAATGTGTACATGTGGAAAATGAGAAAACATAAACAATGAAAATGACAGATGACATAGACTATAACAGATAACTAGCTAAAATCGATACTTTTGGATTTTCCCGGTAAATGTCACCTTAATTGAATAGTTTAGGGTGGTAAAATCGTGAAATTAGAGAAAAAAACAGTATGTTACCTCAAAATGCAAATTTCGTAAATAAAAACACATAAATAAATAATTATATCATGATTTTTACCCGTATCAATGAATTTTCATTATCTTCAACCACGCGTAGTAAATCCTGAACCTGTGATCGAGCATCATCTCTTTCAGCTATCAAATCAACTCTTTCCGCTATTAATTCATCAATTTGCTTCTTCATCTGCATATTATTATAACAAACGTTAATTACTGAATATAAAACCTTTAAGGAATAAAAAAAACAAGTAACTAATTACCTTTTCGATTTGATTGTCTTTTTCGCGTAATATTGCATCAGTATCTGGTGCTATACGATGGGATCCTGGAGTTTTTAACTCGTTTTCTAATCTATCCAATTCTCTTTGAAGATGTTTGACTAAAGCTTTATCCGACATGATTGCATTGACTTGAGCATTGGTACTCACTTCTTTTGCACAACTTGCAAACAAAAGTGTGTTTCTTGTTTGTTCAACATGACTTCTTGCAGGACTCATTGTGCAAATGATTGCAGTTCTTGAATTGCCTCCTAATGATGATTGCAGGATTCGGGTTAACTTTGAATCTCTAAATGGTATGTGCCCGTTTCTTCCCTTACTTAGTTTTCTAATTACAGTTCCAAGTGTTAGTAGGCTTCGGTTTATGTGGCAGCCTTCTTTTAATCTTGTGCCAGCTGTCAATGACTGGGATGCACGCTCACTTCCAGCAAGATCAACAAAGTTCTGTAGCAAATCATAAAAGTGAGAATGAATATTATATAGAATTTATTTATTTCAATTTTTAAATTGAATTTGTGCATACCACAGTAGAAACAAGTGTGCTTGCGCTATCCCTGCCTACATAATTGTGGGGTGTACTTTCGATTGTCTGTTTACATTTTACAATAACAAAATCAAGAGAAGTAATATCTTTTAAAAATTGTAGTAGGCAATTAGATGATTTTACTTTTAGCAAAATAGATGTATACCAGTCTGATGATTTGATGTGATCTAGAGCTTGTTTCGTTAAGTGATGTTTCCCCAATTTGTCTTTGAGCTGCGACGATTCATTAAAATTAGAGCTAAACTATAATCCTACAAGTCAAGTGGTAAAATTGTAAAAATGTAAAAAAAGTCAAAGATGGTCTTACCTTCACAGACTGAAAGAAGCTCCATAACATGATCCCAGTCCCTAACACTTTCTTCTGTCAGATTCTCAACAACGGTTCCTTTCTGTTAAAAAGATTCAAAATTAGGAAGACCGAAACATCAGAAATCTCAAAATGGTAATTTGAAATTCGAAATGAAGTTTATGTTACCTCTGGATCATCTAAAAGTCTGAGTGGATAACCATCATTGCTTAGTAAATCTCTGACAGATTCATTGTATATCTCCATGGCTGAGAATTTCAAATGAAAGTCCCGATCGGGGTGCTAAATTGAAAAAAATAACCATGGGTGAGTAAAACTGTGAAAAGGTGATCCAAAAAACGGTTGAATTTCTGAGAAAAATTGACTATTACCTTTTGCACATAATCGTATATATCTGCTAAAGTATACTCAGTGATTCCAGTCATTGTGAATGTCTTGCCACTGCTTGTTTGCCCATATGCGAATATACTCGCTGTTACATAATCATAATTACATGTAAATTCCAGCTAACAAATTACAACAAAATGAAGCAATAACTTTAAAAATAAAAACAAAAATAGAAAATGGACTCACCATTGATACCACCGACAACTGATAGCACAACCTCCTTAGCTCCATCCTGGTACACCTGCCTTGTGGAGGAATCATAACCAAAAACCCTGTCTACACACAAATGTGACCAATTAACAAAATCTTCAAAATGCTCAGAAAGCTTAAAACATAATTAGGAAATGCATGCATGATAGCATTTAAGATCTGATTTGAGACAATTAATACCCTAATGAAGAACATTAATGACAAATTTCTACAAAAACGGTAGAGAAAAGAAGACGAAAAAGTTAATTACCAAATGTATATGCAGATGGATACATGGATCTCTCAGGCACACTGAGGTTCCCATTCTTGTAAATAATTGTGTTGCCACCAAAACACTCCCAATCAGACACATTATTCGTAACAATCTCTCTTCCATTCAACGGTCGCAGCCGCACAGAAACATAAATCTTCTCGCTGTGACCACCGCCACCGTCCCCTGACCTCGGCTCTCCACCACCAGTTTCCCCCATTTTCAGCTGAAACAAAATTCTTACGGCCTGTGCATATCAAATCGCGAAACTGGTACCGGTCGATGAGACATAAAGGAGGGGCCAGCAAAGCAGTTACGAACAAATAGCAATCATCATCTGAAACAATCGGTAATCATCAAATCAATTTAGCTACAATTCAACGCAATATATGTAATAATATATTTCGTCAAATCGATTATTATAATCTATGTGTATATATACTGTATATATACACATATAATTGTATAAAGTAATGATTTGCAAATATCAGGAAAAGGCGTCAACGAGGACGACGGTGTATTTATTCGTATAGTTAAAGATATGGTCCCCGCACCTACCTATTTTCTCAATTTGAATTTACAGACTGTCATTGTCTTTTATGAATGTTTTTTCTCTACAATCATTGATGGATTTCGTTTTAATCATAAACTACTAAGCAAAATTAGGTTTGAAATTGCGAATTATGAAATTTACCTTGCAGAATGTGATTGATTTGTGTTGGATCAGATTAATTGTTCATGTGCGAGCTGGCTCTCTCCTCTTACAGTACATAAAATGTGCTTTCTGTGATGATAAGTTGCATGGACTCATGGAGAGAGTGAGTGAGTGAGTGAGAGGAATTATGGATCTGCAGAGATAATTATGAAGATGGTGATTGAAGCACAGGTGAATTTGGAAACTTAATTGGATTATGGATTTGGGTTTTACTTGGTGTTTAAGGGGTCAAAATTTTGACTGAAATTGCCGCGTTATTTGTTAACCAAAAATCCTAGAAACAATTTTCAGACCACGTGCTTATCTTCAATTAAAATACTAGTAGTACAAATTAAATGATGAAGTAGATGAAGTTATAAAAGAAAATTAATATGATAAAATTAAGCAAAAAAAAACTAGATTTAGGATGCAATACAAATTTTCAATAATAATTGGAAAACTTAAATTTCAAAAATAAATAAATAATAACTTACCCATATAAATAGATTATTGTATGATACTGTTAAAACTACACTATAAGAAAACCCCTATGAGTTTTTCAAAATTGATTACATATTATACATTATAGATAAAACTATTTTATGTAGATTTGACCAATTTAAAGTCTACAAACTTTATTTTTTTTGCGTAAAAAATTAAAGTCTCTTGATGAAAATTATAATTGATAGTTATTATTTAACTTGAAACGACAAAATGATTATTGATGTAGTTCACCAAATTAGATAATACTCCCTCCGTCCCACAAAAAAGTTCCCATTTCCCCTCTAAATTTTGTACCACAAAAAAGTTCTCATTTCTCAAATGGTGAGGGACCACTTAATAAAATAATATTAAAAACTATGGACCCCACCACTAATTATCTTCTAAAAGCACTTTCTCTCTCCAGAAAACCATATATTTTAATCAAAATATAACCATGGACCCCACCACTAACTCTCTCCTAAATACTTGTGCCCATTAGAAATGAGAATTTTTTTGTGGGACGGAGGGAGTACTATCGTAATATGCATTTTTTAATGCTATGAATTTGACAAAATTGTATCAGTAACCATAGTTACGTAGCAAACATGTACAAAATATAATGTAACATATATTTCCAACTCATTAGCTACAACCACTCCATCTTAGTGTATTTATTTAATACAGATTTTGTCACTTTTAAACGCCGCATGCAAAGTACAAATGTGTGTTAGATAGTAAACTTGTTTTTTAAGAATATTTCCATTTATAATAATAAGTGGGTGTGAACCCATTACCTTTTACCAAATATAATAAGTTTTCAAAGTGTATCACTTATTTTGAAACAACCTAAAATGCAAAGTGTATCATTTATTTTAAAACGGAGGAAGTATTACTTATGTTTCTAACTGTAACATGAAATTGATTCTAAACGTGTTCTATTCACAAATCATAATAATAACACAAAAAGGATTCATTAAAAATGTGTAGATGTCATGTTTGATGTTATTTTATGATATAATTTGAAATAAAAATATCAATTATAACAATTTTGGTAATTATATTTAGATGTAATAATGATAACAATCTTAATTAATATATTTAGAATGGTAAAAGTATAAAAAAAAAAAAGAACTCTTGTGATGAGAGTCGAACTTGGGGTAAAAACTTAAAGGGGGTGTTTACAAAACATCTACAACCACCTGGATACCAACACTGAACAAACTATGTCAAATAATATAATGTGACCTTTACGGTGGTTTGTTCAAGGTAGTCTAAGGATTTTATCAAGTCTTAAGGGATAATTATTGGCCTTTAGATTAAGAAAAAGTCAAAGGTTAAGATCAATATTTCAAACCACCACCACTCCTACCAACACATGTGTTTCAATACATCAATACCCCACCACCACTGTCAGCGGCCGGCGGATGGCGGCCGGGGGTGGTCGGTGGTGTGTCCGGCGGTGGTGGTTGTGTATTCAATTTATAGTGAATCACATGTGTTTCGTGACTTGAAACACATGTGATTTGAAATAATATGCTCGTCTATACTTTGGAACCTCTGTTTTTAGTGAATCACATGTGTTTCACCTTTGAAACACATGTGATTCTTTGTTCCTATTCTCCTATGTTTTTAAAAACTCTCGTTTTTAGTGAATCACATGTGTTTCGTGACTTGAAACACATGTGATTCGGATTAATATGTTCGTCTATATTTTCGGAACCCCAGTTGTTTACTGAATCACATGTGTTTCGCCTTTAGAAACACATGTGATTCGTAGTTCGTATGCTCTCTTGCTTTTTAGAACTCCCGTTTTTAGTGAATCGCATGTGTTTTGTGGCTTTAAACACATGTGCTTCGAAGTAATATGAACGTCTGTATTTTTGGAACCCAAGCGTTTAGTGAATCACATGTGTTTCGCCTTTTGAAACACCTGTGATTCGTATTTCGTATGCTCCATTGCTTTTAGAAACTTCTGGGTTTAGTGAATCACATGTGTTTCGTGACTTGAAACACATGTGATTAGAAGTAATATGCTCGTTTATATTTTGGAACACCCGTGTTTTAGTGAATCACATGTGTTTCAATACATCAATACCATCACCACCTCCATTACCACCAGCACCATCACTGTCAGCCACCGCCGCCACCGCCGGCCGCTGCCACTGCCGCAGGCCACCGGCGGCAGACGACGGCGATCAGCGGCGGCGGTCGGAGGTGTCAGTGTGTAACACCTCAATTTTTTATACAAAACATTTGGCCAAAATAATCATTTAATAAAGAGGAGAACTATCCCAAAATACGGATTTACAAAAACCTTTGGTATGAAAATCAGAGTATAAGTTGGTGTTACATAATATATCAAAACCAAAACTAAGTCTAAATCCGTTCTAGTGTTCTTCTACTCTAGGTCCTGCATCTCTATCCATGCGTACCTATGCTTTCCATCCTGAACCTGAGTACATAGCAAAAACAACAAGGAGTACGTGAGACAAAACGTCTCGTGAGCTACATGGGTTTAGACCCCGATGATTATAAGTATCATATAACATATAAACAAATATACAAGTAATTCGTCCATCTATCTAGTCACTTTATTGTGACACTATAACCCTTGCTTTCCGAGCAATCATATCTAGTTATCGGGTTGTCCCCGAACTAACTAGAACCACCTTAACTTATTAACCGGAGATCCCCCCCCCCCCCCCCCGCATTGATAAGCTTCAAGGTAAAGGCAAGAGGGAATCGCCCAATCTACCTATACCTGCCTTACTCGCCGGACTACCTCCAGTTAGCAAGACTACTATCATGAAATGGGCCGATGGGGATCCGCCCAAATGCTCCCCATTCCATATCCTCATGACCGGGGATCCCCCGCATCATCACATCGTCTCATCCTTACTATAACTCGACAATTATTTCAATCAAAGCCCTTGACTATCACATCAATCATCAAACACGTTAGTTAACTATATTCAACAATATATAACTAACTCTATATACTAAATTCTACACAATTATCAAATAGACTCGACATATGTAGTAAAAGATAATTTCATGGCTATGTACTCAGTAAAGTCCACACGTACTCACCTTAGCAAATAATGCTCCAACCGTGTCCTTCACACGAAATCTCTTTGCTTCAACAATTGCTCACCATCCCAAGACTTCACCAAAAGCATAATATAACAATCACAAGATGTTCAACATCACATACTACTAATAATACACCCTTTTATTATTAGAAACCCTTTGATAATACTTTCACCCAATTTTGATGATTTCCAAAACCCTAGGTTTAACCAATCTTAAGATTCTTACAAATCTTAACCATACACTTGTTTTCTTTGTTAAAATACCATCTACTATGTGTATACACCATTTATTCCACCATTAATCATAACTCCAATAACTAGGGTTTCAAACTCATACATCAAATCCATAGATCTAAAGCTACAAAGATCAAAGAGTGAAGATATACATTTAATCTTCAACTAGGAGTGAAATCAACCAAGGATTCGTGAAGGAATCGCCCAAGAGAGACTAGGGTTTGCATATGACATTTAATGAGCCAAACTCGTATTTAATGCTGTCTGACGAAGTTCACGATCGTGAACAAGTTCGCGTCGCGAACTTCCCTTGTCGTGAACTCCTTGTTTAGAGAAGCTCGATGTGAACATCCCTTTCTTGAACGAACTAGAGCCACTCTCGACTTTCCTCTTCTCGCCCACATGGGCCCTCTCAGCAACGCGTGCCTCATTCACTTCTTCCACACCTCGGGCGGCACTAATGGCCTCATCAAGTGTGACCGCCCTCTTTACCTCCAATTGGTAGTCCCACGGTAGCCCACTAGCACACCGGACCACCCTCAACCTCTCATCCGAGTAGGTTTTAGCAACAAACGGGCGCAATCGCGTTAACTCCCTCGCGTATTCTTCAACCGACATATCACCCTTCTTAAGGGTCACAAACTTCTCATGCATTTTCTCCAAATCCCTTTCGGGACAAAACTTCTTTTTCAATCTCGTGGTAAACTCATCCCACGACATCACCTCAATCACCTCCCTCCCGAGGGTTTCATACAAAATATCCCACCACACCATAGCATCTTCTTTTAACAATTGCGACGCATATGTCACCATATCGGCTTTCTTACACTTGCTACTACCGATGACCCGCTCGGTCTCTCGGATCCACCTCATAGTTACTTTCGGGTCCGAACTACCCTTGTACACATTCGACCTACAAGCCATGAAGGACTTAAACGAACAACCTTCCTTCGTATCAGGCCTTGCCCTAGCATCACTTAGGCCACCCGTGGAGGACTTCCCTTCCCCGGTGCCACTACCCCCGGTTCTCTCATCCGACTTAGCCTCGGATTCACGGTCTCCCCCAACCTCTCACGGTCTCCAATAATGCGGTGCACTTCATCGGCCACCGTCCCTTTGATTTGATCAATAAAAGTTTGGTGATCCGCCATGGTTACCGGAGTCTTATTAGCTCCAACTTCCGATTCATCGACCCGATGCATCGACGGTTGACTTCCTTGCTCAACCAAAACCGGTTCTCTCATCCGACTTAGCCTCGGATTCACGGTCTCCCCCAACCTCTCACGGTCTCCAATAATGCGGTGCACTTCATCGGCCACCGTCCCTTTGATTTGATCAATAAAAGTTTGGTGATCCGCCATGGTTACCGGAGTCTTATTAGCTCCAACTTCCGATTCATCGACCCGATGCATCGACGGTTGACTTCCTTGCTCAAACCAAAACCTCAACATGAGGTATCTCCTCCTCCCGGCCCTCCGGGGCTTTACCACTTCTACGCGTGGTCACCATTTCTTTCGATCAAGACTATACGAAAGACATCAAACAATTAGTACTTCATGTACAATCCATTAGTCGCATAAGACTCAAATCCATAATCATATCAACTTTCATAAGTCCCCTAGGTTCAACCCTAAACTTAACATAAAGTCTCAAGGTCAACCTATAATCTCAAGGAATCTTACATTCCTAATGCTACAGTCTAAGACTAGGATGGTCATCCAACCTAATTCACTTAAACTATAGCTCTGATACCAAGTTGTAACACCTCAATTTTTTATACAAAACATTTGGCCAAAATAATCATTTAATAAAGAGAACTGTCCCAAAATACGGATTTACAAAAACCTTTGGTATGAAAATCAGAGTATAAGTTGGTGTTACATAATATATCAAAACCAAAACTAAGTCTAAATCCGTTCTAGTGTTCTTCCACTCTAGGTCTTGCATCTCTATCCATGCGTACCTATGCTTTCCATCCTGAACCTGAGTACATAGCAAAAAAAACAAGGAGTACGTGAGACAAAACGTCTCGTGAGCTACATGGGTTTAGACCCCGATGATTATAAGTATCATATAACATATAAACAAATATACAAGTAATTCGTCCATCTATCTAGTCACTCTATTGTGACACTATAATCCTTGCTTTCCTAGCAATCATATCTAGTTATCGGGATGCCCCCGAACTAACTAGAACCACCTTAACTTATTAACCGGGGATCCCCCGCATTAATAAGCTTCAAGGTAAAGGCAAGAGGGAATCGCACAATCTACCTATACATGCTTACTCGCCGGACTACCTCCAGTTAGCAAGACTACTATCATGGAATGGGCCGATGAGGATCCACCCAAATGCTCTCCATTCCATATCCTCATGACCGGGGATCTCCGCATCATCACATCGTTTCATCCTCAGTATAACTCAAAAATTATTTCAATCAAAGCCCTTGGCTATCACATCAATCATCAAACAAGTTAGTTAACTATATTCAACAATATATAACTAACTCTATATACTAAATTCTACACAAATATCAAATAGACTCGACATATGTAGTAAAAGATAATTTCATGGCTATGTACTCAGTAAAGTCCACACATACTCACCTTAGCAAATAATGCTCCAACTGTGTCCTTCACACGAAATCTCTTTGCTTCAACAATTGATCACCTTCCCAAGACTTCACCAAAAGCCTAATATAACAATCACAAGATGTTCAACATCACATACTACTAATAATACACCATTTTATTATTAGAAACCCTTTGATAATACTTTCCCCCAATTTTGATGATTTCCAAAACCCTAGGTTTAACCAATCTTAAGATTCTTACAAATCTTAACCATACACTTGTTTTCTTTGTAAAAATATCATCTACTATGTGTATACACCATTTATTCCACCATTAATCATAACCCCAATAACTAGGGTTTCAAACCCATACATCAAAATCCATAGATCTAAAGCTACAAAGATCAAAGAGTGAAGATATACCTTTAATCTTCAACTAGGAGTGAAATTAACCAAGAATTCGTGAAGGAATCGCCCAAGAACAGCCTATATGCTCAAAAAACACCAAGGAGAGAAACTAGGGTTTGCATATGACATTTAATGAGCCAAACCCGTATTTAATGCTGTCTGACGAAGTTCACGACCGTGAACAAGTTCGCATCGCGAACTTCCCTTTCGTGAACTCCTTCGCGTTCGTGAACCATACGTGAACTCCAATCGGTCAAAACCCCAAAATCTCTGTTTGATGTTCCCGATCGGGAACTCCTGTTCGCGTCGCGAACTACCCCAGGCAGCAGGGCTGCACTTTTCGGTCTTTGTCTCGACCATGTTTCGTCCATAACTTTCTCATACGGTGTCCAAACGACACGAAACAAATTCATACGATCTTTAAACGATTTATCCTTATTTATCATATTTTTATACAATTTATTTATTCACAAAATTCGGGTCGTTACACGGTGGCTAAGGGATTTGATCTTGATCATTTTGATTCAATGGCTAAGATTTATTCTTTGGGACTTTAAAATTTTAGTGGACCTCCTTGAAACCTTTATATTATACTAGCTCCGTATCAAAATAAGTGATACATTTGAGATTTTACGGTTTTTGAGGCAAAATATTTAAATATGACTTAAGATAGCTTAAAGTAGATAGTTAGTGGATAATGGGTTCCACTTCTTTTGAAAAAGAGATATTAATGATTTTTAAAAGTAAAAGTAAAGGTATAAAGGTAATTTAACTTTATTAAAGTAGATAATTAGTGGAGATTGGGTCCCATTTTTTTACCAAATAAGAAAACTTTTAGAAGTATATCACTTATTTTGTTCCACCTCAAAATGGAAAGTGTATAACTTATTTTGATACGGAGGTAATATAAAGATTGAAAATGACAGAATATGTATTTTTTATAATTTTAAAGCCTATAAACGATGACGTTTTTTGTAAATTGTAAAAGACTAAAGACGACCAATGCTAATAAATAACAACATTTTGGTGATAGTCTAGTGGTCAGGGAAGGATCTAGTATGCTGTCATGGTTTGCCCGTGTAATCTCTAAAACTTTTTCAAATAATGTTTTTTTTTGTTAATATAGGTTACTGACACCCATGAGGGGAAATTGTGCAACCGGTGACATCATTCAATTTTTTTAATGAATCCGCCATTGCTAATGGTAAGGGATTTAAATAACTTCCTAAAGGTAAGTGGGCGATCTCTTTAAGGGTCAATATGTACTTAATGGCTAGGGAAAAGATCATAAGTAATCACATAAATAGTTAAATTATGTATATTACGAGCACATATCGGAGAACCCATTTTAACAGAAAGGAAAAAGGAAATAAAGAACCTAATAATAGAATAAGAAATATGCAATAAAATTTGTTACAGTATAGTATTGTAATGTAGCTATGGCTAAAAAAGTTCAAGGCGACATGACACCCTTGCACTTTGGTTTTTTTATCAAAGTAAAGCCAGCATCCCCACTTACACCATCTTCTATTGGACCCCTCCTTCAAAGTTCAATGTTCCATTACTATTTTAATACGTACACAAGAAAGGTCCATAAAGTTTCATCTGCTTTCTTTTCTTGTCTCTCTCCTACTAGTTTTTATTAGATATGTCATTGCAATCTCGCATAAAACTACATGATAATTGATTAGTGTAATAATTATTTTTTAAAATTTACGGTTCAATCTCTTCCTTTCTAAATATTTACCTGATGGTTGGCGGAAGCAATTACCACAACAATTAGATCGTGTATATTATGAGCAAAATTCGATCATCTGATGGAATCTTTGGCGGTTGCACTCGATGTAATTGTATACTACTCCGTACTATATTAAATGTTTATTACTAAATTTGTAATAAAATAATAATAATAATAATAATCACTTACATTGATGAAAGAAATTATATCCTACATATTCAAATGAAGATCTTTGGTTACCAAAATGAGAATTTAAATAACTATTACTAACAAACGCAGATACATTTTCTTTAAAAGCTATACCAAAAAATATCGTATTTGTAAACAGTATATAACCATTTAAAAATACTATATTTGATTGTAAGAGGAAAAAAAAAATGGAGGTATTGCGGAAACTGAAAGCTAAAAGCTGCTAAAAGCCTAAAAGGATGATTGAATTTTAAAACAACGAAGACTTTGACCGATGATACCTCTTTTTCATTCAAATTTGTAAATGAAAAAAAAAATGTTACGATAATAGTTAGAATTAATTACTAAAAAATGTTACGATGATGGTGGGTTATATAACCCTAACAGAGGAGGGAAATTTACTGGTTGTTGGAGAAACATCCTTAAAATTCAGAAAGATTTTAATAAACTGAACCTTCCGGTTAATAACTGGATCCGTGTTGATGTTTCTAATGACATGTCGAGCATCACTTGGGCTCTAGATCCCAATGGTTTCACTGTTTCTTCTATTAGAAATGCGTTTGATGATGGTTTCCTTATTCCTTATGCTTCGAGGCCTACGTGGTGGATCAATTGGGTCCCGGCGAAAATTAACATCCTTATATGGCGTATATTTCACAACAGGCTCCCCACAAAACCAAATCTTCTTAAACGAAACATTACTTGTCTCTCGCAATTATGTCCTCTTTGTGATTGCGTTGAGGAGGATCAGGACCATTTGTTTCTCAACTGTTCTGGCTCTAAACCTTTATTTCAGGATCTCTGTAATTGGTGGAATATTGATGGGTCGAGTTTGCGCACTGTCTCGGACCTGTTCGATTGGGTTGAAGGGGTTAATTTGAGGGCTGCAGTGAAGAAGGGGCTGCTCAGCGTTTTATACATATTTTTCTGGATTATATGGAGACATCGGAATGGCAAAGTGTTTAATTCTCAGGAAGTTTATTCTAAATGTATCAAGGCAGGTTACCTTCAGGCGATCTCTTATTTTTGGATTAAGAATAGGGCTCCTTCTTGTAATTTAGCTAATAGTTGGGCCGAATGGTGCTCTAACCCTATGTCGTGCTTTTAGTTCCTTGTTTTGCTTGTTTTGTTTGTTGTCTAGCGTCTTGCTAGTTTCTTTTTTCTAATGAAATGCCTGCCGTTCAAAAAAAATTACTAAAATAGACTGTACGAGCGGTTCAATTTCCTATTAAGACTGGTCGACTTTAAAATTCCTAAAATAGACCGTGCCACAACATTAACAACTGAACAGTACTAAGTTTGTGCTAACTTTGAGCAGTAATAACAGATTTTGAGCAATACTAACTTAACAACATTAACTTTTGAGCAGTAGTAATAAATTTTGAGCAGTACTAACTGAACACGTGCCGGCGTTCTAGTGGAGTAGTACGGTAGCACGTGGCGGCAACCCTAATGGTTATGTCCCAACACTTGAGTATAAGTTTGGTCACCTTCACGAGGCCTGTTTTAAACGGAAATAGCCTATACATATTACTCAAATACTCGTGCATATATATGATATATACATACATACAGTTTTCATATACAAACTAAATTATTATCTGACATATAAAGAAGAAAACAAACGGAAATGATCTGTTGAGAGATCTTGAATACATCCATTGTTGGGGTCCTGAATTTGGATTGGGGAAAATGAGACACTTCATATTATGGGAAGTTTATTGTTGAGTCCATCCATTAAAGCATGTGGGTCTATACATAATTTATGTTGTATTTTCATGGTCTACACTCTACAATCAACTTAGTTTTGAAATTAAATTTGAAACATTAAGACCCAATTTTAGGTAGTATGCAATTTTCATATACAAAATGCCAAATTTTCTTTTATTATTCAACAACTAAAACAATGCATGTGATATTCTCCCCTAGTCAATTAACGAATTTGCATCTTATAGTTTGATTAATTTGAATGTAACCTATTTCGGCTGTAAGCATTATGACAGATGATCTAATCTATTGTATTAACCATTGAATGTGTAGCAGTTAATATTAATTTTATTAAATAAAGTACAACAAGAAAAAAAAATATATATATACTTACAATTGTAAATAACGAAACATAATATTTAAAAGAAAAGGATAAGAACAAAGTTTTGATTGAGTCTCTTGTTTGATACGATCATCTTAAAACACATTCGTTGTTGTTTCCCATCGTATAACAACCGGGGCCGTTTCATGTCTTGCCGGATATGATTCACTACTTTATTAATTATTAGAATTCTTTGTGTTATCTTCAAGAACGTTGAGAGAGAATATGTGTTACACGCGTGTATACGAATAAACTCAAATGTCTCATTTTATAGCGTTAAATGATAATATAGGATCAATGATAAACATTATACTACTTAAACGTCGTTCAAATCATTTAACTAAAAAACAATCAAAAGCATAATTTTATTTAATGTTCAAAATTGAAATTAACATGTAAAACAAACAGGACTACAGTTGACATGCTATGATGAAGTGAAGATGGTCACCACATTGAGCTACAAATGGTCAGCTTGTTGATCCAGACGCTACTATAGATTATATGTTCACTGACCCAAAGGCTTCAGCTAATGCATTTGTGATTGTACGTATGCACACGAGTTCAAGCTTTGACAAACCTTTAGACGTACTATAGATAGTTGATATCTCATTCAGCATAACTCAATTTTTAGACGTATTTTAACTCGTTGCATAGTTTTAATCAAGGAGATTTATATACAAACCATTAATTATAAACAAATATACATAAAATTAGTTGGATTCAAAGTTGATATACAAATTTATTAAACAAAATCTTGATGATGTTCATTGTATTTTAGATGTCACATCACACATGTGTATGTAAGATACATATATGTAGAAACCACATGACTTATTAGCTTTGATTTTGTAGTGCTGTTTGTATTGCAGCTGGTTAGTTGCAAAAACCATAGATACGTACATTAAAACCAAAGATACAAAATAGAGATTATTCCCATTCCTTCCATGTTAAGTTGTTTATGATAAGCTTTATTTTTAATTCATATAATTATTTATCGATACAACTAAAAAACATGTGATCATATGCTTTTGGAATCCCTTTCAAGCCAACTACATGTATGCATGAATTGCAATACTCCCTTTTTATATTATTATAAAAACTTAAAAAATAGAAAATATTATTCCAAATTATCAAACTTTTGAACTCATGATCTTTGGTGATTAACAAAGTCTTAACTAAGGGCATGTTTGGAAAAGCTTATTAACAGGGCTTATGAGCTTATTAGCTTATTAAGCTCTAAATTCAAGCTTATTTAGAGTTTAATAAGCTAATAAGCTCATAAGCCCCGTTAATAAGCTTTCCCAAACATGCCCTATATAAAGAAGCTAGGTTATACATAAATGGTAGCACATTCTATACATGTTAAAGGTTACATATTTAACTTTTGTTTTATATGAATCAGAAACTTGTTAATAGCATGCAAAAACTAAGGGGGTGCTTGTTTGAGGGTTTATGAGGGTAGGTAATGACAAAGGTAATGAAAATAGATGTTTGGTTGGATATAATGTAATTCTCCATTACCCATTAGTGGGTAATAACCCATTACTCAACAAATTGGGGGTAATGAATACTCATTACATTATATTCCTTTTACCTTTCCCTTTCTCATTCCCCAATTTGAACCAAGCATTCCCTAAGTACTTTTACAAATGTACCAATTTATGCTTTATTCTTCTCGTGAGGTAATTGCACTCGTAAAAAGTTTCATGATTAAATAGTTTTGCAATTGAACCGCGTTTTTAATCGTTAGAACTAATGATTGTCTACAACGAGCGTAATAAGATCACGTTCCGCTGCGAGTTTATTAATCTGAAAGTTAGAGAAAACACAGTTTATTAATCTGGAACTTAGAGAAAATAAAAAAGGAACTTTTAAGATTAATTTATACTGGTCACAACCTAATTAAAAGAATTACAAACGATTAGTCATTCCATTGATTATATGTGACATGTTAATACAAAAAATGAACTCACATAATGTTTTGGTTTTACTTCCCCTCTAATTATTATTTAATTATTAAAATGCATTATATTCATATTTAAGTTAACATCTTATTTTTTTATAAATTGATAGAGCTAATATATAATCGTTAAAAAGTAAAAACATATTTCTTATATAAAAAAAATTCTAAAATCAAACTAAAGATACCTTTGAAATCAGTTAAATAAAAGTTATATGATAAAACTCAAAAATAGCTAAATTAACATAATACTTTCTATAAAAGTAGGAGCTTTTTAAATTATTCTGCTAACTTAAATTCAAGAGATACATTGTTAGTTTTGTAAACTTTAAAAATGTAACACTGAAGTATAACATTAGTTCAAAGGGGTAAAGAGTTGTACTTGCAAAGTTAAGGAGAAAAAACAAAAACTAAGGGGAAAAATTAAAAAGTGAAGATATAGAATGGATCGAACCATCGTGGCTGCCACATTTTCTTTCAATATTGAGGTGAAGCCACTCTGACAAACCACAATCAATGTTTCATTTCCTTTGTTTTGTTATATATTATAGAAACTAATTCGCAAAAAGACAGAGTTCCTTATGAACAGTATTTTTTGTACCATGAATGTATATATAGAGAATTTCTTTCAATATTGAGGTGAAGCCACTCTACAAACCACAATCAATGTTTCATTTCCTTTGTTTTGTTATATATTATAGAAACTAATTCGCAAAAAGACAAAATTCCTTATGAACAGTATTTTTTGTACCATGAATGTATATATAGAGAATGTGGTTTTGTTGGGTGTTACCGATAAGTTGATAATTAAGTTTCCTTCTCGATCCCCAATATGTGAATAAACATAATAAATTTTGAACAAATTGTATCTTAATTATAAAACTATGTATCATCCTTATAATTATATAAAATCACTAACAAAATCAGCAATACAATGATCCCATTTTTGAAAGTTATGCCAATCACACCTTGTAAAAAACATAATCGTGGTCATTGTTTTACACACTATTCATCTCACTACAAAAAAGGCCTTCTTAGCGACACAGTTAGCGACATCAATAGCGATATAATTTGAAGCTAGTGACGCTCATGGTGACATCAACCAAATTTGTTAGGGTTAAGAATTTGTTTGCCCCTTGAAGTTAGGGTAAAGACTTAAACATCGCTAAAACTGTCAATAAATTTGTTGCAAAGTTGTGACATAAAAACTATGTCACTAAAAATGTCGCTAAATGATGTTTTTTTTTGTAGTGTCTCTATCTAGTAATTATATCAAAATGGGAATTTGTTTTTAAATAATTTCTTAATTGTCTGTTAGCTTCGCAATGATTAAAATACATGATTATAAATAGAAGTGGATTGGGTGAGGTTGGTTGCGTAGGATAAAAACATGGTTAGAGTGTCTAATTCGATAATCATAATTCATCATGTGATTGAAACTCGTTTTATTCGGTAATTATAATAGCATGTGATTTGATATACAATCACATGTGGTTGAGAACAGCCGGCTGTGGCGGGAGGTTGCCGGTGGTGGTGACTGGCGACGATGCCCGGAGGCGATGGTGGTCGACAATGATGATGAGCAGTGGGCAGCACTAGTGGAGGTGGGTGTGGGGGTGCTGTTGATATATTCAATCACATATTATTGTTGTGGTGGTGGTTTGAGAGTTGATCTTGACAATTTAATTTTTTTTTAATCTAAATGTTGAGATTTATTCCTAAAGACTTCACCAAAAAAAGGAATATCTTAAACATTTCACTTTCTACATAACTACAAAAATATGAAAAAAATATGTAAATTCGTAGCAAAGCGCGACTAACATATAACCTTGTTAATATACACATTTCCATACAAATCAATTTTATTTTTTTTAAGTAATACAATTCGTACTAACATTATATCCGGATTGTACCGACAATAATATAAATTAATGCATTGTATGATGATAAACCTGTTTGATTGTGATTTCCCACCAAATCCTTTAACCAAACCATTCAATATCATGCTTTTACTCTAAAAAGAACTAAAAATGAATAATTAATCATCGTCATTAAACAATAGTATATTAATCAAAACCACCTTAATAAAAATACTAGAAATACACCGCCTCTAATTTGAGATGTACAAAGAGCATATGCTTATGGGAATTAATTTTGCTATCATATTTTTTGATGCTTATACCACACTGTATAAGTATTTCTGCATACTGTATAAATAAATAATACAATTATTGTGATAGATGCATTAAAATATGTGGTGCAAAAATCATCACACTATGCTTATAAGCCACAACAATTTTATAAAAATACATATCATATTTATAAGTTAGTGATTTGTTCAAGGTAGTCCAAAGATTTTATCAAGTCCCAAGTAACAATTAATAGCCCTTGGATCAAGAAAAAGTCAAAAGTCAAGATCAAGATTCAAACCACCACCACCATTACAAACACATGTGATTCAATACATCAATACCCCACCCACCTCCGACGGCCGGAGACGGCGGCGGACGGCGGACAGAGGTGGCGGCCGGCGATGGTCGGTGGTGTTGATCGTTGGTGGTGGTCGTGACTTAAAACACATGTGTTTGAAACACATGTGTTTCATAGTTCGTATGCCCCCCTGTGTTTTAGAAACTCATGTTTTTAGTGAAACACATGTGTTTCGTGACTTGAAACACATTTGCTTCGAAGTAATATGCTCGTTTGTATTTTGGGACATGTGTTTTAGTGAATCACATGTGTTTCAATACATCAATACCACCACCACCCCCATTACCACCAGCACCTTCACTATCAGCCACCACCGCCGCCGCCGGCCGCCGCCACCGGTCGGTGGCGGTCGGCGGTGGTGACCGGCGGTGGTGGTCGTGACTTGAAACACATGTGTTTGAAACAAATGTGTTTGAAACACATGTGATTTGATCTTGATCATTTTGATCCAATGACTAGTATTTGTTTCTTGAGACTTTAAAATTTTGGTTAACCTCCTTGAAGACAACTCTATTTTATTAATCATAAATGTATTATTATACTTCCTCTGTTTCAAAATAAGTGATACACTTGGAGTTGTACGTTTTTTAGGCAACTTATCATAATGAAAGTTAGTTATATTAAATTTGATAGTTAGTAGAGGTTGGGTCCCACAAACTTTGATTAAAGTAAGTTTAATTATCTTTAAAAGTAAAAGTAAGGTTAAATATGTTAATTCACTTTATTAAATGAGGTAGTTAGTAGATGTGGGGACTACTACTTTTTGCCAAATAAGAAAAAATTTCAAAGTGTATCACTTATTTTGAAACTCTCAAAAATGAAAAATGTATCATTTATTTTGAAAAGGAGGAAGTAGTAATGATATTTTCTAGTTAAGTAGTAGATACTAAAACTAATTTAGTAAACTTAGATGATTATATGCTTTCTCCGATTCAAAATAAGTGCTGCATTTCTACATTCACGGTTTTTTAAGCAAAATAGTGTAATGATGGTTAAATTTGATTAATTGAATGATTAGTGGATAATGGGTCCCATACCTTTTGAATGGAGTGGGGTTATTGTTGTTTAAAAGTAAAAAGTAAGGGTAAATGAGTCATTTCACTTTATTAAAGTAAATAGTTAGTGGTGTGGTTCCTACTATATTTTGCCATTTATGGAAAGTGTAGCACTTATTTTGAATCATCCATTTATGAAAAGTGTAGCACTTATTTTGAATCGGAGGAAATATATTTTAATGGGAAGGCACATACATAACATCACTTATGCACATTTATTTCTTCATAAAAAAATATTCCCAATAAAAAAATATTCCCAATAAAAAAATATTTGACTTTCAAAGTCAAAACTGATGTTTCTCCTACCATATTGCTATTTCATAGAAGAATGAAGTTAATTTAATAATCTCAATAATTCTTGAGAACGAAGAATTACTCAAGACTTTTGGGTTAAAAAAATGAAAGACACGTGTAAAACTATGTTTTTAAACATAAGTAAAAATAAAAAAATTTAATTCATATGTAAATTTTTGGTGGTTAAGTTTTTTTCGAGTTTGGGCTTATAGCTAACCTAAATCTTTATTATAGGGCCACACTATAGTGAGCAGGTCGAATTTATTTTATACGGGCCATAAAATTCAAACCCGAGATCCAACCAAATTTTGACTTTGAAGTCTTTTTCCGCTTACCCATAAAATAATTTGACTATTAAAGTCAAAATTGAAATTTTCTTCTACCATTTTGGTATTAGTTAGAGTCTCCAACTCAGAGCAAGTTTTGGTTCATTTAACAATAACTATTGGGCTTAAAGTCAACCTAAAGGCTTAATACCTGGCCCACACTAAAAGATCGGGTCTGCTTTATTTTTATACGGGTCAGAAATCAGAATTACAAACCCGAGTTCCAACCGAATTTTGACTTTGAAGTCAAAAGAGAAGATAATAAAAATCCAGTAGAATCATACAGACACTGTAGACAAAAAGCATCTAATTCACCGATTCTCAAAGCAACAGTTTGTGGAAAGAAATCGTAAATTTGATTAATGATTGCAGATTTGAGAAAATAAGTAAACATGAGGGTGTCAGTGGTTTCAATCGGGTTTTTGTTGATGATTTTGATGTTCGATGTTTGTAATGCGCTATCTACATCGCGAATTCTCGAACGCGTTAGCAGCAGCAATTATTTGACCAGAGATGAACTCTGGATCAATCAGACTCTCGATCATTTTTCCCCTTACGTATGTGTTATCTCATCCCACAATATTGTTTATGATTACTTTTTTTTTTTAACATTGTTGGAAAATTTTGGACACATATAATTATATATTTAAGTGTATATAATTAATGGTTGGTATGTCCAAAATGGAGTGTGATGAATGAGATATCGACTCTCAAAGTGGGGTGTATGGAACAAAGAAATAAAACAAATGAACTAGTGGGAACTTGAACCTATTCACACTCGTCTCCCGGGTTTCATGTTGGTTCGGTTTTTTGCCACTCGGTTTTTGTCACTTGAGTTAGTGGAAGTATTCAAATAATAATATTGATAATATTATTTATATTTTAATGTATGTCATTAAAATATATTTGAATAAAATGGTTTTATTTTCTTTGTATTGAATGACATAATGGTCATAATGGCATTAAGAATGTCATTAAACCTTTGGACCAAATTCTATTATAAATAGAAGATGTGTGGTTCATTGGAAAACACACCAATACATATTCACCAACTTGTCTACACCCACTTACAAACATCACAATTTGCTCTCTCCAATTTTTAGTGTTCCTTAAACACAAGAATTTTCGATAAGTGTTCGAGCTTGGATTATATTCGGTAGTGTAAAACTACTCGGTTGTTTTACCCTGGGAGATAGACGACGAATCTATTTTAAGGGGATCGTGAATTTCACGAGACTCAACCAAAACTTGTTTCTTCTTCGTTTCTACATATTCTAGTTTCAATCTTGTATTTGTTTTAGTCATTTCCCAATTGTATTGTATTTTATTTAATGAAAATTGGTATTAGCTCCTACAAACTTAAAATAGATTTTTCCTCTCTTTGCTAATACCGGTTGGAAAATACAATATTTTTTTTTCGATTTTTGCTTCTTAATAGCATAGCTTCGGAAAAAGTTTTTGATTGAAATGTTTATGTAAAACAAGATGTTTGGTTAAGTTTATTATAAATTGTTAAATTAAATTTTTGGATTTAAAGTTTATTATATCAAGTTTGGATTTAAAGTTTGATTTTGAATAACTTGATATATTGTTTAAAATAATTTTGGATTTAAAATTTATAATTGTAAGAATTATTGTTGTTAATTAAAAGTTTTGCAATCATATTTGTTTGTAAGGTTCAAGATAGTCATAGGCTTCTTGAGTTGATTTCCATTAGAGATGAAACTTGAAATAAATCTTACAAATATTTATATATCATTGTGAAATTTATTGATTATTAAAGTATCAAAATTACATTGGTTTGTAAATAAATTTGATTTCCATTTTCTTCATGTCAAGGTAGCTTTGGCTTCTCGACATATGGTTTCAATTTGTGAGACTATTTGGAAATCAAATGGTTTGGATTTATATTTCATAATATTGTCGGTTTTCTTCAATTATAAAGAATTTGTTTGAGAAAATATTTTATAAACTTTTCGTAATTTCCATTTTATACATATCAAGAATACTTTGGTATCTTGAATATAGTCTCATTGTGTGAGATATTTGGAAACTAAAAGTTTTTTGGATATAAATGTTTTGATTTATTTTGTTTCAAGTATCAAGATAACTTGGGTTTTCTTGAATTTAATCTCATATAGTGAGAAAATGTACTTGAATCTTTGGTTTTAAAACTTTATAACTTTTAGTTATCAAGATTGCCTTGGCATCTTGAATTTATTCTCAATGTTGTGAGAGTTTACTTTTTGATTTTCAAAATTTTGAATTTAAGAAAAGTACATTCGTTCATGTTATTTCCATTTTATGAATGTCAAGGTAGCTTTGGCTTCTTGACATATGGTTTCAATTTGTGAGACTATTTGGAAATTGAATGTTTGGATTGAAGTTTCGCATTATTGTTGTTCTCTTGAATTATAGAGATTTTCTTTGAAAATTTTAATTTCCATTCTATACATATCAAGATTACTTTGGTTTCTTAAATATAGTCTCATAATGTGAGATATTTGGAAATTATAAGATTTTTGAAATAAAACGGTTTTGTTGTTTTAAGATTTCAAGATAACTTTGGTTACTTGAATTTTCTCAAATTTGGTAAAAGTTAAATTCTTCGGATTTTAAATCTATGGATTGCTTTGGCATCTAGAATTTTACTTTCAAATTGTGAGACTTGGGAAAAATGTTGGTTTATATTAGTGAGTAAGATACAGGATAGTATTTGGCTTCTTGAGTTCTTCTTGAGTTGATTCTTGATAAGATGATACTTGAAATATATCTTACTACTAATTGGAATAATTTGACTTGGTCAAATTTGCATTTTTATTTGGAAAAAAAATGTCAAATGTTGTGACAATGCCTAACATGGAAATGTACATGAAGGAAGATGTGCATAATGTGGCCATGATTTCCGATTTGTCGGAAGTGAATTTGATGGGAACCAATTGAAGTGGATGGTATGTCGATACGGGTGCTACCCGTCATGTGTGTTTCTATAAAAGTATGTTTATCATTTTCAAAGATGTTGAAAATGAGCAAACACTTTTATTGAAAAGTTGACTACCACATATATAAAAGGTGAAGGAAATGTTATCTTAAGGATGAATTTCGGAAATGATGTCATGTTGAGCAACATCTTGTATGTTCCGGAGATTTGTAAGAATCATGTGTCCGGATGGTTGCTTACTAAGTTTGTTACTAGGGTTGTGAATGAATCCAATGGAATTGTGTTATCAAAATGTGGAATTGTTGGTAAAAATGTTAAAATTAAATGTGACAACTTTTAACCGCGATTTTAATAATTGCTAATAAAGTTCTTCATTTATTTTGAATTGTTAAATATTTAACATGGTTGATTATGCCATATAAATTTAATTAAATTTGGTTTTAAATAAATTTAATTGCATACCACCAACATTCCATATTGATTCAACTCACAAATGTAACAAATTCATCATTCCATTTGGTTGAAAGAAATAACCAAACTCCTTGATATTATTCATACAAAAGTGTGTGATTTGAAATCAACTTCTAAAGGTGGTCACAAGTATATCATAATGTATATTGATGATTATACTACATAGTGATATGTACGAATTAAATTATATTGTTAATTTTACTTAACGTTAAGTAAATTTGAAGCAATTAATTTACTAAGTTGTACAAATGTGGGGGTATGTCGTGTGTCGACTACTTATCTTCTATATAAGATACATCGTGAAGGTTAGATGAATCATTGTACGAATTTTGGTTTGAAAGAAACCCGTCTTATAAATACGTACGAATGTGGGGGTACCTTGCTAAGGTACTCATTCATCTTCATAAAAGTTACATCAATTAAAGAAGATATTCTAAATAATTGATGTATATATTGGTATTGTCTTACATTTACATTAGTCAAGTGTACAATGTATAATGGTAAGACATAATATGATATAACAACTACTCTCAAGTAAAGTTATCATGATTGACTATAAAAGTTAAATGATAACATTGTGGATCCGCTTATGAAAAGGCTTAAGTAGAGAGTTTAGTTATAATGGAATGAGACTAAAGCCCTTGGAATAAAGTTTATGCGAAGGAAACCTAACCTAGTTGACTGGAGATCCCAAGATCTAGGTTCAATAGGACAACCTAATTGTATAAACGAAGGGATGTCACTGTGGGGGTAACGGAATTCCTCCAAACATTCTTAAAGGGAGTAAATTGTACTACTTCCTAGTCCATTCCTAGTTCAGTGACAATGAGGATAAGCACTACGGCTTTTAATGATTCCTTGTAGAGAATCACCTATGTGAGGGAGAAGTGGGGTCGCTTCGAATGGAATTGTTGGGGCACAATTCTTAGTAGCTCTCGCAGAACCAGGCAGTGTCCATGACCAAGACGGGCACGATAAGAGGATATGAACAAGTTAGGGAGAGTCTTGTGAGAATGTATACTGCCGTCTACACAAAAGGCGGATTCAGTTCAAGGACATCGCGTCTACTGACTGCTAGGAGACTAAGTGTGCTTCTCAAGGGAAGGTTCAAAGGCTAACACCTACCTATCCTTTGCAAGACTTAACTGTTGAACATTTATCGAAATTTTATTGTGTTTTCGATCGATCTCTATTCATGTGGGGGATTGTTGGAAAATTTTGGACACATATAATTATATATTTAAGTGTATATAATTAATGGTTGGTATGTCCAAAATGGAGTGTGATGAATGAGATATCGACTCTCAAAGTGGGGTGTATGGAACAAAGAAATAAAACAAATGAACTAGTGGGAACTTGAACCTATTCACACTCGTCTCCCGGGTTTCATGTTGGTTCGGTTTTTTGCCACTCGGTTTTTGTCACTTGAGTTAGTGGAAGTATTCAAATAATAATATTGATAATATTATTTATATTTTAATGTATGTCATTAAAATATATTTGAATAAAATGGTTTTATTTTCTTTGTATTGAATGACATAATGGTCATAATGGCATTAAGAATGTCATTAAACCTTTGGACCAAATTCTATTATAAATAGAAGATGTGTGGTTCATTGGAAAACACACCAATACATATTCACCAACTTGTCTACACCCACTTACAAACATCACAATTTGCTCTCTCCAATTTTTAGTGTTCCTTAAACACAAGAATTTTCGATAAGTGTTCGAGCTTGGATTATATTCGGTAGTGTAAAACTACTCGGTTGTTTTACCCTGGGAGATAGACGACGAATCTATTTTAAGGGGATCGTGAATTTCACGAGACTCAACCAAAACTTGTTTCTTCTTCGTTTCTACATATTCTAGTTTCAATCTTGTATTTGTTTTAGTCATTTCCCAATTGTATTGTATTTTATTTAATGAAAATTGGTATTAGCTCCTACAAACATTTATGATTACTTTTTTATGCAACAATTGATTCTAATGTTATAGATTTTGATTGTTGGCGAAGGAATTGATAAGTATTATTGTATTAACTAAGTTTAAACTCATATGAAGTAACTAGAAATTGAAAATTTTCGGTTAATGTAGCTAAGAGCATAATCAAATATTAATTTTGAATTTAAGTTCATAACCTATGATAGACTACTGACACAATATATACTAATTTTGTATTCGGGATTTAACTACCAGATCTTTTCCCATACTTGAATTATTAATTTTAATCTTGTATTATAAACTTGTAACATTCTCACAGGATCACCGTAAATTTGGACAACGATATTATGAATACTTGGATGAATTCAGGATTCCTGATGGTCCAATCTTCTTAAAAATATGTGGGGAATCGGCATGTGGTGGGATATCAAATGACTATCTCAGTGTATGTCCCCATAATTTACCAAAATATGAAAATAAATGTCATATTTGATCATGATATATTTTATACAATATAATGATGCATACAGGTTTTGGCAAAGAAGTTTGGAGCTGCTATAGTTACACTTGAACATCGGTATTATGGAAAAAGTTGTCCGTTTAAATCCCTAACTACCAAAAATCTACAATTTCTTTCGTCAAAACAGGCACTTTTTGATTTGGCTGCTTTTCGCCAATTTTATCAGGCAAGTTGATAAAAAAATGGATTCTTTAATTTGTAATATTTCAAATTAAGTGGCAATTGTTTTACTTATTATCTTCCATAAATTTGTAGGAATCCTTAAATTTAAAATTAAACAGAACGAATGTTGAAAATCCGTGGTTTGTGTTTGGTACATCTTATGCTGGAGCTATGAGTGCTTGGTTTCGTTTGAAATTTCCTCATTTGACATGTGGCAGTCTTGCAAGTTCTGGTGTGGTTCTTGCTGTTTATAATTTCACAGAATTTGATCAACAGGTGATTAAAAATGTGATTTTTTTAATTGTGTGCATTTAAGGAATATTATTTTTTTAATACTTTTTTTTTGGTTTTGTGATTTTGGTAGGTTGGTGAGTCAGCAGGACCTGAATGTAAAGCTGTATTACAAGAAGTTACTCAACTTGTTGAAGAAAAACTTGCATCAAATGGTAAAGCTTTGAAGACCACATTTGGTGCTACTCAGGTATGTATAATGTATTCTTTTGGGTGATTTTATACAACAATTCCATTTTTTGTTAATTCAAGAAATTAATTTATTAATAGTTTTAATAAGAGTGATGAACTACTATTATATTTGTAATTTGTTGAAATATTCTTTCAGCTAAAAATAAATGGAGATTTCTTGTATTTTCTAGCAGATGCTGCAGCCATAGCTGTAAGTTTGTATTTTCTTGTATTTCTTGTATTTTTGCTATATTTTCTATTCGACCCGTTTGAGATTAAACACAACCCAATTCAACCCATTCATGAATATACGGGTCAAAATTCCATCTCTAGTGTATATAATAAATTAATATTTTTCCATAACTAATATAATACCGAAATCTTGATAGTTTCAATACGGGAATCCTGAGAAACTTTGCACCCCTCTGACTGAAGCTAAGAAAGCTGGAGATGATCTACTGGTAATACCAAATCTCTTTAAATTTCTTGTTTATAATCATTAATTTAGAAAAAACAATTTTTATGCAGGATGCATATGCAAATTACATAAATGAATATTATGTTGGAACTTTTGGGGCTGAGGTTGAAACATATAATCAAGAAAACCTAAAAAAGACTGCTCTGAGTGACTCATCTGGTGACCGTTTATGGTGGTTCCAAGTTTGTACTGAAGTTGCATATTTCCAAGTGGCACCTGCAAACGATAGCATTCGTTCTTCAAAAGTTAATACAAGGTATCTATGTGTATATATCTATATATATATATATATATATATATATATATATATATATATATATATATATATATAATTGGTTTATTATTTTTTGAAAGTTATTAGTGATTTATAACAGGTACCATTTGGATCTATGCAAAAATGTTTTTGGAGAGGGTGTTTATCCAGTTGTTGATGCTACAAATCTCTACTATGGGGGCACAGATATTGCTGGTATGAAGTATGAACATTATTAAATTAAAATGGGGCAAAATGGGCGGGTCAGGAGGGTTGGGTTGACCCATTAACTCCTTTAATTTTTTTAAATAATTAATTTACTAATTATAATTAAAATTTAATATTGTGATATGTGCATGCAGGATCAAAAATAGTTTTTACAAATGGATCACAAGATCCATGGCGGCATGCATCTAAACAGGTGTCATCTCCAGATAGTAAGATAATTAAAACCCTAATATTTTACCTTATTTATGTTTTCCTTTTTTTTTTAAATTTAAATTTCTTACCACTAACCCTAAATCTTTTTTTATCTGTAGTGCCATCGTATATAATCACTTGTAACAATTGTGGTCATGGAACCGATCTAAGAGGATGCCCACAATCTCCATTAGTTCCTGAAGGTTAATATAATAATAATATATATATCTTCATAAAAGATTAAAAAATTAATAATTTGAAATGATATGTTTCAGGGAGCTCTAAGAACTGCAGCTCACCAGATGCAGTTAACAAAGTAAGACAGCAAATGATAGAACAAATAGACTTATGGTTATCTCAGTGCCAGGAAGTTGCTAAGTTTTCAAGTTATTAAGTTAATTAACCAGTTTTATGAAGCATATACTTGTATAAGTTATGATGATTAACTAATTATTAGTTTATGTAGAAACTTATGTATTTCCCTACGAGTGTATGTATATAGTAGCATAATTAGACTAAACTCCACTGCGGGTTTATTAATGCGAAAGTTAGAAAATAAACAAATAAATATTTTAATATTACATTTATTAATTTTCGTAACCTCATTAAAAATAAACTTTTAAAGCGTGTTGGTTAGATCTGATAATCCCTCGTCCAATTTGGCTATACTTAATAATTTTATTTTGATTATGTAACTATCTTTTAAAATAAAAGGATTTCATAGAATCTCTTTGTACATTTTATCAAGATATACTTCCTTATCATATTTATCAACTTTTATTTTAGTTATCAAACCTATACACTTAAACCAAAGATATACAAACACTATCAAGTATCAAACCAAACACTCCATTTGCTTTCATTGTAATTGAAGTAACGAATATGAGCATTTTGTTGCATAATTAAGAAAACGCAAATCTTATAGATTTCTGTTGAAACTACAAGATATAAGAATCTATCTCAATATCGTCATCGAAAAACTTATAGAATTGGTAGAAGTAGATGCTATGAACAAAAGTAGCAACAGTCTCCACGATGGCTAAACACATTAAACACAAATTCATACTTTTATTTATTTTTAAATTAAAAAAACTTAGTAAACATAGCCCTTGACGAACATTCCCTTTTTGGCCTCTTCAGACTCACCCTCACCGGTGTATTTCCCGAGCTGAGCAAGTGAGTTGGCACTGGCCCTGAGCAAGAGAGCATCTTGGGCCGCCTTCACGTTTTCGGGCCTTCCTCCCCATGTCTTTAGGCACGTGTTCTGAAGAGCACGTGCGTATGAAAACGACACGTGCCACGGGTTCGGGCTTTGGTTCATTGCGTTCAAGTTCAGTGTAGCTTCCACCTCAGATTGTCCACCAGACAAAAACTGCATTTCAAATTAATAATACAGTTAATTACACAAATGGTCCTTTAGGTTTGTATCATATTACAGTTTTGGTCCTTTAGTTTCAAAAATGACATTGATAGTCCTTATTTTTGAAACTTTTGTTACTGATAGTCCTTTAGGCCAAACGATATTAAGTTTTCGTGTTAAGTCAGCTCATGTGCAATTTTTATGCATTAGGTACATACTCAATTACACAACCTATTTCATCTACTTCACACAACCTAAAGGACCAAAGTTGTAATATGGTACAAACCTAAATGACCATTCATGTACTTAATAATATATGCATTATAAATAGAGATAAAACACAGCCCAAATCGACCTAAAAACAATGAAAGGTTTAGGGATACTTGCCATTATTCCGGGGACTGCCGGTGGGATTCTTCTATGAAGAAGGCTAAGAGTGTACTCAGCCACTTGTTGAGGTGTGGCCCGTTCTTTGCAATCGGCACCCGGTGTAACCATGCTCGGTTTCAAAAGAATTCCTTCAAACATCACATTGTTTTCGGCTAAGTAAAAGAAGACCTCAGCCCACACCTTTTGTGCAACCTCAAAAGTCCTGTCAATCCCGTGTTCTCCATCAAGCAAGATCTCGGGCTCAACAATTGGGACCAGACCATTGTCCTACAAACCAGAAAACACCAAGGTTTTAGACCATGAACCACATCAAATCGTGGTGCAAATGGTCAATTTATATAATTCATTACCTGAGAGATAGCAGCGTAACGAGCTAGACCCCAAGCGGCTTCCTTGACCGCAAGTGCTGATGGACCGTTGGGAATGCTCACAACGGTACGCCTACATGATCAAGAAACAGAATTAGCTTTGACCAAATTAAATAGTCAAACAACGTGGATATAGGTGTGGGAAAATTGCATTTTGAGGTAACATATTATGTTTGATTTCTCAATTTGTGTAATAAACTATTAAATTTAGGTAGCATTTATCCGGAAAATTCAAAACTGTCGATTTTAATATGGTAAGAGCTACATTAAAGTCATGTCATTTATCACCTGGACACATGACATGGACTATAATGAAGTTGTAACACGTTAAAATCGATAACTTTATATTTTTCATGCTAATTGTTACTTTTAACGGAATATTCTTGAAATTTGACAGAAAAATAATGTTATCTGAATTTAAAAAAATACTCAGAGTATTTTCACCCAAAAACGCATTTTCCGTGTTATTATAATTGATACCATTTGGCGAAACGAGCACCCTGTTGGTAATAAGCAGCAGAACGAGATGCAAGTCCATCGAGACCTTGGCACCACGACTCATCATTCGAACCAGCCAACGGGACTAGACCCTGTTCAAATATAAACACATTCGGTTAACCAACTTACGGTTAATGTACAACTCATAAATGCATAATAAGTGTAGAACTTGTACCTTGTCGACCTTGATACCGGGAACAATCCCCTGTTCCAAAAGGACATCGACAATTTTCTTGCCATCAACTGTGGATTGGTACAAAGTTTCCTCAAAAAGGATAGCACCCGAGATGTAGTTTCCTAAACCGGTTGCACTGACCAAAAGGGTTCGGTAAGCTTGGCGGTTAGCCTCGGTGTTCTCTAGACCGATTGAGGCTAACCGCTTTCCGCAAGTGGCGTTTGACTCATCCATGGCTAGGATTCCTCGGCCGGGAGATGCTACGGTTTTCTGCATAAATAAATTCACTCATCGGAACACATTCTTAAGTCTTAACAACACAAAATTATAAACTATAAAAAGTTGCATTGTTTTACCCATAAATACAGCAAAATCAGGTTTACATGTTATAACCAATAAAAAGTTGCATTGTTTTTTACCCATAAACTTTATATATATTGAACCTATCATGTGTGGTCCTACACTCCTACCAACACATGATTCCATCCGCTTATAAATCGATTTTGGATATTTTTTCAAAGCATACCGTACGGGGTGCCATTATCCTCTTTTTATACATATATAAATTTTCTTACAAAGCACAATTTTTTTTCCCACATAATATATTGTTCTTTAGACTTTTATTTATTTAAATTTTTTTCTGTAATAACTTAGGTCGACTTGTTTATAGTCATTGTGATTTGTGACCTACTAGCTATCACGTGTTAATATCCACCCAAAAAAAAAATATTTTACACTTAACCTTTTTTTTTTTTTTTTTTTTTTTTTTCGCAATTAGTCCTTTAACTTGCGTATACACATTTTATAACTTGTTATACCAATTACTTATAACAATAAATAATTATAGCATTATCAAGTTAAAAGATAGGTGAAAAGTTGAGTTACACTCAAAGAAGTTGCATGTCAAAACAAAATGACCATTATGCGCAGTGGCAGCACAAAAAAGAATTAAAACATTGAGTCAACAAAAGTTTAGCTATTAAATACTAAGTCAACTTAAATTTAAGATAAAGTCGTTGTCCAGAAAAAGTTTGAGGATTATAATGACAACCAATGAAAGTATGCGGATTAAAACACTAATAAGAATCATAAAGAGTTATTACTAGTTTAAGTTCATCTAAAAAGTTTAAACTTTACAGTCAAGGTTCAATAATAGTCCAACGACTATTGACCGAGAATCATTCGATGCTTATTCTACATCAAAAAAAAGACACTAACCGCGGTTTTGACGAGCTCATCGGCGTAACTGGCTCGGACCGAGAGTGCAGATGGTGCAGCCGAGCTGAACCGAACCGTGGACACGGGTGCTTGACGAAGGGTTTGACCCTTGACCCATTCAGTCTTATCAAGAATGGTTGGCTTGAAAAGAGAAGCTGAGGCCATGGTTTTGGTTTGGTTTGGTTTCAAAGGACTTGAAACTTTTATCCTTTTGAATTAAACACCACTCGTTATGTGTTTAGGTTCACTGGTTTTATACTTCTATATGGTGTCACTAGTGATATGCATTTTGAGGCCATAATGTGTGGGCCAATAGGAAGTTGCCATGTGGGTTGATAACTTTGCTGACATGGCAGTGAGAATTGGGCAGTTGTTGAAGAGATGATATGTGATGCAGGGACCAAATTTGTTCCTCATGGGAGTACCATTGATTGCCTTTAATTGAACATATGGTTTAGAGTCAGTTGCATAAATGGCCCCTGGACTTGTGGTTGTGTTACATTGATTATAGTTTAGTACTTGTGATTTTTAATTTTTTTTTTGTCTATTTATATCTTTCTTTTCATATTCTTTTTGAACCTAAATGGGCTGTTTTGTGTCTTAATTCAATAATAATTTATCATCTGACAAGAACTTTTAACATTTTATAATTTTTTTAACAAATAACTAATGTAACAAGCTGGAGTAGCAAGAAATCATTTGAAATAATTGTTTAAAATCTCTAAATAAAACGATTTAAGAAGTTATAAATATTTGAGCACATTTTGGACCACTTACAACATATTTACCCCAATTTAACTGAAGTTTAAAAGGGCTTTTAACAACTGATTTTTACTAAAAATGTGCACATTGAACATATCTTAACAAGTATTGAATCAACCAAAATTTCAATTTATGATATGTAAAAATTAATGGTCATTAATTTTATCATGTTTTGTTTCTTTTATATTTCCATAATTAAGAAAAACATTTTATTTAAATGTGGTAATTTTTACACCATATTTCTTAATTTATGTATCACAAAAGTTGTTTTATATATTTATACAACAGTGTAGTATAAACATAAAATAATATGGTATATAAATTAGTTCCTTTTTATAATGTTGTTTTATATATTTATACAACAGTGTAGTATAAACATAAAATAATATGGTATATAAATTAGTTCCTTTTTTTAATGTTGTTTTATATATTTATACAACAGTGTAGTATAAACATAAAATAATATGGTATATAAATTAGTTCTTTTTTTAATTAGTTCAACCAAATATTGATATTGGAATTTAACATTTATTAAGATATGCTTCTACATTCTAGCAAAATCCTTTGCAATTTCACCATTTAAAGCAGTATACTGTATAAGCATTCAGCCATAAAACACAAACCAACCAAACAACCTGTTTTCTAAACATAATTTAAACACTTCCAGGCATAACAAAATCATCAAAATCACCAAATCACAAAAAATTCAAACAAATCACAAAAGTAATGTCTTGATACAACAACATCAATTACCCGAACATTTAACCTCTGTAACAAAACCACTGCCTTCTAAAGGAGCAAAAATTCAGATATGAAAGAATCCTATTTAAGATAAGTAGATGAAATCCACAAAAGCACATAAGTTACCAATGATGTTGTTACTTCCAAACTTCTTGGACCTTTAAGTATTGGTGGCAGAACAGACACCATCAACAACGTTCCCAACAACCATGACACCATAAAACTTCCAACCCTGCAACTCAAAACACATGTCAATTGCCACATCATCAATTTGACCAGTTACCAGATCAGATTACCTTAAATCGAAATTCTTCTCATTTAGTTATCTTAGAAGAAAAAAAAAAAGAACTTTGATCGTTTTTTGGTCCTAAAAATAGTTGGTTTCCCTTTTCAAGAAATTACCCTTCTTGAAGCACAACCCAAGATAGATAAAAAACCAAAACTTTTTACAACTAGTAAATTTAGTGTAATTTGTAATCAACTACCAAAATTACAAGGGAAATTTTCTTTTATATCCTTGTAAAACTCATAAATTATTTTTATATCCTTCTCCAATTCAAAAATTATTTTTATATCCTTCTAAACTTTATAATTACCTTCATATCCTTCCAAACTTTTAAAACTCTTTTTTATGTCCGTATACCTATTTTATTATTTACTAAATCGTGATAATATCAATAATACGGGCAAATAAACATGATTTCTAATACATAATAAACAGATTTATTGCATGCTTATTTGATAATTATTGATATTATAATTTATTTATTTTTTTTGAAAGGCAATTCCTAATCTATTCCTAATTACCACCTATTAAAATAAGTCTCTGGACATAAAAGAGAGTTTTAAAGATTTAGAAGGATATGAGAGCAAATGATCTAAAGATAATTTATGAATTTGAGAAGGATATAGAAATAATTTATGAGTTTTACAAGGATATAAAAGCAATTGTCCCTCAAATTACAAAATCACAAAAAGCCAAAAATGAAACATACCCGTATAAAAAAGCTCTGAGTTTGCTCTTAAGCCGATCATTAATAAAATATATAGTTGTAAAAAGTGATATAGCTACTTGAAGTGTGGGTCCCTCTTCAGTTGGAAAAAGTACAGTAACTGCTGCAAGTGTCACAAATGCAATTGATGTTTTGATGATAAAATTAGTAGCAGGTGTTCTAAACCTGCTTGTAACTGCCTGCACATAACGATGTTGACTAACTTCCCTCATTTTCTTCTTGACATTTATTTTAGGGTTTTTTCTATCATAAAATTTCTGCATTATTATTTTGTCGTGTGCAGATTCAATTGCATCAACACTTGGTTTGTGACCGCCATATTTTTGGACTAAGAAGTTTCTAGCACTTTGGATTTCATCTTCTGAAGCTTCTGTGCTGATACCGAGCCTTTTGTATGGATCTTTTATGTTGATTCTTGGAAATATGACTGCATTTTGTAAGGAAGAACTAGGATTCGTTTAAAATCATTACAGAAATTAAATTTTTATAATACAATATTACAATATGAAAGTAATGATTACCAGATGATTCATCTCTAGCATCATTGAATGAAGCATCCATGGCACATTTCACCAATGAAGTTCTTCTTGTTGTGTAACTCTGAGTACAACCAGCCCAATTATTTCGTCTGTTTAGATGATGAAATCAGTTAATTAACCACAACTGAAGTTACTACATACATAAAATCATTACAATTTTATCAGAAAAACTACCTTTTGAGACAAAAGAATTCTCGACGGTTACCCTGATTTTGGAAAACAAATGTGCGTTTACATGGTACAGCTGGACCTCGTGAATTTAGATTGAAGCAATACTTTGTTGGACTACCAGTTAATCCAGATAGATTCATCTTCTTACGCGAAGTAACTGAAAATGTTAAAACATGATTCGTACAAATAGCCATGAAATTAAATATTTTATTCCAAATAGCATTGCAATCGAACTTCAAAATTTGAGCAGAATTATCAAATATATAAGCAAAAATCATCAAATATGCTATACTTAATCTGCTGCATGAGTACGAATTATACTAGAAATATAAACTATAATTACATGCCTACAGATTATTTAATTATTCTTAACATAATGCAGGAGACGAGAGAATACATCGTAGAGTTCATGTGGTGATGGTGATGTTGAGATAACTTAAAATTGAGTATCGATTGTAATGTCCAATTTCATTTCATCAGCTTAAATCAAACCTTGTAACAAATTACTACAATTTCTTAGGGGAAATCAATGCGACTTCACATGACCGTACTATAATTAAAAACCTAGAAAAGGGAAAAATACGAAGATGGATTACCTGGAGAATGAAGAGTATAAAGATGATATGGCGCTGTAAATTTCTTAAGAAAAACTCTATGGATCAATGAATGAGATGAAACGCTTTGAGTTTGTACTTAATTTTCATGGAAATTCAGACGACGATTTTGGAGCAAGCAACGGATTAGGTGCAGCAACGCAGTAGGCAAGGGTTTTTGTCTGATTGGCAGAAGCTTCTGAACCCTGGGTTCTGAATTCACCCGAGAGACCCGGGTTCAAGTCCCGGCAACGGAATTTTTTAACTGAATAAAATTAGGTTCTGTATCTTAAAAGTTCAGAAAAAGTTACATTCTTTTTTACTCGTATAGTGGATTATATTAAAGCTGTACAATAAACATATTCTTATGTCATTATTGTTACCTGCTAACATGATGAATGTGATATCTTACAGAGAGAAATTATTTGGTAATAATTTATCTTATTTGGTAAGTTTTTATTTAAAAAGAGGATGATTTTTATACCACATCTTTTAAGTCATCTATCACAATTGTTGCTTCACATGCTTGTATAGTAAGCTGTAAAAGTTGTACAATGTGGTATAGAAAGTAAAAGTTGTAGTACATAAATGAATTCCCTATTTAAAATTACCCATTTACCTTTACTTTATACCTTTTTAAATATCATCAAAGGTGTGAGGTCTCATCTATTTTTGTGGGTTCCCATCCATTCTAATTACCCAATATAATTTCAATAATCTCTTATTACCTTATTTTGCCTCAAAAAATATGAACTTCGAAGTGATTCACTTATTTTGATACGGGGAAAGTATTAAATATGTAGCACTTGAATTTGATTAGAATTTGAGTATTGAGATATCGTCTGGTCTACCTATATGAGTATGACTAATCCAGGGGTGTCTTTGAGGAGGTGTATGAGGTGCAGTCGCACATGACCCTTATTTTATAGAGGCCCAATTTTTATATATATTTTATATATAATATTAAAATTTAAGGCAACTTAATAATTTAACAGAAAAAAATAGAAAATTCAAATTTTTATAAAAATCTTGTATTTAGGGGGCCTATTTTTGTATTTTCACACAGGGCACTTAAAATCTCGAAGACTTCCCTAGACTAATCCTACTGCCAATTACTATACTATGGTCACAAAGTTAAAAAGTGTGTATCTAATTGACGGTTTGAATAGAGTGCTTTAACGACTTTAACTAGATTCTTACGACATCCGGACAAGCTATATGGTCGAGATCTAAGACATATGTTTTGAACACCCTATAATAAATGTAGAGAAATGCTAATAATAGTCATTGACGCTTTATTTAAAAGTATGTAAAATGCATAAAATAGTTGTACGTTAATTGTGGTAAATTTAATAGTTAGTTGCTTATTTATGGTTAGTATACAATAATGTGAAAATCTTACTATTATATAATGCACGTATGATCATCACTGAAAGGGTGTGTTTGTATATTTTATGAAAGTGGTTGTTGTAAGAAAGGGATCAGCTTGCAATTATTTGCATCCTCAAGACAGGTTATTTTTGGAGATTGTTGTTTGTATTAGTGACCTCTTTTTTCGTTGTATAATCAGTAAATGTAGTAGTAGTGTATGGTGTCTAGATGAAGTCGATATCACTTGTAATTTATTTATCTGCATATCATTCAATTTACACCTCTTATGCCAAATACCAATTTTTTCTCGTTCATTTTGTTTTGATATCGATGAGACGTGATTTTTAAATACTTTATATTGTTGTTGTACACTCGGGATATAAAAGACTCAATCATTTGATGAGACTAGACCGATTGATCTTTAATGTGTGCTTTCTTTTGGTGGAGTCGAAATTGTAATAATATCAAAAATGAAATCAATTCGGTTTTTGTGGACGAAATCGTGAAATCGACTTCATGATTTAAGTGGCTGAAATCGACTTGACTAATCTGCAAAACGTAAATTTTTGTGACACAATTTCTGTAAGAAACTTTAGAGTCTGAACTCTGAACATAAAAAGATCCAAGTAAATTAAAATAAATAACTGAGTACAGGTACTAGTTAGTAAGATTTTCAAAGTTGGAAGTAAAAAATAAAGGTCCAGCAAATAATGAGGGACGATTTCTGTAATTCACCCATTTTATCAATCAAAACGGTTGATCACCGATCACGCATCACCGCCGACGAGTTGAAAATTCAGACAAATAGACAATAAAAATCGATCACTGCATTAAGTTTCCGACGAAATCGGCCGTCACATGCAAAATTCAAAATCGATTCTAGTTCCTCCGTCTAAATGCCGTCGACGTTGTCACAGCCGCAGAGATACGCCGCCGCTGCTTTGTTCGGGTTGGCCCTAAACCAGGCCCAAATTCACCAAACCCTTCTGTTAGGGTCCTCCGATGATGAACCGACCGAAGATCGTCTTAGTAATGCAAGCAGTACCGATTCAGTCGCTGAAGATCCGGAGCTTTGGGTTAACGAGTCGTCGGGTTTGCTCCGACCCATTTTCAGGTTTTCCTCTTTCCAAACATTATGTATGCTTGTATCCAGATTATAAACGAATCAAAATTGACAATCTGTTATAATTTTCCATCCTAATTGTAATTTTTTGATGTAATGTTTTATGAAGTAGTTGATGTGTGATTGTATGATTGTATTAATGATCAAAATTTGCCTTAATTTTGTTCCAATTTGTGAGTTCCTCATAACGCAACTCCTGTTCTTCCTACTGCTAAGTTATAATACACTTAAATGTCCAAATTAAGAGACAATGTGTTCTACAATATGTGCTTGTGAGTTGTGATTGTAGCGAATTTGATTAAAAACAGGTTTCTAGATATTGATGATTCAGCCTGGTGTGGCCTAGAAGAAACTGCTGGTTCTCCCCCAAGTCAACATATGGGTGCGGTATGCAACTTAACACTTTATTAAACTGACTAACTTTCAAAATATATACAGATTACCTAGAAGACATATGAGTTATCAGCTCATTATCATATTATTGACCACCATTGTCGATATTGTTACAGTTCTTAAGATTACTGTCAGAAGAAATTGGTGATCCTTCTGCAGAAGCATCAGAATCGGAATTAAAATCAAAACTTGAACTTGCTTTGTCCAATGCTGTTACTGCCATGGTGGCAAGCATAGAACCAACCCCTGAAGATGATGAATTCAGAAAAGAGAAGCAACAGGCATATGCAGATGAATGGCAAGAAAAGTATGCTACAAATGAATCAAAATCTGAACCACAAAACGAGAATTTAAAAACCGAGCAAGAGCAAGATTCCAAAACTGACCACTTGAAAAATGAGCAGGAGGAAGAAGAAATCATGAATGAGATCCTAAAAAACGAGCAGGAAAAAGATTGTAAAAATGAAAATGTTCAAAATGATCAGGAAAAAGATTGCAAAGAAGTTTGTACTCCATCCAACACTGATGTTGAAGAAAAACTGATTGAAGATACAAAAATAGTTGGTTATGAAAGAAAAGTGACAGTTTTGTATGAGCTTCTTTCAGGTTGTTTGGCAAATATACCTGAAGATGATAATAACAGTAATTCTAAAAGACAAGGAAAAGGTTATGATGCTAGACATCGTGCTGCGTTACGGTTACTAACAACATGGTTTGACATCAAATGGATCAAAATGGTTTGTGTTCATATATTGTGGGTAACGGGTCAAACGGGCCGGTCAAAACATTACATATTAGTGTATCCATTAAAAATAGGCTTTAAAGGAGTTACAGCCCGTTTAGCCCATTTGGCCCATTCCTTTTTTTGGTAGGATTTTTCATATGACCCGTTTGAGATCAAGCAGAACCCACTTATAAGACCTTTTTATATATATTTTTTTTATTTTGCAGGAAGCAATTGAGATAATTGTTGCTTGTTCTGCAATGGAGGTTTTAAAACAAGGGGAAGCAAAGGAAGAAGATGAAGCACCAAAAAGCATGTGGACCAAATGGAAACGTGGTGGTATCATTGGTGCTGCTGCTTTAACTGGTGGAACATTACTAGCAATTACTGGCGGTATAATTATACTTAATTTTATCCACATTTTAATTAAATACATATCCAATTTTAATATCATTTTCTTTCATATATAACAGGTTTAGCTGCACCAGCAATTGCAGCAGGGTTTAGTGCTTTAGCACCTACATTAGGCACAATTATACCTGTAATTGGAGCTGGTGGTTTTGCTGCAGTTGCAACTGCTGCAGGTTCTGTTGCAGGTTCTGTTGCAGTTGCTGCTTCATTTGGAGGTGAAATTGCATAAAAAATATTTTTTTATTTAATTACTAATAAATTTATAATCTTTAGTTTTGTACGGGTCCCAGTGGCTAACACTTTGATTGAACCAGCTGCTGGAGCAGGGCTAACTGGGACAAAAATGGCTCGAAGAACAGGAAGTGTTGATGAGTTTGAGTTTATAGCCATTGGACCAAATCATAACCAAGGAGTCAGTTATTTTAACCTTTTTTAAAAAAACAAAATAAATTTTTTTTGACGATTTTATTATTTTCTCTTTGACACCTTTTTGCATTCAAATCCATAGAGAATAATATGGAAAATTTAAGTTGAGATGTTTTTTTTGTTTCTGGGTTAAAAGGAGAAATAATTATAAGTTTAAGGGCCAAAAGTGTAAGTTATTAAACAATAAAATGGTCCATTAAATATTTGACACCTCTCTAACTTAGGAGGGATCAAGACTGAAAGACAATAGCAACAACATAACTGCAAAAAGTATCAAAGAGAGACTAAAACATTTATTTTTAGCAAACTTCAGGGACCATTTTGTAATAAACTTTAAAACTTATGTTACCAGCGGTTGGCGGTTGAGATATTAGTGTCAGGATTTGTCTTTGAGGAACAAGATTTTATAAGACCGTGGGAAGGCCAAAATGATAACATGGAAAGGTTAGCTTAACTTAACTCTAATGATTTTTGTTAATCTTGTTTTCTTTAATTTAAGTTTTTAATAGTAGTAATTTGTCAGATATGCACTAAAATGGGAATCTAAGCATTTGATTGCAGTAAGCACTGCAATTCAAGACTGGCTTCAATCAAGTAAATAATTAACATTTAAAAAATAATTAATTCACTAATTATTATTTAATTAGTGATGTAATGATATATATGCAGCACTTGCAATGGAATTAATGAGAAGAGGTGCAATGATGACTGTGTTGAGCTCTTTTTTATCAGCTTTTGCTTGGCCTGCAACTTTACTTTGGTTAACTGATATTATTGACAGCAAATGGACAATTGCTGTTAACAGGTTTCTCATTTTACAATTTTACCCCCGTACTTTTCAAACTTGTGTTTTTTATCCTTGAAGTTTGAGTTTTCCTACAGAGCTGACAAGGCTGGAACGCTGCTTGCTGAAGTGTTGATCAAGGGATTGCAAGGCAGCAGGTGTAAAAAAATTTAAATAAATTTTCTTGTATTATCAACATAACAATTTGAATCTTTTATCCTTTTATTTTTAATTTTTTTAATATAAAAATAAAATTTCAGGCCTGTGACACTAGTGGGTTTCTCACTTGGAGCACGTGCAATCTTCAAGTGTCTTCAACATCTGGCTGATAATGGATATGGTAAGTCATTTTTAAAAAAAAAAAATCAGTATTCTTGTAGCCGTTTTGCCAGGTGGCGAGATATCATTAGTTTACATTTTTAATTGAATTTGCAGATGGGATTGTAGAAAGAGTGGTTCTACTTGGTGCACCTGTCGCTATACTAGATGAAAATTGGGGAGCTGTTAGAAAGGTATTTTTATAACTATTTTTTTGCAACGAACGTTATTTTTGTAAGTTTTATATATTCATATATAATATAAAAAACCTATATTTTTGTAGGTAGTTTCTGGCAGATTTATAAATGCTTACTCCACAAATGATTGGATGCTGGGTGTAGCCTTCCGTGCCAAGTACCTACAACTTTACTTAAATAATTTTTTTTTTTTTTAAGTCAGTTGTATTTTGCTAAGATTTAATATAATTATATGGTTCAACAGTCTCCTAACTCAAGGATTAGCTGGAATTCAATCTGTTAATGCTCCAGGAATCGAGAATGTAAGTTCACCAAATTTATTATTATTATTATTATTATTATTATTATTATTATTTTATTTGTAAAAGAACGATATCAGGATAGTGACAAACAAAAGGTTGGTAGAGTGAGATCTAATTTTTATTTTTTTCTTTTTTAATTTTGTGTCAACAGGTTGATGTTACAGAACTAGTTGATGGCCATTCGTCTTACCTATGGGCTACACAGGGGATCCTAGATCGTCTCAAATTAGAATCTTATTTTCCTGTTTTTACTATAAATCACGCCAATAATTAAAGCGGTTTTTGTATTGTTCTTGCATAAAATATAGTTACAAGTTTTGATGGAAGGTATATAATATGGCACGCGGTTGGTATATAGAATGTGTACAGTTTGTGGTGTTTATAGAATCATATATTTGAGCAATTAATAATAATTATTGCCATCCTTCAGGCTTGAGCTTGGGTTTGCTCTACGTGTTATTGGTTTTAGAATCTGAATATGTCAATAAAAATGTAGTATTAATTAATTATGTACTTTCAAATTCTAACAGAAAATAGTAGTATTGTATAGTAACAAAAACACTTGATTATATTCACAATCTTAGCAAGTCGGCTATTTTAATACTTCACATAATTACTCAAACTCAAATAGTCCAAAGATAGAGCTCAACTTGGTCATAAATCAAGTTAATTTTAAGTTAAAAGGAGTAAATTTGTAATTTAAAACATATGAAAGAGTTAATTTGTCATTGGACTTTTGAATGACTCTTATTTGCCACAAACATTGTTAAAAGAGCATATTTTTCGCAGCAAATATCTTAGAGTTTTGATAATAACAGCTCTTATCTGCCATAAACTATTATAGAATCGCTAATTTCATCATTTGCAAATTAATCTAGGGTATAATAATATTAATGTTTATTATTTCAATTTCTATTTTTTATTGCATTATAGGTTTGTTTTTTTGAACGGCTAACACACATCCCATAATCTACATTTTTTTGTCTCAACCATATAGGACAATATAAACACTGGATACCATTGAGTTATAAGCCTTTTGATTTACATTTTAGTTAATAACACCTTATGGAACCAACGATTGCTTTCCTATGGATATTACTTGCCAACAAACTGATGCAATTAACTGGAAATTTTAGGCAAGCATATCTTACTGCATCTTGCAAGCCTGTTAGGAATATTATTATTAATATTCATATAAGATTTGATTATGTCAAAACTATTAAACTAAAAGGACCTAAGTCGGTAATGTGAAGTACAAGATTTGAAAAAGATTTAGAAGATAATGACAATTGTAAAAGATATGGTATATCTTGTTTGAATTTAAAAGATTTAGTATTATCTTTTCCTTGTAAGTCTTGGGTTTTCTAGTATATAAAGAAACCTAATGACATAGAATTAGATGTTCTTAGAACCCACGTTTTAACGTGTTTGTGTGTAAAAACCTAAGCCTCAAGGTCGTTTGATCCTGTTTAATGAAAAACCGTTCTATGTATTCATACATAGAATTGGGGCTTTTAATGATGAAAACTTGTTTAGCTATACATTTATGTTCAACTAATTCCGCAATTTTATGTTTTGTATATGCTTATTCCAGATCAAGAACTAACTATTCTTGAGCCTAAAGATCTATGTTTATGAAGAGTTATTCGATCTTCACAATTGGTATCAGAGCACAGTGGCTCAGATCTGGAATAAAACAAGGGACGAAGGTTTTCAAAGGTAGCAAGAGAAGGAATTCCAATATTAATCAAGATCTGGAGGTGTACGGATTTAATTTCCAAGCTCCTCAAAGACAAGCACGTCACATTAATTTCCATATCTAAATTCTTAGCTTACTAGCCATGGCGGATTCATCAAATGGGTGTCGGCACACCACTCTAATGCACCGGCGCCAAGCGGCAGACTACTCAACGGTGATTCTAAACATGGCGGACTGCCTGTCGTAAGTGACCGCCGGAAGCACAGTGAAGAAACCGGAAGGGACATGCTGTTCAGGTCTAAAATCGGTGTTCAAAACAGACGCACGGTGTTTATGTGAAGCATTCAAAACAGTGATCAATTATGCCTTCAATTGAAATACCACTAGTATATTCAAAATTACTACTACTGGTCATTCACTTTGATGATGACAAACTTTGAGATGTCCTTAACCAAAGCAAAAACAGAAAAGAAGATTGATGAGGCTCCAAAGAAGAACGTCTGTGGATGTACCATACTGTAAGAAACTTTGTGAGTTTATAATTACTACTGGTTCATCATCAAATACTACTGATCTTATTACTCGTTTACTACTCATCGTGGGTGATTTATTACTGATCTTCATAACATCGATTACTACTGCTCAAGGATTTTAGTATTACTACTGATCAGTAGGAATTCACTTTTACTACTGATCAGTAACAATTCAGACTACTACTGATCTTGTTTCGATTTTACTACTGCTCCTATATACTACTGATCAGTAGTATATCTGCTTACTACTGATCCGATTACTACTGGAGCTGGTCTCGCTTATGGAATATCTTCGCTGTTTACTACTGATCCATATTAAATACTACTGATCAGTAGTAAATGAAGAAAAATACTACTGATCAGTAACAAACCGAAATTTTTACCAAGGATCAGTAATATACATGTTACTACTGCTGCGTTGACTGATCAGTATTAAACAGTACTGAAGAAAATTTTGAAGAAAATTTGATACTGATTTCTTCCATACAACTGATACATCATATTTTGGAAAGCATGTCACACACCATGCTCATTCCATACCACGGTTTATTGATCGTATCTGATAATAATGTGAAACGAATCACATTATTCACACACAGGTTGAAGGCATGATGAAGATAAAGGAAAATTTTATTTGTTACATATTTGATCTTTATCAATTGATTACAGAAGATAATTGATTATATTTTATTTGAAGAAGAAGTTGAAAGTCTTACTACATAAGATGTTATGTATTGTTGTAACTGCAATTCAACCGAATCTTAACGAAAAGATCTGTTGAAGACTAAGATAAGCAAGTCCCTCATACAAGATATGAAGTTGCTGATTACTATATTTAGACGGAATGTGATGCTTAGTTTGAATTTCTACTTCAACTTCAAATAGAAGATAGTTGGTTTTCAATGTAATTAATATAGCCTTGAAGAACACAAGAATGATATCACACTTTTAGGGGAAGAAAAAGTGTTGATCATTCAAGGGGAAGTTCAAGTTTCTCGGATTTATTTGATTATGTCAAAAAGGGGAAGAGACTTGAAGATTTCTAGCTAATTCTATAAGTTTTGTCAAATCAAATAGGGGAAGATTGTTAGGAATATTATTATTAATATTCATATAAGATTTGATTATGTCAAAACTATTAAACTAAAAGGACCTAAGTCGGTAATGTGAAGTACAAGATTTGAAAAAGATTTAGAAGATAATGACAATTGTAAAAGATATGGTATATCTTGTTTGAATTTAAAAGATTTAGTATTATCTTTTCCTTGTAAGTCTTGGGTTTTCTAGTATATAAAGAAACCTAATGACATAGAATTAGATGTTCTTAGAACCCACGTTTTAACGTGTTTGTGTGTAAAAACCTAAGCCTCAAGGTCGTTTGATCCTGTTTAATGAAAAACCGTTCTATGTATTCATACATAGAATTGGGGCTTTTAATGATGAAAACTTGTTTAGCTATACATTTATGTTCAACTAATTCCGCAATTTTATGTTTTGTATATGCTTATTCCAGATCAAGAACTAACTATTCTTGAGCCTAAAGATCTATGTTTATGAAGAGTTATTCGATCTTCACAATTGTCAGGATCGATTAACTATAGACAAGTTAATAAACACCTTAGATCTATTTGATGATAGAAGTTGCAGCGGATCAACACTATATCAATAATTAAGAACGATGAACTGTATGAACAATATGAGAAATATTAAGAACACAGTTTCACAAAAAGCTTCAATGTATATTATTAAGTTAACAATACACACGTACGTTTACAATTCGTAAGGAACTATATATAATAGTCCTTGAAGCTAAACTATTTACCCTAGTTATTCTAGGATACGATATACATCTAATTATAAACGATATACATTGATTTACATTCTATAACTATCTCTGCGAAGATCTCGGACTTGATATGTTCCATAAACGCGTATCAGTAGTAAAACCAATCACCAGTAGTAAATAAGTAACATCAGTAGTAAACTTGGTGATCAGTAGTAAGTCCAGAAACCAACGTCAGTAGTAACTACAATGATCAGTAGTATCTTCAATCTCTGTATGATCAGTAGTAACTAAGTTATAGAGAACACCAGCATCAACTTCATCAGTAGTAAATGTTTCTGCCCCATCAGTAATAAACATAATTATTACCAACTGCAGCATCAGTACTAAGTTGATCTGTGATTTGCTCTAACAATCTCCCCCTAAACTTATTGATTATCCTTTAATCAATCAAGTTTCTTATTTACTTCTTCTTTTTCTTTTCTTCCAACAACTTTGCTCTTTTCTTATCACCTTCTAAAGTCTGTTGGTTCCTTTTATTCCTTTGTGCAATGATATATTTGCTGATTCTTTTAACAAATTCATTCAATTTGTTTTGGAGCATCACAGCATCATGTGGTTTAATAAAATTCATGCACCATAGTTGATAGAGAGTCTTCTCAGAATGAGGATACTCTTTCTCATAAAGGAATAAGTCACATTTCTTACTTGTATATTCAAAGAAGTACATGTTGACAGTTGGTAGCACATTCCAAGCTTGAACATTTTCTGAATCTGTGTACTTCTCTGGATAATTTTCTGGATAGAAAGCAGCATCAATCATTTCAGTAAGATAACCTGCAGCTGAATTCTTCCAGTTCTTCTTAGTCATTCTTGGTTTACCAATGATCAACATCTTAATAATGTCACTTCTGGTTAGGGACATGACCAAATGTTTCCAAGCTCTGAATCTTTGAGTGACCTTATCTTCTCTTATAATCTCAATCATATCATCTATGTACCTCCAGTTGATGATTGGATTATTTTGTAGGGGAGCAATGGGGAGATCATGAACTTGAACCATTTGTAATTTTTTATTTGGTTGATCAAGTTCTGAAGCAATTGTCTTTCTTTTCTTTGATGTTTGAGAGGATACACCAGATGATTCTCCAGATATTGTTTTTCTTTCTTTCATTTCTTTGGAGTCTATCTGTTCAAGTTTAGTGGTGTACTTCTCATTACTATCTTGCTCAGTAAGATCCTTCTTCTTCTCTACACAGTACTTTTCAATTAAATTGATCAGCTTCATTCTTCCAAATGCCTTTGTGTTATACCCTTTTGATTTTAAGAATGTGATCATTTCTTTCTTTTTCTCTGCAAATTGTTCTGGCATATCAGCCTTTTGCTCTTTGCATTCTTGTACTTGTGCTTCAAGAAGTTCTATTGTTTCATGTTCAAGTTGCCTAAATTTTTTCAGTTCTCTTCTTTGTAATTCCTTTCTTGTTTCAGCAACTTGTTTAGATTTGATCTTCTGTTGAAATTGTGGCAGTTTTGATATATCTGCTATATCTGCCAATTTGATTTCTGTGAAAGGTTGTCTCAATATTCTAGCCCTTTCTGCTAATCTTTTGTTTTCATTTGCTAGAGAGACTTCAACCTTCTTTAAATATTTTGCTCTCTTTACCTTCCACCTATCCTGTTTGGCTGATTTGGCATAATTGATTTTGTTGACAATTTCATGACCTTGTGCTCTGTTGGGTTGGTCTTCATCAGCAACTTCTTTTCCCTTTCCTATGTAATTGTCTTTCTTCATATTTGGTTCAGATTCAATAACAAATTTGGGACCATAGTAGTGTATCTGAGATATGGGAAGTATTTTAGGATGTGGAGGCAGGGAGCATTCATCAACTTCTAACCAGTTGATATCATCATCAATATCTTTTACCACCATTTGTGTTGTTGTTGTTCTTTTTGGAGATGGTGGAAGTATCACTGTAGGCTCTAGTAGTGGTGGCAGCTCAATAATGTCATCAGTAGTAACTAAGGTAGTTACTACTGGTATGTCTTCAGAGATTACTACTGATAGGTCATCAGTAGTGTTTGCTGCCTTTTCTTCATTTACTACTGCTGTTATATCAGTAGTAGGAGTTACTACTGGTATGTCTTTTTCAGCTTGTTCTTTAGTAGGAGCAGTAGTAATTGGCTCTTCTTCTGTAATCATCATCTCTGGGCCTTCATCAACTTCTGTTTCTTTTAAATTCAAGAGGGAGGAAGCTGCTGCTGCAATGGATTCATCAATCATTGTCTGTATGTTATCCTTCTCCCCCTTAGTGAGCTCAACTGGAGGAGCCTCACTATCATCAATCCTCTTTTTCAATTTTCTGATAAGCTTTGATTGTTGATGAAGCCTAAGTTCATATTGTCTCATTCTTTTGTTGATGATATTGACATTTCTTTTCATAGCAGCCATAGTTTTTCCTTGATTTGTTTGGTAATAAAGACAATCTTGTACAGTGGATTCCAAGGAATCCACTTTAGCCGTCAATTGTTGGATTTTAATACTGCCCTCACTCCATCTAGCAAGATCATCGGGCTTACTAACAGGTACATTGGTTTTAAGGTTTTCCTTCCTTTCCATCAATTTCACAGATCTGCCCTCATCACTGCTTGGTGAGTCATTGGGTCTTTTAGACATTCTCTTCTTCCTAGAAGAAGCAGAGATGCCCCCCCTTGTGGTTTCTTGGCACCGGGGTCCTTTGAGTAACTCCTCAAATGAGTCATCACTCAAAGTTGCCGAGGTTTGGGTCCTAATGATGTTTTCACTGTCCTGTGCACCCACCTTTGGGGCATCAGTAGTGAAAGCCCTCCCCTCATGTCCTCTCTCCTCCTTGGAGGACAACTCTTTGAGCCTGGGGTGTGACTCGATTTGTCCCCTGGTGTCCTTTAAAGATTTCTTTCTTTTATAGATTGTAGATATATGTTTGGTTTTGTCTGGTAGGTCTTCTACAGAGTGAAGAGTAGCACTCTGCAGATTTATATCAAGTTCCTGGGACACATTCAGGACTTCTGTTTGAGTTGGTGATTGAGTGGCTATATGGGGTGGTGTTTGGGCTGTATTTGGGGGTGATGGAGTGGGTTGAGGTTCAACTTGGGTTGTAGCAATGGTTGAACCTTCTCCAATATTGGGTTGATCTTTGATCATGTTTGGAAACAAAGGGGTTTCCTTCCCTGAAAATTTAAATTGTTTTCTCATATTTGAGAAAACTTTCTTGTTCAACTCAGGTAATACAAAAATGTTTTTAGGAGTTGACAAGTTTTGTAATTCACAGTTTATGATATGTTGTAGAAATCTGGGATACATTAAAAATTTAGAAGAACTAAGATTTCCCAACATACCATCAAAAATCATATTAGAAAAATTGAATACTTGGTCTGTGCATAAACATACAACAGCAGATGCTATTGCCTTGTTAAACTCATTCCAAGTACTTCTTTTAGGAGAAATACAATGCTGAATGGTATGAACCAGAAATTTCCATTGTGGGGATAGAAGGCCTTTTTGAAAAGTTACAATATTAAGTCTGCCTTCATACCCCATTTTATTTAAAGTATCAGCAATGTATTCCTTAGGAAGAGTATACATACCTGAATCATCATGAAGTTGTAGATGATGTCTGATTGATTGTTCAGTTACAGTGATGTACTTTCCATCTACTTTCGATTTTATCATTGATGATGTGGTTCCTTCTGTTCGCTCAGCATTGGTCCAGAAATCCACCAAGTGCTGTTGATATGCCTTCGGCTTTACAGTTAAGGCAAACTGTATATACGAATTTCTCAAGAATTTTACGATTGGACGGAAATCTTTTGTTCCGTCGGGATTTTTTTAAAAATGCAACCATGTTGTGAAATTCTGAGTATCTGAGATCGGTTTGCACATCGAGAGCTTGTAAAGTTGCCATTGTTGTTGAGATTTTGCAAGAATTTTGTTAAAGATGAAGGGTTTTTGATCGTAAACTAGGGTTTATCGAAAGGTGTTTAGAGAATCGAAGTGAAGATAATGCTAAATTAATCATCTGCCGCCTTTTATATCTTTCGATTAAACCTGCAAAACTACGAAAATAGCCTTCGAATCATAACATAACGGTTATTTTCATGGGGGTTAGTTTGGTAATTGTGTTTATGAAAGACCAGTAGTAAATAAGATATCAGTAGTAAAACGTCAGTAGTATCTACTAACATCAGTAATGACTGAGGATTTTGACATCAGTAGTAATTATAGACATCAGTAGTAACCATTACCACACAAGACCAGTAGTATATGTGAATACCAGTAGTACTGACTTACCAGTAGTATCCATGTAAACCTAAAATGCACCAGTAGTAATGAACTATCAGTAGTATTTTGTGCATACACTTTCACACCAGTAGTACAGCAATACTAGTAGTAAAACACTTAAGAAAATAATATTTTACAACACTAACTTTACACATAATTTTAAGTGAGATTTTAAGTTATTAAAATCATTCCAATACTACTGACCAAGAAGTTGAATCTTCCTACATCAAATGCTTTTGTAAAAAGATCTGCTAATTGATCATCAGTATGGATTTTAACTACTTTGATTAATTTCTTTTCATTACAATCTCTTATAAAGTGAAATCTTATTTCAATGTGTTTAGTTTTTGAATGTTTTACTGGATTATTCACAATACTAATAGCACTTTGATTATCAATAAAAATAGGAGTTTTAAGGATAGAGATACCAAAGTCTAGAAGTTGATTTTGAATCCATAGTACTTGAGCACAGCAAGCAGATGCAGCTACATATTCTGCTTCAGCAGTAGATGTTGATACATTTGTTTGCTTCTTACATTGCCATGACACTAGTCTTGATCCAAAGAATTGACATCCACCAGTAGTGGACTTTCTATCTTGACATTCACCTCCATAGTCACTATCTGTATAGGCTATTAGTTCAAAGGGTGAGTCATGTGGATACCATAGACCTAGTGATGGTTTGCCTTTCAAGTATCTGAATATTCTTTTGACAGCCTGCAAGTGTAGTTCTTTGGGTCTTGCTTGATATCTTGCACACACACAAACACTATACATAATGTCAGGTCTTGATGCAGTTAAGTACATCAAAGATCCTATCATTGATCTATATAAGTGTTCATCTACATCCTCCCCCTCAACATCAGGATGTAGGTGTTTGTGTGTTTCCATTGGTGTACTAGCACTTTTACTGTCTTTCAAGTCAAACTTTTCCAAGATGTCTTTGACATATTTTGATTGATTTATCAAAATACCATCAGTTCTTTGACTGACTTGGAGTCCAAGGAAGAAGTTCATTGGACCCATGGAGCTCATCTTGAATTTAATCTGCATCAGCTCTTCAAATTCTTTGCATAATAAATCATTGGTTGATCCAAAGATGATATCATCTACATAGATTTGTACCAGTAGTATATCATCTTTGACTTTCTTTGTAAACAATGTTTTATCAATGGCTCCTCTTTTGAAATTGTTCTTTAATAAGTATGATGATAGTGTGTCATACCATGCTCTTGGTGCCTGATGTAGACCATATAGAGCTTTATCCAATTTAAACACATAATCACCATGTTTTGGATCTTCAAATCCTGGAGGTTGGCAAACATAAACTTCTTCTTCAATCTTCCCATACAGGAAAGCACTCTTCACATCCATTTGATAGACTTTAAACCTTTTGAATGAAGCATATGCTAGGAATATTCTTATTGCTTCAATTCTGGCAACAGGAGCATACACTTCATCATAGTCTATACCTTCTTCTTGAGTGTATCCTTGGGCTACAAGTCTGGCTTTATTCTTGATCACTATCCCTCTTTCATCTTTCTTGTTTCTAAAGATCCATCTTGTTCCAATGGCTCTTTTTCCTTTGGGTAGAGGTACAAGTGTCCAAACAGCTTGTAATTTAAATTGAAGGAGTTCCTCTTGCATTGCCTCAATCCAGTTTGAGTCCTTCATTGCTTGTTGGATCTTCTTTGGTTCATCCTGAGACAGAAAGCATTCATACATACATTCATTAGCAATTAAGCTTATATTACACATATTTGCAGTTAAACTTTTGTTTAATTTGCTTCTTGTTTGAAGTGGTGAGTTAACATCACTTAGAACAAGGTCTAAAGGATGGTTCTTTTGAGTCCTTGTTGTTGTAGCTTTATCCACCACTAGTTGATTTTCAGGGTTGGACTCTTTTGCCTCAGGTAGTTGTTCTTCTTGAGATCCTTCATTGTCATTAGTATTTGGTTCATCATTATCTTGGTCAGAGTTACTACTGCCATCATCTTCATTGAGATCAGTAGTATTGAAGTTGTTACTGGTATCAGTAGTATCTTGAGAATCTAGGTTATAGTTGGGACCAGTAGTATTTTCAGTACTATTACTGGTACCAGTAGTAATGGAATTACTACTGACCTCATTCTCAGAGTTACTACTGCTTTCAATATTTGAGTTCTTACTGACATCAGTATTAACTATGGGAGCAGTATCAACAACTATGTATCTCATCTTTTCTTGACCAGTATAAACAGATGATGTTCCTTCCTTTTGATTAAGACAATTTGAATTACCTGCATTGAAATTCATATTAAAATTAAAGGATTTGGTTAGATTGTCTATGTCAAATAGCCAATCTGGACCATTTCCTTGTTCATTAGGTACATTTTCATTAAAGGATACATTGATGCTTTCTTCAATTATCCTTAGTCTTTTGTTGAATACTCTGTATGATTTGCTTTGAGTAGAGTATCCCACAAAGATTCCATCATCAGCTTTGCAGTCAAACTTACCAATTTGTTCTCTTGTAATCAAAATAGTACAAGGACAACCAAATGATTTTAAGAAACTTATAGAAGGTTTTCTTTTATTGAAAAGTTCATATGGTGTTTTAAAGTGTGGCTTCACTATTAATACTCTGTTTTGAACATAACAAGCAGTATTAACAGCTTCTGCCCAAAAAGTAATTGGTAATTTTGAGTCTGCTAGCATTGATCTTGCTGCTTCAATGATGGTTCTATTCCTTCTTTCAGCTACACCATTTTGTTGTGGAGTTCTAGGTGAGCTGTATTGCCTGTCAATACCTTTAAGATCACAAAAGTTAATTAGGTTAGTATTTTTAAATTCTGTGCCATTATCACATCTTATGGCTTTCACTTTTTGATCAGATGTGTTTTCCAGTTTAACAATTAAGTTCTTTATGAGTTCACTTGTTTCATCCTTTGTCCTGAGAAAGAAAACCCATGTATATCTGGAAAAGTCATCAGTAATAACAAGACAATATTGTTTCTTTCCAATACTCATTACATTTGTAGGTCCAAAAAGGTCCATATGTAAGAGCTGTAAAGGAACAGAAATAGAGTTCACAGTTTTGGACTTATGAGAAGTCTTGTGTTGTTTACCTTTTAGGCATGCAACACAGTGATGATCACACATGAATTGTTTTTGAGGAAGTCCAATGACCAGATTTCTTTTTACTAAATTATTCATGTTTTTAAAATTTGTGTGACACATCCTTCTATGCCAAAGTTCTGATTCAGTGGTGTTTGCCTTGGATATAAAACAGTTGACCTCATTTGTAGAAATGAGTTCTCCCCCTATATCCAGGCAATACACATTGTTTCTCCTTGGGGTTCTTAAAACAACATATTTTTCATCTAAAATAAACTCAGGAGAAAGAATGATGCACTCAATGTCTGTGAACAGAATCTTGTTCTTTTTATCACAAACTTGAGACACACTGACAAGATTGTATTTTAGTTCAGCTACATAAAATACATTATCAAAGGTAATTTTTCCATTAGTAACAGTACCTTTACCTGTAATCTTACCTCCTTTTGGGTTCTCACCAAAAGCCACAAATCCACCATCAAAGGACTTGAAATCTTTAAGAATTTGCAGATTTCCAGTCATGTGCCTTGAGCATCCACTATCAATATGCCATGTTCTACCTTCTTCTGGGATCTGAATGCTCTGCACAAGAGAGTAAAGGATTAGTTAAGTTTGGGAACCCAAGCTTTATATGTCTTGGGTTCATCCTTTGAGAAATGAGCTTTTGGGGATTTAACTTTAAAGACTTTTGGTACCCATACTTGTTTATTACTGGTATTTTGTTTTACTACTGTCCTTTTGTAGTTATTACTGGTGTGAAAATTTCCTACTGATCTTGGTTTATACCCATTGTTTCTAGCTTTTGAATACTTTACTACTGATGGACCAGTAGTATTTGGGTACTTATCATGTTTAGAATGACCAGTAGTGTTTTTAGGGTTAACACCAGTAGTGTTTTTGAAATTTGTTTTGGGAGCAGTAGTATTTTTGAAATTAGGGTTATTACCAGTAGTATTCTTGTACTGGTACCATACAGCATTATAATTAGGGTTAACACCAGTAGTAAATTTGTTAGAGTTTCTACTGGTGTTGGAAAATTTAAAATATTGTTTATTTTGATTGGATTTTCCATTATTCTTGAAGTAATTGCTGTACTTTGGGCTTCCAGCTCTTCTGTTTTGAACAAACCTTGTTTTACTTCTTCCAAATCTTGGATTTTCAACCATTGGATTTTTAATTTTATTTACTACTGAATGACCAGTAGTAACTTTTAACTTTTGAGTTTTAGCATTTTCTTTAAGAACTTTAAATTCTTTTAACTCTTTGCAGTTTATTGGATTGTAGTGACAATCCTTTGCTAAATGGTTCATTTTATTGCATATAACACATCTTAGTTTCTTATTTTTAGCACCTTCAGGTATTCTTTGGTCTAAGAGTTGTGTTTTATTTCTTTCATTCCCCCTTGTTAAAATTTTTGGTACATTATCTGCATTATATTTGGGAGATTCATTTGGACTTTGAGCTGTGTGAAAACTTGTATCAATTGATTTTGGTGATTCACTTTGAGATATAGTAAATTCAATTGATTGTTCATCATCAGAAGAATTATTTGATTCAGATGTTTCATTAGATGATTCAGTTTGATTTTCAGTTTTTAATTCATTAATGATTCTTTCTGAACTGTTTTTAAGAGGTGGAATGATTTTATATGGAGGTGGTACAGCATGATATCCCACCCCATGAACAACCTTTTCTGTAGTTTGATTATTAGTTAATTCATCAAGAATTTTAGTGCTTCTTTCAAACTTTTTAATTGTTAATTTATTTTGTTCAATTTCAAGTTGACATTCTTCTATTTTACTTGTAAGTTCATTATTTTTTGTTTCATAAAACTCTTTCTCATCCACAGCTTGAAGCAATTCTTCCTTGATCCGTTGATCAATCATCTTGTACACCTTTATTTGATGTTCTTGATCAGCAATCACCCCATCAAACTCATAATTTCTTCTGATTGCTTTTGCTAAATCTTCATTTAATTTATTGTTTTCTTTTTCTAGATTTTTAATAATTTTAGCACATTCAGGAGTACAAGGTTTAGATTTTACCTCAGTTTTGTTGTCAGTAAAGGCCATGAGAGCTTGATTTTGAGCATGCTCTTCTGCTTGGAAGCTCCAGTCATATCCTTGTCCTTGTTGTGACACAAGAGCAGTTGATTTTGATCTTTTGTCTGGATGAGGACATTCTTTTGCAAAGTGACCAAGGTTGTTACAGTTGTAACATTTGACTTTAGTTTTGTCAAATCCTGCTTTGTCACCTTTGTTGAAATTGAGGCTTGTCCTTCCAGTTCTTTTTAGGAATCTTTTGGTCCTTAGGCTCAGCATAGCCATCTGCCATTTAAGATCCATCTCCTCAAGATCATCTGGATTCAGTTGTTCCAAGTCATCACTAATCAATGCAGTATGCACATGACTAGTGAAGAAGGATTCTCTTGCAGTATCCTCAGAATCTGCAGCCTTTCCTGCGGAGGTTTCCTGTCCTTGACCTGTACTAGACACAAAAGCAGCATTGTTAGAAGAAATAGAAGGGTTTTTGTGATTTACCTCAGTTTCAAACACTCTGAGATCATTATAGAGTTCATCTAACTCCTTTTCTTCTAAAGCATCTCTTTGTCTGTACACCACTGTGTACATGGCCCATTCTTCACTAAGAGACCTTAGAAACTTCATGTTGACATCCTCTTGATCCATCTTTACACCAACTTGGTTGAGTTCACCAATTAGTTTGTTGAATCTGTCAAACACTTGAGTGAGTGTTTCATTGGGCTTTCCTTTGAAATTTTCAAAGTCTTGTTTGAGAACAGACTTCATATTCCTCTTGGTGCTCTTTGTCCCAACGAATCTCTTCTCCAGTGCTTCCCACAGTATTTTTGCATCATCATATTCAACAAAGAGATGTTGATAATCATTAGGAATGGCCAGTAAGAGAGTGCTTAGAGTTTTGAGTTCAATGCCTTTATCTTTCTTCTCCTTCTCACATTTAAGTTTGTCTGCCTCAGTTGCAGAGCTACTTGCTTGAAGTTGACCAGTTTTGTTTCCTTCACAAACGACTTCCCACATGGAATAATCTGTAATAAGCATGTATTGCTTAATACGATTCTTCCACATCCCAAAGTTATTGGGTGTGAGTATAGGAATTTTGTTGGCCTGAGTGCTTTCATTATTATCAGTCATGATTAATAATGTGTGTGTTTTAAAGATTAAAACTTTTTGTTGTTCTTAACAATTAGTAGATCTAGAACCAATAAGCTCTGATACCACTTGTCAGGATCGATTAACTATAGACAAGTTAATAAACACCTTAGATCTATTTGATGATAGAAGTTGCAGCGGATCAACACTATATCAATAATTAAGAACGATGAACTGTATGAACAATATGAGAAATATTAAGAACACAGTTTCACAAAAAGCTTCAATGTATATTATTAAGTTAACAATACACACGTACGTTTACAATTCGTAAGGAACTATATATAATAGTCCTTGAAGCTAAACTATTTACCCTAGTTATTCTAGGATACGATATACATCTAATTATAAACGATATACATTGATTTACATTCTATAACTATCTCTGCGAAGATCTCGGACTTGATATGTTCCATAAACGCGTATCAGTAGTAAAACCAATCACCAGTAGTAAATAAGTAACATCAGTAGTAAACTTGGTGATCAGTAGTAAGTCCAGAAACCAACGTCAGTAGTAACTACAATGATCAGTAGTATCTTCAATCTCTGTATGATCAGTAGTAACTAAGTTATAGAGAACACCAGCATCAACTTCATCAGTAGTAAATGTTTCTGCCCCATCAGTAATAAACATAATTATTACCAACTGCAGCATCAGTACTAAGTTGATCTGTGATTTGCTCTAACAAAGCCCATTATATATCCTCAACAAGATCCATTTAATGGGCAAGCTCCATAGATCAATGTTGGTCCTTCTATTATCCGTTGTATTGATTTTATTAATTGATGTTTAACTGGTTTTTATGTGTTTATGGTTATTAATAATATGTTTGTAAAAAATCTTTAAAATCACTTTTAATAGAAACATTTAGAGGGTTAATTCATTTGATTAATGCTTTTTTTGTTAATTATAGGATTTTTACAAAACTTTTAATATAACGTTGTAATACTCTAACCAACTTATATATTGTATCTAACTTAAAGAAAAGAATTTGAAACAAAAATAATAATAATGTAACCAATCTTTTCTTCGGTTTAATCCAAAATTTACATTAAATCCGACCCAAATTTATTTTTCTATTAACAGTCTTTGTGGTGTAAAAAGTCACGGTATCGCAAAATAAACAAAACTATGCGTGTTAACACCATTTTTGTTTCCTGTGTTTAGAATTTGCTTCAGCAACCAATTCGTTTCTATCATCTTCGACGAAATATATCTGAAGCAAAATCAGCGGTGTGTGAGATCTTGTATTAATCGGAGGGATTAGGGTGCGAAAGCGCGATGGGAGAAGAAGCGAAAGGACCAAACCCTAATTCTAAAGATCATGATAATAATCCAAGTAATCTACACTTGTTGAATGAGAAAGGTGCTTCCAGAAAAGGCAAATCATGCAAAGGATGTTTGTACTATTCATCTACTATGAAATCCAATTCTCGCAATCCTGTTTGCGTCGGCATCACTCGCTCCCTTCCCAAAGGTATTCAATCTTTACTTTCTGAGATATTTTGATAGCTTCGATTTCGGATTTCTGATCTGGAATTCATGTTATGTTTTGATTCTTATTAGTTTTACGTTATTTGATTTTGGTTGATTTCTTCGTTTGTTTTTAGAATTCAATTTGTAGCTAAATCCGGAAAACCTAGTCAATTTATGTGAATTAGGTCAAACGGTTAGGATTAAGCTTCAGTAGATGTTAATTTCAAAAGTATTGATGAGAAAATGTCGTATAGATTTATCCTTGTAGTAAAGAGTACGTGGTGAAGGAGGTAAGGTTAGTGTTCCATGACCTACAGGCTTAGACTTTAAAAGATCAAACTTCATTGCAAGTTATGAAAGGATGAGAGATTTACAACTTTTTATACACTCAGATATTAGGTGACTTCAATTCCGTGTGTAAATACTTATCTGAATTTTAAAAAATGACTTGAAGAAGTTTGACTTATTTAGATTGATTATCATGTCAATTGTGTTACAATTTGATGGCTAAATAGCAAAGTTGTTGTGAATTGTTATTATTTGTAGCTTTTTGTCACTAAGTGCTTTTAGAGTATATAAAAAAAACTTGTATATACATGCATATAATTTTACTGTTTTCTAAATTAAAAAAAACATGGGATCCTGAATTTGAAGTTTTGTGATTAGTACCTCGTTACTATGTTGGAGACTCTGAGATGGAAGCTTCAAAAGAAGGTAGGAGTCTTGCTGATTTCAGATATGGTTGTGTTGGTTACTCTGTTTATTCAGATGTCAAAAATCAAACTGCTGAAGCACAAAAGGAGTTGCCTGTCTGTGTTGGCATTGAGGTTCTCTCTCTCTCTCTCTCTCTCTCTCTCTCTCTCTCTCTCTCTCTCTCTCTCTCTCTCTCTCTCTCTCTCTCTCTCTCTCTCTCTCTCTCTCTCTCTCCCTCCCTCCCTCCCTCCCTCCCTCCCTCCCTCCCTCCCTCCCTCCCTCCCTCCCTCCCTCCCTCCCTCCCTCCCTCCCTCCCTCCCTCCCTCCCTCCCTCCCTCCCTCCCTCCCTCCCTCCCTCCCTCCTCTCTCTCTCTCTCTCTCTCTCTCTCTCTCTCTCTCTCTCTCGGTATGTATGTATATATATATGTGTGTGTGTGTGTGTGTGTGTGATCCATGTAGTGGTGTTTTGTGAGTCTTGTGTTATACAAATACAATAACAGGTTAACTTGAATAATCAAATGTTTGTAGGTTTTGGTGGATAGAAAAGTTACTAATGCTAATGCTGCTCCTACTCATGCTCATAACAAAGGTATTAGCATCATGATTTTTGTTTAATTAGATTCTGTATTTTGTGACTAATGGTTATGAGAAAACTATGAAATAATGCATTGTTGTTTTTGAAGATAACCGAGCAATTCCGCAACAACGAGTAAGCAGGCCAGCTCAATCTGCATCAGATGATTTCTTTAGCAGGCAAGTTGGGTTTTCTCATGCTCCATTTGTTCCAAAAAGTTGCATTTTGACCTCAAATTTTTGATAATTCAAAATTTAATATGACAAACTCATACCCGATTTATGTCCAATTACATATTTAGAAGATGGATTTGTGTCCCGTTTAGGTCATTCACCAACTGGTAAATTGAGGATGTAGCAGTAACCGAATGACCAAAAAAGGGGTCACAAAGCAATCTTTTAGTGACCCAATTGGACAATAACTAAACAAGGACACATGTAAAAGTAGTTTGTTACTTTTGGCAAAAAGAACCCCTTGAAAGTGATCTCAAATTTGAAAGTTAATCACTTGCTCTTGTCTAAAACAGATTTACCAGAAATGCAAATGTAGTTGCATCAGGGGTAGCAAAGAATGTGCGTAAAGTTGGCAATCAAATAAAAGAAAGTGTTGATGACATTTTGTATCCTTATCGAAGACGACCAAAATAAGAAAAATATTGATTAAATAAAGATCTCGGAATGGACATTCTTTATCCATACCAAGAAAACAAAAACAACTTTACTGATGATCAGATCAGCAAGGATTAAATATCAAGAATCATCAAGTCGCTACTTTTAAGGATGTGAAAATTTTCATTTGTTCTGATAATGGATGTGTTTAAACTAAAATGTCCAAAGTCCTTGATGATTTAGGGTGTTCCTAGTACACTATTTTTGTACACATACTAATAATTGCGGAAATGAGTTTTCTGTTTACTTTTGTTATGTATATTTTGACATGAATTTCTTTCAATACCAGATGTGGATAATTGTCACCAGTTCGGGAATGAGTTTGGTTGATTGTTAATCGAATATTAATTTGGTTTTGCATTATACCAAATGTTACAATAACAAGTATAATAGGCTACGCGCGTTGCTGCGTATTTATTTTATGTACATTTTTATATTAATTCTGCCTCCACCAGTTAACTCTTCCACTAACTTCGCCACCACCATCGAATCTTCCGCTCACCACCACCATTGTCGACCATCAGAAATATTTTTTTAAATGTGGATAATTATGTTAATTAATTGTTTCTGATCCTAACTTTTAAATTTTAACTTTGGTTAGAGTATTTTTTAGATATAAAGGGATGTCCAAATAGCAAAACTCTTTGTATATACTGAAAATTAAAAAGAGTTGTAACACTTTAAAATTTATGTTATGTATTATTAATATAAGCATAAGGCAGTTAATATATACTAAACATATTAAGTTGTAACACTTTGAAATTTATGTCGAACATAAGGCAGCTAATATTTACTAAACATATGATTATATGGAAAAATATAAGCACTTATATTAAGTTGATATTATAATATTAATGAAAAAAAAACCAATCTTATTTATTAATTATAAAAAGAACTGGTTATATTTTTAGTAAACATTAAATCAATTATAATATTAGAAAAGAAAAGATCAAATGCGCATGTGAAGGAATCTTGCGCGCACACTATCTCCTCCTAATAAAAAAGTATTTTTGTAAGACTCGAACCCTGGTGTTCACTAAGCAAGTGGGATATCGAGATGGCTAATTGCCACTCAGGCGCATCAACATTTGATAGGATTATCAAAAAGAAACTATAAAACATACATTTAAATCTTTGCCTTATGAACAGTAACTTTAGTATGGTAATTGTATTATATATAAATGTAGATCTGGCAATGGATCGGGTTTTGACCTTGATCCGATCCGAACCCGCATGAATTAAATGGGTTTGAATCATAGTGTGTAATTCGTTTACCCGCTAACGACCCGTACCCGTTAACCCTTTTACTAAAAGGGTCGGGTATGGATCAATGCCGATCCGACCCGTTTATAACCCGCCCTGCATTTAAATTTAGAAAAACATAATTTATATTTTTATATTTATGGTTAATATAATTGATGTCCTTAAAAACTAATACTTCGTATAAGTTAAGAGTTAGAAGTTAGAAATCATGGTTACAATTTTACAACTTTATCCATTGAGTTACTGTTGATTTGCCGACTACCAAAATTATATATAAAATGTTGTTCTATAATGTGACATATTTTAACATGCATTTAATGAGCCAAATTTTCTTTAACTAACGTAATTTGATATTAATGAACTATTAATTTTATGTGTTATACCAAATATGTTCTTTTTGAAACTGAAAAATGAGGAAAATTAAGATTTAATATAAGGGCAAAATAGATCCCTGTATTTAATATTCAAATTGACAACCATTTTACAAATTAAAATCAAGAATTGTGTACGATAAATGGGTTGGGTAAAAGGGTCGGATATCCGCTGATTCGCTGGATAAGGGTATGGGTTCGATTTTTCAAAACCCTGCGGGTCTCGGATCTGGTTTGGATCATCATTTGAAATTTGTTAAAAGAGTTTGGATCAAGGTTGATCCGCTCCAAACCCGCTCAATTGTCAGGCATACAATAATGGTTTAAATCGCAACTAACGGTACTATTATTGTTGAATGGTTAACACTTTAATGGGAAACTAAGTCAGAGACAAAATTTTGTTATATTCTATTGAAAAAACATTTGACTGCTTATTCAAGTGATTTAGAAACTATGAATCTTTTAGTTAGGTGGGGCGAAGTTCAATACAAAACCAGTCTAATATACAAAATCTACATAATTAATTTTTATTTTATCGAATATACAGTTTATGCAAGTTACACAGATATAAATTGAGCTATTGATCATCTACATCTAAAAGTTGAGATTGATTATGCAAATTGTGTATATAAGATTGATTCGGATCATTGCTCATTATTAGACAATCCCTTATTGAAAGTTGCAACTTTATTTTACTTCATGGGTGATTGTGTTTGCAATTATCAGAAGACCAGGTGTTTACTGACAGGAAGAACAACAACGTATTTTTACTGAGTTACCATAGTAATATTTAACCAATTTAATGAAAACAAGAAGCCCGTCTAGCTCAGTTGGTAGAGCGCAAGGCTCTTAACCTTGTGGTCGTGGGTTCGAGCCCCACGGTGGGCGTTCTTTTTTGTCCTTATGTGGTCAATGACTGTGTAAACCTTTGACTGAGAACGTGTATGGATTTCATCACGCTTAACCAAAAAAAAAAACACGTTTAAAATAATCCTTTAATCAATTTCTCCACGATTCCCAATGACAAACGATAAAAACCTAATCCATTATGCCCCATTCTTCTTCAAATCAATTTCACATTTCTGTTCAATCAAAATCTTTCGTTTGATCTAGGTTTTAGTCGATTCATTTTTAGGATTTTTTTTTATCAATTGAAGTTGATTGGTCAATAGGCTATTGATTTGAAGAAGTAATTATATTCAATTTCAGATTCTTCAATAATGGCCGCTTATGCGGCCTGTATCCGGGCCGGAACGAAACTCCGATCCGTTCAGGCGATCAATTCATCGGTTTTCAGGAACGCGTTTGTTCTTAGACCATCGTTATCTTCATCGCATTATAGCAGAGTTGATTGCAGGCGGATTTGTCAACTTGCTCAATCCAACGGCAAACGTTTGTTCCTTGTTGATACCCTAGCGCTTGTAAGCCTCTTTTTCCCTATTTGATTTGATGAATTGTAATTAGGTTAATGTAGTATCCATGTTGCCCTGATTTAAAGGTTTTTGGTTAATGTGAAATGTGATTAATGGTTTGACCTAAAAAAATTTAGGTTAGAAGATTAGAAGGGCAAGGGGTGCCTTCCAAGCAAGCTGAGGCTATTACATCTGCAATCACTGAGGTTTTGAATGATAGTTTGGAAAATGTGGCTCAGTCTTTTGTTTCCAAGGGTGAAATGCAAAGGGTTAGTTTCTTTCTGTTATGAGTAAATTTGAATTCATTGATTTTTTGTTCATTTGGTCTAAATTCATACTTGTTGTGGTTCTGTATTGTTATATTTTTAGATTGAGATGACTCAAGATGGTAATTTGGGGAAATTTAAGTCTCAAGTACAAAGCTCTCAGGTGAGTGGTGTTTTTTCTCTGATTTGAATCATTTTCGTGGCTATAGTTATATGCATATTGCAAATTTTGATATTCCATTAGGTGGCATTTTCGGTTGGTTTCCTAAACAACTTTATTTGTTAGAGGTGTTTCGCATTGCAACTTTGAAGTACTTATGCCTTATTCTGTTTTTTAAAAGCCAAAACGCAGTTTGAAGTGTTTGGATACAAGAACAGCTTGTGCGTTTTAAGCTTATTTTGGGGAGAAAGCACATTTTTTTTAAGCACATGGGTTTATGCTTTATTTGAAACACAATTATTTTAAGCACTAGCTGAAAATATGCATTCCCAAACACCCCTTAATACCCAATTTGTGCCATTTGTTCCAAAGTGGACCAAATTTATATTATTCATGGTCGTCTACTTTGCTTAACGAATGTAATTTCGGGTTGCAATTTTGTTGAAAAAGAATTGTTTTTTTTACATAGGGTATGATTCTTGCAATTAGTTGATCTTTTTATGTTCTTTTGCAGGAAAATCATTTCTCTTTGTTGCAATGTGAGACTGAAAAATTAAGGAATGATATAGAGAAGATGCGTAGTGAGTTGAGGTATAAATAACACAGTATACTATTGATACACTTACTTTTTGCAGCATATTATAAATTTCAAAAACTTTATTTTTAATTGTAACTTGAATTTACTAATTTTGGCCGTGACACAGGTACGAAATAGACAAAGTCACTGCTGGACAGCGTCTGGATTTGAATCTTGAACGGGGGTAAAAGATGCATATTTTCTTTACTTTTATCATTGATCGTAAAATTATTGTTTTTATAAATAAATTATTGAAATTTAAACGATGCAGGAGAATTCGTGATGAACTAGCGAACCAAAACCAAGAAACTGCTAATCTCACAAACAAACTTGATCGAGTGAGTAAACAATAAATTCATCTTTGACCAAAATGTTGACTTTAATTTGTGGAAAATATTGTATGAAAACAAGAAATTCATTCATTAAGGGCCCAATTGGAAGCAGCAAAATATGATGTGATAAAGTACTGCATAGGTACCCTTGTGTCAATTTCTGCTGTAGGTTTGGCGGTTCTTCGAATACTCATGTAAGGATTAGCATTAACACATAGAGAAAAAGAATATGTACCTTTAATTTCACGCGTTTTATTTGTTCGTGATCAATTAATGAAAAAAATGTAACATAACTGTACTAATTGTAACTATAGTTGACTGGCTCTCCCTCTTAAAGAATACCAGATTTCTTTTCCTGGCTGCTGTTTGAGTAGTCTTTTTGGCAATTTCGGTTACGAATTATTGCCTAAAGAATTCACGTAGGAAAAATTGGAAGAATTTTGAAAACTATTTCAAAATCGGTACCGGATACTCTAAATATATCGAGTACCGTATTACTGAATGACATATTTTGGGAAAATCCGGTACTCAAACAAACAGACCCAAATACATGTTCAGAACCGTCTACAAAATTATTCTTAACATTTTTCATTTCATTTGGAATGACCATTTAATTCCGCCGTTATGCATATCAAATATGAGAAATGATATTTGGTCCTATCCACTTGATAAGATGACATGTGTACTCCACTAATTCTCTCTCTTAATATTATCTATTGATTTTGACGCATGTCTTTATTTAATGTGTAACATCAAATAGTAGGACTAAATATCAATACTCATCAAATATAGTCGTACCTTTTTAATTCTGGAAAGACAAAATATTGCAGTCTCACCAAATTTTAGGTAGGACGGAAGAATGATCGCACGTTTTTTTAATACAGTAGCCCGCTTCTAAAATAAAGGCTTACAGACTTTAGTTTGTAACATTTCATACTTAGGGTGTGGGTTCTTATTTGAAAAACTTTCAAAGAAATAAATGCATTTTTGTAACCTACGTACATAAATATTCCTAAATCAAATATAAAGATTTTCAATGGAAAATACATGTTCTGACCGACATGCAAGTTACGTAAAATCAAACAATCTCAATCCTTAATCACTTGATCTAGAGGCTGAAATTGCTTCATCAACTTTTTCAAATAATGATATTTTTTTCTCAATCTTTATTCTTTGTTCTTAATTCTATATAAATAATTGGGTAAATTACAGTATTTGTCCCTGACCTTTGCCCGATTCGGGGTTTTTGTCCCTAAACATTTTCTTCCGTTTTTTTGTCCTTTAAGTTTTTAAAATTCTGCGTATTTGTCCTTCCATCTATTTTTGACTGTTAACTGACGGTTTTTTTTGCCCATTTTACCAAATTACCCTTATTTTAACTAATTTTCTTTTTATTTTTACATCTTCTTCTTCTTCCAAAAAATTCAAAATCAAAATCAATCACCCACAAAATCAATCAAGAACCCTAAACATCGGTTCCTTCTTTCTACCATCATCATCAAGAACCCTAAACACCCATCGTCATCAACAGATCTACAAATCCACCATCGTATACAAATCTACAAATGAACACCAGATGAACACCATCGTCATCAATAAATCTACAAACCAAACAGAGCTAAACACCCATTTCCGCCGAATCCAACCGAATCCAACCGAATCCAACCTCAATTCAGCCGCTTTCCGGCGAAGTTCTGGACCTGAATCCGCCACAAACCCTAGAAATCACCAACACCGCAGATCTGTTCACGTGTTTTACAAAATCAGTGGAAGAACCAGAATAATGGAAGAAATGGGTGGTGACAGTCGGAGCTTTACAGACCGGAGAAGACGACCGGATCTCCGTGGAGAAGAAACGACAACAACCACCATCTCCGCCGCCTCCAGTCGTCGGAAAATCAAATCTGTTGACTAGATACGCTAGAAATGAGTTCAATCTGCACTCCAAAGCCACAATCGGAGTTGAATTTCAGGCTCAGAGCATGGAGATCGACAGGAAGGAAGTTAAGGCTCAGATTTAGGATGCCGCCGGTCAAGATTTGGGATCTCACTGGTGGATTCGCCGGATATGGTGACGTCGCAGGAGATGGTGGCGAGAGAGATCTTGATGCTAGTTGATATACAATAGGTTTATGTCTTTGATTTTGTTTTGGTTTCTCCAGATTTTTATGAAAACGAATAAAAGAATGGGTAATTTGGTTTTGTTTTGGTTTATCCAGATCTTGATGCTAGTTAACATACCTGCGTAATTTTGTTCTATCTTCTCCATATTTTTTAATTTGGGTCCTGGTTTCTTCAGATTCTGAAAATCAAGGTATGATTTTTAGGGTTTTGGTTTGTGAAGAATATGAAGAATGGTGAAAAGGACCAAAATGCCCTCACATGCCTTGCATTTTTCGTCAGTTAACGGCTAAAAATAGACGGAAGGACAAATATGCAGAATTTTAAAAACTTAAAGGACAAAAAAACGGAAGAAAAAAGTTTAGGGACAAAAACCCCGAATCGGGCAAAGGTCAGGGACAAAAAGTGTAATTTACCCTAAATAATTTAAAGAATATTGCCATTTATAACGTGTTTTTCGGGAGCTGAGTTTTACTCGTGATGAACGTGATCTGATGATTACCATGATATTTAATTATTTATCTATGGATGTGATCAAACTCATTACCTCTTGAATATCATTTTAAACATCTTTACTATCGTTAGATTATAGTGAAACTTAATAATTAGAATGAGGAATTCGAGATTTTAGTTCCACTTCATAGGTTGTTCTAGTTTCTCTTATCAAAAAATTACACATGTGACAAGTTATACTCTAGGTCATGTGGGGTTAACCGTATAATAGAGTGAGTAGAAGAATCTCATGCTCACAAAATTATTGTAGGCAATTCTTCTATGATAAACTAATTGCGTTATATATTTTATAAGTTGCAAATATATTTTTTTAATTTACACAATATCAAAAATTTTATTTTTGATCAGTGGTTTCCTTAACTAAAACCTAAAACATATAACTGGTTCGGTTTCGATTATGAAATTCTTCATTTATCGGTTTCGGTTCGATTTCTATATCGCGCTCACCCCTATATCATATTGTTTCTCTTTTAGTTCAATATTTTATGGATGAACTGTTAATCTAAACTACTATGCAGATTACTTATTGCTCTAACTTAAAAGTTTGTATGTAGAAATATACAGAAAGTGAAAATAGTTTGTCCATATTAAAATGTCAAATTTTATTATATTGCATTCATTTTTTTACTCTATTTTAGTTTAAATTTTAATATTTAACATTTAGAAGTTTGTCATGTTACATGGATGTAAATTCAGCCAAACAAACAGAATGCAAAATTGGTTTCAAATTTTCTTTTCTACAAATTAAACCTAATAACTTTTAGATATATTCTATTAATTTATAGATTTTGTTTCATAAAAAATATTTACGAACCAAATGCCATCTTAGTGTACCAAAAATTCTATATCTAATGACAGTCTTGTAATAAGTCCAAATAATACGTAGATTAATAAACCCATAGATTGCAACTTATCAAATGTTGATAGTTAGAAAGATCAATTAAAAAGAATTTCATATTCTAAGGCGTTTTTGCTTTCTTTGTAACTCAAACCGCAACAAAACGTGGTCCTCTATCCTTTTTATATACATTTAGCTAAAACGAATTATCTTTATTAGTCATTCTCGAATGTGACCTTTCGACTAAAATAAAAGCCGAATAAAAACGTACAGAAATGGTTTCAAACACGTATCCAATTAACATTAGATTTACATGCTTTCAACACCCGACTTTTTGCATTTGTGTTTTATAGTAGATTATTATATACTTCTAAATTAAAATTCAAACAAAAAAGATGGTATATGTTATAAAGAAACGTTTAAGTAAGTCTGTCATTTTTGTAAAGTTCTGAGTGACAAATTTCAGCCTTTAGATCAATCAACTCTCAAATCACTCCTACTACCCAAATCAAATGTGATTCAACATCACTATCACCTCGTGTGTATTAAATCACATGTGTTATAAACTAACCTTTGTGAAAATCAAAGACTCCTTAAATAAGACTCATATGTTATAAACTAATTAACTTCAAGATTATTATAAATCAAATGTTGATGTCAAAAAGATATATTATATCTAATCTAATAAGAGGAAGTCTATGTATCCAAATCAAATACGAAACATTTGTTTTACGACCATACATTTCTCTGTAAGTTTGACCAATTCAGTTGACCCAATCTTATCGGTTTGACTATGATTTTGAGGCTCATACCCGCCATAACGGATCATACACACACGAATTTAAGACAAGTGTGATGATCTCCACTTTTAAAATTTTCTAACATTTCATTCCATTAATAATTTATCTTACATACTAATGAGGTATACCACCTTTCCGGAACGATAAGCACAAAGCAGGAACGAAGCGAGTCAGAAGGGACGCATAGGACGAACCCTTTTGAACGAAGTAAGAAAACGACAAAAGGTGTTTACGTTCCCGAGGGCGGATAGCGTACCGGGTTTTAGGGAGAACATCCCATGCGCATTTAATGCGCAGCGGCGCAGCCCGTCGGACAAAGGATAGGACCGTCGCCTATTAACCAACGGATGCGGAGCGGTATGGGAAACACTGTTGACCCATCATCCCGCTCAATCCTTCATTATGCGTTCCCGCCTAAACTAATCGACTATATATATCCGGTACTCAGCAAACCATTAAGGTACACACAAGCATTGAATACACGCATTTAATACAATCTACACTTAAATATTATCATAAAGACCTTACGTCGTAATCCTCATCTAACTTGAGCGTCGGAGTGTTCTCACGAGGATCACCCTCGGGGAGCATCTGACCTAGAGTTGCGGTTGTCTGCAGGTTATCATCCGGAAGACCCACCACGCTTCGTCCCGGAGGAAACCAGTTACAACATTTGGCGCCATCCGTGGGACCTAGAACGAAATGGTCCTCGATTCAACACCAGGGGGAAGAAATCAGCCTCCAACGTCGCCAGGAGTCGGTCCTACCCTTCCCCCTCCCGCTTCAGCCGTTGTTAACGCCACAACATGTCCATCTCCAACGTCACCAGGAGGTTCTGGGAAAGACGAGCCAACAAAAGAAGAAATCAGGGAATTCAACCTTTTCTGCAAATTTCGAAAGTTGCGAGACTTGGAAAAGAGTAGGAGGAAGACGTCGGAAGGAGGAGTCTGCGGAAGAAATTTATAAGGAGAAGACTCCTTCGGCTCGGGTTAAAAGTCAAGAGTCGGGACGCGAAAGAAGAGAACAGACTCCGGAGAGACGGAGGGAGCGAACCCCGGAGAGACGGAGGGAGCGAACTCCGGAAAGACGGAGAGAGCGAACTCCCGATAGACGGAGAGAGCGAACTCCCGATAGATGGAGAGAACGCACTCCGGAAAGGCGGAGGGAACGAACTCCCGAAAGAAGGAGAGAGCAGACTCCGGGAGAAAAGTCAGAAGGTTTAGCCCAACGTCATCTTCCGGTGTCCCGGACCTTCCGATCGCCGTTCACTGACGATATTAACGAAATGCCGATTCCTCCGGGGATCAGAGGTCCCAAAGTCAAGTCCTACGACGGAACTAGAGATCCGGACGACCATGTAGCTAGCTTCCGATGGGCAGTTAAAATGATACCAATGGATCAGAAGCTATGGTGCTTATACTTCGCAGGAACCTTGGAAGGTTCGTCTCGGTACTGGTTGTCCAGCTTGCCGCAAAGAAGCATAGCTAATTTCAAGGAACTCGCCACTCAGTTCAGCCACAGCTTTATACAATAGAAGAAATACCAGCAGAAGTCTCAATCCATCATGGCTTGTAGGCAACGAGAAGGAGAGTCCAACAAGTTATACTTCAAAAGGTTTAATGAACAAAGCAGGTGTAACACCGCAAAAATTAAACCCGATTTTTTTTTTTAAATAAATAACGGAAGCGTATAAACAACCATCATAAAAATAGTTATTATATAACAGGCCTTTTACAAATTAACCCAAAATATTATAAGTAGTTAACATTGTTAAAACATCCGGCGGTCCATTTACTTCAATATCAAAAACAGAGTGTTGGTCAACCATTCCTAAAACACCCCTTGACCCGCCCAAAAGATAAACCTGCAAAAAGGTCAACGAGGTGGGGATTAGCTAACAGCTAAGTGAATGAACTTAAACCAATAAAATAATCAAACAACCGATGATAAATTCCATTATCCCAATTAGTTAATTTTGAAGAGTAACGGTGGTTCTGCCGAATCCTTAAATCATTGTTGGCCGAACAATGATAACCGATGGCCCTTTACTCAAAGACAGTGTGTACCCCCTTAGAACAACCAGTGCTTCTAAGGGCGATACACCTTGTCAATAGTAAACTTATGCCCAGTAGAATGTTCCAATTACTGACCTCTTCCCCAAAAGTGCACTTAATTAATTACCGAATTAGTTATACCGAAGAGTGGGCTTGCAATAACAATTGCAGCCAAGAAAACTGCACCCAAGAAAGTTCACGTTCGCGAACTCAAGTTCGCGTCGTGAACTTGAGTTCGCGTCGTGAACTTGAGTTCACGATCCGTGAACTTCTTCACGACCCAAACCCCAATTGCCTGCCTCGAGTTCACGATCGCGAACCCAAGTTCGCGTCGTGAACTTACCCAGATACCAAATCCTGCACCTTTTTACCACATTGACCAATTTCTAACTAAATTGCCCATCTAAAGTTTGAAGGCTAAATCCACTCACCTTAGCTTCCTTTTTATACCGAGCTCAGTAATCTTATATTACTGAGACTCCTTGCTCTTTCCTGTACAAAACGAACACCGAATTAGTCACCCGAAATCACCAATTTTTGCAACAAGTAATATAAGTTCAAGATTATATCTTTATACCATAACTTACAACTAATTACTTGCATTCCCACACATAATAATTACCAAGGTTTAGAACTTTATCAAGTTAGTTCATTATGCATTTTAATCAACTTACAAATTAAACCCAAATGGGTCAACACGAGAATAATGAATCGGGAGTATACACAACACCTTCCAATGAGTTATTCTACTTATTCAACATCAAAATTACATAACTAACAAGTTACTTGCATCCACTTGCAAGGTTAACTAACTTTGACCTTATTTAGGTCAAATTGCACCAATTGTCAAACAAACGGTTCAAGACCCGAAACTAGCATAATCACACTTCCAGTTAATCAAGTAACACATTTATGACATGAAATTGATAGTTTCAAGTTTACAAGTCATCCAAGACTAAAGTCAACTTCCAGGTTTGACTAAAGTCAACAATTCATGAATTTAACTAGCTATTCTAGAAAATGGGTCAAAACCACAAACTACCATTTAAGACATGTTAATATACTTTATAAAAACTCTTGTATGATCAACTCATTGAACCACAATAATGCCTAACAATTTCCAAGTTAAGTCACATATTACCAATTTGACTAGTTCATGCCTTTTACCTAAAAAAAAATCATCCAAACACTACCATACAATGCTCAATTAATCAATTAACACTTCCATAAACATACTAATGACATTTTAATTCCAACTAAACATTCAAAGTATAAGTCAAATGTTAAAAATATGCATTTAGTCAAGTTTCATCATATTAGGCCCAAACGGGTCAAAATCGTTTTATTAACTTCCAATGTTTACAAACTCTTAATTATCATTTCACCAAGTATAAAATTACCATATAATAACCAACTTCATGTTAATTAGTTATATTTTGAAACACCCAAAATAATCAATACAAGTTTAACCTAAAAAGATACATTTGACCACCTGATACGAACTCAGAAATCTGCTCATTTTTATAACCATGTATGTGCAGGAAAATATTATATTATTAAAGTAGACTCCTAGACCTTCGAAACGACTGGTCGCACGCCCAAAACGGAGTTACGGTTGATTTTATATGATTTTGGCAAAATGGTCAAAATCTGTCTTTTTTTTGTGCTTACGGGATTTTTACCAAAAACTCATCCAAACTTGAAAATTCATGACCATTTCAACAATTTAAGTTACAATCAATCCTATACAACAATTATCACTTCTAACATGTTAGTTATACTTAAATTAACAAAATTTAACATTAAAACATCACTTTCAAGAATTTAGGTAAAACCCATCTTCTTCCTCAAGAACACAACAATGGTGGATTTCATAACCCTAATCAAATCAAGTTTCTCTATATTAATTTCACTTCTAATTCACATAACAAACACAGGAAAGTCCTAAGAATTCATCAATTTCACAAATTTAACCAAAATCTCATAAAACCCATTAAACACAAGAACCCTAGTTCATCCATGCATCAAGAACTATAAACCCTAGCTTTAAGAGGAGAAATCTTACCTTAAGCCTGCTTCAATTTCGAATTTAGGGCTGAGTTAGAAAGATTTTAGGCTTGATTCTTGAGAGATGAAGAACATGCAATATTTGAGTGTGTGTGTGATATATTACGAACAAGTGCAGACAACAAATAAGATGTTTTGGACACCTCATAAAAAACGTGGCAGACATGGGGGAGGGCTGAAATTTCATTAAACACAGTGTAGTACTGAGAGTCTAGGTCGTGTTTGATTTATTTAAAAATACTTATCTATCTCGGATTTTAATAACGAAAATATTTTCAGAACTGTAATTCAAAGTTTAATAAAAATGTAATTTATCATTTTTATGCTTGATTAAATCAAATAATCCTAATTTTAACCCCTTGGTTAAAATATGCTTATATCTAAATAAATCAAATAAAATATGCAAAAAAATAATAAACAACAGAATTACTTACTGAAAGTAATTCAAAATTCTAGGCCGGGTCTCGGGATGTTACAAATATACCTCCTTAAAAAGATTCCGTCCCCGGAATCTCAACATGCTCAAACTAACAAGGTAACATTCTCATCAAAACAACAAGGATTTAACATAAACAATTTATCATATTTAATCATGTTAGTTTAATCTAAAAAATAACACAACATTCATTTATTTATATTTTTGAACGAGTAATAAATTCAAATTTGAAAACTCCGAAGTAGCGACATCAATGCGATTGTTTAATATCTAATCATTTTGTCATAATCTCAATGTATCTACAATCTCAAAACTATTTCAACTTGCACCATAATAATTATTGTTCATGGCTCTCTTTCTTTCTTTCTTTGTTTTAATCATAAGTTGTTACATAATTCTTCTTGCAAACAGTCATAATAATTATTTTAATGTCTAAAATATTACGCCTTGTCCTTTATTCCATCGAAATTTTGTATTCTATTATGGTTTAACTTGTTAAAGATCTCGTAATTTTAGAATTATTAATAATAAATCCACAGTCATAATTCACTACTTCTCAGAATTTACACCTTTCGAAATCTAAATTCTAATCAATCTTCACATAAAACAGCATTAATTCTCATTATTTCAAAATTTATCTCTAATAAATTTCACAACCTTATTAAATTTTATATTCACTCTAAAATTCACCCATTAATATAATAGGAAATCAATTCAATATGGTCAATAACCTTGATTCTTTATGTCAATTTTTCAATTTTTTCACGTCCGGCATAGGGAACAAATCGTATATTTAACATTAAATTATTTTGTTATTCTCTTTATATTTCTCTAAGATATTTATGTCTATATGTCTTTCATTTATAACATCCATAACAAGGCAAGAAACAATTCATTCATATTAGTAAAATAATTCCAACATATACTTTACGAGTTACTACATGTGACTCGACAGGTCACGATTAATAAATTTCTTTCTAATTAAATGTCAGTCCTTCCCAAGACTACTCAGTTTATACCTAATATTACATCAATCTACTAAAGGCACTATAAAAACAGAAGTTCATAGCAAACACTTTTCAAAATCAAATTGATATATCAATATATCATTAACTACCGTTACTTTTAATGGGTTAAACACAAAGCAAATAACTTCAGTTCATCACCTAGTTCATAATCATATATGAGCAATTTGCTCCAATTTCAAATAATATATATGTAAGCAAGTAGTTTATCAGAAACATACCAGTAACGACATCATCTGTTGTAATAGCATCCTCCACAGTCATTCGAAACGCTCTACCCTCAGGTGGAGGGTAAGTCTTCCTTTTATGGCTTGTTGTTGATAACGATTCCCCACCCGATCCAGAACCCACTCCCGTCTTTCTAGCTGAAGGGCATTCCCCCGCCCGATGACCCTCTTTATGGCAATTCCAACACACGTTTCTCGGAAAACTACAATCTTTAGCATCATGCTTAAACTGACCACATCGTGTACACCTCAAAGTCTGAATTGTACATGATCCTGAATGTGATGACTTACACCTAAAACACCAAGGAGTTCTCTGATCTGAACCAAAACTCACTTCCTCGCGACTTGAGTTACCTTGTCTTTGATTACCTTGCCCCTTTCGGTTTTGTTGAAAGTTAGATTGTGTTGAATTCGATTTATGGAACCCCGTCTTTTCTCTATTCATCCGTTCACTCGCCTTGTGATCACTTTCCGCAGACTTAGCCAATGTGAAGGCTTGGGTGAGAGTATTTGCATATCTAACAGACCCTCGATACTGCGGTAGTAGTGCATCGATAAAGTGTTGTAACTGAGCTTGTTCGTCTGGCACCCATTGTTTCACGAATCGTAACTTCCCATTAAATTGTTTTATCAATTCATCCACACTCATCCTTTCATCCATTTTTAATCCCATAAATTCTCTCCTTATCTTGTTCATCTCGAATGAATTACAATACTGAGCACATACTTGTTCATAAAATTGGTTCCATGTAATTGAAGCTAATTGAGTTGGTGTGAAATTTGCGGTAATGGTACCCCACCATTGCATTGCATCACCTATCAATCTTCGAGAGGCATACATTACTCGCCGATCATCATCACAACTACATGCGTCAAGGGCCCTAGACATTTCCATTAGCCAATTTAAGGTAACACTGGGGTCTGTACTTCCACCATATTCTGAGGGCTTACAATCAAGGAACTGTTTATATGTGCAAGGTTGTTTCTGAGGTGGCGGCGGATAACCAGGGTAAGGATAAGGATAAAATCCTTGCGGTGGATATTGATAATTAAACGTTGGGGGTGGCATGTTGGTAGGAGGTTGTGTGGTGGTATTCACGGGTGGAGTTGGTATTTGGTAGGTATGATTTTGTTCGTATTCTCTAACAATATTTCTGAGATCTTGAAGTTGACCTTCCAACGATTGGACATACTCCTCACTATATACCGGATTACTTCCCGAAGGTTGATCATTCCTGACGTTGTTATTCGGTGGGTTCGGGTGGTTTGTATTATCGTTATCTGCCATACCTGTAACAATCACAACATCTCACGAACAATTATTGTAATTCGTTAGTACCTACATACTAACTACTAACACCCCAAAAGTTCACTCACTGACCCAAACCTGAATCTAGGAATGTTTGACCAAGCTCGAGCCAAGATTTGGGAATGTTACACCTAAATGTGCACACATTGCCAAACCAAGGCTCTGATACCAAATTGTAACACCGCAAAAATTAAACCCGATTTTTTTTTTTAAATAAATAACGGAAGCGTATAAACAACCATCATAAAAATAGTTATTATATAACAGGCCTTTTACAAATTAACCCAAAATATTATAAGTAGTTAACATTGTTAAAACATCCGGCGGTCCATTTACTTCAATATCAAAAACAGAGTGTTGGTCAACCATTCCTAAAACACCCCTTGACCCGCCCAAAAGATAAACCTGCAAAAAGGTCAACGAGGTGGGGATTAGCTAACAGCTAAGTGAATGAACTTAAACCAATAAAATAATCAAACAACCGATGATAAATTCCATTATCCCAATTAGTTAATTTTGAAGAGTAACGGTGGTTCTGCCGAATCCTTAAATCATTGTTGGCCGAACAATGATAACCGATGGCCCTTTACTCAAAGACAGTGTGTACCCCCTTAGAACAACCAGTGCTTCTAAGGGCGATACACCTTGTCAATAGTAAACTTATGCCCAGTAGAATGTTCCAATTACTGACCTCTTCCCCAAAAGTGCACTTAATTAATTACCGAATTAGTTATACCGAAGAGTGGGCTTGCAATAACAATTGCAGCCAAGAAAACTGCACCCAAGAAAGTTCACGTTCGCGAACTTGAGTTCGCGTCGTGAACTTGAGTTCACGATCCGTGAACTTCTGCACGACCCAAACCCCAATTGCCTGCCTCGAGTTCACGATCGCGAACCCAAGTTCGCGTCGTGAACTTACCCAGATACCAAATCCTGCACCTTTTTACCACATTGACCAATTTCTAACCAAATTGCCCATCTAAAGTTTGAAGGCTAAATCCACTCACCTTAGCTTCCTTTTTATACCGAGCTCAGTAATCTTATATTACTGAGACTCCTTGCTCTTTCCTGTACAAAACGAACACCGAATTAGTCACCCGAAATCACCAATTTTTGCAACAAGTAATATAAGTTCAAGATTATATCTTTATACCATAACTTACAACTAATTACTTGCATTCCCACACATAATAATTACCAAGGTTTAGAACTTTATCAAGTTAGTTCATTATGCATTTTAATCAACTTACAAATTAAACCCAAATGGGTCAACACGAGAATAATGAATCGGGAGTATACACAACACCTTCCAATGAGTTATTCTACTTATTCAACATCAAAATTACATAACTAACAAGTTACTTGCATCCACTTGCAAGGTTAACTAACTTTGACCTTATTTAGGTCAAATTGCACCAATTGTCAAACAAACGGTTCAAGACCCGAAACTAGCATAATCACACTTCCAGTTAATCAAGTAACACATTTATGACATGAAATTGATAGTTTCAAGTTTACAAGTCATCCAAGACTAAAGTCAACTTCCAGGTTTGACTAAAGTCAACAATTCATGAATTTAACTAGCTATTCTAGAAAATGGGTCAAAACCACAAACTACCATTTAAGACATGTTAATATACTTTATAAAAACTCTTGTATGATCAACTCATTGAACCACAATAATGCCTAACAATTTCCAAGTTAAGTCACATATTACCAATTTGACTAGTTCATGCCTTTTACCTAAAAAAAAATCATCCAAACACTACCATACAATGCTCAATTAATCAATTAACACTTCCATAAACATACTAATGACATTTTAATTCCAACTAAACATTCAAAGTATAAGTCAAATGTTAAAAATATGCATTTAGTCAGGTTTCATCATATTAGGCCCAAACGGGTCAAAATCGTTTTATTAACTTCCAATGTTTACAAACTCTTAATTATCATTTCATCAAGTATACAATTACCATATAATAACCAACTTCATGTTAATTAGTTATATTTTGAAACACCCAAAATAATCAATACAAGTTTAACCTAAAAAGATACATTTGACCACCTGATACTAACTCAGAAATCTTCTCATTTTTATAACCATGTATGTGCAGGAAAATATTATATTATTAAAGTAGACTCCTAGACCTTCGAAACGACTAGTCGCACGCCCAAAACGGAGTTACGGTTGATTTTATATGATTTTTGCAAAATGGTCAAAATCTGTCTTTTTTTTGTGCTTACGGGATTTTTACCAAAAACTCATCCAAACTTGAAAATTCATGACCATTTCAACAATTTAAGTTACAATCAATCCTATACAACAATTATCACTTCTAACATGTTAGTTATACTTAAATTAACAAAATTTAACATTAAAACATCACTTTCAAGAATTTAGGTAAAACTCATCTTCTTCCTCAAGAACACAACAATGGTGGATTTCATAACCCTAATCAAATCAAGTTTCTCTATATTAATTTCACTTCTAATTCACATAATAAACACAGGAAAGTCCTAAGAATTCATCAATTTCACAAATTTAACCAAAATCTCATAAAACCCATTAAACACAAGAACCCTAGTTCATCCATGCATCAAGAACTATAAACCCTAGCTTTAAGAGGAGAAATCTTACCTTAAGCTTGCTTCAATTTCGAATTTAGGGCTGAGTTAGAAAGATTTTAGGCTTGATTCTTGAGAGATGAAGAACATGCAATATTTGAGTGTGTGTGTGTGATATATTACGAACAAGTGCAGACAACAAATAAGATGTTTTGGACACCTCATAAAAAACGTGGCAGACATGGGGGAGGGCTGAAATTTCATTAAACACAGTGTAGTACTGAGAGTCTAGGTCGCGTTTGATTTATTTAAAAATACTTATCTATCTCGGATTTTAATAACGAAAATATTTTCAGAACTGTAATTCAAAGTTTAATAAAAATGTAATTTATCATTTTTATGCTTGATTAAATCAAATAATCCTAATTTTAACCCCTTGGTTAAAATATGCTTATATCTAAATAAATCAAATAAAATATGCAAAAAAATAATAAACAACAGAATTACTTACTGAAAGTAATTCAAAATTCTAGGCCGGGTCTCGGGATGTTACAGCAGGAAGATGCCTGTCCGGGAAGATTCGCTCATAATAGCCGCCTTCACATACGGCCTACGTGAAGGTGAGTTATTTCGAGAATTGTCAAAAAGAGATTTTGTCAAAGCAGACGATATGATCCATATGGTGAATAAGGTGTTAAAACAGGAAGAGGAGAGTGCGGAGAAGCTTCGTTTTGAAGCTCAAGAGAAAAAAGGGACCTCCGGGTCAAGTTCGTACAAGGTAGGCGAAAAAGGAAGGGCACCTCAAAGATCTCTGGCTGGAGGAAGGTCTACGTATAAAGGCCGATATAGTGAAGGGAAGTTCGGGCCTGATAGATACGGCTCGCACCGCCAAGAAACGTATACGGCGAACGAATTACGAAGACCCGCTGAGGGAAGAAGTGCGAGGAAGCGGTATCCCAGAGATCCAAATGCTTATTGTGATTTCCACAAAATAATGGGTCACACCACCGCCACATGTGAAAGTTTTAAGAGGGAAAAAGAAGCCCAAAGGAAAGGGCGCGCAGAGGTGACAACTGCTGAACCTCCCCCAAAGAACGTTGCGGCAACTTACAATGCAGAGATACTCATGGTAGAAGAAGCATTCGTTACCGAAGCAAGGTCCCCTTGCTCGCAATCAAAGAAAAGGAAGGGGGTGTCGATAGAATTTGGAAGGGGAGATCCGATTCCTGATGGATATGTAGGGACGGAGCCTCTCGTAATTTTTGGCGTCGTTGCTAAGATGACGGTAAGGAGAATCTATGTAGACACGGGAAGCTCGGCAAATATAATGTACGAACATTGTTTCGCAAAATTTGCTCCGGATGTTAAAGCATTACTCAAACCAGCCGGCGCCCCGGTTCTGGGATTCTCCGGTCAGTCTGTGTGGCCCGAAGGAAAGATCTACCTTCCCCTGATGTTAACAAATTGGGAGGGTCCTCAAAGCAAAACTATCTTGGCCGAATTCATTGTCATAAAAGCGCCCTCCCGATACAATGCGATACTAGGATGAACGGGCATGTGGAAGTTGCAAGCAGTCCCTTCCACGATCCACGGTTTGCTTAAATTCCCGTCGGAACACGGAATGATCACGGTCCGAAGCGTGCCCATGCCTCCGTTAGAGTGTAACAGTGTGACTCACCAAGATAGGTGGGTGGTGCAGGAAGAAGTCAACATCGTGGTCAACCCTGAATACCCCGATATAACGGTCCGGATCGGGGGAGATCTTCCCCAAAAGTTAAGAGAAGAGCTGGAAGCATTGCTCAAAAAGTACAAACATGCGTTCGCTTGGGAGCCAAAGGATATGACAGGGGTTTCCCGGGAAGTGGCGGAGCATCGTCTGGGCCTAAACCCAGCTTTCCCCCCAGTAAAGCAAGCAAAGAGGGGGATGGCTCAGGACAGGAACGAGGTGATAAATAAGGAGGTTAAAGACCTGGTGGAAGCAGGAGTGCTGCGCAGTGCCCAATACCCGGAGTGGGTGGCCAATCCGGTTCTGGTGAAGAAAGGGAATGGCACCATGCGTATGTGCGTGGATTTCAAAGACCTCAATAAAGCATGCCCAAAAGATATCTACCCCCTTCCGGAGATAGAGCAGAAGGTCGAATCCTTGGGAGGATTCCAGTGGAAATCCTTCCTAGATGCGTATAAAGGGTACCACTAGGTTCAAATGGCTCGAGAGGACGAGGAAAAGACGACTTTCCACACGGAAAAAGGAACGTATTGCTACGTCAAAATGCCTTTCAGTCTCCAAAATGCCGGAGCAACGTACCAGCGGCTGGTAGATAAAGCTTTTGAGAAACAGGTCGGAAGAAACTTGGAGGTATACGTCGACGACATGGTCATCAAAAGCAAGGAGGATGCCAATTTGCTCGACGACGTGGAAGAAACCTTGCTGCAGCTAATAAAGATTAATATGAAGTTGAACCCCAAGAAATGCTCCTTCGGCCTGAGCAAAGGCAAGTTTCTGGGCCACGTGGTCACGATGCAAGGAATCCAGGCCAATCCGGACAAGGTCGAAGGTTTGATAAAAATGAATACTCCACGAACAATGAAGGATGTGCAAAGACTAAACGGAAAGTTAGCTGCGTTAGGGCGATTCCTCGCCAAGTTAGCAGAGAAGGCCATTCCTTTCTTCAAAGATTTGCACGGATGTACGAAGAAAGGGAAAGTCGAGTGGACGAGCGAAGCGGAGGAAGCCCTTGTGAAACTAAAGCAACACTTAAAAACACTCCCAACCGTGGCTAGCCCGATACCGGCGGAACCCCTTATAATGTATCTGTCCACCAATGCAGAAGCAGTCAGCTCAGCACTCATCGCAGAAAGGGAAGGGAAGCAGGTTCCCGTATACTTCGTAAGCAGAGCCTTGCAGGAGCAGAACTTAATTATTCAATAGTAGAGAAGCTCATCCTGTCGCTAGTATATTCAGTTAGACATTTAAAAAGATATTTCCAAGCACACGCGATCACGGTGCTAACCGACCAACCAATCAGAAACATACTTCTCCAACCGGAACGGTCGGGAAGAATGACAAAGTGGGCGATCGAATTGGGGGAGCACGATATAACCTTCAAGCCTCGGGTGAGCATCAAAGGGCAAGCCCTAGCTGATTTCCTGGTAGAAATACCAGACGAGGAACACACTTTGGCGGTAGAAGAAGGAAAGAGCAGAGACCATGTGCCCAGTGCTATTATGATCACGAAGCCCGAAGGCAACACCTGGACGATGCATACTGACGGAGCAGCGGGAAGAGATGGTTGCGGCGCCGGAATCATCATTACCGGGCCCCACGAGGAGCGAGTAACCTATGCTCTCCGATTTGACTTTAAGTGTTCGAACAATGAGGCAGAATACGAAGCTCTGTTAGCAGGTATGGGTTTGGCACGAAGCCTGGGAATACAAATTTTAGAAGCCTTCACAGATTCAATGTTAGTAGTTAATCAGATAAAAGGAACGTACGAGGCGAAAGAGGTCCACATGCAAAAATACCTAAGCAAGGCAAGAAAAGCCACAGAGGGTTTCCGCACCTTCAATATCACTCAGGTGCCTCGAACGAAAAACAAGGAGGCTGATGCGTTGAGCAAGTTGGCCTCAATGTTATACGATCATTTGACAAAGGAGGTTCTGGTGGAAATCCCGTCGCGAAGAAGTATTGAAGAGCGACACGAAGAGGTAATGGAGACAAGCGACGGGGATAACTGCTGGATGCAACCTATTCGACGGTACTTGGAAACAGGAACGTTACCCAATAGCGAAGCGGATGCGAGGAAGTTGCGAATCAATGTTGGGAAATACACTGTAATAGCCGGAAGGTTGTATCGGAAGGGATATTCCAAGCCGTGGTTGAAATGTTTAAGCCAAGACGAGGCGGGAAGGGCCATTACAGATGTTCACGAAGGTTTATGCGGTTCGCATTCCGGTTCTAGGGCTCTAACGCAGAAATTGTTCCGTACCGGCTACTTCTGGCCTAACATGGCACGAGATACCCAAGAGTACGTAAAAAAATGCCAAAAGTGCCAGGCCTACTCCAACGTACCTGCAACGGCTCCGGTGAGTTTAACCAGCATCTACAGCCCATGGCCATTTTGTCAATGGGGAATCGATATTGTAGGGCCTTTCCCAAAAGCTCCGGGCGGTCTGCAGTTCCATGTGGTAACGATCGATTACTTTACCAAGTGGGTAGAAGCGGAGCCAATGGCGTGCATTTCTGGAGCAAACATCGTCAAATTCGTATGGAGGCAAGTTGTATGCAGATTCAGGCTCCCCCATACGATAATAAGTGATAATGGGAAGCAGTTTGCCAGCAACCCTTTCAAAAGTTGGTGCGAAAAGCTAAGTATTCGGCAAAACTTCACGTCGGTGGCACACCCGCAGGAAAACGGTCAGACTGAAGTAAAGAATCGAACGATACTGAAAGGTATCAAAACCAGACTCGAAAGAGCACAAGGTAGCTGGGCAGATGAGTTGCAGAGTGTGTTGTGGTCTTACCGAACTACCCTACGGAGAGGAACGAAAGAGACTCCGTGTAGTCTTGTGTACGGGACGGAAGCAGTAATTCCCATAGAGGTAACCATCCCGTCACCTCAAGTCGAAAGTTTTCGATTGGAAGGAAACTCTGAAGCACTAAAACATAACCTAGACCTAGTAGAAGAACGGAGGCAGAACGCTGCGTTATGGCAGGCAGCATACAAGGCAATGACGGAAGCATACTACAACAAGAAGGTACGAGGAGTGGTGTGCAAGGTGGGAGATCTGGTGCTGCGAAAAAACGAAGCTAGTCTCCATTACAAACCAGGAAAGTTATGCCCAAATTGAGAAGGACCTTACCGAATCAGAGAAGCAAGAAGGAATGGTTCGTACGTTCTAGAGACCTTAGCCGGATCGATCATCCCCAGAACTTGGAACATGAGGAATTTGCGACGATTCCATTTTTAATTACCTAAGGTCTATGTCGTTTCGTAAGTTTGTATTTTTCTTAAATAGCCAGGTGGATGTATATAGGCATTCACTAAACATGTACTCGAACGAACGAATAGTAATGGAAGCCTTCTGAGGAAGGTCAAATTCAACGTGATACGATATTGTAAGTTTTACGACGAATGTTTGCTCAACGAAATTCATAGCTATGAAAAGGATTTTCATAAGACCGGAAGGCTATGAAAATTCTTATCTCAGACGAAACACTGAGACGAATAACGAAAACGAAACGTTGTATTCACGATAGGGAACGCCTTATAGTGAACAAGCAAACAGTAAAATAACGAAAGCATAAACAATACGAAAATGCAATTAATTAGCACGTCAAAACGAAATACAAAAAACGATCCATACATAATTCTTAAGAAATACAGACAATAATTCGTTAAACGTCAAAACACAAGGATCAGTAAGCAGCATCAAGTGACTGGATCGCGAGTAGAGCTCTCACCCGCAGGTGGGGGAACAGAAGGTGCCTTCTTAGATAAATCTCTCACTTCTTCCAAACTCACTACCACATTCTCCAAAGACTCGATCAATGTGTAATCAGACCCTATCAACTCCCCGAATAGCTCCACAATACGATCCTTAGAATCTGGGTAGTCGTGAACCAACTTCATATCCTGCAGAAGAGCTGGGTACGCTCCGTGTGTATCTAGGCACCCTTGATAGCGGCCGAAGCGAACACTCTCCTCCTGTAGACGAGAGTTCCGAGCTACGAACTCATGGGAGGAAAGGAATGCCTCTATACCAGAGATACCCTTCTGCAGCAACCAACGCACATCATCATCCCGAGCATCAACCAGCTCTTTCTGTTTATCCACTTCTAGTTTCGACAGTTGGTTTTCAGTCTTTAACTCAGAGCATCGCTGTTCTGAATCCTTAAGCTGGCAATCCTTTTCGATCAAGAGAGTTTCCAATTCAGCAATACGCACAGACGAAGCGGTGTTCTGTCTCTCCAGATCAGACAAAGTCAACTGTTGAGAAGTAAGCTCTAACTCCAAGACTTTAGCATGATCCTCCGTCTTCCGGTGCTCCTCGGAGAGTTGGTTAAAGGAATCAACTAATCGACGCTTATCTGCCGTCTCTTTCTCATAGAGAGATTGAGCAGTCTTGATCAAATTTTCCATACGGGCAAACTCAGCATGTGTAGTGGCAGATTTTTCCTCATGTTTAACATTCCGGGTCTGCAGTTCCGATAATAACTCAACAGTCCGGAGCAATTCACTCTTAGCTTTCAAAAACAACCCATCAGTAGACAGCTCACTAAAATCACCCCTCAAAGGCACAGTAGGAGTCTGGGTTAGAGTAACAGAAGGAGGAGCAGTGGCAATGGTGTACTGAGGGGTCCTGACAGGGTCAAAAGGTTGAGTTGTAGCAACCACTTCAGCGACAGTACCGGGCAAAGGAGTTCTGGCTGATGTCGATTCGGAAACACGCAACGTCTCTCCTGTAAAAGCAAGTGGCAAATGATAAGAGGAAACGCATACGCTAATGAAGAATATCAAGGAAAATTACTTGTAGTAATGGGCGGAGGTTGATGACTCCGGAACGACTGAGCAGACTGCGAACTCTTAGCACCTGCGCGAAGTTGGGAACCGGCCCCAAACAACTGGCTAGTAAACATAACCACGGTAAACATACTAGCCTGCGCAGAAGGTAGCTTTCGTGGTATGGGAACAAACGCCTGCGACAAAATAGGGAGAGTCACGTCCGAAGCAGATAAGGAGACAGATGTTGGATACGACCGAGGGCTCATGGGAGCAACAACCTCAGAAGCAACTGCAACAGAAGCGGTCACATCTGAAATATAAAAAAAGTCAGCAACGAAGAGCGAATAAAGACGGTAATAATGTATAAAAGGGGGGGGGTTCTTTCTGTTACCTCTGACACGTCTTTTCAAACGCCTTTGGAGAGGAAAGGGTTCGTCATCCGGATCCCTTTTGCTGGCACTCCCCAGACCCGTCTGGGAAGTAGAAAGACTTTTCATAGAGCGAATATAACATCCTAAAACCGGCCTAGTAGTTTTAGGTATATTTGGATATTTGATAAATATCTATTTAACCATAAGTGGAATAAAGTGACTAAATGTTAAATAAATTGTTTGACCTTTTGTCCTTTTGTGATATTTTAATCAAGGGATTAAAATATCCGGTTTCTGAAATGTTTAAAGGATTATATGATTTTTATACTTTTGGATTCTCCTTTTAATATCGTCTCTGAATATATTTTCGTTTTTAAAATTGGAGTCCGTTTGGTATTTTAAATAAATTAACTACGAAAGGGACTTTTGTATCGTATTGTTTAAAAAGTTAAAAATGGCAAGTGGGCCCCCTTTTCTCTCTTTTGGCCGGACGTGGAGGATAAGGGAGGAGCCTTATCCTCTTTCTTCCTTCATCTTTCCATGTTTTTTCTTTTAACACAAAACCCACCAAAAAAAGACCCCTTTGGAGCCTTCTTGACACTTTGAAGATTCCTAGCTTGGATCCTTCCTATCGTTGCCTAGATCTCGAAATTCTTGGAGTGTTGGGGTAAGCTATTGTTCCTTGTTAGTTGTTTTTAAAGTTCTTGCAAAAATGATAAACTAGGGTTGTGGATTTTGTAAGGTTTATGCTAGTTAAGTTATAGCAATGGCATTTTAATATTATTATGGGTTTATTAGATGTATTACATAAAAAATACATACATGTTACTTGCTCATTGTGTGTGGGTGTTGTAGATGCGTGAGTGTGTGCATGATGTATGTGAAATTATGGGTTGTGGGGGTATTGTACAAGTATTTAAACAAAGGGTGCAAGTGTGTGTGCGTGAGAGTGTTATGTGTGTGGGCAGGTGTGTGTGTGTGTCATTTGGGTGGTTGTGGCTTTTGTTGTGTGATGATAGGAATAATGCAAGAGTTTAGGATCCTAGTTGTGCAAGTAAGTTGTACAAAAGTGGGGGGTTGCCTAAATAAATAAATAGATAAATAAATAAAAAGTTATTTACAAACATAAGTTTATTATAATTCAAATGCTTAGTTTAGAAAAGTGTTAATATTGTTGGATTGATTATCTAGTTATAGCTTGCTAGATGTGGTGATTATATGGTTGTTTATGACTTGAAAGTATGAAATCGCTAGTATATTGTTTGTATGGATTCTATGAACTAGTAAGTGGTGAGTTGATAGTCATGTGTCAAAAAATGGAGTTTTGTCTTGTTGAAATAACTAGTTAGCCATGAATTGCTAAATGATATGACTATAGCTTTAAAATGGTGTTTGGAAAGTGCTAAAGTCAAATATAACGTTTTGGCCCGTTTGGGTAAATATTGTGAAAGTTGATTAAATGTGTTTTAGTATACTTTGACTTGAACTAGGAGTGTCAATAACATGATAATTACATATTTTGGTAAATTAAAATATGTTGACTTGTTGTAGTTAAATTCGGGTCTCGGCCCGTTTGGATGTATTATGCTATATTGGTTAGATATGGCTTGGTTGTATTTGACATGAATTGCAAAAGTGTAACATGACCATGACATGTTTATATGATATTGCAAGTGTTTAGTTATTCATGTGGTGCAAGTGTCAGTGTTAAATGTATATTTAACATTGTTTATAATTTGGTGGAATTATATACTAATTCGGTATTCCTTTCGTGTACAGGAACTGGGATCGAGACTCAGAAACATTAGACCTCTGAGTTCGACAAGTGGAAGTAACGGTGAGTTGACTTAACCTCAAACTTGTGTTCGGTTACAATCGGTTTGGTATTGCCTGTTTGGGAAAGGTGCAGGAAAATACAGGAAACATGCAGGAAAATACAGGAAAAACGCAGGAAAATTCCCTGTAGCGAGTTCACGATCGTGAACTCTAGTTCACGGTGTGAACTCTAGTTCACGTTCGTGAACTATTGTTCACGATCGTGAACTTCAGATTTCAGGTTTTCGGGTCGTTCTCGGGCGCGAATCTTTGACAGTTTTGTTGTTTGGTACCTGTTCGATCGGGTTAGACGGAATAGGATGTGTGCACATAGATGAAAAGGTTTTGCTTGATGGGTAACAACTCGATTAGTGGAAATCGAGGATAGGTAAGAGGTCAGTGTCGGATGGATAACGGCTGGGCAATGGGTATCGACTAATAGGGTATCCGACCTTACCTGTATGCGTTATATGGTTAAGGGGAGGGAGTTGCCCGGGTGTTGGATACGAAGCGCCAACGGTTACTGTGGTTCTGGCCAACCACGGTTTAAGGCCCGCAAAGCCACCGTTCCTCAGTGATAGTGTTTACCCAACGCGGAGATGTTTTATAACTTCCGTGTTAGCAATCGGAGATGTAGAATCTACTTCCGAGGTTAGGACGCGGAGATGTTTTATAACTTCCGTGTTAGTGATTAGACTGTTAGCGGTTACTGGTTCGGTGGAACAGTGATTCAGGGGAACAACGGTTAAGCGGTTACGAAGAGTAACAAATCGTGGAGGTGTTGGTGCTCGCTTGTCGAGCTTTGTATAATTTGTCGTTTATGTTCATTCACTTAGCCTTGTGCTAATCCCTCCCTCGTTGAATCTTTTCAGGTTGATCGGTGCTTTGGACGGGATGATTGACCAAGCTCAATGGGTTGTGTTTGTAAAGTGAGCCATGTCGTTTAAGTGACACCGTTTTTGTATTGTTTATGTAATGTCCATTTTGGAAGCTTATTGTGGGACCTTGTTTGTAAACTAAACTAAACTAAGATAAACTAAACTGACCTAGAGGATAACCTAATCGCCTTCGGGCATTTAAAAAAAACGCTTCCTAAATTTGCGGTGTTACAGCGAACTTTAGGCGACTGGCGAACTTCGACCTGAGAATCCGGTATCATCGTTTCTTCTGTAGTAAACTCCTGCAAAATTTCAACTTCAGATGAGCGGGCAGTCGGTGTGTCCGGAGTGGCCTCGAGCTCGGTTCTTCCCACATCGTGCGTAGCCTCGGAACTAGTGCTTCCACTGACCGGAGGAAGAAAAGGGGTGATGGGCCCATGAGTAATGGAAACTTCTCCCTCAGACAAAGCACCTTTACGCATCTCCAGACGCTCCAGCAGGGATACCTTCTTACCGTTAAATTCGCAGATGGGGCGAACCCCTTGGCTAAAATAGTAAGGGCTCAGATCGGCCATACCCAAAAAGACTTCGTCTGGGTCATCCCATTCAACTTGCGTGCTCGATAAACCAGCAACATGACTCTTCTCCTCAGGAGTCAAATCAGGGACAGGGTCAGAAGAACGGCCAATTACCTTCCCCCAAGGAAGCACAACCCCCTTAAAAGCAGATCGATTCACGTAGAAGAAACCAAACTTCCAGTCATGAATCGAGTCCCTCAAGCCTACGACGCGGTCGCTTTGACCTTGACGATGAGCGATGGTCGCCCAATCACCGCGGCCAGTAACGATATAGAAATACCGGAACAGTTTAACGGAAGGGGTAATACCCAGTGATCGACTAAGCATGATAAAACCAATGATCTTCCGAAGGGCGTTAGGGGATAATTGAGCCAAGTGAAGTTCGAATTCTTAAAGGGCGGTTAGGATAAAATCATCAACGGGGAAGCGAAGACCACCCATAAGAAAATGTACATACACCGGTTCATATCCGCGTGGAGCAGATCGAATGGTATCTCCTTCCCCTGGTAGTCGAAGATCAAACGATGGATCTATATGGTACTCTGTGATTAATTTCGAAAGTTCGTGCGGAGAAAGGTTAGAGGACGTATTCAACGCACTTCGCCGCTCCTTAGCAGGTTTGTCGGATTTGTCTTTCACCATTTTATCTTTCTTCATATCGATTTGCAAGGATTCAAAAGAAAAGACAAAGGGGGAGTGAGGAAGTAAGGAGTTTTGGAGAGAACGAAGGAAGTTGTAAAAAGTAAAGAAAGGAACTAATGCCGCGATGGGGAATAAATAAGGAGGGAAGCCCAAAAGGCGAATGAGCACAACGGTCGGAAACGTCACTTCCGCAACGGTAACAAAATAACGGTAATTTTTCAGGAAAAAGAAGAAGCGACGAGTAGCAGAAGGAAAGTTAAAATAAAACACAAAGCGCGTAACTTATTTTAACTTAGGGGACTTAATGAGGTATACCACCTTTCCGGAACGATAAGCACAAAGCAGGAACGAAGCGAGTCAGAAGGGACACATAGGACGAACCCTTTCGAACGAAGTAAGAAAACGACAAAAGGTGTTTACGTTCCCGAGGGCGGATAGCGTACCGGGTTTTAGGGAGAACATCCCATGCGCATTTAATGTGCAGCGGCGCAACCCGTCGGACAAAGGATAGGACCGTCGCCTATTAACCAACGGATGTGGAGCGGTATGGGAAACACTGTTGACCCATCATCCCGCTCAATCATTCATTATGCGTTCCCGCCTAAACTAATTGACTATATATATCCGGTACTCAGCAAACCGCTAAGGTACACACAAGCATTGAATACACGCATTCAATACAATCTACACTTAAATATTATCATAAAGACCTTACGTCGTAATCCTCATCTAACTTGAGCGTCGGAGTGTTCTCACGAGGATCACCCTCGGGGAGCATCTGACCTAGAGTTGCGGTTGTCTGCAGGTTATCATCCGGAAGACCCACCACGCTTCGTCCCGGAGGAAACCAGTTACAACACATACTATACACTTTATATTTTGAGGTTTTTCAAAATAAGTGATACATTTTGAAAACTTGTTTTATCTGGAAAGATTAGTGGAACCTATACAAACTAACTACCTCATTTAATAAAGTGAAATGACATATTTACCCTACTTTTACTTTTAAAAATCATTAAATCCACTTTTATCAAAATATGTGGGACCCATCATCTACAAACCATCCAAATTAATTTCATTAACCTTCATTACCTTATTTTGCCTAAAAAACTGTGCACTTAAAAGTGTATCACTTATTTAAAACGAGGGAAGTACATTTTTTGGGCAAACTACTATGAGTAGGGGTGCCCAAAGGGTTGACCCGACCCGACTCAAACCCGAACCCGATTATGCTAATTGGGTCGGGTCTATTCGGGTTCCATGCTTTTATCGGGTTTTTTAAACCCGGTCCGACCCGACCAACCCAATTCGTTATCGGGTCGGGTTTCGGGTTTAGAATTTCTTAATTTTGTCGGGTTCGGGTTGACCTGATTAGACCCGATTAATGTTTAACTATTATATTTCCTATAAAAATTAAGAAATTTTTACTATTAAATCAATTAGTTAGCAAATTATATGATAAAGTATTCAATAAAAATCAATTAATATTTACAAGTGTTAAATAAAAACTCATAAAATTCAATATATCAAATAATTTCTTTAATTTTTACCAAAAATTCTTAACTCAAGTGTAACCCGACCAACCCGATCGGGTCAACCCGACCAACCCGAACCCGACAAACCCGAATCCTTATCGGGTCGGGTTTCGGGTTAGGATTGTTTTAACCTCAAACCCGACGGACCCGACCCGATAAGTGCCCGGTCGGGTTGACCCGTTGGGCACCCCTAACTATGAGGGCGGTACCGTACCATTACAAATTGGTGGTACCGAGCGATTCCGGGTTCCAAAACTAGGTATCAAGTCCCTCAGTTCAGTACGGTACATCCGCACCAATATTCGCTTGAGTTTGCTCATCATGGTCCCCCCTCCAGTACCGAATTGGTGATACCGAGTTTTCTCAGATCCCAAAACTAAATATCGAGTCCCTTGATTCGGTACTGATTTAATAGGGGCCAGTTTGGCTCCGGTGTTTGATCATGGTTGCTCATCCCTAGTACATAATATTGAATCAAAGTATATACCCAAGGCTTCTAGCCTAGTGGTATTGGTGAAAAAGATAAGGTGTTGCCCATGGCCAAGGTCATGGGTTCAAGTCCCCTCGTGGACGTGGGGTTTATTCCCCATAGGTGGAAGGTTCGAGGGAAGACATACTGCCCCTTATGGATGTCACTGTCTAGACTCGAACCACTAACTTACTAATTTACTAACTTTTATCGTACCATGCTCTTATATATCATGACATCATGTGACTTGAAATTCATGTTTATATTAGGCGACACTCGTGCTTGAAATGTGGATTTAGAAATTTAAATTTTTTTGCTTACCTTTTAATATATTACAGTTTAGCCAACCTAATATTATAGAAATATGTGATATGAATACTCTTACATCATTGGTTTTACTAGCTAAGAGGGCTGGGTGTGGGAGGAGTTACTCCGTTTATAGCCCAATAACCACGCCAAACATCAAAAATCCACATCATGCTCTTCGTTATCCCCTCGCCAAATCAGTTTTACCGTAGTCACAACCGCTCGCCAAAGGAAGAAGCCGGGGGGTGGGGGTGGGGTGTCCAACCAATCAAAATACATCAAATAACAAATGTGGACCCTTATAACACCACTTTAGTTATAACACCACTTTAGCTATAACACCAAGGAACCACTTTTCTCTCCCAAATTATAGCCAAGTTATAAGCTCAAAAACTCTATAACATGCCTATAACATGTCTTACACACCTTGTGCTCTAAGACTTAAAAGTATCCTTATAACACATTTAAATACAATAATAAATTTTGGAATTTTAATACATCCAAATGTAAATTTAAAGAACAATACATAAAATAATAATATATCTACATAAAATAATAAATACATCGAATGTATTTAAAGAACATTTAATACATGTATTAAATGTAAATTTAATACATGTCTTCCACACCTTGTGCTCTACGACTTAAAAGTATCCTTATAACACACGTAAATACAATAATAAATTTTGGAATCTTAATACATCCAAATGTAAATTTAAAGAACAATACATAAAATAATAATATATCTACAGCGGACCAAAGTGTTTGTACCTATCAATAAGGACATTGTGGATTTAAGTCTCATCTATGCATGTATGAGATATGGGATGATACATTCAGCGAGAATTGACTATGTCACAAATTAACAACCTCAATTTTTTCTCTCAATACAAATGGCTAGAGAGACGAGGTGTAGGCACCACAAAAAGTCGACTTGCTTTTGGTGCCGTGAGTCCAAAGACATCACTCATATCAATCTCGCTCGGTTTCATCCCATCAGGCAACTCCCAACTGAAACAATGTAAAAGATTTGCAACCGCCATCTCCAACGTGTACAAACCAAGTTGCATCCCTGGGCACGATCTTCTACCTGACCCAAAAGGAAGAAACTCATAATTGCTTCCTTTAAAATCCGGAGTCTCATTTTGCAAGAAACGTGACGGATTATAAACATTAGCATCCTCCCAATTATTTTTGTTTCGGTTTATTGCGTAAATATTTATCATGACACGTGTCCCTTTAGGAATGTAGTAGTCACCAATTTTTGTGGCCTTCGATGACTTGTGGAGGGCCACGGGAATTGGTGGATGTAGGCGAAGAGTCTCTTTAATTACACATTTAAAATACGTGAGCTTATCAAAGTCAGACTCTTCCATTCGACGGTCAAGTCCAACGACATCTATTAGCTCTTGTTGTACGCGTTTTAAAGCCTCTGGTGTATGCATTAATTCCGTCATGGTCCATTCTATTGCAGAAGCCACGGTCTCCGTTCCACCAAACATTACATCCTATAAAAAAAAAACATTCTTTTAATCTCATGAATTATATATAACATATATATGTATACATACGTACACTAAAGAAATTAGTATTTACCATAATAATTGCTTTAATATTATTCCGGGTTAGTCTAATGGGGCCAGAAAAATCCTCGGTTTCGTTTTCTTTATCCGCATCGTTATAAAACGCCAACATCTCATCCACCATATCACTATCCATGTTATCGTGGTCGGGTTTTTTCTCCTTTTTCAAATGCTCGTCGATGATTTTGTCAATAAATTTGTCCAATGCAAACCGGGCAGCGGGTAAACGGGTATTAATCCCAGCCGGGTCAATAAACCCGAGCCACGGTATAAAATCAGCTAAATTGAAAGCTCCAAAAAGCTTTGTATACTCTTGAAGGATTCTGATAAACTCTAGTTTCCCTTCATTAGATATTGACCCGAAAGCGGCCCGGTTTATAATATCATGGGTTAACTCGAATACCTGTTCACCCAGGTTGACCGGTGAGCGCCCTGCGACAGTGAATTAATTATAATTTAAATTTAAAAATAGATTTATTAATACAAAATATAATAATGATAATAATATAAGGAAGGAAAAAAAAAACAATACCTGGTTCTGTAGCAAGGGTTTTGATCATGGAATCAACTGCATCACGAACGGAGCTCCATGATTCCGCACGCTTACGGCTGAACAATTTCATGACGCAAAGTTTCCTCATTTGCCGCCAAAACGGGCCGTAGTCGCCGAACGCCATGTCAACGCGGTCGTAGGTGAGGTAACTGATGGCGATGGTGGCTGGGCGGTCGGAGAAAATGCTGTCCTGGATTTGCAGTACTTCTTTGGCTATTTCCGGTGACGAAACGGCGATGGTGTGGCGGAAACCCATTTTCAGATATAAGATGCCGCCGTATTTCTCCGATAGGCGTGCTAAGCCACGGTGAGTGAGTTGGTCCATCATCAGTAGATTTCCAATCACCGGCCACCCGGCTGGGCCCGGAGGAAGTTGTTTCCGGCGGTAGCGGGAGAGAAGGAAGAACGTTATTGGAAGGATTATAACGAAAAGTGTGGTGAATGATAAACCTTGGAGTTGCGTGAACTCCATTTTTTCCGATTAAATTTTTGTGACAATTGTGATCAGTTTTTGTTATTTTTAAAGAAAGATGAACGGATATGGGTTATATATAGAAGTTGGGTCACTCTTTCATATATAATTGAACCCTAGCAGGGTACCCGCGCAATGTGGCGGCGGGTACCCGTAACTATATTTCAAAGTGACGACAGTACCGGTGATGGTGACAATAGCGATGGTGATGACTGGTGGTGCGTAGTGATGGTAGGTGCTGACATTAGTGATGGTAGGATCATATCCGAAATTGTCCTTTTTTGTAAAAGTAAATATAGGCCTTTTAAATAGAGAAATGATGGTTGAGTTCTGGTACTGACGTTAAAGCTTATATATATTAGTACTGGAATAAATTAAAATAATCAAGTAGTTGAAGTGGTTAACACACAGTGACTACTTAGGAGAGGTCTTGTGTTCGAATCCTGTAAGCAACACTTTATTTTTTTAGTTAAAGAACCTACTAAAAGTGGAAATCTCTTTAAACTTAAAATTAAGGAGCTCCTTAAACTTACTAAAAAAGGTAGACCTAAATACATTAATAAGTAGTAAGATGTGTGTGACAAATATTATTAATCTTGTGCAAGACTATAATATAAAATTGGTTAAATCTTATTTTAAATGGACGAAACATTTTATATTAAACATACAAGAAAAAATAAATAGAGATATATGGTCATATATATATATATATATATATATATATATATATATATATATATATATATATATATATATATATATATATATATATATATATATATATATTTATTTGTAGCTATAAAGTTTAAATACATTTTAGTTAGATCCTGATAAAAATCTGTAAACTAGTAGTCTCATAAAATCTGAAGAAGTTTGGTAATTTTCTAACATTTTTTATTTATAATTTTAGCTATATTTTCTATGAATATAGAAGCGGATTACATTCTAAAATTATTTTAAAATAAAAAACTGTTTCATACGAGTATTATTAAAAAAGTAATGTCATATAGGTTTGAAAATAATATAAATATTTTTAAGAACTCTTGCCATATATTGATAGCTAGCTAGGGTTTACATGAAATCGTTGAAACCGCTCAACCAGTTATTGGTCGGTTTGTTTAGACTAACGAGCATAACTGTGAATCAGTATGTACCGATTCAGCAAACAATTAAGCAATAACAAGTGATAATATGAAGATTGAGATGAAGAACAATATTGAGCTTTGCGCTAAGAAAAAGTACGTTCAATTTTGACAACGGCAAGCTTAGGTCAATACTAGATTACAACTAGGTATTTATACCTAGGCCTAGTATTGACTAATTACATAAAATCACCCTAGACTATTTGTTACAATAAATGTCACATTACACCCCTAGACTATTGAATACATTAAAATGTGACCCAACAATCTCCCCCTTTGTAACAATAGTCTGGGAAGCATATCTTCGAAGTCTTCATCTTTAGCAAAAGCCTAGTCTTGTAGATATTTCGTTGCATAATAATCAGGATCAGGCTTGAACTTTATTAATCTGTGAAAACGAATACTTCTTGTAGCTTTTTAACCACAAAAGGTATTTTGAAGACTTTACTTTGAAGATACATATTGATCGACCAAAATTGAGACCCATAATGATAGAGAGATTAATAGCGGAAGACTTTTCTTGAAGTTTGTGGCTTTATGTCGATCAATGATTCTTAATAATTGGATTCTTGATAATTGTTGTTCGGGAAAATTGTTGATAAGGTTTATGCTCCCCCTCAAACAGACAATTATTTCTTCATGGAGTCTTCGGTTCCTTGTTTACTCCCCCTTCACTGGTGCATATGCGTCCTTTTGATGTGGAGTAAGTTAGGCTAGTATATTCTCCCCCTCATGATGAGCAGGAATTGTCTGAAGCATCATGTAACAGGAAGAATCTCCGAAGCTTGGTGATGAAAATGTGTTGAATAATGATACATTCATTTTTTGAATGAATCAATATATAACACATTTTTCAATATATAACACATAGTCAACTAGGATAAACCGGGATCTCAGAGATATCCCGTTAACACAACAGTTAAAAAAATCTGTGTGACCTACGTTCAGTGTTGGCTTGGATGTTAGCACTGCTAGGATTTCCATTCAATCATCGTGGAATACCAACAAGTTTGGTATCACTATGAATGTTCCGGCAATATCACTAGGATATGCTTGGTGGAATGCCTGTGTCCTAGAGAAATTTAATTCGGTTCTAGACTCTATATGTGGACAAACGAAGGCGAGGACTGGAGGTAGGTCCTCTTTTTCAATATCACCAATCTCCAAATGAGATGTCGATAGTAGATGTGGTAATCTCCGTGATTTTGAAACAAGTACTTTTTGTACTTGAGTGGTCAGTGGGGGTTGTGCATTGCATCACTGGGTCCATGATGTCTGAATCAAAAGGCATCGTATGCAATCTGATAAAGATGTGGTTACCCGGTCTTTTGATTGGTTTAGGGAGGGTTTTTCGTTTTCTTTAACCCTGTCTCACACACTCCTCACTCAACTCACATTTTCATTTTCAACCACACCCTCGTTGTTGTGTTACCATGTGTTAAGCTGATTTGCACCCCATACTTCATACCCTCTCTCAATTTTTACCTCAGCGCACCCCGATCAAGATCCCGTGATACTTGATTCTGCTCACCTAGACCTATAAACCCTTACATTTTGTCCTATATTGTAGGTGGCTCCTGGGGAAGATCATGCCGGTTATAGCAGATCATATGAGTAATTTGAGAGTGAACTAAAACGCTCATGTGCAATGGATCAGCATATATGATGTTACGTTTTGTGAATAACATGGATTTTTCATCGGAAAGTGTATGTGTTTCCGGCATAAGTTGTTGCCTTTAAGATGTCAAAGTTAGGTACAGCAACTTGAACAAGTAAGTGAATACCAGACTCACATAGAGTATCCGTTTGCACACTGTATGAATCTGTAGTCGTTTGCACAACCGTAGATTCAGATGTGTGACCTGCGTTTAGAGTCGGCGTGATTTTAGCTCTAGCAGGATTTCCACTCGATCCTCGTGAAACATCAGATCGTGATGCCACTACGAGTGTTCCGATGGATTTAAAGAAATCCATGTTTGTAGTGCAAGTGACCTATATTAGAATATTCTTGAGGGTGAGAACTAGACACACTGTGCATACAAAAAGACTTAACCCGGGGCAGGAGGTTATTTTGTTTCAATACCGACATAACGCTTCAAACCATATAACGCTTTATCAAGGATGTAAACATCGTTAGGCAAGTTTGGATCGACAAATCCTTCTGGTTGATGAACGAAAACTTCTTCACTGAGAATACCATTAAGAAATGCAGTTTTTACATCCATTTGATAGATTGTAAAATTCTTGTGAGCTGCATATGCTAGAAAGATTCGGATGGCTTCTATTCTTGCAACCGGGGCAAAAGTTTCTTCATAATCGATGCCCTCTTGATGAGAATACCCTTTAGCAACCAGGCGTGCTTTATTTCGAATGACAATCCCATTTTCATCCTTTTTGTTCTTAAAGATCCATTTGGTACCAACAACAGACTTTCCAGGTGGTTTTGGAACTAGACGCCAAACTTTCAGTCGTTCAAATTGATTGATTTCATCTTGCATGGCAAGAATCCAGTCTGGGTCTGATAAAGCTTCGCTGACTTTCTTGGGTTCATTGGAGCTTAAGAAAGATGAGTATTGACATTCATCAGCAGTTGCTCTACGAGTTTGAACCGAGGATTCAGGATTTCCAATTACTTGATGTAAAGGATGCTCTTTGGTCCATTTCAGAATATGAGGAAGTGGAAGTTGACCTGGAGTTATGTTGGAGGTATCAGTGAATTCAGGATGCGGGGTCATAGCAGTTTGAGTGTTGGATGTAGAGGGTGGAGGATCAACTTTTTGAACATTGAATTTTGAGAAATCAATCACCAACTATGGAGCTTGAGTTGGTGCACTGATTAAATCAGAAACACCGACAACTGGAGTGGGCGATGAAGAAACATATGGCGATGATTGAGTTTCCATTGATGATGAAGTACAGTCTGAATTTGTTACTGACTTAGTGTTCTCAGGAGCAGCAGACGTTGGAGATGGAGAATCAGAGGAACTCGGACTGTGTGTCTCAGGGACACTGATGGACTGAACATCTGCAGCTGCAGGGAATGGAATGCCAGCCTCCTGAAGTAAAGTATGTCTGATGTTATGATATTCATCATAAAAATGTTCAAACAATACATCGAAATCATTTTCAGAGGTGGAAGGTGCGGAAGGAGGTGCAGGAGGTTTAATATTTGAAGTAAGTGACTCAAGAGGAAATGTCTCATCAAAATTCACATTTACACTTTCTCTTATTGTCCGATTTGATCGATTGTAAACCCTGAATGATACAGATTCTCGTGAATAACCAACAAATACCCCTTCGTCCGCTTTAGCTTCAAATTTGTTCAATTTGTCTTTGTCATTCAAGATGAAGCAACGACTCCCAAAAACATGGAAAAATTTAACATTCGGAATTCGGTTATTTATCAATTCATACGGTGTTTTGTTATAGGTTTTGTTGATGATAGAACGATTTTGAGTGAAACATGCCGTGTTGATGGCTTCAGCCCACAGAGATAAAGGTAGTTTCGAAAATGAAAGCATTGTGCGGGCTGCTTCAACTAAGGTACGATTTCTTCGTTCTACTACTCCATTCTGTTGTGGAGTTCTAGCAGCAGAAAATTGATGGGTTATACCTACAGATTCAAGAAATGAATCTAGGGTTCGATTCTTAAACTCAGTTCCATTATCAGTCCGAATGGTGTTGACTTTTAATTCCAGATTTGTCTGTGTTTTCTTGATAAAGGCGATAATAGTATCTGCAGCTTCATCTTTGGTACGTAAGAAGTGAACCCAGGTATACCGTGAGTAGTCATCAACAATCACTAACACATACCGTTTACCAGCAATTGATTGTACACTCATTGGTCCACATAGATCCATGTGAAGCAATTCAAGAGGTTTGGATGTACTTGGAACAGGTTTGGATTTTTGTGACGTTTTCTTCATCTTTCCCATTTCGCAAGACGAACACAGATGATCTTTTGCAAATTTAACGTATGGGAGACCAGATACATGGCCACCTTTTACCAATTTGTTGATGGTTTTGAAGTTAAGGTGAGAGAGGCGACGGTGCCATAACCATGATTCATCTGATGACGCTGTTGACAGTAAGCATACTTCTTCCATTGGGGTCACGTCATTTAGATTGATAGTAAACAGATTTGTATCCCGTGATCCGGTAAGAAGTTCTTTTCCATTATAAGTACGAACAACACACTTCTTTGTTCGAAAATTAACTTCTAACTCTTTATCACAAAATTGACCGATGCTGAACAAGTTGTGAGCAAGATCTTCAACATAAGTGACGTTTCGAATGATTAACTTGTCACGAATGATATCGCCAATTCCCATGATAGCAGCCAAATGATCATTTCCAAAACAAACAGTACCCAAATATTTATCTCTGAAATTTGTTAAGAGGTTCTTGTTTCTCGTCATATACCGTGAGCATCCAGAATCAAGATACCATATATTCTACATAAAACAATTAAAACAATTTAGTTACCCGATCAATTATGGGTCCTATACGATTAGTGAAGGATGTTTTATGCAGATTTTACAGAAGGATTAATTTAGAGATTTTGGGGAACTGCAAGGAGGCAGTTCTGATTGGATTGATTTGATAGACCATTTAAGCTTTTTCTCTGGAGAATGTAAAATCCAGTTTGACTGTTCATTCTTGATCCAAGTGTAATGAACAAACGTGGATTTTGTGTTATGCATCTTTGATTTGTTTGTTGAAGAATTGGAAGAAGTACTTGATTGTGACGATTTAGGTGTTGTGATTCCTCGAGTTGTTTGACGTTGAGAGGACATCAATTTAGTAGAGATGGGTGAGGTAGTGGGACGAACATGAGTCGGTTTGAAGGCTTGTGTAGAAGAATGTTTTCGTTTATATTGAAACGGACGAGAAACGGATGTTTTGCATGAGTACGGAAAACAAGTTTTGCAGGACGTAAGTATTTTACCAGACTTATGTAAAACATAGTTTCTAGGACCATATGGAGCATCCAACCTAATGAAATATCGTTCATCATACTGAGAAATTTGTTTATTTGTTTGCTTGTCACAATAAATCTTTTTACCGGTTTTATCATATTTAACAACCAAATTATCACCATTAACAGTATAATTCACAGGACGATAAACAGCAGAATCATAAACAGTACCAAAAGCCAATTTAGGAGCAATAAAATCCATGGAGTTAATACATTTATTATAAACAGAAAAAGAAGAAACTAAAAAGGACGATGAACTAGACTTCTTAAGTTCCTTTGACTTAAGCATACTAGAGCCGGACGACTTAGACTTCTTTATCTGAGTTGCTCCTCTGTCTCCGATTGGCATGGGCTTCTCAAGCTTTGAATTTAAGGTTTTATCTGAAACATTTAAAATAGTTGAGTCAGAGCTTCTTTCTAAAATAGCAGACATTTTAATTGTAGAAGTCTTTTCAAGAGTTTTAGTTTGAGTAGAAGAATTGATTTGAAATTCATTTTGAGCAGAAGAAGAATTGGTTTTAACAAGTTTATCTTCTAAGTCATGAATTTTGGTTTGTAAAACTAATTTTTCTTTATCAAATGCCTTATGTGTTTCATCAATTTCTGTTTCTAATTGGCAGATTTTCTTTTCGAGAATTAATGATGGAATATAAAGCTTTCGTGTCACTTTTTATTGAACGACAGCATCCCCTTTAATTTCAAATTCTTCTGGGGTTATTATAGGAAAATATTCATCATTTTCAAATTTAGCCTTTTTAATTTCATAAGTTTTGTTCAATTCTGCATAGTTGAAACTGATTTGTGCATTCTCCTGCTTTGCTCTGTTGAATGCTTCGATTTCTTTTTCTTCATCTGTCACCCGCATGAAGCTCTGCCAGATATCTGTTTGCATGTAGCGAGAGTCATATAGTGTTGGAAGAACCCTGCACGCCTTGCTCAGATATCCTGGATTGTCTGCCCCTAGACCTTGTTTGGAGTTGAAGTATTTGAACTCTTTAGGCTTGTTTAAATGGATGGTTTGATCAGTATGTCCTCGTTTGGCGATTAACTCTTCAAGGTGTTTAGTGTGAGATACTAACTGATCTTTGTCGTAGGTGAGACGATGTATGATAACCTGTTGACTATTTCTATCTTGTGATGATTGATTAGTTTGATCGGTTAATTTTTCTTTTAATTCTTTTATTTCAGAATTTAAAGATTTAAATTGATTTTCATTATCATCAAATTCTTGTTGTTTACGTTCCATCCAGTTTTTTGTGAATTGACATTCTTGGAACGTTTCAATATACAATTTGTAATATTTATCATTTCGTTCCTTTGAAATAGGATTTTGTGCATTTTTAAGATTTGTAATTTCAGCTTCTTTCTCAGAAATTGTATGTGACAAATGTTGAATATCAGATTCATATTGGACCTTTATTTCTGATGCTTGTCTTTTTAAATCCTGAATTTCCAGTGTAAAAATTTTATTTGGTTTAATGTGATTAACAAGCTGCTCACCTAGATGAGCAGTTTGTTTGCATTGTTTTTCTAAAATGTTTACACGCTCTAAAAGTTGTGTATTCATATCCTTTTCGAGTAAAATTGTTTGATTTAAGGTATCAATTTCAGAAATCAGATTTTTATCCAGACAAGTATCAGAATCAGTGGAATGATCAGAAGTAGATAAAGAAGAGCTGGTTACCTCAATTTCCTTGTTGGCCTCCTCATTGGAACGTTCGTGGAGCTCAGCATTTTCTCTTGCCATGAAACACAAGTTTGCAGCATGTTCTTCATATTCTTGATCTGAATCTTCCATCCACTGAAGATCTTCAGCTAACAACACTTTCCCAGATTCAATTTGTTTTGCCATTAACATCTTCTTTTTGAAATATTCAGAATCACGAACTTTAGGTTTCGTGCAATCACGAGAGAAGTGACCAGCAACACCACAGTTATAACATTTCTTTGTAGGATCCAAAGGTGTCATGGCTGGCTTATCAGTTAAAGCAGAAGCAGATTGAGCAAGTTTAAAGTTTGATGAAAATCGCAGATTGTTGTTTGCGGTTTTCGGGTAATATTTCTTCTCATATTTGGAGATGAGTGACATGGCTTGCAGCACTTCTTGAAGTTCTTTATCCAGATCATCGATTTTTAGAGGAGTGGGTTCTTCTGCTTTTTCTTTAGACTTAGCAGTCTCATTTAACAGATGTTGTTGTTTGGTAAGAAGTGCAAGAGTATCTTGTGTCTCTTGTTTTGTTTTGGCTATGTTATTCACCATTGGAGCATTTTGGTAGAAATATTCGTACAGCTCGTGGATATCTATCAGACTTAGATCTTTATTCTGCATAGCATTGTTACCAAACATTTCCCACTCAGGAAGCAGACTGTTGATAAATTTGATATTGATCTCTAGGTTTCCCTTTGATAGATTGTTTTTGCGGAGATCATTTAACAGATTACAGTATCGGTGGTAAGTGCTTTGCAAGTCTTCCCCGACTGAGGCTTTAAAATTTTCATAGGAGTTTAACGTAGTAACCATCTTAGCCTTATTCCCAAGAACCGTGCCCTCCATTTGTTCTCTTATTTCATCCCAGAGTTCTTTAGCGCTCTCAAGACTATCTAAACTATTGTAGATTTCATTCGGTAGTCCTTGAAGCATGAAGGAATATGCATGACGATCAGCTTTGGCACGTTGCTTTTGAATAGCATTATATCTGGAAGGAGGGATGAGAACTCGACCGCCAATAACCGGAGGATTTGCATCAGGTAACGCAACAACATCTTCATAGAATTTTGCATTTCCATTCTCAAGTGACTCAAGAATTTCAGTACCTAATTCTTGACTTCTGATGAAGTGGAGAAACCTTTTCTTCCACTGAGCATACTCTCCTCTGAATAAGACTGGAGGTTTTAGATCAGATCCGATTGATAACGCTTCTTTTGAAGTCATTTGTTTGATGTTCGGTTACGACCGAGGAAAAAAAAATTAAATTTGAAAAATTTTCAAAAAAAAATCTCAGATGATAAAAGACCCTTTAAATATGTCCTCGATTTTCAAATTGGCCAAAAATGATAATTGGGTAAGAAACTGGGGCTAAACGAAGTTTGGAAATTGACCGAAAAATTACAAAAACGCAAATAAAGTGATCGAAACAAGCGTTTTTGGGCCGAGAAGTCTTTAGCTTCGATTTGGTTACTCGTGGGCTGGAAACAGACACCCGAGCTGAAAGTTATGATTGTTTTAGTATAACACCTTTTGGCACACGATAGTTCGGGCCGAAGTTGAGAAGTTCGGGCCGAAGTTGAGAAGTTCGATCCGAAGTTGAGAAGTTCGGGCCGAGGTTGATGTTCGTGCCGAGGTTGAAGTTCGGGCCGAAGTCTGTAGTTCGGGCCGAAGTTCGATGTGAAGTTCGGGCCGAAGTTCGATATGAAGTTCGGGCCGAAGTTCGTTGTGTAGTTCGGGCCGAGGTTCGATGTGAAGTTCGGGCCGAAGATTGTTGACAAGTTCGGGCCGAACTTGTTACTGTTCTCGAGCCGAGAACTTTCTTGACTGTTACGAACGAACTCAGCAATATTTTCTACTAAATCGATCCTAGAATGCTCAAAACTTAACCAAATCAAGCGATTCAAATCCCAAAATGCTCGAAATTGATTTTCGCACAGAATGGGTCAATAAACTCGATCAAAACACAACAAATCAGAAGGTAATTTCGATTTTACAGAGGAAAAAATGTGTTTTAATGGTTTTCTTTAAAATCAACGAATTGGGATCAATTGTTGATGGATTTAATCGAAATTTGATTCTAATATGCTTAGAATTACAAGATGAATGTAATGAACAAAGAATATGGGCGATTTATTACCTCAAATTGCGATTTCGATTCTTGAGTTCTTCACCAAAAACTTCAAGATCTTGCTTAATCTTCACTGAAATGGATTGAATCAAAGATGATTTGTGCTCTGATACCAATTGTGAATCCGTATGTACCAATTCAGCAAACAATTAAGCAATAACAAGTGATAATATGAAGATTGAGATGAAGAACAATATTGAGCTTTGCACTAAGAAAACGTACGTTCAATTTTGACAACGGCAAGCTTAGGTCAATACTAGGTTACAACTAGGTATTTATACCTAGGCCTAGTATTGACTAATTACATAAAATCACCCTAGACTATTTGTTACAATAAATATCACATTACACCCCTAAACTATTGAATACATTAAAATGTGACCCAACAATAACCTTACTGTCTGGTTTGTAAAAAGGCGAAACAATGAAACTTGGTTCAGTCGAGGGTTTGTCAACTTATATAACAAAAAGCTTACTAATTATTAAATTTGAATATGTTTCATTATAGTTTTATATAAATTACACAACCAGTTTAACTTCTACAACTGTACTACCACAGGTAGCAAGAAACAATATAACCTACACATATAATGAGCACTTGAAAACACTCTAAAATCATTAATTTTCCTAATTTGCCAGAAACCTTGAACATGAAACAAATAAAAGGAAAGTCAAGCCAATCTACTGCAGAAGCGAAGAAAAAAGAAAAGAAAAAGAAGGACCCAACCAAACTGGCCAAATCGAACCGGTTCTTTATGGTTTTGCCGGGTCGGCCGACTAAGCCATGGGCTAGTTTGATTTAAAATATTTTTAAACCCATTTTCACCAATTTGGCTAATTTTTCTATTTTTGGCAAAAATCAGTGGAATCGAATCATGTATACGTTATACCCCTGTTTATAGAACTATGCGAATAACTTTATTTGGATGTGATTGATTCGATAACGTCAAATTTGTTGAATGTGTATTTATTATAATATCAACTAAAGTACTCCCTCCGTCCCACAAAAAAGTTCCCATTTCATCTTGGCACAAGTTTTTAGGTGGTAGTTAGTGGTGGGGTCATTGGTATTAATTTTGATTAAAATATAAGGTTTGATTGGAGAGAGAATGATAGTTAGTGGATATTAGTAGTGGGGTCCTTAAGAATAATAATATTTTATTATGTGGAGCCCATCAAATGTGAGAAATGAGAACTTTTTTGTGGGACAAAAGTTTTGTTAGAAATGAGAACTTTTTTGTGGGACGGAGGGAGTATATGGCTTTTATAGAACAATTATAACATCATTTAATTTTATAAGGATTCAGAAAATGATTGGAAGGTCATATTATTGATTTTATTTTCAAACATCATATTTTTTCCTATTAAATATTATTAATTATTTGATAATATACATGTTTAAATCAAAATAACGACATTATGAAAAAGAATGAATTGATTTCATATATCACATAATTTGTCGGTAGATGAATTATTCAGAAAATTTTAATAATATACAATACAATTTTTCTTTTACTATCTTTTTATGGGTGGTAAACTAATAAATGTGACATACAAAATACATTACTTCAACCAATAATATTTATGGCCAAATATAACAACCTGACGGAATATAAAAACTGTAATTATTTCTTGAATAGGACGGATTTAATTTACTCTCCTATTATTTGCTAGACATCTGAATATCCATTAAATGTACACGACTTATACCCACCAAGTCACACTAAATTTTTACCACAGCAAATGCCACCTAAGACCACACCTCAACAATCTACAGGAAATACCCATTATACACCCACATTTGAAAGAAGGTGATACCCTCCTTCCTTCCTCATCAACACGGCATGCCAATTTGTGACCATGGCCACGGATGACCACCATAAGGGATCACACGGTGGAGGGGTGATGTTCCTCTTCTCACCACACCGTTGAAGGCATCCACCTCATCACCACGGGACAATTTTTTGTGCCCATACTGAATAGGTTAAACATTTTCCTCAACCTTATAAATAAATCTTTTGGCTCAAATAATATTTATTGAAAATCAAAATCACGAATCTGTTATTTATGAAAATGATTTTTGTCTATAGTTAATTTAAGTGGCGGCAGGAAAAAGTTTGAGAGGTTGTACAATTTTTTATTTATACTATATAAAAAAACATAGAAAGAAACTGGAAAGTACAATTTTATTACATATGTAAAAAAACGTATATAAACTATATTATAAAGTTATCTTTTTCGATCTTTCATATTCTGGAAATGATTGAAAATATAATGAGGAGAACTATATGATGAAACTGCAATTATCTAAAGATTTATTTTTCAAATCTTTAATTGAAACGGCTGTAGGTTTTTCTGTTTAATTAAAGTTTATGAAACCCTAAATAATAAAAAAAATAATGAATGAGAGTATGAGTTTTATTTATTTTTTTATTAAACTTAATTATAATAAGAAATTGAATGAATACAGCTCCCAGCCAGCAAACAGTTAGCCTTCCTCTACAAGGAATGGAAGTGAGAGAGATGAACCTGCACCACATTTTCTAACCTTCGAACCGAAAGCCCCAACTAGAGATGGAATTCCAGAACCTAAACCACTCCGTTGAAAGCTTCGTGACTCGTTAAGTAATGAGCTTTACTTAAGTTTCTAGAAGTTATTGAAAAGAAAGACCCTTTATTTCGATAAGATTTTGTGGCATTTTAGTCACAATTTAGGCCAGATTTTGTGAAAAGTATATTTTGGTTTTGAAAATAATAATAAAGTCGTGTACTAATAAGTTCCGGTCATTATCATTTCTCGTAATATTAAGGGTGAAGCCCGTACAAGACTAGATGGTGTCCCCCGCCCGGGATATACCAAAATATTATGAAAAATGATACTAAGTAAAAGACTTTTAATAAGATGTGTGTACATTCATAAAAAGTTATGTATTAATTAATAATTGACATCTATATTTAAAGAATTCTTCTTCTATTATTAAAAAAAGATTTTCTAATATGTGCTTATAAGCACATGATAATAATGTTAAATGTCTTTTGTATCCCTGCATTTAATTCATCAAAAATCTCTATTTTCAATTATTGTAAGGGTAAAATCAATATCACATAAAAGTATCAATGACTCATAAATATTTTTTTACTCTAATTAAGGAAATTTCGGTTTATTTTAATGTTCGTTATCGTATGTCCATAGGGCACGCATTAGCAAAACCCTATTAAATATACAAAATTAATAATTAATGTACTTAGAAGTTGTGAGGTGGCTAAATCATGTACATGGATTGCAATTTCTCGTTGGATTCAAATCAGTGTGCCTAATATGAACAATATAGGCGAGAATGTGAGATTATGGAATGGTTTGAATCCGGAAATTGGAATGATAAGAAAAAGTTGATTATTCAAGCAATTTGGTTCACTACGATTTGGATGCTACGGAAATTTAGAAATACCTTCCTGTTTAAAGAGGAAAATATAAGAAAATAGTTTTTTTTGTAGAAAAAATTATTTTATTAGTTGGATAGATTAACTTAAAAACTTTATTATGTAATGTTCTTTCTTCTCATTGATTTTTAACTACAGCTATTTAAAAAAAAATATATAATAATTTCTTAAAGATAGTCATAAGGTTTGTTAACAAACTCATATATTATTACCAACAAAGTATAATTTGTGTATCGATGTGACCGGCCCCTTAAGTCCTTAACACATTCGTTTGGCTCCACCTCTACGTGATATTGTTTGACTATGTAACTTGTAAGTCTTCTCTGAGGACCAAAAGTAACTTATTTTGGCTGAGCGAATTCATTTCAAGGAACATGATTGTATATCATATTTTCCTTCTTAAAAAAAATTGGCCTATGTGTTACATGCTTATGTGATTTACATCTAATGCAAGTTTTTGCATTGTTAAACGTTTCCAATTCGATGAATTTTTGTAATATTTGTTACAAAGTTAAAACTCAAGCAATGGCTTGAGTGTATCCAACGTATTGGTCATATCTTAAACCTAGTTTTAACCAGTGATAACCTGAAAGAATAATTGTATTGATTTCTATTTAATCTTCTTACTTCATCATTCTACTATTAAAATGATTCATAATTAGGAATTCATTAATTCTATTTTCTTAATCTCATCATTTGATTTGAATATTTGTATTGATTAAGTAAATACGAAGATAAGTAAGAAATTTAGTAGGAATCAAATCCGTCTCTCTACTTGAAATGATTGATGTTTTTCAATTTAAAATTCATGCTATGATGAAAATGTTTGACAATGACAATTGAAATTTATAACCCCGTGTAGGGATGAAGAAGTCTATGTGTAAGTATATTTTCTTGCCGTTCTAAAAAAAAGATTTGTAAAATTAAAATTTTGTCGCATTTAAAATGTTAACTAATTAGTGGCCAAGACAAAGAGTGGTCAGCGATGACAAATTGACAATAACTCGTTATGTTTCACCAACCATGTACCAATGTGGGACGCGCGTTGGGTGGTAGGTTTATATATCAAATCAAAACTTAATTAAAACTCTACAATTTAAGTAATTTTCATGCCGAATAGTAGGTATAAATTAATTGCATGTTAATGCTAGTTCTTGTTAGTTGAAAGCAGTTTGGAAAAAAAAAATGTTGTTTAACACGAAACTCGAAAGTCTAGCTTCATGGGTTGGGTGATTTGTAAAGAGGGGTTAGTGATAATTATATAAGGTTGAATATGACAATTTATGTTTAGGGGCGGTTTTATATGTAGCTTTAAAGTTTGATTATTAACACAAAAAATTAGAAGCCAGCTTGTAATTTGTACTATCTATTATGTTGATGTATAAATATACTCAATTGTTGAGGTGCCATTGTTGTTCTATATATGGTTATTAATGACGTCAGTTCAGTATTTCTTATTTTTTGTAAATGTTGAATACAAAACTTGAAAAAGTAGATAAGTATCGGGTTTGTATATGAAGACAAATATGAGTAAATATTATGTAAATCAAAAGAAATATGATAATTAATCGCTATGTTGTGCAATTATCATCTAGTAACTAATAATATAGAAACAATCCAAGTTATTATTATAACTTCAAAAGTTTCACTTAAAATGTAACATAAACACAAGACAAAACTTGCACCACCATCTATGATTTGAATACGATCAAGACTGATTCTAATATGAACAAGGACTAAATAAGGCTAGCTAGTGAACCGAAAAGTCATGTCCTTTAAAGGCGAGTTGTGATATACTTCCCCCGATTCATAATAAGAGCTACACTTTTTATAAATGAGTGATTTAAAATAAGTGCTACACTTTCCATAAATGGCAAAAAATAGTAGGACTCACACCCACTAACTCTCTACTTTAACAAAATGAAATGACTCATTTACCCTTACTTTTTACTTTTAAACATCATTAACCCACTTTAAATAAAGGTGTGAACCCATTATCCACTAATCATTTAATTAATTTAATTTAACCATCATTACACTATTTTACTTCAAAAACCGTGAAAGTGGAAGCGTACACTTATTTTGAATAGGAGGAAATATATATAATGTATATCTTTCTAGACATTATCATTAACTCATTATTTTCTGTTGGGCCATAGATTTAAATGTATGGTATGGACCACAGATTGAAAAAACTTTCTTGGTCACAAATGCTCCATTTAAGCACTTTTGTATCCACATGTTCGAATACGTTTTATGTCCATATACAACACGTTCGTATTAATTAGGTTTGTCATTGATATATCTATTCAACAAATGTGAATCATATATAGATGTGTTTGATTTACAGAATTCACTAGAATGAATATATGTTGGAATTGAAATCTAAAATTAATTCGTTTTCTTGTTTGGTTGACAAAATGTGAACGAAAGAATTACAAATTCCATGGAGTGTTTGGTAGGCAAACTAAAAGAATTACGAAGTATTTATTTTCCACCGCCCACCACTAATTACATTAGGGGTGGCAATTTCCGACCCGACACGAAACCCGACTTGAGAACGACACGAAAATAAACAGGTTTAGGTTGAGGTAAAAAATAATTGGGTCAGTCTCGGGTTGAGTTAGTTGACCCGTTTATTAAACAGGTCAGGTTCGGGTCAATGATAATTTAAATGGGTCGACCCGCCAACCCGTTTAATATTAAACTATATTTAGAAAAATATATATTTATACTTAATTTATAGTTTAGTAGTTAAAACGTAATTGATACTTAGATAAAAATTAAAAATGTTACTTAATAATTTGGTGTTTAGTATTTTGTTATGAATTGTGTAATAATAACAGTATTTTGACTTGTTTTGTGACATGTTTAACTTGTTTGACCTGATAACATGTTTAACCCGTTTTATTAAATGGGTTATACGGGTTAGGTTTGGGTTAAAGTTAAGCATGTTAGGGTTGAGATATCTAACCGGTTTATATAAACAGGTCGGTTTCGGGTTGAACGTTTCTGACCCGTCAACCCGCGAACCCGAACCCGTCAATTCGAACCTAACCTAACCTGAATTGTCACGCCTAATTACATATAGAGGATCCATAAGTTTGAGTTACGGGGTGCAAAAAATTAACAAAAGTAGCCTTGAAAAATACTCCGTATATCTGTATATATTTGTAGTACTGCTAATATAGGCTGTGAACAATAAAGCTTTTGCTAAAATACACCACCTGCTAGTTTGAGTTATAAGTATTAAATGTGAGGTGAAATAGCATTAACTCTTTAACTCTTCCTTGCAAAAGTGGTTGTGCATAAGTAAAAGAAGATGGGGGTCGCATGTTCCATTACCATCCATTTAACAGTGTTCTTACCTGATGGCTTATAGCCCAACGGCCAATGGTATCCGATGTTTATGGTGTACCATAAGTTATGGGTTCAAATCCCGATATGAAAAAAAAAATCAAGGCTCTTATTGTTCAAATTTTTTTTAACTATCCTTCTTTAAATTAGTTTAGATTTATTGTGATAAACTAATGATAATGGGCTTTTCTTATTTACTTTTCTCTAATTTTTTCATTATGATGTTGGGCTTGAGTTGATCTAGTTTTAACTTTTAAGAAAAAAACAGACCAAAAAGATTTTACTTATAAGGCAAATACTAAGTAGTCCATTGAGAAAAGGGCCGAATCTGATAAATATGTCACAAAATTATCCTTACGGTTTCGATCCAGTTGCATTAAAGTTATTTTACACTTGGAAATGAAGACTTCTATATCCCAGCCCATATGGGCCATAAATGAGTTTGACTTACGTAACCACCGATACTCGCTGTCACCTACGGCAACAACGGCATTGTATCAAAACCTTAATATAATATATATAATATTTATTTTCTAACATTGATCTTCAAAGTTTTCATTTTAATGTTTTAATTATCGAACAAAGTATAGTTAAAAGTATAGTGTAGGTATCATTATCGTTTATGTTTTTTGGAAGCAGTATTTTGTTTTTTAGAAGCAGATTATATCATTTACGTTATAAGTTGGTGTTCTATTTTGAGAACAAATTAGCGTTTGATCTTGACATATTAAGGTTTTTGGTTTGATGTTTATGAACTATGGGTTTCTCCAAAGTCCAAACTTGTACTCCCTCAAAAGCTATCGTTAACGCAAATAAAGTTAGGGTAGGAAGAGGTGAGAAAAAGAGCATTGTATTTGATTATTTATGGACTATGCTCATAGCTCTAAATTAAAAGTTTGACATGATTCATTAATGCTTAAGGTTTGATCATATATGATTAAAAGTTTGGGCGTAAGGTTTGACGTATATTAAGGTCCAACTTGCTCACTTTTATCGGTTATAAGTTATGTTTTTTATCGTATTAAAAGAATTGAGCTATACGGACCAAATATATAGTTGTTTATTTATTTTAATTTTTATCAATAAAAATTTAATACTCCGTAGCATTTAAAGTAATATTTACGCGAACTTTTTATACTATCTTTGTATTACAGTAAGTGATCAACTTTATATTTATGAGTTTTTTAAAATAAGTACTACTTTTTAAAATTTACTTTATTTGGTATAAAAAGTGAGACTCAATATACACTAACTACATACTTTAATATAATGAAATTATATTTTTATCATTACTTTTTATTTTTAAATATTATTAATATTACTATATTTAGAAGAAGACAGATCATTCTCAAATAAACTATTTATTTTAATCTAACTTAACCTCCTATTTTAATTTTATGATTAAAAATCATGAAACCTTAAATTTATTATTTATTAAGATACGGATGTAGTATATAAATTTCAACAAGCAAAATTTAATCCGCCTAGGCACGGTCTAATCCACATTTAGATATAGATTAGTCGCTCGATGAAGATCATGAAACCTCAAATCTATCTTAACCTCCTATTTTAATTTTCTGATTAATAATCATGAAACCTCAAATTTATCACTTATTAAGATACAGATGTAGTATATAAATTTCAAGAAGAAAAATTTAATCCGCCTAGGCACGGTCTAATCCACATCTAGATATAGATAAGTCGCTCGATGAAGATCAGTCGACCGACTAGCGCCTTTGAAAACCTTGATATTTACATTAAGGTCACTTTCAACAAATGCTAAAGAATAATACTACTAATCTACTATTATATTTTCTTTTTCAAAACATCTTTACTTCATAGATTTCATGAAGTATGTCAATGATTGCATATTTGTGAGAAAATGATTATGTTATCTCACACATATTCGAAATGATTATGAGGTGACAAAATAAAGATTATCGAATGTTAAATTGAAGGTGGTAAGAAGAGCAACAACTTTCATTAAACTAGCATAAGGACTCTACTAATCAATTAAAATCGTCTATAGAAACCTACAAACATAAAAAAACCATGTTAACAAAAGGTTCCCAATAATACCCAAATCTACATCGGGTTATCTTAAGAACCCGCTTCACATCGTGTCCGGAAGAGATAGACCAACGCCAGGTTCCTCCTCCTTCTTCCGCCGCATTTCCAGAACTTTACGGTGGTTATTAGAGTGAACTTCACTGGAAAATGTCGGGCTACAAGCCGGTCGGTATTCCGGTAAGAGTCGACCGGACTTGAACCGGACCCCACATGCGTTACAAAGCGTTTTGGTGCCTAGTGGACCAGTTCGCCACTGTGGCGTTTTCTGAACGAGACAATGGCTGCAACGCCGAGGCTGCGAATGGCCGGAACCCGCCGTACTGCCCATATTCGCCGGCCGGTTCTTCTTCCGGCTCTTAACCGGTGGTTCTCTCAAAATTTCATCTCCGTAAAACAGAGGTTTTGATACATAGCACGAGGAGGAGGAACATGCAGTTGAGGACTCCGGCAACTGCGACGACGACCGAAGTGACCAAAAACGGCCGCCGGTACGACTCCGTTTGCTTCTCGCTCGTTTATGAACAATATTCTGAAATAAAGGGCTTACAGCAACAAAGCCTGCCGTTTCCGTTTCCATCTCTGGAAACTTTGTCGCCGGGCATGTCAGGGAGTAGTCGCCGGAAAATGAGTCGTCGACGAATTTAGATACCCATTCAAGGTCATCATCATTTGCCTATAAAAGGTTAAAAATCAAAACGAACAATCTCTATTTTATATATACAGAAAAAGGTTTATTAATTTCACGAATTCTCACCGGCAAACAGAGTTCCGTCTCCGGGGCGGTGGGTTTTTCCTCGTTCATTGTTTTCACCGGAGAAACAGAGGAGGGGTTTTCTTTTTTTGTTTCATCGGAATTATCGTCTTCTTCGACAAAACCGCCATGGGTAGAGAAGTCTAGTAAGCCATCAACGAAAATATCGTCGCCGGAGACACCATTGGCGGCCCAGAAATCGTCGGAAAACGAGGGTGGAAGGTGGTTGAAGTTAATACCCATGAAAACAGTTTTGGATGCCGCTTGAACACACTCCATTTGAGGCACTATTCTCCACCCACAAAAAGATTTGAAATTTGAATCAAACAAAATTATAAATGTGGAGTAGAAGAATTATAAAAGGGGACACAAAAGTAGGGGAAAGAATTAATGGGGTTTTTATGATATCCAAAATTAGGAGGAAGTAGACAAGTAGTAATTTCAGGATCGAATAACCAAAACAAGTTATTGTCAACCCAGATCTACTAATAACAAGAAGTTGCAGCGGATCAACACTTGTATTAATATATTAAGAACAAAGAATACTGTATATTGAACGAACAATGAACAATAATATTAAGAACACAGTGATTCACAAAAAGCTTCAATGTATATTATTGATTAACAATACACACGTACGTTTACAGTTCGTAAGGAACTATATATAATAGTCCTTGAAGCCTAACTATTTACCCTAGTTATTCTAGGACTTGATTTACTTCGAATTATAAAAGATATACATTGAATAACATTCTATAACTAATTCTGCGAAGATCTTGGACTTGATATGTTCCAAATACGCGTACCAGTAGTAACTGCAATCACCAGTAGTAAATATGTATCATCAGTAGTAACTCTGGTAATCAGTAGTAAGTCCAAAACCAACGTCAGTAGTAACTACTAATGATCAGTAGTATCTTCAATATGTGCATGATCAGTAGTAAGTTAGTTATAGTATTCACCAGTATCAACTCATCAGTATTAAGTGTTTCTGCCCCATCAGTATTAACCATAGTCTTCATCAGTAATAACCATGATCAGTACTAACTGCAACATCAGTAATAAGTTGAACTGTGATTTGTTCTAACAATCTCCCCCTAAACTTATTGATTCTCTTTCAATCAATCAAGTTTTTTTTTCACATTTTCTTCTTCTTTTCCTTTTCTTCCAACAATTTTGCTCTTCTTTGATCTCCTTCTAATGTCTGTTGGTTTCTTTTATTCCTTTGTGCAATAATATATTTGCTGATCTTTTTAACAAATTCATTTAACTTGTTTTGGAACATCACAACATCATTAGGTTTAATAAAATTCATGCACCAAAGTTGATAAAGAGTTTTCTCAGAGTGAGGATACTCTTTTTCATAAAGGAATAAATCACACTTCTTACTTGTATATTCAAAGAAGTACATGTTGACAGTTGGTAGCACATTCCAGGCTTGAATATTATCTGGATTTGTATACTTCTCTGGATATTTCTCTGGATAAAAAGCAGCATCAATCATTTCAGTAATGTAACCTACAGCTGAATTCTTCCAGGTCTTCTTGGTCATTCTTGGTTTACCAATAATCAACATCTTGATTATGTCACTTCTGGTTAGGGACATGACTAAAGGTTTCCAAGCTCTAAATCTTTGAGTGACCTTATCTTCTCTAACAATCTCAATCACATCATCTATACATCTCCAGTTGATGATTGCATTGCTTTCTAGGGGAGCAATAGGAAGATCATGAACTTGAACTATTTGTAGTTTCTTCTTTGATTGTTCTAGTTCAGATTGATCAGCCTTTCTTTTTCTTGTTGTTAAAGAGAGTTCACCAGATGTTTCACCAGTTATAGTTTTTCTTTCTTTCATTTCTTTGGGATTTATGTGTTCAAACTTTGTGGTGTCTTTCTCTTTAATATCTTGTTCAAGAAGGTCCTTCTTCTTCTCCACACAGTACTTTTCTATCAAATTGATCAACTTCATTCTTCCAAAGGCCTTGGTATTGTGGCCTCTTGACTTCAAGAATGTGACCATTTCTTTCTTCTTATCTGCAAATTGTTCTGGCATATCAGCCTTTTGCTCTTTGCATTCTTGTACTTGTGCTTCAAGAAGTTCTATTGTTTCAGATTCAAGTTGCCTTATTTTTTGTAGTTCTCTTCGTTGTAGTTCTTTTCTGGTTTCTGCAACTTGTTTGGTTTTGACCTTTATTTGAAATTGTGGCAATTTAGATATGTCAGCTATATCTGCCAATTTAATTTCTGTGAAGGGTTGTCTTAGTACTGATGTTTCTTGTTCTGGTTGTTCTTCTATAGGAGCATCAGTAGTAGGCTCAACAGTAACATCCATGTCTTCTAGGCCTTCATCATTAACCTGGCCTTCATCAACCTTTGTTTCTTTAAGATTGAGGAGAGAAGTTGCAGCTGCAATAGATTCATCTATCATGTTTTGTATGTTGTCCTTCTCCCCCTTAGTGAGCTCAACTGGTGGAGCATCACTACTATCAATCTTCTTTTTCAGTCTTCTTATAATCTTTGTTTGTTGAAGAAGCCTGTGCTCATACATTCTCATTCTCTTGTTGATGGTATTAATGTGCTTCTTCATATAGGACATGGTTCTTCCTTGATTTGTTAAATATTTCAGGAAATCTTGTACAGTGGTTTCAAGGTTTTCCATCCTATCCGTCAATTGTTTTTGTTCAATACTGCCCTCACTCCTTCTAGCAAGATCATCGGGCTCACTAACAGGTACATTGGCTTTAAGGTTTTCCATCCTTTCCATCAAATCAATAGTTTCAGTTCTACCCTCATCACTTCTTGGTGATGAAATGGGTTGTTTGGACACTCTCTTCTTCCTAGAAGAAGCAGTAGTGCCCCCCTGTGGTTTCTTGGCACCGGGGTCCTCTTAGTAATTCCTCAAAAGAGTCATCACTTAGAGTTGCCGAGGTCTGGGTCTTAGTGATGTTCTCACTATCCTGTGCACCCACCTTTGAGGCATCAGTAGTGAGAGCCCTTTCCTCATGTCCTCTCTCCTCCTTGGAGGACAACTCTTGGAGCCTGGGGTTTGACTCAATGGGTCCCCTGGTGTCCTTTAAGGAAGATTTCTTCCTTTTATAGCTTTTCTGGACTGATTTGGTTAAAGGCTGGTCTTCTGCAGAGTGAAGAGTAGCACTCTGCAGATTTAATTCATGTTCCTGGGACACATTCAGGACATCTAATTGAGTGGATGATTGAGTGACTATTTGGGGTTGTGTTTGGGCTGCATTTGGGGGTGAAGGAGTGGGTTGAGGTTCAATTGGGGTTGTATCTTTGATTGAACCTTCTCCAAGATTTGGTTGATCTTTGATCATGTTAGGAAACAGAGGGGTTTCCTTGCCCGAAAATTTAAATTGTTTTCTCATATTTGAGAAAACTTTCTTGTTCAACTCAGGTGTTGTAAAAATGTTTTTAGGAGTTGACAAGTTTTGCAATTCACAATTTATTAAATGTTGAAGAAATCTGGGATACATTAAAAATTTTGAAGTAGAAAGATTTCCCAACATTCCTTCAAAAATCATATATGAAAAATTAAAGACTTGGTCTGTGCATAAACAAACAACAGCAGATGCTATTGACTTGTTAAACTCATTCCAAGAACTTCTTTTAGGAGAAAGACAGTGTTGAATGGTGTGTATTAAAAATTTTCATTGTGGGGAGAGAAGACCTTTTTGGAAAGTGACAATGTCAAGTCTTCCCTCATATCCCATGTTTTGTAAACATTCAACAAGGTCTTCCTTAGGTAAAGAAAACATACCTTCATCATCATGGAGTTGTAGATGGTGTCTGATTGATCGTTCTGATATAAGGATTTCTTTTCCATCTACTACTGACCTAATCTTAGTGAAGTCCGTATCATCAACTTGTTCTGCATTCTCCCAGAAACTAACTAGGTGTTGTTGATAGGCTTTAGGGTTTACAGTGAGTGCAAACTTTATGTATGAGTTCTTTAAAAAGTTGACGATTGGACGAAAATCTTTTGTTCCGTCTGGATTCTTTAGATACGCACACATGTTGTGAAACTCTGAGTATTTAAGATTTGTTTGAACATCAAGAGATTGTAGAGTTGCCATTGTTGTCGATTTTATGATGTTGTTGCGATTGTAGAGTTGCTTGATCGTTTGAATGTTGTTACTGGTGAAGGGTTTATGATCGCGATTTAGGGTTTATCGAGAGGATTTAGCAAATCGAAGTGAGGATAATGCTAAACTAATCGACTTCAGCTATTTATATCTTACGATTTGATCTGCAAAAAGACTAAATTGCCCTTCGAATCATAACACAACGGTTATTTTCATGGGGGTTAGTTTGGTAACTTTGACAATTTAAAGACCAGTAGTAAATTAGATACCAGTAGAAAACGTCAGTAGTATCTATGAACATCAGTAGTAACTAAGGATTTTGACATCAGTAGTAACTGTAGACATCAGTAGTAACTAATGAATTTTAATACTGACCTAATTTACCAACCCTAGCAGTAGTAACCACCAAATTTGAGACCAGTAGTATATGTGAGTACAATTTTTCACCCGTAGTATTGTCACACCAGTAGTATTTGTGCATATTCAATACACACCAGTAGTAATGACCTACCAGTAGTATTTTGTGCACACAAATACATACCAGTAGTAATGACCTACCAGTAGTAAAACACTTATTAAAATAAATAACTTTTTACAACAGAGAAATTTTATACATGATTTTGAATGAGAGATTAATTTATTAAAATCATTCCAATACTGCTAACTAAGAAGCTGAATATTCCTACATCAAATGCTTTTGTAAAAAGATCTGCTAATTGATTGTCAATATGAATTTTAACTACTTTGATTAACTTCTTTTCATTGCAATCTCTTATAAAATGAAATCTTATTTCAATGTGTTTAGTTTTAAAGTGTTTTACTGGATTGTTCACAATATTAATAGCACTTTGATTATCAATAAAAATAGGAGTTTTAAGGATAGAGATACCAAAGTCTAGAAGCTGGTTTTGAATCCAAAATACTTGAGCACAACAAGCAGATGCAGCTACATACTCTGCTTCAGCAGTTGATGTGGATACATTTGTTTGTTTGTTACATTGCCATGACACCAGTCTTGATCCAAAGAATTGACATCCACCAGTAGTGGACTTTCTATCTTGACATTCACCTCCATAGTCACTATCTGTGTAGGCTATGAGTTCAAATGGTGAGTCATGTGGATACCATATACCAAGTGATGGTTTGTCTTTCAAGTATCTGATTATTCTTTTGACAGCCTGCAAGTGTAGTTCTTTAGGTCTTGCTTGATATCTTGCACACACACAGACACTATACATAATGTCAGGTCTTGATGCTGTTAAGTACATCAAAGAGCCTATCATTGATCTATATAAGTGTTCATCTACATCCTCCCCCTCAGCATCAGGATGTAGGTGTTTGTGTGTTTCCATTGGTGTACTTGCACTCTTGCAGTCTTTCATGTTAAACTTCTCCAAGATATCTTTGACATATTTTGATTGGTTTATCAAAATACCATCTGATCTTTGATTCACTTGGAGTCCAAGAAAGAAATTTATTGGACCCATAGAGCTCATCTTGAATTTGGTTTGCATGAGATCTTCAAACTCTTTACATAATAAATCATTTGTTGATCCAAAAATGATATCATCTACATAGATTTGAACCAGTAGTATATCATCTTTGACCTTTCTTGTAAACAGAGTCTTGTCAATAGCTCCTCTTTTAAAATCATTCTTCAACAAGTATGATGATAATGTATCATACCATGCTCTTGGTGCCTGATGTAGGCCATACAGAGCTTTGTCTAGTTTGAATACATAGTCACCATGTTCTGGATCTTCAAAACCTGGAGGTTGGCATACATATACTTCTTCTTCAATTTTCCCATATAGGAAATCACTCTTCACATCCATTTGATAGACTTTAAACTTCTTGAATGAAGCATATGCTAAGAAAATCCTAATTGCTTCAATTTTAGCAACAGGAGCATACACTTCATCATAGTCTATTCCTTTTTCTTGAGTGTATCCTTGGGCTACAAGTCTGGCTTTGTTCTTGATCACTATACCTCTTTCATCTTTCTTATTTCTAAAGATTCATCTTGTTCCAATGGCTCTTTTTCCTTTGGGTAAAGGTACAAGTGTCCAAACAGCTTGTAATTTGAATTGGAGGAGTTCTTCTTGCATTGCCTCAATCCAGTTTGAATCCTTCATTGCTTGTTGAATCTTCTTTGGTTCATCCTGAGACAGAAAACATTCAAACATACATTCATTAGCAATTAAACTTATGTTACACATGTTTGCAATTAGACTTTTATGTAATTTGCTTCTTGTTTGTAGTTGTGAGTTAACATCACTTAGAACATTGTCTAATGGATGGTTCTTTTGAGTCCTTGAGTTTGTAGCTCTATCAACTACTAGTTGATTTTCAAGATTTGACTCATTTGTCTCAGGGATTTGTTCCTCTTGAGGTTCTTCATTTTCATTGATGTTTGGTTCATCATTATTAGCTAGATCTGAGTTACTACTAGGATCAGTAGTATTTGTGTTATTACAGGAATCAGTAGTATTTGAAGGATCAGTAGTATTTGAATTACTACTGTCCTCATTATCTGATTCACTACTGCCCCCAGAATCTGAGTTATTACTGTCCTCAGTATTAACTGTGGGAACAGTATCAACTACTATGTATCTCATCTCTTCTTGACCATTATTAAAAGATGATGTTCCTTCCTTTTGAGTATGACAATTTGAATCACATGCATTTAAATCCAAGTTAGTGTTAAAGGATTTGGTTAGATTGTCTATGTTAAATAGCCAATCTGGACCATTTCCTTGTTCATTAGGAATATTCTCATTAAAGGATACATTGATGCTTTCTTCAATAATCCTTAATCTTTTGTTGAACACTCTGTATGATTTGCTTTGAGTAGAGTACCCACAAAGATTCCATTATCAGCTTTGCAGTCAAACTTACCAATTTGTTCTCTTGTAATCAAAATAGTACAAGGACAACCAAATGATTTTAGGAAACTTATGGAATGTTTTCTTTTGTTAAAAAGTTCATATGGTGTTTTATGATGTGGCTTAACTATTAATACTCTGTTTTGTACATAACATGCAGTATTAACAGCTTCAGCCCAAAAAGTAATTGGTAATTTTGAGTCTGCTAACATTGATCTTGCTGCTTCAATGATTGTTATATTTCTTCTTTCAGCTACACCATTTTGTTGAGGAGTTCTAGGTGAGCTGTATTGTCTGTCAATACCTTTAAGATCACAAAAGTTAATTAAGTTAGCATTTTTAAATTCTGTGCCATTATCACATCTTATGGCTTTAACTTTTTGATCAGATGTGTTTTTCAGTTTAACAATTAAGTTCTTGATGAGTTCACTTGTTTCATCTTTTGTCCTGAGAAAGAAAACACATGTATATCTGGAAAAGTCATCAGTAATAACAAGACAATATTGTTTCTTTCCAATACTCATCACATTTGTAGGTCCAAAAAGGTCCATATGTAAGAGTTGTAAAGGAACAGAAATAGAATTTACAATTTTGGACTTATGAGAAGACTTATGTTGTTTACCTTTTAGGCATGCAACACAGTGATGATCACACATGAACTGTTTTTGTGGTAATCCAATTACCAAATTCTTTCTTACTAAATTGTTCATATTTTTAAAGTTTGTGTGACACATCTTTCTATGCCATAGTTCTGATTCAGTAGTGTTTGCCTTGGATATAAAACAGTTGACCTCATTTGAAGAAATGAGTTCTCCCCCTATATCCAGGCAATACACATTATTTCTCCTTGGGGTTCTCAAAACTACATATTTTTCATCTAAAATAAAGTCAGGAGAAAGAATGATGCACTCAATATCTGTGAAAAGAATTTTGTTCTTTTTATCACATACTTGAGACACACTGACAAGATTGTATTTTAGCTCAGCTACAAAAAATACATCATCAAAAGTAATTTTACCATTAGTACATGTACCTTTGCCTGTAATCTTACCTCCCTTTGGGTTCTCACCAAAGGCCACATACCCGCCATCAAATGACTTGAAATCCTTAAGAATTTGCAGATTTCCAGTCATGTGCCTTGAGCATCCACTATCAATGTGCCATGTTCTACCTTCTTCAGGGATCTGAACGCTCTGCACAAGTAAGTAAATGATTAGTTAAGTTTGGGAACCCAAGCTTTATATGTCTTGGGTTCATCCTTTGAGAAATAAGATTTAGAAGATTTAATTTTAAACATTTTTGGTACCCATACCTGTTTAGTACTGGTGTTTTGTTTTACTACTGCCCTTTTGGATTTGTTACCGGTGTCTGAGTTTACTACTGACCTTGGTCTATACCCATTATATTTAGCTTTTGAATACTTTACTACTGATGGACCAGTAGTATTTGGGTACTTACCATGTTAAGGATGACCAGTAGTGTTTTTAACATTTTGTTTGGCAGCAGTAGTATTTTTAAAATTAGGGTTTTTACCAGTAGTGTTTTGGTACTGGTACCCAACAGCATTGTAATTAGGGTTAGGATCAGTAGTAAACCTGTTAAAGTTTCTACAAGTGTTGGAAAAATTAAAATATAGTTTATTTTGATTTGTTTTTTCATTATTTTTGAAATAATTGCTGTTCTTTGGGCTTCCAACTCTTTTATTTTGCACAAACCTTGGTGCATTTCTTCCAAATTTTGGTGTTTCAGATTTTTGAGATTTTGTTTTATTTATTACTGATGGATCAGTAGTGTCTTTTAACCTTTGTGTTTTTGCTTTTTCTTTAGAAATTTTATATTCTTTGAACTCTTTGTAGTTAATTGGATTGAAGTAACAATCCTTTGCTAAATGGTTTACTTTGTTGCACATAACACATCTTAATTTTTTATCCTTATCACCTTCAGGTTTTCTTTGATCTAAGAGTTGGTTTTTGTTTCTTTCATTTCCCCTTCTTAAAATTTTTAGTATATTTTCTGCATCATATTTAGGAGAGTCATTTTGACTTTGTGCTGTGTGAAAACTTGTATCAATTGAGTCTGCAGTTTGATCATCATCAGAAGAATCATTTGATTCAGATGTTTCATTACTTGATTCAGTTTGATTTTCATTTTTTATATCTACTAAAATTCTTTCTGTGCTTGATTTAAGAGGAGGGATAAAATTAATTGGAGGTGGAACAGCATGATATCTCACTCCATGCACAACTTTTTCAGTGGATTGATTACTTGTTAATTCATTTACAATTTGAGAACTTCTTTCAAACTTTTTAATGGTTAATTTATTTTGTTCTAATTCCATTTGATATTCTTCTAGTTTGATCAAACTTTTTCAGTAGACTTGAAGATTCCTAGCTAATTCTACAAGTTATAAGTTTTGTCAAATCAAATAGGGGAAGATTGTTAGGAATATTCTAGATGATATTCCTTGAGATTTGATGTGTCAAAACTTGGAAACTACAAGGACCTAAATTGAAGATATAGAAGTTCAAATTTAAATAAAGATTTAGGAGATAATCATAAATGTAAAAGATATAGTATATCTTTATTAGTTTAAAAGATTTAGTTATTATCTTTTCCTTGTAAGTCTTAGGTTTTCTAGTATATAAAGAAACCTAATGACATAGAATTAGATGTTCTTTTTCATAAGTGGTTTGTAACAATTCTTCTTTTATCTTTTGATCAGTTATTTTATAAATTTTAATTTGATTTTCAAGATTAGCTATACAACCATTATATTCAATTCTTCTATTTCTATTTAGAATCATCTCTTCAAGTGTTTCTTTATTAAGTTTTTCTAAATCTTTATATGCTTTAATGCATTCAGGAGTGCAAGATTTAGAATGTACCTTAGTAGGAGAGTCAGTGAAAGCCATGAGAGCTTGATTCTGTGCATGTTCCTCTGCTTGAAAGCTCCAATCATAACCTTGTCCTTGTTGTGAAACAAGAGCAGTTGAGTTTGACCTTTTGTCTGGCTGAGGACATTCTTTAGCAAAGTGCCCAAGGTTGTTATAGTTGTAACATTTGACTTTAGTCTTGTCAAATCCAGCCTTGTCACCTTTGTTGTAGTTAAGGTTTGTTCTACCAGTCCTCTTTAAGAACCTTTTGGTTCTCAGGCTCAGCATATCCATCTGCCATTTTAGATCCATCTCTTCAAGATCATCAGGATTCAATTGTTCCAAATCATCACTAATTAGTGCAGTGTGCACATGACTAGTGAAGAAGGATTCTCTTGCAGTATCTTCACAATCTGCAGCTTTTCCTGTAGTAGTTTCTGGAACTTGACCTGTACTAGATACAAAAGCAGCATTGTTTGAAGATAAATTAGGCGTTTTAGAGCTTACCTCAGATTCAAACACCCTAAGCTCATTGTACAATTCATCTAGCTCTTTTTCTTCCAGAGCATCACCTTGTCTATATATGACTTTGTACATAGACCATTCTTCTCCAAGAGATCTGAGAAACTTTCTGTTGACATCATCATTCTCTGGTTTCACACCAACTTGATTCAATTCACCAATGAGTTTGTTGAACCTATCAAAGATTTGAGATAGGGATTCATTCTTTTGGCCTTTGAAGTTTTCAAAGTCCTGTTTTAGTACAGACTTCATGTTTCTTTTGGTGCTTTTGGTGCCAACAAACCTCTTTTCCAGTGCCTGCCACAACATCTTTGCATCATCATATTCAACAAAGAGATGTTGATAATCATTAGGAATGGCCAGTAGAAGAGTGCTTAGAGCTTTGAGTTCGATTCCTCTGTCTTTCTTCTCCTTTTCACACTTGAGTTTGTCTGCTTCAGTTGCAGAACTTGTTGCTTGATTATGAACGGTTTTGTTTCTTTCAACAACAACTTCCCACATGGAATAATCAGTAATAAGCATGTATTGCTTAATACGATTCTTCCACATTCCAAAGTTATTTGGAGTGAGTATAGGGATTTTATTTGGTTGAGTACTTTCATTGTTATCAGTCATGATTAACAATCTGTGTGTTTTAAAGATTAAAACTTTTTGTTGTTCTTAAAATTCGTAGATCTAGAACCAATAAGCTCTGATACCAATTGCTGAGTTTAGAACAATTCTTCATAATCGTCGATCTTTAGGCTCAAGAATAGTTAGTTCTTGATCTGGAATAAGCATATACAAATAACAAACTTGCGGAATTATATAAACATATTTGTATTGCTAAACAAGGTTTCATCATCATCTTCTATGTACAATGATTACTTAAAGCCCCAATTCTACATATAAATATGTAGAACGGTTTTGGTTAACAGGATCATACGACCTTGAGGCTTAGAGGACACACACAAACACGTTAAAACATGGGTTCCAAGAACATCTAATTCTATGTCATTAGGTTTCTTTATATACTAGAAAACCTAAGACTTACAAGGAAAAGATAATAACTAAATCTTTTAAACTAATAAAGATATACTATATCTTTACATTTATGATTATCTCCTAAATCTTTATTTAAATTTGAACTTTATATCTTCAATTTAGGTCCTTATAGTTTCCAAGTTTTGACACATCAAATCTCAAGGAATATCATCTAGAATATTCCTAACAAGTAACCCCAAACGGCCACACATGAATCATTATATTGGGTTAGGGTGAAGGTTTTAAAAAACTTAAGGGGTGGCGCGGTGACACTATTAAGTACGGGTGAGCACAAAAACTGCACCGAAAAACCGAACCATTTGAAAAACTGATGTTAATGGTTTTGATTTTTGGAAAAATCGAATGTTTGGGACGCTTTTCGGGGGCATATACAAAACCGGACAAAAAATCCCACCCCGGCCCGCCATTATACATTTTTCAAATTTTATTAAAATGTGCTTATATTTATAAAAGATTTGATATTTAATTATCAATATTATTCGAGTTATGCTAGTTAAATTTATCATTATAATATATGAAAACTTAGTAGTTGTTTGATTTATTTTTAGATAAATGAGTTAAAGTTTGGAATTTTAGATTATAATTTTTAAAGTAACAAATTGGTAAAGTTAAAATGAATCAAAAAATGGGAAGAAAACCCGAAACCGAACCGATTTATAGAAAAATACCGAAAACTCGAAACCAAACGGGGTATAATTCTTAAAATCCTTTCGTTCGAGTTTGGTTAAAGTTAAACTCACCCCTACCATCAAAACACAAGCCAATGTTTTTAACAAATGATGTAGTGTCTGCATGTTGTTGTGGACTTGTGGTATGCTTTATTAACATTTTTTTCACATGGTTTATCAATGTGTATTAGTGAAGAAAAGTTATAGCATGTGTAAAAGTGTTGATTGATAGATTGGAAATAAACAAAGTAGTTTGTTTAAGAGTTAATGATATTGTCTCCTATTAAATATTTTTATTTTATCAATACAAATATGTAAATTATTAAGAAAGAAAATTAATAAATTTTGGGTCAATCATCCTATAGGTTGGACTTTAGAGAATTATCATGAAAATTCAATAGAAAATAATACATTTAAGAAAACGAAATAATCTTTTAAATTACGCATTTAAAAAAAAGTGATTTTTTTTTTCTAAATGACAAACAAAAAGTAATGATAGATTAACTAAATTTGTGATTTTTAATAAAATTCTAAGAGAAATAATATTTGTTATCCATTAATTTTTTTTTATATATTATCTCTTGATTTTAATATCTGTTAGGATCAAATTGATATGAATAATAGAAAGAAATGGTAAAAGAAATACCATTACTCTAAAAATTAATTGAGATATTGGAAAAAAAATTCAAAATGGATATGCACATAGAGGAGAAGATAATTTAATCATATCTTCAAACTTAGATAAGTTAATATTTTGGTCAATATAATTTACTATATTATTTGAAAAATACTAACAAGTACTCTTAGGATATTGTTTAAGAAATTTATAATTACTTAAAAATGTTGTAGAATAACTATAAAAAAAACCACCCTCCTTAAATTTTAATTACCACCTCTACTAATTATGCTTTCTTAATTGTACCTTAACCAACTCAACTATCCTTAACCATTGCCCTAAGGGCAATGATTAGCAAATCCCATATTATTTTTACTTGATGAAATATTGTATAAATCGAACAATAAAAATCATACTAGGTGGTGGACCACCACCTTTTGACTAATTTGCAGTGCTAGTTGACTTACGACCCCCCACGGCCACCACCATCTCCGCTACTGATTAGTGATTACCTTTTTCTTCCAAAATTTGTGTCACTCTCCCGCCTTTTATAAATATATGCACTACCCTCTTCTTATCAAAATGTTGTATGACATTTGTTTGAGTTACTATTTAAATAGTTGTATTTTATGGTTATATGTGGTAAATATAGTAAGCGATTAATCATTAACAGTTAATGTAACGAAAAGGAATAAAATATAATGGGTGAAGATAAAAAAGAGGAAGTTAAATTATTTTATTTGTTTCTCAAAGTTTAGTAGAATGAGGAAGGAAAAGAATATGTAATTATTTATGTTATAATTTAGCTATCCTTTCAAATCCACGCAATTTTGGGTTGAAGATTCTAAAAGAGATGAAATGCCCAGATGTGTTTTTAATCGTGGCTTTGGCAACAAAACATACAAAGTATAACAAATCAAGAAAGCCATTAACTCAAGTTATACTAATAAATCAAAAGTTAATAAGCAATTCAAGATACAAAGTTATACCAATAAATAAAAAATTATTAATTTTATCAACATGGACTAAAAAAATAATTTAAAAAACTAAAGGACCATAAATGAGGTAAGTTTTAAACTCTACTAAAGATATGACAATGACAATGAAAAGGGTAAATTGGTTATTTAAAAATATTTAGTAGTATATCTGTTAGATTTAACGGTAAAGGGATGTAATTTGCTTAAATTGAAGATCATGGGAACGTAAATTGTAGAAAGAGTTGGGATGAGCGAAACTTAAAATTTAGGAGAATTACATGATTTTTGTAATTTACTCTTTAAATTTTCCAAATAAATAAACATATGACTTATGTATGTCTGCATCTATTTTGTGATATTTGAGTGAGAAAATATGTCTATGCATTAAATGTTTTAGAAGAGAGGTGGATATAAAGGAGAAATAGTGGGAGACTTCATGATTATAGAAGCAAAAAGCCAAAGGGAAAAGAACAAAGCAAAGGCATGCCTTGGAAGCAAAGAGTACATAACAACTATATTACCTTTTGTCCCCATCTTAACCCTCCTTTGATTTAATTCTACACCAACTTTCAACACTAATCGAAGGGTAATTTAGTAAATTAAAGTATTAATGTATGTGTTTAAAAGTTGAAAAGGATGACAATGTTTCGTAATCCGTAGCAATGTACGTATGCTATTTATATCTATGAAATACGTTTTAATATACGTTTAAATATGAGACTAAAACAAGAGTAAGTTTGAACCAATTTTTTTGGAACGGCTTATAAATCTACCATGATTTCTTTTCACAGTGAAATTTGGACATATGACCTTAGGCCTGAATCACACCAAATATCAATATTATTAAGCTACAAACTTTGTATAAATTTGAACTAAATAACATCTTTTGTATTTTCTTCAATAAGTAAAGAAAATTAAGATAATAAGTATACTGTAATAAAAAAAAAATATTAAAAACAGCCGTTTAAAAACCCACTTATTGTAGCGAGGTAAATGATGGCATGAAGATTTTTGACATATATTTAATGATTTGTTGTACAACTATTGTAATTTGTATTTTATCCACATGTGACATGTTTGGGTTCTTTTCCGACGTGGTCCATTCAACATTTGTTGAAATATCCTTCCTTGATTTTACAGATAAATAAAAGTATAGTTTAAGCCCTTTATCTTTTGCTCATATTTTAGATTGACCCTGTTGTAAGACCACTGCCAACGATAGTGTCGGTTGATTATCAGCTTCACTTTGGTTGGGGGAGCCGTTGATACGCCCCTGTCAGTTCAGGCTTCGGTTTACTGAAATGTAAAGAGAACAGAGTGTGAGGTTATTTTGTATGTGTTGATATTTTTGTGTGTGTATTATGTATAAAATATTAAGTAAAACGGTATTGTTTGCATGCTTATATCATTTTATTGTCATATGTAGTGTAATCTGACATCAAACTAATTTAACAAAAATTGAAATATAAGATGTTAAAAGAATAGTCTTAGGAAAACTCAAAAGTCCCAGCAATGATGACCTTCTTTGTGCATACTTGAAGTTGAACTTAAGGTTAGCAGATCTTAGAATTCTTGGCATAAATTTATTTATCCATCACCATTAAAACTAAAATATTATACAATAAGAATAAAAAATTATATAAAGATTTAAGATTGAAGATTGAATAAGAATATAAAATTATATAAACTAAAGGTCATGAATTGGATATTATTGACTAACATGGTATATATGTGTAAATTTGAAGATTGAATGTATGCACTAAGGAGATGGTAGATATATAAGAAATGCTTAAAGGGAAGTTGTCCATTGTATCTTTTATTTTGAGTAAATTACTGTTTTTGTCCCTGTATTTTATCCGATTATGCGTTTTTGTCCTTGTGCTTTTTTTTCCGTTTTTTTGTCCCTGTACTAGCCAAAATTCCTTTTTTTGTCCTTCCGTCCATTTTCTGCCGTTAACAAACGAGAAATGCTAAAAAAGTGAGGGTATTTTTGTCTTTTCTTCATGTTCTTCATATTCTTCATATGTGTTCTTCATATTTTCTCTTTCTCTCCTTCATCTTTCATCAACAGATCTAACCCAATTCCATTTTTCGGATTCAAACTTCTCTCAATCAAATCAGGAAAAATCAACAACACATCAAGCACAATTGCTTGCATAGTATTAAACCTGACATACATGCTAAAATTAGGGTTTCTAACAACAATGAAATAGAGTGTTAAAAACACTAGAAATTCATTGAACGGAAAGCTTTTATAAAACCTAATCGCAGGTACAAGAGGTGAAATTGATGGCAACGGCTGCATTCATCGGATTCACTTTGGTTACACGAAATCCACGCATCAGTTTCATCATCAATATTATCACCACTGTCATCACCAATTATAGGACTCGAGGGCTCAGAGGAAGTATTAGCTTCAGCAACCGAAAGAGGTTGCACCGGATCGTCAGAATCTTCAAGCACTTCCGTTGACATCAAAGGAGTCGTATCCTCTTCGTACTTCGACTCAGATAACTTAGAATCCACCAATTTATTCTCCTGTGCTATTACATCGAACAACTTATGCGCACTAGCGTGCACATCCATTCTAGGCCGACGATAGCTCGAGTTTCGATCTATGGTTTCCGCCGGTAAACGCGGATTTCTGAAAAAACTAACTGATTCTGCCGCCGGAGAGACGGTTTCTGCATAATCACCCATCGAGAATGAAAAAAACTGGAAATTAGGGTTTTGATAGGTTTGAAGGAAGGAAAAATTGGGGGAAGTAGTAAAAATATCTAGGGTTTGAATTTGGTGGGAGTGGAAGAGAGGGAAAACTTTGGTAGCAAATTAAAAAGTTAGGGGGAGATGAATATGAAGATGAAGAATACATATGAAGAATATGAAGAACATGACGAAAGGATGAAAATACCCTCACTTTTTTAGCATTCCTCGTTTGTTAACGGCAGAAAATGGACGGAAGGACAAAAAAACGGAATTTTAGTTAGTACAGGGACAAAAAATAAATAACAGATAAATTATGGAATTTTCAAAAATAAATAACAGAAATCGTACAAACAAAATTGTGTATAAATTGTACCACGTTTTATTGTTTTTGTCAGAGGGAACAAAATTGTCCTGTATCGTCGGAAAATGAAATAGAAAAACAGTATGCACCAGCCGGGAATCGAACCCGGGTCTGTACCGTGGCAGGGTACTATTCTACCACTAGACCACTGGTGCTTGTTGATGATGTTATTAAATAATATATTATATATTTAGCAGTTAATTAATTTTCACATATCCTCTAATTTATTTATTTTTTCTTTTAAAAGTAACGGCAAGTTGAAATTAGAGAAAATGGGAGACTTCTTGAGAGAATAAAAATAAAAATAGACAGGGTTGATTTATTCTTATTTTTTGTCAAGCAGTAAATTATGTCGTAAGTCATAAGATAATAGGTTAAACTACCAAAGAACCAAGAGACTACCACTTCAGCAATTATAATTATTACTTGTATCATGTGATATCATCAATAAATTAGATTTATGTCCCACAAGACTGAATAATGCAGCAACCATGATTATATAGATATACTGATAATGATATATATTACATATACATACCTACCTACACAATTGCATATTTATGGGGAAGCATAGAGATATCTTAACAAGGATTGACATTTTTAATAGGAAAGGGTACACTTAAAATGGATACTATTCTTCTTCCTCTCATGATTTTGAAGTCACGTGACTACAACTAGTCAACTGGTCAAACTTTCTTCTACTCGATTGCTCTTAGCTTGGTTGCTTATCCAAAAACCGTCTCACGTACTTTTCGTTTATCTCAAACACGAAACTCATTCCACGTATCTAACAATTAAATGAAGTTAATTTTATTTTAACAAAATATGATTTCTTTTATTAGATAAAATAATATGGAAGACATGATTACCTCGATTAAACAGCTTGAAGCAAGTGCAACCACCTGCCCGTGAGCAACTTCTTTCCCGTTTATTGAGATTGAACTTGCCCCGAGGTTTTTTAGACTGAATGATCCGTCTGTTTCCATCTTTATGATTCCCTGAGTAGATAAACAAACGTGTAATTAAAGTACTAAATTATATATGTGTAATAATCATATTGTTGAGATTAATAAAAGGGCAAAACGGTCTTTTTAACGATTCTCACCTGCCGCCTAGATATCTTATTGGCACGGCCTTCTTTTCTTAGATCAATATCAACCATAGTGTCATCTGTTGATCTTCCAATTGTAACCTGCAAAACACAATTTTATTTAAAAAACAAAGATATTAATCTAAATATGTCATCAGTATTATACCTCAGTTTTTTTAATGTAATGCTTTAAACGGCGTCCATAAAAAATAGCAAAAGCTCTCTGAGATGACATGGCTCTTTGGAACGAAGAACGTGCCGCCTGTTCCAGCCTCATGATCATCTTTTTACTTCCCTCATTTTGATACCTTGCAACTGCAAATTAAAAAACAATATATAAAACAAAAAACAATTCATAAATATAAAAAAACATCATCTTTTATCACTATCAGTTACCTTCACTTGTGATACATGACTCCTGAGTATGATGAGCCAAGTCAATTTCAAGTATCTGAAATAGTTTATTAATTATTAAAAAGACGAAATAAAATGAAAATATAAAAAAATAGGTTACGAAATTTTTACCATAGCTTCAACGTCAGAGAAGTACGGTATATCACCATCACTATCAGAGTTGTTTTGATCATCAACACAAGAATCATCCATTGATTCTGGATCAATCATTTTAACAGATCCAACTTCTAACGGTAATGACATCTTAAAATTTTAAAAAAAAACAAAACAAATAACTTTAGATTTTTAACGGAATTTTCAATATTGAATAAATTATTTGTAAGTAAGATTACCGGAGGTACAATTTTAGTAGCAACTTCCTCCATCAGCCCGTTCCCAGTAATTTCTAATGGTTTATGAACGGGCCTAGTTTGACTTTGACTAGGCATTCTAAGATTGTGTGGGGCCCGATATTCACTATCAGGTGACTCATGTTTAAATAATGCATTCGGGCCAACTGTGTGAGCCCGTGTGAAACACGGTGCAGGATCTTTCCCGTTTCTAACTGAAACGGGCTCCTGTTCTTCCTTCTCATGAGATGAGGAAGATAACGGGCCAATATTATCTGTAGTAATTTGTAGCCCAATTGATGGGTGAATTAGTAGAAATATATCATCGTTACATGGTATATCAGGATCTTCTTTATTCAAGGTACAAATAATTGCTCCTTCAGTTAATTGTTCAAATTCGGGCTCTGATACGGATGTTGATGGTTGATCGTTATGAAAAAAGGAATCTTTAGATTCTTCTGGAGATTGAATTCTGGAAGCTTCTAGAACTTCTTCAACGATTTTTGGAATATCATTTATTATATGATTTGTAGTATCTTTTGTATCTATATCCATGAAAAGAATATCATCTTCATTTGAAAAGTTTAACAGAGAATCTGGTAAATCTGTGTATTCACCATCTTGAACATTGATTGAATTGTTAGAACAGTTAGGTTTGTCTTCTTCTGCAATTTCATGATTTTTTGTAGTGTTTTCATCAACTGGCATATCAGGGGCAGAAACGTCTTCTAATGTTTTCCATAAAGGTAACCTAGTTGATGGAGATGAAAACCCTAATGTGTGAAATGAAGCACTACCATCTGAAACAGGGGAATGGAAAATCTGTTTCCCGCCAAATAAAACCGGTTTATCGTTTTTTGGAATGTGTTCGTTATGAGGCGTTGTTTCAGATGGAGCTGAGTCAGCGATACAGGTGGCGTTTTTCGTTTCAATATTTGGATTAAAAGAACCATTTATAAAATTATTAACGGGATTACTATTATCACCAATTGTAGTTGTTGTAATAGTAGCAATGGTCCCCACAGATTCAGGAAAAGCTTGACGAAGAATCTCAAAATCTTTTTCCTCAAACCCTAAATTATTTGCAAGACAATCATCCACATGAGTGTTTGCAACACTATGTTGTTGTTTACTGAAGTTATGAAGATTGTGTTCCTCGAAAAACCCTAGATTTGAAGAGCTGAAATTTTCATTTTTTATTCGCTTACGGTTACGCATGGAGTAATAATGTTTCCGGATACTTCCGGATTTTCTTTTCTCGGGGATTTTGTCATTTCCTCTTAAATTATCTAATTTAGATTTTAATGATGTGTTATTAGAACCTGATAATTCGAGTTCAGCCATGTGGACTGAAGCTTGAGCAGAAACATCGGGATCATAGAGAAGTGAATACCATCGATCTCGAAGTTCACGAAACGTTAATTTGCGGGAAAAATTAACTGCACCTTTTGCAAGTGCTTCCAGAGAAGCTCCAGCCTGTGAGATGTAAAAAAAACAATAATTAACAAATAGAATATATTTAAGATATGCTAGAGAAGATCTACATTATAATTGAGTTAGATTACAATATGCCGAAATATCATCTACTCCAAATTGTGTTTATATAGATGCATCTACTTTTCATGGATATGATACAACACACCTATTGTAAATCAAAACAAAATTGTGTTGTACAGATGCATTACCTTCCATAAGCGTATGCCTATATTAGAGCCAGTAATCTAGTGTTATAAAATTATTCCTGATATCAGATTATCAGTTAATCTAAACAAAATTGTGCTAGGCAAGTTACTTCCACTAACATAGATTAAAATTATGAAACTCGGGAATTTTAAGTCATGTAATCACGCCATTAAATCCTACTAACAGTGACATAAAAATAACGAACAGCTGTATGATTAACGATCGCAAACCATACATGTGAAGAAAAATCCCCAAAAGGAAGAGAAAAACATAGATAAAGGAAACGACCTACGCTGATTAAAAAGACAATAACAATTAAAAAGGATGTATTCAAACCTCAATTGAATTCTTGAGCAACAGGTCATCTTCAGGAATCCATGGAGAAGAAACCGAAGCAATTGCTGTCATCTTCTCCACTGAAAAACCCTAAATTCTCTGTAAGTGAGTTACCGATATCGAATTCCTTAATTTCTTTAGAAATTTAGAGAAAATTAAAGAGGAATCTGAAGGTTAAGCTCAGAGTAGCTGCATAGAGTAAGCAGGAACTAAAAATTTGTGGAAGCTCATCACGGGTAACGTGTCTCTGTCTCCCGAACAAACCCATAAACAGGTTCTTTTACTCCGTCATTTCTTTAGAAAAAGATCGTAATGTTTGTATTAAATCTTGAGGAGTATCATTGTGGGTAGAATTATGCATTAGAACAAATAATAAAAAAAAAATTGATATCTAGTCATACTTATAATTCTATTAACTTGATAGAATGACATATGTGATTTACTAAGGTGCTGTTTATTTTTTAGAACAAAAACATCTACTGTCTGTAGACCACATCTTTTAACTGTTGCAGCTTCTGGGTGTACTAAAGATCTGCAGTCTGCAAGAAAGTTGTTTAACATCCATAGAGTTGCTTAAATAAATCAAAATTTAATATATTTTACATCTAACAACATTAAAATAATCCATACATTAATATAATATGTTATTTGGAGGAGATGTATTTTTTTTAGGTTTGGAAGACCCAAGAAGCTAATGTCCAAAGTTTCTTGCAGAAGACCTTCTGCAGACATAAAAAGATATGCGAGCTTCCAAAAAACAAACATATACAGGAGCTTTTTTCTGCGCGTGGTCTGCACCGCGAAGACAAAAAACCTCAGGAAGACCTTTTGTCAAAAAACAAACAACACCTAACTTTTTCTCATAATATAATATTTTGATTTTGACACATATATTCTTCGAATAAGTAGGCCTATGAGTGAGATCAAATCATAGGCCTAAATACCATTACTCGTAATAAAATTAAATATCATTTCTCTAAAAGAATTTAAGTTCTCATTATCACGTAAATAATATACTACCTCCGTATCAGAATAAGTGATACATTTTCTATTTATGGGTGAAACAAAATAAGTGATACACTTTAAAAACTTACCTTATTTGGTAAAAAGTGGAACTCATTCTCCACTAATTATCTACTTTAATAAAGTGAAATTACCCTTTACCCTTATTTTTTTACTTTTAAACATCATTAATATCACTTCATTCAAAAGAAGTGAGATCCATTATCCACTAACTATCCACTTTAATCTATTTTAAACCACTTTTTTAATTTTTTACCTCAAAAACCACAATTCTTCAAGTGTATCACTAATTTTTATACGAAGGTAGTATATCACAATTAGTAATATATGTATAACTTGAATTGGAAGACTTGTAATACATAATCCTATTTAATGAATGTATATTCAATTTAAAACATGTATATAACTAGTGGATATTTACCCACGCGATACCGGGGAGTTTTTTATAGGATACCTAAAATACTGTTTATTAATATTCATATAAAACCCAAGAAATTATTTTATATAAAAAAAACATAAGTGTTCTAAGATATTTTCGATGATAAATTTCAAATTAGTATATTAATTTTATATATGTGCTTCAAACATGTTACATACTTGTATATAATAATATATGGTAAGATTTATATAACATTAAATGCATTTAAACTTTTAAATGAAATGATAATATTAAGAAGTGTGAACTGTGGAAAGATTCTTTTGAAATTTTCTAAAAAGGTTGCTAAAATTGAAATTTGGTTTATGACGAATTAACAAAAAGTGAGTCAATGAATCCCAATGAGTCAACAAAAGGTCATGTAAAGATAATTTAATGAACATAAAGTATTTATCTGAACAATTAAAGAAAGTTACTTTGGTTAATTTTATGTTACTTTTCACAAAATTGGCATATTTTTAGTTTCTTTCATTTTGGGCAAACACCTATTGGTACGTCTTTACCCAAGTATATTGTTTTGCTTTGAGCCGAATATTGGTGATGTGTTTGCCTGGGATCAAAAGCGGAATACTATGAGTTTGGAGAGGCTTTTTTAGCAATATATAATAATCTAATTTTAAACATCATGTATACGATTTAAACCCTTGACCATAAAAATGAAGAGTACACATCATGCCGTTAAGTGCTAACCTATTTAGTGGAGGTTTTACTATTCTCAATCTTTTTATCACCACTTTTGGTTTAATACTTAACATTTGCTTGATATAACTTTTTATCACCACTTTTGGTTTAATACTTGACATTTGCTTGATATAACTACACGTCATTAAGAACACGGTAATACAACTAATTGGGTTCCATAGTGGTTCTTGAACAAAATTGCTACCCTCCAAATAGCGACTTTCTTTAAAAATAGGTACAAATATAGTTTATAGATCTTTCCACATGTAAAAGCAAATTTTATAGTTACATTTGAATCAATCTAATTTTTGTGCATTTAATAAAATCTTAAAAAAGGCCTCTAAAATAAATAAAAGTTTAAAAATAAATCCAAATAAGTAAAAGTTTTACGCTAGATAATTCAAATCTCCAATTATATGTCCGTTTTTTTCCTTTTAGTCCGCATATTTTTAAAATTTCATTGGGGATACATTCAGTCAAATGAGCTTATACATATATAAATAAGCTATTTCTTTCGAAAATAGACCAATAAATTTTGTGACCTTGGACAACTACCCTGACGGTCCATGCGCAATAGCGGCACCGCATCTCATAGATTTCATGTGTTTGTCTTTTTATTTCTCCTAGCGACTAAAAAGTAAAACTAAAGAATAAAAGGACGTTTAGTTTATTAGAATCATTGAGAATTTGAAGGAATTGTAATCCAATTCCAATAGATGTCTATGTTCGGTTGAATTGAATTGAAATAGATATTGAGAAAACATTCCATCAAGTCATCAACTATGAGAATGTAAATTTCATCCGAATAAGGAGAGTTTTGAAATCCATGAATTAGGGAATGTGGTAGATTACCCACCACCACCACCCACCATTGCCAACATTCATCACCACCATGACTACCGCCTCTACTATCCACCACTACTACATGAATAATCACAAATTCATCGTTTTATATTATTTTAAATTAAATTTTAATTTTAATTTTATTCACGTCAACCAAACAAATTGATATTATTAAATTAAATTTCAATTAATTAACTATATAACATTTATCATACTATGAACAGTAACTCATCCATTTAGATTTTCACACGTACTCCCTTTTCATTAAACGTTCAATATTAAATTGATGAACTAGATATACGAAGTACATAAATTTCTATTTATTATTGACTTTTTTAAGAGACACACAGTTGATCTGACCATGGCTTTCATTATTGACTTTTTTAAGAGACACACAATTGATCTGTCCGTGGCTTCTTTTTCTTTTGCTCCTGCGCACATTTTTTTAATTTTCTTTTTTCATTTATCATTTATTTGGAATCAATATATTATCTTTTTTATTAAAAACATTATATTAGTAATACTTCTTCTCATTTAAAATAAGTGCTATATTTTCCTTATATAGGTGATTCAAAATAAGTGCTACACTTTCCTTATTTAATAAACTTTTATATATAAAAGTACAATTTTATCCTTACTTATATTATTAAACATCATTAATTTGTCTTTCCCAACTATATTGTGGGACCCTTTCTCACTAATTATCCCCTTTAATCTATCATAATCTCCATTACAATGTTTTGCATCAAAAAATGTTAAAGTAAAAGTGTAGCACTTATTTTGAATCGGAGGAAGTACTACATTTACCTTTCGATGAACAGTAACAAACAGCTTAATTTATTTATTTATTCTTTTTTTTTTTTGTCTTTTCCTACTTAATTGTTGACTTTTCTTTTACCTTTTTTATTTGCCATTTTTTATTTCTGCCTTAATTATTAATTTTTCTTTTACTCTTTTGTTAGCCACATAATAAACTTTGTTTAAAATAAATATTGAGATATGTTTCACTTAAAAATGGTTATATTTGATTCTTTTATTATTACTTTTAAAAAAAAATTAGTTTCAAAGAGTTCTTAATTTACAAAATAACAGATTATATGATCTAATTTTATTATCAAGCTTTGACATGAGGTACACACATAACTATACAAAGTAAAACAAATGTATAGAAATTTACATAATAATTAAGGATGAAAACAAGTTGAATACAATCAGAAAAATAACAAAGTCTCACATATAGCTATATCACTATATGTTGAACAAATGACACATGTACCGGTATAAACCACCTTTTAGGCATCTTATAAAAACCTCGCGGCATCACGCGGTTACTTTTTTTTACTAGTTATTCACATATTCGAATTCGTTATTAAATTACAATTTGATGGTAAAAATTCCGTAAAGTCAGGGGGTGTTTGGGAAAGCTTATATAAGGGTGCTTATAAGCTTATATAAGCCTAAATAATCCCTTTCCTAAATAATCCCTTTCTCTAAAGGGATTATTTAGACTTATATAAGCTTATAAGCTATAAGCACTCTTAGATAAGCTTTCCCAAACACCCCCTCAGTATACACGAAATTAATACAGTTAAAATTTGGAGCCCAACAGTTTAGGGGCCTAAATTCACCATTTGCAGTTTCAAACGCAAGCTCGAATACAGAGACATAGAGATGGGCGAGATGAAGACGACGATGGAGTCTCCGTCAAATATCCGTTACAAATTTGGAGCGGTATTGTTCGGAATCACGCTATTGTTGATGATCTACGCGCCGAAGAAAGTTGTTGCTTCGAAGTCTCCGGAGGCCTTTGTTCAGACCGTCATCTACTCCAATAAGATCGCCATTTTCTCCAAATCATACTGCCCGTTAGTATTATTTTTCATGATAATTATACAGTTCAAGATATTGCATATGCTTGATTTTAGAAGAATTTTGGAAATTTTGAGTTTGATAGATATGACCGCTGGAAATAATTTGTTCAAATCTTCCTTATATCTGTGATGATTGATTAGTAGTATTGTTTAGGATTTGGTAAGAAGAAGGATTGACTGCATTGATTGAGTAGTGATTGACCACTGAGTTCATAAGCTATCACAATTTGCTTAATGTATCAGTAATTTAGTAGAATCTAATGGTGCCTTCTGTTAACTATGCTTCAGCATGATCATTATTCAGTAATCTTAATAAATACCTAATTGTTATTAGAACATGTTGAGTTACTGTACCTGAAAGCAGGTAATAAATTAATAATTAGTTTATCTTCCAATTAAAAAACGTACCAAATAGCTTTTGCATCTTACAATAGATTGAATATACAACTTATGAACACTCAGTGCGTGTTATTTTCCATGATTTCAGGTATTGTCGGCGTGCGAAACGCGTCTTTAATGAACTAAAAGAGCAACCTTATGTTGTGGAGCTTGATCTTCGAGGTATTTGTGACCTAATCTTACTTTGATCACTGATTCTAACATTTTATCTAGTCAATTCACTTGGAATGATAGAATGTGTAATGGTCAAACAGTATTTATGTTTACATGATGTCATTTTCAGATGATGGGTACAAAATTCAAAATGTACTTTTAGATCTTGTTGGTCGTCGTACGGTTCCCCAAATATTTGTTAATGGGAAGCATATTGGTGGTGCTGATGGTTAGTTATTCTTTTTGGTTACATTAAAGTTAATTAGTCAGATTTATTTTCTTTTTATATATATAATTTATTTATTATTTATTATTGTAGATCTTGAAGTAGCTGTTCGGAATGGTGTGTTACAAGATCTCCTAGATACAAACTGAATACAAAGGGAAACTGTCAGTATTATCATTCAATGTAGTGTTAGGTTTTCTCAATTGTGTACTGGTGGAAACATAATTTGTAGAAAACTAATATTCAACAATTCTGTATCATCTTTCTGTATATTTTTTTACCGAAACAAATTTACATTTCAAGATTGCAATATCTCAAAAGTTAGATTTCTCTATTTGCATATCTGGTATCTGAATTATCAGGATCATGAAGCCATTGCATAAGTATCTGGTCTCCATGTTGACTTTTGGGCAGTCAACATTCCTTGGTTCTTAGAAATTAAATTAACATCCCAATGTAATGATTTCAACAATTTCTCAACTTCCACTATCGTACTGGATTCATCCCGAACGATTAATTTACCTCCTGGTCTCACGATTCTGTCAACTTCTACTATAACAGGTGCAATTTTACACCTACACACACAATAAGTTCATATAATAATTATAAAATCTCAATTAACTTTATTTAAATGTGGGCAAATTTTTTTGACTAAAATTCACCTGTTTTTCAGCATGGAGAAAAGATGATCTGCATGAAGGAGATCATAAGTCCGAGGGTACGTGCTAAAAGATTCACACCAATCATGGTAAATTCCAAAAAGACCCCTCTCATATATTATTGGCAGTGTATCTGGTGAGTTTATGTTCACTACATTTAGTACCCATACATTTAAGTCCTTCAATGCTGCAGCAAACCTGTATAAATATAGGTTATTAATTATTAATTACTAATTAGTTGTATCTTCTAATTATTTTAGTATTTAATACTTACCCGCCATAAACAGCTCTCATATCCATAACGTTTCTTACATTAGTCCAATTAAACCCTAAATCAGTCATATATGATTTGCTAACAACCCGTTTCCAATGTTCATAATCTGATTTAAAGTCATCTGGAGCTGGATTTCCATAAATACCCTTTTGGGAATTGTTTAACCAGTATGGAGGTGCTTGAACTCGGGCGGGCCATTCTTCGGGCCACTTTGAACCTCTTTCTATATCCCCTGTTGGGATGTTGTGCATACATGCTTGTAGAGGTACGTACCTGCAACTTAAAACCAAATTAAATACTTTTTTTATTCTAAAATTGGTAAAGATTAATTAATTACACAAATTAATGGTTATTACCATGCAGCATTTGGATCATCATCTGGTTTACACATAGGTGGTTTTTGTTGTTTTCTTCCATTAAAGCATTCATTTGATTCTGGTTTGCGGTAAATAGCGACATCGGTTTCGTCTAATTTATCTTTCTCAATAGTAACAAGCTCCCAACACATTGCCACCGTTAAAGCAGACATCTCTGAGTGTAACTTTATATATTTAATTAAAATATTAAATAAAAATGACGCTTAATCAAAATATTTATGATGATACAATACCTGCCCATATTTTAGCATCCTCTGCAGTTTTTCGGTAAACAGGTGTTGCTGACCAAACAAAATAACCTCCAGGCCTAAGCAAACGATTAATCTCCAAAAGAAGCATGCCACCTTTAACAAAAAAATAATAATTAATTAATTACACTTAATGCAATCTTTTAAATTTTCAATCATATTTGACATGTTACGTGGACAAATTCTTTCGGCCTATAAAAACTTATCCATTTTGAATTTGCACCCAACCTATCCATTATGACACTATCAATTCAGACTGGTCCCACGTAGTAATAAAAAAGGCTAAAATATATTTTAGTATCCTGAATTTGACAAAATATCGATTTAGTACAAGACTCATTAATTTGCATGTGACTTACTTTCGATGGAGCTTTTGACAGACAAAAAAAATATGTGTTTATCTCAATATATTGATATTAGAAGCAAATCACGTGAGAAAATGCAATCAAATTAGTAAATCGGTGTACTAAATTGACCATTTTGTCAAGTCCAGGATACTATGCTAATTCAGGATAGTAGAACACCTAGTCAGCCAAGTTTTTGACCATAAAAAAATTACCTTCTCTGTGCCAAGGTACTCTACAACGAGCACAATGTACAAGATCAAAAGCATTGCTTGGAAATGGAAGTCGTTGAGAGCCCATAACAGCAGAAATTGCTGGTATTCCTCTTTCAAGAGCAAATTGAATTTGTGATTCGTGTTCGTCATTAGGGGCTAATGACATTGCTAATACATTTCTGTCAAAAAGATAACCTCCAAAACTTGCTACACCACACCCCACATCTAAAACCACTCGGGTGCGCTTTCCCCATTCGATTTCGGGCACTGCCTGTATAGTACAGTCAGTAAAGTTTTATGATTAATTCATATTTAATAGTTTTATATTGTATTTTTATTTATTTATAAAATTAGGCTCTTTTTTTTTTTACCTGTTGGAGTAAGTCGATGTAGTGTAGAGCACCGTGGATAAATTGAGTTCCGCCTCCCGGGAATGTGAGGAATTCCCCGGTTACTTTCACCCAGTTTTGGTGTCCCTTTATATTTGCTAATGACTTGTGTGGTACATTATGGAACCAAATCTGTAATTTACTTCTTAAATTTATCAAAAGATTCTATGTTTAACTGAGCAAGAGCTTTTATTTGAAGTTGTATTTGGAAAATGTGATAATGACAAACAAGTGCGCTAACTTTATTAGGAATGTGATTTTTAAGGGCAATATGGTAACTTTTCATTTTAAGAGCCTCGACAGTTACTAGTTTTTTTTTTTTTTTTTTTGTTTTTGAACGGTCCCTAATCTACTTTTATATATGCATAACGGGACTTGAACCTATAGATTATGGACAACACTTTACACAAATACCACTAGGCTACAAGCTTTGGGTAGTTATGTATAGTTATTGCTTGGTTATGACTTATGTGTAATTAACTACATGGAATGTGCATAAAAGAGTAAAAGTAGAACAAAATATAAATCATGTACATACTACATAGTTAACCTTCATTTATTTTTTGCTGCAACTAACCATCCGTGCAATTTGTTGCATGAACTATTTCCCTATTTAATACTCCCTCCGTCCCACAAAAAACTTCCCATTTGAGATGGACACAAGTTTTAAGGTGATAGTTAGTGGTGGGGTCATTGATAATAATTTTGATTAAAATATAAGATTGATTTGGAGAGAGAAAGATAGTTAGTGGATAGTTAGTGGTGGGGTCCTTAGTAATAATAGTATTTTATTGAAATGAGAAGTTTTTTGTGGGACAAAAATTTAGGATGAAATGAGAAGTTTTTTGTGGGACGGAGGAAGTATAAAATTTGTCATCAAATTTAACACACTAATTTTGTGAACTCTTAACATTACCTTATCTCTGCTTTGAGGCCATGGAATAGGTGTCATGTAACCCTCGGGTACGGGCACAAGACACATCGGACCCTCCTCGGGGCAATGCCGTTCCCGATGCTCAAAATGTTTCCTGCTTCTCAATTTCTCAATTGCTTTTGCATTATCCAAACACGGCACATAATCCGTCCCACTTGTAACATTACACAACTCCCATTTGTAATCAACTGTCTGTCTCTCTTTTTCATCGTCCGATTCTCCCGCTTGAGTTTTCCACCCCTTTTTTGATTCTATTGATTCCTTTGGAATTCCTGAAGAACCTTGATCCACCATCGTTGTTGTTGTACCGCCCACGTCACCTTCTTCTTTTGGCGGGTTTTTCTCGTTTGGTGGTGGGGATTCTATCGCTTTCTCTTTGTTTTGTTGTTTTTGATATGTACTCGGTTCCTCGTTTTGTGATTCTTCTTGTTGCTCCTCGTGTTTCTCTATTCTCATTTCTTGTTCTTCCTCTGTTATGTTTTGTTCTTCGTTGTTTACCATACCCCGTTTATCATTGCCACCTGTCATGTTTGTTTGCATATCGTTTATCTTTCCTTTTTCTTCTTCTTCTTCTGATATACGCTGTTCTTCATTGTTCTCCATTCCCCATTTATTGTTTTTCTTTCCTATTTCTTCTTTTTGTTTTTCTTGTGATATATGATGTTCTTCATTGTTCTCCATACCCCATTTATCATTTTTCTTTCCTATTTCTTCTTTTTGTTTTTCTTGTGATATATGATGTTCTTCATTGTTCTCCATACCCCATTTATCGACTTTGTTTCCTTTTTCTTCTCGTTGTTGTATTTCTTGTGATATATGGTGTTCTTCATTGTTCTCCATACCCTGTTTATCGACTTTGTTTCCTTTTTCTTCTCGTTGTTGTATTTCTTGTGATATATGGTGTTCTTCATTGTTCATTATACCCCATTTATCGGTTTTCTTTTCTTTTTCTTCTCGTTGTTGTATTTCTTGTGATATATGGTGTTCTTCATTGTTCTTCATACCCCATTTATCGGTTTTCTTTTCTTTTTCTTCTCGTTGTTGTATTTCTTGTGACATATGGTGTTCTTCAATGTTCGTTATACCCCATTTATCGGTTTTCTTTTCTTTTTCTTCTCGTTGTTGTATTTCTTGTGATATATGGTGTTCTTCAATGTTCGTTATACCCCATTTATCGGTTTTCTTTTCTTTTTCTTCTCGTTGTCGTATTTCTTGTGATATATGGTGTTCTTCATTGTTCTTCATACCCCGTTTATCGGTTTTCTTTTCTTTTTCTTCTCGGTGTTGTATTTCTTGTGATATATGGTGTTCTTCATTGTTCTTCATACCCCGTTTATCAGTTTTCTTTTCTTTTTCTTCTCGTTGTTGTATTTCGTGCGATATATGGTGTTCATCATTATTCTCCATACCCCTTTTATCGTTTTTGTTTCCTTTTTCTTCTCGTTGTTGTATTTCTTGTGGTATATGGTGTTCTTTATTGTTCATCATACCCCATTTATCGTTTTTCTTTTCTTTTTCTTCTCGTTGTTGTATTTCTTGTGATATATGGCGTTCTTCATTATTCTGCATACCTCGTTTATCATTTTTGTTTCCTTTTTCTTCTCGTTGTTGTTTTTCTTGTGATATATGGTGTTCTTCATTGTTCTCCATATCCCATTCACCGGTTTTCTTTTTTTGATGATCGCTTTTTCGTCTACGACCTTCATTTTCACTAATGTTTTCCGCATTTGGGGCCCTCTCAGTTTTTTGATCTTGAGTCATTATACTTTCCTCAGATATTTGTACCTCTTCTACTTTATTTTTTTCGATATGCGTTTTTTTCTCAACTTCCATTTCTGTCTTCTCCTGTTCATTCTCGTCGGTTTTTTCATTTTCAAGTTTGGTTTCATTTGACACGGTGCTCATGTCATTACGTGTTGCGGGTCCATCATCGGGCCGGATGGCGTCTTCCGGAAGATCACCGGGATTGTCTTCAAAAGCAGGAGAATCAATCGGGATTTTCCGTGAACGGGCCTGAGAAGCCGACCCCTGAGAAATTCGGGTGGTTGCCTTGTTTAAGGAAACATATGAATTAGAAGTGAGCATCCAAACACCTAAAATAAAGATGCACACAAACACAACCGTGGTGACGGTGGATGCATAGGAGCCACCGCCAGATGATCGCTTGGCGGTGTTACGGTGTTTTCCGGTGGGCATGGTGGTCGCATTAGAGAGAATGCAGTAAAGATAGGAAGTTTGTTTGTAACAGAAGTTTGCATGGTCGTTGAGAGAGAAAAGAAGAGAGAAAAACTTGTCAAGATCCAAAACACAAGGGTCTCCTCATTTCTTGCCATCTTTGTGCATTCTCCTTTTTTCTCTCCTCAAAAAAGGATAACTATTTATTTTTTTAATTTTTATTAGTTAAATAAAAGAAAATTAGATTTCAATTTACATTTAATAAGAAAAAGATTAAACAACATAACAATAAAGGCTTTTAATAAGATACTCCATAACCAACTTGAAAGTAATAAGGACCTAAATCAAAAATAAAAACTTTTATCATTCTTGATTGATAGACTCACCTCTGTATACAATTTCTAATCAAATCTAGACTCGTATCATATCACCCCTTGTTTTAAATCGGGCCCGATGGAACTCGAGGTTTTGCATTCATGGAATTCAAGTGTTGAGTAACAAATATAACTCCCATCACAACTATCAAACACCCAACAAGTGTGCTAAAGAAAAGGGCACCCGGTTGCCTCGTTTGAACAAACCCATAAACCCCGTTTGAAGTAACCACGATTAAATCCGTTAACCCGTCGTTTGAAAAGTCAGCATCAACCAGTGCATGAGTTGGCGGTGCAGGAAGGTCAATGGTTGTGAGTTGACTTCCACCCACGGAAATCACAATAGCTTCTTGATCTCCCGCTGCTAAGATGAAATGTTGATTATCATGCATTCGTAGAGTGATCGGTTTAAGGGTTGGGATTACATATCCAGCATCCATCATCCCTGATGGAGATGGAAGGTTTGACCATGTCGCACCGGTCAATAACTGCCATTGCCAAATAGCTTCGTGGTTGTGTAGTCCAGGGGAGTACGCTGTTACCTGCCACACATGATTGCACCCCTTAGTTCTCATTTTTTTTTTATAGAAAACGAGGGTTAATTATGTATTATTCCCCACGTGTTAACCCTTAGACATTTTTTGGCAACAATTTTATCCTAAACATTGATTAACTCAGTTTAAACTTTGTTGAATTAGCATTTTAAGTTTAAACTTTGTTGGCCAGTTACCATTTTGTGTTGAGGTATGTATAATTTTTCTTAGGGTTAAATATGGTTTAATCCTTAAACTTTCACCTATTATATTAAATGTAAATATAAATATGTATATATAAATATAAGAGTAAATTACAAAGATGGCCCCTAAAGTTTATACAAAATTTCACCTATGATCATTTACTTTAAAAACTTACACTCGTAGTCCTTTTCCGGAAACGTTTTGCACATACAGACCTTTAACCTAACGTTCCTTACATTTTTCCGTTAAAAATTTACAACGTTAGTCCTTTAAAATTATACAGGTAGTCCTCATTCTGTTAAAATTTTGTAACTGGCATTAGACTAAAGGACCATAGATGCAAAAAGTTTCCAAAAAAAGGACTATCAATGTAATCTTTTAAAGTAAAGGATCATACATGAAATCTGGGTTAAACCTCAGGGACCATTCTCGTAATTTACTCTAAATATAAACATACCTCCCCGCGATTTGTTAGAAAAACGATGTCTCCATGACTCCCTTTACGATGTTTATGACCATCATTTGTTGGAACAAGAATCGGCGTTGCAACCTCGAGTGAATTAACATCTAGAGCTCTTCCAAAGCTTCTAGAATATTCTCCATGTGGGAACAAATTAAAAGGAGAATGCCGACAAATGGAAACATTAAAAAGTTGTTCTCGAACAGGTACACCAGATGTTGCAACAGCCCAACACGGTTTTAGTACTTCCATTGATCCACTAACTACAGTTTGTTCAGCTCCATTTCCACCAACCGCCTGCAAAAATTAATTAAAAAAATAAATTAGAAACAATTTTGAGTTTATAATCAGACACATTGCAAACCTGGACATGATCGAGAACTCCATCTCCGTTAATATCAGCATGCAGACCACCTTCTTGAAGGTGAAGCTACACGAATAAAATAACTACACTGTAAACTATGTACATGATTTTTGAAAAGAGGTTAATTACATTTTAATCCTCAAACTTTCACTGATTCGCACTTTTAACCCTTATATATTTTTTTGGCAATGGTTTTGTCCTATGTTGACACTTGACATGTTACCAGTCATTTTTTATTTGAGGTGAAACTTTTCTTGGGTTAAGTATGGGTTTAATTCTTAGTTTTTCATCAATTTGAAGGTTTAACCATCAAACATTTTCTTCTCAATTTTCACTAATCTTATAACTTAATAACACTATTACTTTTCTTTTATTACATAATCTTCTTCTAAAAAGTTGGAAAAAAATTATATATTAAAGTCAAGCCATCGTGAGAAAAAAAGGGAGTTAAAATGGTTATTGTAAGTAGGCCACAATGGTTTTTTCTAATAGGTTAGCCAAAGTTTAGGGACTAAATCATGCAAATAGAAGTAGAAGGGTCAAAATCGCCAAATCGATTAAAGTTTGAGGATTAACATATAACAAACCCTAAAAAAGTGATAATTAAGTGAACCTTGCATAATGTGCGACCAGTTGCTAAATGCAAAACCTCAATTCCTTGTTTTCCATGAGCCACCATAACATTAGGGACCCACCATAATTGTGTGTAATTTGTAATAGTCGGAACATAAGGTGACGACTGCATGAAAAAAGACAAAAAAATAACATTTTTAAATCAAGCCCTTATAAATAAACAATTTCCAATTTTACCTTCTTAGTTTTGGCTGAATTAGCAAATTTTGCAGCTTTTCCAATTAAATTTGAAATCTTTTTAGTTGAGTCTTTTCCTGGAGGATGATTTTCCTCTGGTTTATGGAACGGGTAGCCTGAAGTTTTTCCTGGTGTTTTTTTCACTGACTTCCTTTTGTGACGCCTAAAGTGGGCCAGCTTTAGCCGCGTATCCTCCCGCCTATCCTAAAATTAATAAAAAAATAAAAATAAATAATTAATATTTCTTAAAAATGCAATAAATTAAAGGCATTGTACTCAGTTACTCACCCAGTGATGTGGCATAGTTCCGAGGACGGATTCTCTAAATTCCCTGCATTCAAACTAAATTTGAAAAATGTTCAGTGATTATTTATTAATTATTGAGTAGCATTGATATATAAATATAAATATATATAAATTATAAATTATATTGTGATTTGTGTACCTCTCCTGGTTGACGTCTATTAAGCGCATGGACATCGAGTTTATAATTATGTTGTGGGATTAGTGGAGATTCGTCTGATGGAGCAGCTTCAACATTCTTTTATTAAGAATAAATTGATATTTAATTAATGTTAGTAAACGGAAAAAAAGATAGTTTTCATGCTCAAATTAATTTAAGTAGTAACAGAATCCAATAAATGTAGTATAAACTTATAATAATAATAATAATTACCTCGTTTTTTCTACTCCATCTGATTGCACCAGTTCGTCCCGCAAAAGCATAAAATGCAAAATGGCGTAAATCCACAGCTGCTGAAGCATCAGACTACATGCAACAACAACATTCTCTCATTTTAAGAAAAATAAATAATTACAAGTAAGAGAAAAGAGTAAATTACATAAATCGTCCCTGTGGTTTGTATAAAGTTATGGAATTTGTCCCTCGACTTCTTTTATTACACGGATATTCCCTAATTTTAAAACTTGTAGCACTAACGGCACTAAAGCAAAAAAGGTGTTAAGTTTTTAGAGACCAATTATGTTACAAGATGTTATAAGTTTCAAAATTAGGGACTATTAGTGTAGCGAAAAAAAAAGTTGAGGGACAAAAACAATAATTTCATACAAACCAAAGAGAATTTATGTAATTTACTTGAAAATTTATATAGAAATAAAATTAAATATTCTTACTTCTTTTTCGCTTGCACTTCTTCTATGTTGTTCGGCAGTTTCCTCAGCCATCTTAATTTCTTCAAAAGGATCTAAATGCATCTGAAACAGTGCAGATTATATTATTATAATTTAGTTTGGGGGATTACATGTGCATCTGAAAAAGAAAAAAAAACATACATGTGGCTGCATTTCCATACGTCCTCCAACAATTACAAGTCCGGCATCTCCATGCTTTAATGTATAATTACTTACAGATATTGATATCTCTCTGTGGTGAGCATTATGTGGAAAGTCCTCCTGAAAAGTACTAATATTAATTGGGACATATGAAGAAAAAGGTGTAAGTTTGACCAATGTTCTGACCTGAACGTTTGTTTCCCATAATTTCTGGAGATTGTGGTCAAAACACATTATTGACCAACCTGAAGTGACAACAACCAAAACCTTTTTTTGTGGTTGACCACGCTTATAGGTTCGGTCAACCACACCTGTTGCCATGGCTACAGCTCGTCTACCAGAAGCAACACGGATTTTGTCAGGTAATAATGACACCTCTGCAAGAACACGGGCTTCACTGAAACCTTCATCTACACGCCTAGAATGAGGCTCCAAAACCTAGAAATATATTTTTGAATGTGTAATTTAGTACATTATTATCCTAACCTACTGAATAGTGAGTTCTACAACTAAGGGTGGATGATAAACACAACTATAAACATCACCCTGCGATTTTAAACATGCAAGTGCTATAACATTTCTTTACTCAAACACACCCTACAAGAGATACCAAAAGGTTCCATAGCAAATGACAGCCTTAAATCCTTAAATCTATGTTTGGCCAGAAGTATACACCACATATAGATTGGAGTTGAGCAAAATGAGCTAAAAATGATAACTGTTCAGGAGCATGCTTGCTAGAAGAGCATTAAAGGTTAAGGAATTTGATATAACCCCGTATAGGTGCCCTAATCAATACCTAAATGAACATAAATTTAAACCCCAAATTCCATCCTACAATACCTGAATTTTAGCGTCATGAGTAGCCACAAGAACCTCTTTTTTCCCATCACCATTAAGATCGGACACAATAGGTGGTGGAAGACGTTCCCCCTCGTATTTAATCGGATATTCATCTGACAAATGATACCACGCCTCCTTAAACGAAAAATCACCTTCGTGCTGATGTAAAATACAGATTAATTAGACAAAATGATTAGATAAATTCAACTAAAAGTAGAAATTTCTGATAATCAAGAGCTTAGATAACTCTAGGGCTTTTAGGTCGATCGACAGAAACAATTGAATTAACCTGAAGGGAGAAGAAAATTGCGAAAGCGGCCAGCATAAGGATTGCTAAATCTCGCTTCCTCATGTTGGTGATGATGCGATAGTCAGTTAATTTAATCGATTGATTTGTGAAGGAGTGGAAGATAAATTGCAGAGTTCTAACGACGGTTTCGAGCGGGTGTAGTTGAGAGCTGCGATGGGACTTCCTCCGACGCCCCCCTAATCTATACTACTATTATTAAAGCATTTAGGCCTACCAATATTAGAAGGTCTTAAAAACTTAATTTTTAAGGCCTTCTAATATTAGTAGGCCTAAATGCTTTAGAAGACAAAAAATAATAAAAACGCAGCTTAGGAGAATCGAACCCGTGGCCATTTGGGACTTAGGTGTGTGTGTGTTAACCACTTCAACTACTTGATTACTTTGATTTATTCCAGATACTAATATATATAAGTTTTAACGTCACCGGAACTCAACCATAATTTCTCTATTTAAACGGCCCATATTTACCTTCACAAAAAATGCTAATTTCGCATCTGATCTTACCATCACTAATGTCGGCACCTACCGTTACTACGCACCACCACTCATTACCATCGCTATTGCCACCATCACCGGTACTGTCGTCACTTCGAAATATAGTTACGGGTACCCTCCGCCGCATTGCGCGGGTACCCTGCTAGTATTTGTGTGATGAGCATGAATACCCCTTAGACTTGCACTGCTATTAGAAAATTGTATAAAGACTCTAAACTAATAAGTAGTGTGCAATTTCTTTCAAGTAATGTTTAATGTGAATGTTATTATTCTCACTAGGGGTGCATATAGGGCAAAGTTAAACTTTGATTATGTTAGTTGAGTCGGGTCTATTCGGGTTTTGTTTTAATATCGGGTTTTTTAAACTCGACCCGACCAACTCCATTCCTTATCAGGTCATGTCTTGGGGTAGGATTCCTTACCTTTTTCGGGTTTTGTTTTAATATCGGGCTTTTTAAACTCGACCCGACCAACTCGATTCCTTATCAGGTCATGTCTTGGGGTAGGGTTCCTTACCTTTTTCGAGTTTCGGGTTGACCCAATTAGACCCGATTGAAATTTTAAGTGTTTTTCCTTAAAATTTATGATATATTTACCATTAAATCAATAAATTAACACAATAACAATTATAAATCATTCAATAAAGATCAATAAATAGTTATAATGCTAAATCAAAACTAAAAAAATTTAATTTATTAGAATTTTTTTCCCTTCATATTTACCTAAAATTACTAACAAAAGTGTAACCCGACCAACCCGACCGGGTCAACCCGACAAACCCGAAACCCGATCAACCCAAATCCGACAAACCCTAATCCTTATCGGGTCGGGTTTCGGTTTAATATTTTTACCTCAAACCCGACGGATCCGACCTGATAAGAGCCTAAATCCGACCTGATAACCCGATGGACACCCCTACTCTCCACCAGTACTAGCGTTACCATCACCATCATCCACCATACGCGTCACCTTCTTCATCACCACAAACTCCACCACCGCTAATCATCGCCACTTCCACCCAATGTTTTAAAACTCGGGTTGACCCGACCGGTTCAAACCAGTTAACCCGGAACCCGGGGAATAGAGCGGGTTAAAAACACCCGTATAAAGTAACTATAAGTTATAAAGAAAAAAGTAAAAAGAACCTGAAATGAAAGGTCAGATAGTGAAAGATGAACAAGAAGCCACAACTCAAAGGCTAATTCATGCTTTGCCAATGAGTGATGTTATTTTACTTAATATCCCAAGTATCAAGCAAAAAATAAGTAGAAATTTTTGTTATTTTACATGAATTTTACTTCCATTTCCAGCGAAAAAATTAAATATAAAGTAAATTCAAATTATATTTAATGTCAACCAAATAACTGTTAGATTCCAATTCAAACACTTAAAGGTTTACAATTTCTTTAAAATAGTTCAATTTCTTCTCAAACGTTATGCGAACTATTTAGCAAGTATAATTAAAAATTCTTTTTTCCCACTAACATGTTGCAACTGCTAGTCAAAACATGACCTTGACTTTTTAACCAAAACAAAGAGAGAACAGAAAATACCCGCTTTGTGGTTCGCAATTTTAGAACCGACTAGCAGGGTACCCGCGCAATGCGGCGGCGGGTACCCAGAAACCATATTTCGTGGCGAGCAAGTGCTGTTCGTTTACACGGTAATAATTGTTGCTAAAAATAAATAATTAAACGGAAATATGGATTTTGGTAAGAGTTGATGATTTACAGCGTCGTATATTTAATGTTATTGGGTAAAATGGTTTTCGAGTAACAGACTTTTGTTATTAAGTGTGGGTGGTGTTACCAAAGTGTAATGTATAGCAAGTGGTTAACACATAGTGATAAGTTAGGAGAGGTCTTGGGTTCGAATCTTATTAGCCGCGATTTTTTTTTTAAGTTAGACAACTAACTAACAAAAGTGGAAAGGTTCTTAAAATCAAGTTTAAGGAGCTCCTTAAACTTACCTAATGGGGTAGGCCTAAATGCTTTATATAATAGTAAGATAACTTCTTGTGTTGAAGATCGTAAAGCAGGTACTCTAATTTTCTAAAAGATATTTGTAATAAGACAAAAAGGAGACAATTCCGAGTCAGCCGAAATGGGACAACACGATAGGCGCATGAGCAACAGAATGAGGAGTGCTAGCTCACGTCTGAAGGATTTCATTATTTGAAATATAAAATAGCAAGTGTCATGTTTTAGAGGGTGTGTAGAATTTGGTCTAGCATCTTCTCTCTCTATTCTTCTCTGTTGTCTTTTTCATACTGAACTTTTCTCTTTTGGTGATTTGACTATTCATACGATTTCTGCATTTATCCAAATCGATTATATTGTTTATTACATTGGTGCTTTCACTGTACCATGGCGGAAAACACGAGATTGAAAGAGCTGACAACCACTGTAGCAAAAAATGCAGAGGATAGTAAGAAACTGTACGATGAGCTGCAGATTCAATTGGGAAATCTCGGGGCAGCTAGTGATGCTCGTTTTCAACGGATGGAGACTCTGCAAACATCAACTGATGGGAAATTAGATCGTATTAATGAAGCTCTTTCTACCCTTTTACGCAACAATCAACAGCCTCCTCTCCATGGTCCATCGAGCTCAATCAGAAACCCTTTTCAGGTACGAAATATTAAACTCGAATTTCCACGTTTTGATGGGAAAGATGTACTTGAATGGATCTTCAGAGCTGAACAGTTTTTTGACTATTACGAAACCCCAGATAAGGATCGATTGACTATTACATCAGTTCATTTAGATAAAGATGTTGTTCCATGGTTTCAAATGATTCAACGTACGCATCCTTTTAAAACCTGGTCTGAATTTACTAGGGCTTTGGAATTGGATTTTGGTCCATCAATTTACGATTGCCCTAGATCTACTCTATTTAAATTGACTCAAACTGGAACTGTGAATGATTATTACTTACAATTCACAGCACTAGCGAATCGAGTTTATGGGTTAAGCAATGATGCGTTGGTGGATTGTTTTATTAGTGGTCTAAATTCAGAGATTAGGAGAGATGTGATGATTCACACTCCCATTAACATTGTGAAAGCTGTATCCCTAGCTAAAGTTTATGAGGAAAAATACACATCAAACCCCATTTCACAAAAAACCCAATACTCAAACAATTCACACATTAACCGATCTTCCTTCAATTCAAATAAAACAGATACTACTCAAAAACCACTAAACCCTCCATTATTACCAACACCACCTACCAGACCAATGAGTCAAAATCAAAAGAATCCTAACATTAAAAGAATTACTCCAGCCGAGATGCAACTGAGAAAAGAAAAAGGTTTATGCTACTGGTGTGATGAGAAGTTTTCTTTTAGCCATAAATGTCCAAACAAACATTTAATGCTTATTCAATATGAACCGACTTCTGAATATGGGTGTACAGATGAACCAGACCCTCCAGATCCACCACAACCTATCCTTGGCTCCATTGACACCGAACATCACCTGTCATTAAACGCGTTAAAAGGCACTAATAGTGTTGGAACTATGCGTTTTATGGGCAAAATTGGAAAATTACAGGTACAAATATTGATTGACGGGGGAAGCTCTGATAATTATTTGCAGCCTCGAATTGCACACTTTTTGAAATTACCAGTAGAACCATTCCCTTGTTTTAAGGTTCTGGTGGGAAATGGACAGACAATGACAGCTGAGGGTGTGATTAAACAATTACCAGTGGTCATTCAGGACCATGAAATATTAATTCCGGTGTACTTATTACCGATTGCAGGTGCAGATTTAATATTAGGCTCCGATTGGTTGGCAACTTTAGGACCACATGTGGCTGATTATGCAGCCCTCACCTTGAAATTTTTCTTAAATGGAAAATTCATCACTTTACAAGGTGACCGTAACATCGTACCAGGTCAGGCTCAATTACACCAATTGAGAAGAATGCATAACACTAGAAGCATTGATGAAGTGTTCACTGTGGAAAGAATTCTCACAGATACTCAATCTGAACCGTGTGAAGACATTACATCCAACATGGATCCCGAGATAGCAATGTTACTTCACACACATAAAGAGATATTCACGTCTCCAAAAGGGTTACCACCTCAAAGGCTTCAAAACCATGCTATTCCTTTGAAGGAGGGCTCTCAACCGGTTAAAGTTAAACCGTATAGATACCCGCATAGTCAAAAAGAACAGATTGAAAAAATGGTACAGGAAATGTTAGACCAAGGAATCATTCAACCAAGCAATAGTCCCTTTTCGTCTCCCATTGTGTTGGTAAAGAAGAAAGATGGGAACTGGAGATTTTGCACAGATTATAGAGCCCTAAATGCTATCACGGTCAAAGACAGTTTTCCTATGCCTACGGTTGACGAATTGTTGGATGAATTATATGGAGCTCAATACTTCTCTAAATTGGATTTAAGGTCGGGATATCATCAAATCTTACTTCAACCAGAAGATAGACACAAAACGGCATTTCGAACTCACCATGGTCATTATGAATGGCTAGTTATGCCCTTTGGGTTAACCAATGCACCCGCCACTTTTCAATGCCTTATGAATCAAATATTTCAGCAGGTGTTGCGGAAGTATGTGTTAGTCTTTTTTGACGACATTCTGGTGTATAGTAATACTTGGCAAGAACATCTCAGTCATTTGGAAACAGTACTACAAGTCCTATCCCAACATACATTATTTGTGAAAATAGAAAAATGTGCCTTCGGGGTAAAAGAGATTGAATATCTAGGGCATGTTGTATCAGGTAAAGGGGTGGAAATGGAAGCAACCAAAGTGGCAGCAGTACTCAAATGGCCAACACCTAAAAATTTGAAGCAACTGCGAGGCTTTTTAGGGTTGACGGGATATTATAGGAGATTTATCAGATCATATGCTAAGATCGCAGCTCCTTTAACCGACCTGTTGAAGAAAGATGCTTTCCTTTGGAACGAAACAGCACAACAATCTTTTGCAGAATTACAACGGGCAGTCACTTCGGCACCGGTCTTAGCACTTCCAAATTTTCAACAGTCTTTTATATTAGAAACAGATGCTTCGGGGATCGGAATTGGAGCAGTTTTGCACCAGAATGGTCACCCAATCGCGTATTTCTCAAAGAAACTAGCACCGAGAAACCAAAAGAAATCGGCATATTTTAGAGAAATGCTCGCAATTGCCGAAGCCATTGCTAAATTCAGGCATTATTTATTGGGGAGCAAGTTCATTATTCGAACCGATCAGAAGAGTTTGAGAAGTTTAATGGAGCAAAGTCTTCAAACTCCCGAACAACAAGAATGGTTATATAAATTTTTGGGTTATGACTTTGTCATAGAATACAAACCGGGCAAAGAGAATGTCGCAGCTGATTCTTTATCCAGAATGTTCATGATGTCGTGGTCTGAACCCAAAACACATTTCATGCAACAACTCTTGGAGGAGGTACAAAAGAGTGAAAAATTGCAAAGAATTATTGCTGAGTGCCAAAGTCAACCACATTTGAAACCACATTACACAACAAAAGGAGGACTACTTTACTGGAAAGGTCGAGTAGTTATTCCTAAAAATACAGAATTGATTCAAATAATTTTGAAAGAGAATCACAACTCTCCTATAGGAGGTCATTCAGGTAACTCAAGAACAATGGCTAGAATTAATTACCAATATTTTTGGCACAACATGAAGAAAGACATTGAAGACTTTGTTCAAAAATGCACCATATGCCAACAAGCTAAATCTGCACATAGCTTACCAGCCGGCTTATTGCAGCCGTTGCCGATACCATCTCAAGTATGGGAGGATGTGGCCATGGATTTTATTACAGGTCTACCTCTCTCGTACGGGTACACTGTGATAATGGTAGTAATTGATAGATTGACGAAATTTGCACATTTCATACCACTTAAAAGTGATTATAGTAGTAAAATTGTAGCAGAAGCTTTCATGAACAATGTAGTGAAGTTGCATGGTCTCCCGAAATCTATAGTTTCTGACCGAGACAAAGTTTTCACCAGTCATTTTTGGAGAAAACTTTTTGAATTGCAAGGTACAACACTTGCCATGAGCTCAGCATACCATCCACAAACGGATGGACAATCTGAGATTCTCAACAAATGTTTGGAGATGTTTTTGCGATGTTTTACTTTTGAAAACCCAAGAACTTGGTACAAAGCTTTAACGTGGGCTGAGTATTGGTACAATACAGCTCATCACACCAGCATCGGTATGACCCCTTTCAAAGCTCTTTATGGACGAGAACCTCCAACCATAGTGAAGTACCAACAACAACCTACTGACCCCACTTCAGTCCAAGAACAGTTGGGAGAAAGAGACAGAATCTTGCAGCAACTTAAAGGGAATTTAGAAAAATCACAAGTATATATGAAGAACCAAGCTGACAAAAAGAGAAGAGATGTAGAAATGCAAGTGGGTGATTGGGTATTGGTTCGACTACAACCTTATAGACAACACTCTGTTGCTTTGAGGAAGAACCAGAAATTGGGTATGAGATTTTTTGGACCCTTCAAGATTTTAGCAAAAGTGGGAGAGGTTGCTTATAAATTGCAACTACCAGAAAAGGCCAAAATTCACTCAATTTTCCATGTATCACAACTGAAGCCATTCAAAGGGGGGCCCGAGGTACCATACATACCCCTACCTTTAACTATGACTGAGATGGGACCTATAGTGTTGCCTGACAAAGTGCTAGAGGCACGCATGGTCCAACTGGGTGAGTTAAAAATACCACAAGTCCTTATCCAGTGGTCAAACATGACACCTAATGAGGCTACATGGGAAGAGATGGAAGACTTTAAACTCAGTTTTCCAGACTTCAACCTTGAGGACAAGGTTGTCTTAAATGGGGATGGTATTGTAATAAGACAAAAAGGAGACAATTCCGAGTCAGCCGAAATGGGACAACACGATAGGCGCATGAGCAACAGAATGAGGAGTGCTAGCTCACGTCTGAAGGATTTCATTATTTGAAATATAAAATAGCAAGTGTCATGTTTTAGAGGGTGTGTAGAATTTGGTCTAGCATCTTCTCTCTCTATTCTTCTCTGTTGTCTTTTTCATACTGAACTTTTCTCTTTTGGTGATTTGACTATTCATACGATTTCTGCATTTATCCAAATCGATTATATTGTTTATTACAATATTTACATTATCGAATCTCAATTTCATTTCGTTTCGTCATGTTATATCTTATTCGATTGGCTCTAAAAATCGGAACTCTGAGGAGATGAAAATGAGTTAGGGTTTTGTTTTTGATTCGGTCAAATTAAGAACTATATTCAGTACGGATCACGTATCCAGGTTAATATAATTTATATTATGTGATTAAACATGTAGAATCTGTAACTGCTAATATTGTTGCAATGATCGAGTCTAAGAGCTTAATTACATGAGAAATTGAACATTTATCGTTTACATAGTTGAAGAAATTGGCGCTAAATGTGCCAATGGAATATTGTGAATCTATGATTAATGACTACAACCTCACGGAGATTTTGTAACTGCTAATACTACTACAACGATCGAGTGTAAGAGGTTAATTACATGAGAAATTGAACATTTATTGTTTATATACTTGAAGATTTGGCGTTATATATGCATAATATTGTGACTTTGTGATAAATAGTTTCAACCTTTGCTTGAAATGGCGCCGTTGTTAATGTTGCTGAAATCACTAAATTAAGTGTTTCAATTGATGAATTAAAGCTCAACCGATTACCACTTATTTGTTAATTCTCAATTGAGGGAAGTTGTATGATTGCTGAGATATAGGATTTTTCCTTCAAAATTCTAGTTACACATATTTGGCAATGGAATCAGCTACAGAAGCTAATGGCAGCTTGATGATTGAGCACAATGTTCCATACAGCAAACAGATAGATCCAGTAAAAGCTCGATTTCCATGCTGCATTGTATGGACACCATTACCAGTTATTTCATGGCTCCTTCCATTCATTGGTCATGTTGGAATAGGCAGAGAAGATGGAGTTATCCTTGATTTTGCAGGCCCTAATTTCGTCTGTGTAGATAGTTTTGCATTTGGGGCTGTTTCTCGATACCTCCAAATACACAAAGAAAAGGTGAAATAATTTTATTTTTTCCAAGGTTTTTAATATTTATGTGACTAATTTTTCAACAAACAGTGCTCAGTTACTCCAAAATCTTCAACAACATTCAGAAGTGAAGAAGAATATGGTTTAGTAGAATCGGGAAGAAACCAATACAGTTGGGATGATGCCTTAAGAAAAAGCACACAAGAATACCAACACAAAACCTACAATATCTTAACCTGTAACTGCCACTCATTTGTGGCCAATAATCTAAACCGGTTGGAATTTTTGGGTGGTGGGTGGAATGTGGTGAATTTGGTGGTATTAATATTGTTCAAGGGTAAATGGGTAAATACAGCGTCTATGGTTCGGTCTTGTTTGCCATTTGTGGTGTTGTTCTTGATTGGGGTCACCTTTGGAGGAACAAGCTTTTTGACATTTTTGGTGTTCTTTGCGTTTCTTCTTGTTGGATGGTTTCTTTGTGGCACGTATTGTTTCAAAAACTTCATACAACTTTAGCACCTATTCTGTTTGTAGTTAAATGTAGCCTTACCATATATGTGTTGATTTTAATTTTGTTAAATATATGCTGTCTTTTGACTTTTTAAGTCAATTCTATGACATTTAAGTGCAAAACTGAAATGGATTTCGTTTACTGATCTATTGCATATTCATATTCATTTTCATGATATTATTTTTATTAAGCTTGACCTAGGTGTGATTTCTTTCTTCTTGATCAAATTTGTCTGATTTATTGCAATAACCACAATTCAACAAGACAATAGTTGACTTTGACCACACAAATTTCAATTATATATCACCAGGAACTGCTCCCAAATCTATGATTAAACTGAATAAGTACCTTGTGAAAAAATCTCCCTAAATTACAATTGGTGTCGTTTAGTTGGTGCGTTTTTGGTGTTTAACTTAACCCGTGTTAAGCTCAACCACTTAAAGTTGGAGGCTTGGAACACAAACAACTTCAACTGCCAACCTTTTCAGCGTGTTTGGACATGGGTCTTGACCAAAATTGCTGTTTGATATCGTAACCGCACCTCTCTTTTCCTATGCACTTCTGTAAACACAAATTCCATCAGTCCTAGCTTCAGACGAGTACAACCATCTATGCATGAAGTACAAACCAACAAAATAAAATTGCAGTATATAGATTATGGTAGTACGTTGCTAACAACATCATACGACTTAGGAGCATGACATGCTCCTTGTTGAAATGTACCACAAGTTCCAAGAGGAGTTCCAAAACTTGCAAATAATTTAATCGAAGAAAACAATAAACCGGGACTACATTGAAGATGAATGAATATATGATATTTTCTTTTTAATTGGCTAAAGAGTAATTACTATATAATCGGATGGAAAATATGTCATTAATTAGAGTATATGATTCACATATTGATAAGTTGGATGAATTAAATGTAAGATTCATAAAAAGTAAATTCTGTATCCTTATACATATCGCTTTTATGTATCTTTTATAACAATACGAACAGAAAATACATATCCGTAGCAATTACACTACGCCTATTATGTACATGTACGCATGTAAATGAACCGAACGTTCAACGAACCATTCGCGAACCCTTTAGCGAGAGTTCGTTTATGTTCGTACGTTTAGCTAAACAAACGAACACGAACAAGATTATGTGTTCGTTTAGTTAAACAAACGAACACGAACAAAGGCATGTTCGTTTGTTTACGTTCGTGAACATTCGTTCATGAACACCCGTTCGTGTTTGTTTGTTTACGTTTGTTTGTTAGTGTTTTTGTTTCCGATATCCTTAAGGTGGTTTTGAAAATGGTAAAAACATGTTTTCCTACACTTTGTTCGTTTGTGTTTGTTTATGTTCGTTTGTGTTTGTTTATGTCCGTTTGTGTTCGTTTGTGTGTACGTTTGTGTTTGTTTGTGTACGTTTATGTTTGTTTATGTTCGTTTGTGTTTGTTTATGTTTGTTACCCTCGTTCACGAACCGTTCGTAAACACTAAATTTTCTTAACAAACGAACGCGAACATAAAATTCCGTTCGATAAGTGTCCGTGAACCGTTCACGAACACATTTTTTCCTAAACAAACGAACACGAACAAGGCTCCGTTCGTGTTCGTTCGGTTCATTTACAGGCCTATATACATGAAGAGTTTTGCTAATATATGCCTACATATGATTAGAAATGTTAAATATCTATTTTATCCTCTAAATCTTCCTATTGACCCGCCCTTTGGACTGGTCCCAGTTGAACCGGTTGAACCGGTCGGGTCAACCCGAGTTTTAAAACATTAGTAATGATACATTTGGAGTTATACATTAAAATTAAAATGCTAAATTACATTAATTAAGAAAATATTAAATCATTAAATAAGATATCCTATGCCCCTATAATACATTGTAGGAAAAATCCATACATGAATGACACGTAATTATGATAACTTAAATTTTAATATGTAGATCTCTCCACGACTCCACCCTTATCATGAAATTTAATTTATTGGTACAAATAGCAAATTCATCGTGCCAAAGTGTAACATATAAATAACAGAGAGAAACAGTCGGACAAGCAACCGAAAATGGCGAAGCGGATAACTGCTGCCACTTTTTATCGTATACGCAGCCAAAATAAACACGTCTCTAACAAAATTGTCGATCATCGCCTATTGATCCCTAATTCCGGTCAACGTTATCGATCGTCTTCAAGTTCAGGAGGTATCGCTCTTCAGTTATTCTTTTGATCCATTAATTTTAATGGCATATGCTTCCCAGTATCCCTAAATTACATGCATTTCAACTCGCAATTTACAAAACTGAATTAGAATGTATTCCGATGATAAATTTGTGTTCGTAGGTTTTTAAATTACAATCGCTGTTTGTTTTTGTAACGATTGTTGATTTGTTGGTTGTAATTGGGGCTAATGAACATCCAATTGGTTTTCCTTGTCTAGGAAAATACACATATGTGGATTGTAAGTTGACATGATTTTATAGCTCAAAATGTTTCATGCAACTTAAACTTCGAAAGCTATATATGCTGCTAAAAAACAAGAGCGAAAGTCTTCAACTAAATACTTTTTTAAGACTAATTGAGTAATTGTTTAGACATTAAGCAAAAGAACCCTTATATTTTTGGATTTCATGAACACTCTTCACTTGATTAGTCATAACTTTTTCAATAAAACTACAAACGAGAAACAGATTTCAGCTTCAGAAACTAGACAACATCAGCTTCAATTTGATTTATCATATGGGTAATTTCAATAACCACAGTCCCTGCTGCTTTAAGTTGAAAGTAATGAGTTTATGACAGTTAATCTTTGGGAAGTTTGAGTTATCTACTCTAATTGCAGGTTTTACTCACCATTGTACCCTTGTTCCTCTAAAGCAATTCCTTGCAAGTTATAGCTGGAATTTTCAAAAATCTTCCTTAATTTACATGCAAAACACATCTACAATCCATTACAGAAATTTTGGTTCAGTGGTCCCCACCACAGTTGAGAGAAACCCCTCATTTTCAACTATTAATGATGATGATATAATCTATTTTGAGAAGTTATTAGGGGAGAAAAAAGTTATTCAAGATGATGAAGAACTACAAACTGCAAACACAGATTGGATGCATAAATACAAAGGCTCAAGTAAGCTTATGCTCCAACCTGAGAACACAGAGGAGGTTTATATCTTGATTTTATATTACCAAATAATGGTTATCTAAGATCGCTTAAATCGCATATATTTATTTTATTTTTCCATTTATTTTCATGCAGGTATCTGAAATTCTGAAGTATTGCAATTCTAGAAATTTAGCAGTTGTTCCTCAAGGTGGAAACACAGGACTTGTTGGAGGAAGTGTTCCTGTTTTCGATGAAGTAAGGCCATTTTTCTTCACTTATTTAAACTTTTAATTACTTTATTTTTTGAATTAAATTACATATTTTCTTAGGTCATTATTAGTACTCGGCGCATGAATAACGTTATTTCATTTGACGAGGTAGGGAGGTCAGTCTTCTTTTATTATTAATCAAAAGATCCATTTAGTCCTTTAATTTATTAAATAAAATGAAAAAAATAATATTCAACCATTAACTAAAATAATTTTGCAGGTCAGCGGTGTACTGGTATGTGAAGCAGGATGTATACTGGAAAATCTGATATCTTTCTTAGACAAAAAAGGGTAATAATTAATAATTATATTGCAATTTGCAACATGAAATTTTGGCCATTTATTATCCTTCTGAATCATTATCTAAATATTTTAATTTTTTTTCCTAGTTTTATTATGCCATTAGACTTAGGTGCAAAAGGAAGCTGCCAAATTGGTGGAAATGTTTCTACTAATGCTGGTGGATTACGCCTAGTACGTTATGGATCTCTTCACGGAACTGTTCTTGGTAATTATTTTCTCATATTTTTAAATTTAAATTTTAAAAAATTATATTAATATTTAAAACAAATTTACTGTTTTAGGTGTTGAAGTTGTTTTAGCAAATGGTAGTGTGATTGACATGCTTGGGACTTTGAGAAAAGATAACACTGGCTATGATTTGAAACATTTGTTTATAGGTGTAACACCTTTTTTAATCTTTTATATATATAATCAATTAAATTAATCATCATTATAATTAATAAATATATTTGCAGGAAGTGAAGGGTCTTTAGGTATTATAACAAAAGTTTCTATACACGCACCTCCAAAATTGTCTTCAGTGAACATAGCTTTTCTTGCTTGCCAAGATTACATCAGTTGCCAGGTGTAATAAAATATTCCGCTTTATTTATTATTTTATATTTATTTTTTATTCTTTTTTAAGTGATATGTTTCGCTTCTGTTTATCAGAAACTTCTACTTCAAGCTAAAAGAAGGCTTGGTGAAATATTATCTGCATTTGAGTTTCTTGATGCTCAAGCAATGAATCTTGTAAGTGCCTTATCTGCTTATTTAGGTTAAACATTTAATAGCTGTCACATTCTGTTACAATCAACTGTAAAGTTCTGTTTTTTTGTTTTTTATTTTATTTTTTTATTTTAGGTTCTTGAGCATTTAGACAGTGTCCGAAATCCATTACCTTCTTCAATTTACAACTTCTATGTTCTCATTGAGACAACAGGAAGCAATGAGTCTAATGACAAGTAACTTATAATTTTCTATGATTTTAAAATAATTTCTGTTTTGTTTTTTTTCTTTTAAATCGAGTTTTTGATTCTTGTAGGGAAAAACTTGAGGCTTTTCTTGTTGATGCTATGGAAAATGGTTTGGTAAATGATGGAGCAATTGCACAAGATTTCAATCAAGCATCATCATTTTGGCATATTCGTGAGGTTTGTAATCCAGTTATAAATATTCACTAATTTTGTTATTAACAAACAACTTGCATAGTTGCATTAGCACTTTAAATGTTAAATTTTAATATAAATATAATATACCTGATTTCAGGGTATTCCAGAAGCATTGATGAAAGCTGGAGCTGTATATAAGTATGATCTCTCATTACCAGTTGAAAAAATGTATGATATTGTTGAGGAACTGCGAATACGTCTCGGTAATACAATGATTTAATTAATAATATTTTGCAATATTAATATTAATGATAATGATAGTTTATTATTTCCTGATTTAAAAAAAAAAATAGGTGATAAAGCAAATGTAGTGGGATATGGTCACCTTGGAGATGGAAACCTTCATTTAAATGTCTCAGCTTCACGATATGATGATGCTGTAAGATTTATTATTTATGTTGTTGGTGTGCAAAAATGGATATTTTTAATGGTTTTAATTTTTATAAAAAAATGTAGATTTTGGGAGAAATAGAACCGTTTGTATATGAATGGACATCTGGGCACCGTGGGAGTATAAGTGCTGAACATGGGTTAGGTCTCATGAAAGCTGAAAAGATTTATTACAGCAAATCATCTGAAACTGTAAGTCAAACTTTTTTATAATAAAAATCTCAAAATTATAAAAAAGATTTGTTTTGTTTGTAAATAGGTACAACTTATGGCTTCAATTAAGAAGTTGTTTGATCCCAGTGGTATACTGAATCCTTACAAAGTTATCCCAACATCACTTCTATCCTAGTTCAGGTTAGAAACTTTTTTACAATTTAACCCTCCATGTTTGTTATATAAGCACAATCACCCCTCCATTTCCCCCTTAACTAGGTCTCATTACTGATTTACCAGTGTGCAGATTTACATATGAAAGCAGTCAAGCACAACCACTTGCAGTTAGATGTTGTTGGAAACCATAACTGTCTTTTATAATGATGAAAATAAATTCATTATGATTGTTTTTGTTGATGTTGTAATTGTGAATACAAAGTCACAAAACGATAAATTGTATTAATTGGAACAAATTTGGAAAACCCTCAACATCCAGTTTCAATCAATACATCAAATCTTAGATTTTAATGTTGGAATAGAAAGCTTGTGAGTGATGTTAATCAAGAATAAAATATCCTAATTCTCAAATAAAGTCGTGATTCTTTATGTTTGGGATGAATTTTTGTCCAGTTGACCAGTTCCATTACTATCTCAAGGGTCAGAGTACAAATTCCAGGTTTGACTTTGACTTTCCATATAGTTTAGATTTGAAGTGTGGATCTGGGTTATATTAAATCTCAGATGGGTAAATAAACCCAAAACATGTCAAATAGGTGGATAGTAAATCGTTCTAAAATGTATATATTCACCAAAAAGTGTTTGTGGGTCCACCCAACCCGAATCAACACCTTTTGTGTGGTACTAACTAAATTTCCAATCCTTCTTATCTCAACCATTCGTTAAAGACTAGGTTTGTTATTTTCACATGCAATATCGATGGCAGCAAGTCAACTTTCCACCAAAGGGTTTGTAGCCTAGTAGTATAAGGTGTTGGAATGTGTTCCTCATTGCTTGCTGTGGATAATTTGATTTAGATTTAATAATAGTTTTGAGGGTGTATGTTCTAATGTTAAAAAGCAAGTCAACTTTCCATGAGAATTTTATATATGGCAGACCAGTCAAATGGAGGCAAGATACCTATTCCCTTCCCCCAATTGCTTTATGTTCACTTAATCAACCATCCACTTGCAAAAAAAAAAAAAAAAAAAAAAAAAGAAAAAAAAGGTATTTTCCATGTCAGCAAACCTGGCTTTTATCCATTTATTTGATTTTGATTTTGATTTTGATTTATATCCAAAAAATCTAACACATAAAAGTCATTGTGATGTTCAAAGTCTTTATGAAAGTCGTAAGTTTGTGTAAAGAAACAAAAACATAGATATGTCCTTTGTATTTGTATAATGATAACAATACGCAATCCATTTAAAAGAATAATATGAGAGAGGTAAGATGTAGACAGACTTACCCCTACCGAAGGTATAAAACTGCTTACAAGTTCCAACGATACGTAATCCCTTTGGATAGTAATTTTAACATAATTATCAAAGTACATGAAGAATTAAAGTTGAAACATTACATGTTCAATAAGGACTTTGCTAATGTAATTTTTGCTTGTATAAAATATAGTAGTAGTTCTTACATAAAGTAGATTTAAAGAAGATGGGACAATATTACACGACCTAACAAGTATACAATGTAGTTAAAGATTTTATGACATTTTGTTATACACATCGGTTTCTCTGACCCTTATAGTATATTTCTACTAAATATGTGATTGTGATCTAGATAACATTAGTTTCGACTTTCATGGATCAAAATGATAACCTTTTTTCATTATACGGGCCAAAGATGTATATAAACAAGTTAAGTACCAGGGGTTGACATATATCAGCTACTTTAAGGACTATTTATGTAAATTAGTCCGTAAATAAAAACTGTCACACCACCACCATTACACCTACACCGGTATATCTCTCCTCAGTCGCCACCGTTCTCCACCGTCGGACTCTCTCTCTCCTCGGCGTTCTCCACCGTCATGACCGGCTCCTCGGCTTCTTCTCGCAAGGTGCTCTATCCATGTCTACTAATATCTGTTATTTATATGTATATACGTGTCTGTATATTAGTTACTTTGTTGTATACACACACATATATGTTTATAAATTACGTGTTTATTAAATTCGTATTTAGAAAATTGAAGTATTGATCATTTGATTGTGATCATTATTCAATTTAACGAAATTCTGACGTTGATTGATTAGGTTTTGAGTAAGATAGCGAGTAATCGACTTCAAAAGGAGTTGGTAGAGTGGCAGGTCAATCCGCCTTTTGGATTTGTACACAAAGTCACAGACAATCTTCAAAGGTTCTTAACTTTCCACTTTAATTTGATTTTTCTAGGGTTTATTTGACCAAAGTGTTGAATTTCCTATACTCATTTAATGGAAAAGAACCTTAACGGTTGATTTAGGGATTTAGTGCTCGACTCGACTTAAATCTGAGTCAATTTCAAGTATTTTCTGAGTTGATCTCAAGTAGTTCACGTATTAACTCAACTCGTTCACACCCCAAACCTTAACTGTTAGGCCTCTCCCAACAGTGGCGCGTCACTAAACCCGTCAGTAGCGCCACATCATCACATCCTTACCGACACGCTACTGACACGGTCGTGCCAACCATAACCCATCACTAACACATCACTAACCCTTAAAATATTACATTTAACCCCCCTCCTCCCTCACAAAACGCTCCCCGACGCCTTCTCTCTCCCGTCGAAAAGACGACGTCTCGCCCACGACGCCGGCCACGACGGCTCGGTGCCAACGCCGTCGTGGCTCGACGCCCTGTCGACGCCCCCCGACGGCTTCCGTTGGCAGCGGTCTTAATTTAGGGATGGCTGGTAGGTTAATTGATAATATTTATTTTATTTACTTAAATTGGCGCCTTAATAAACTTCTAGATTTCCAATTTGTCTACTTAATTTGTCCACCAATGCTAATTAGATGAAACTTTGAATTTGAAGCCCTATTTACCAATGACCAATCATTAGCATTAATGGGTGATAGGCTTAAGATTATGTGAGAAGCTAAAATATCTACGAGAATGATAAGCACCGTTTTGGGTGTACCATAGGAGGAAAAAGAAGGGCACAAGTAACTAGCGGTAACTTTTGAAGGATGGAACTATTTTACCTTTATTTGTATTTAAGCTTTCTCTTTTATTTCTATTTTAGTACTATGGTGGTGTAAGCACTATCTGTGTCAGTGGGCTGTGATTGGTGGACTGAGCATGCCGTTTTGTGTCTGTGGCTGTCATCCCCAAATCCCCTAGTCGTTTAATACCCTAGGGAGTATGTGTATTGGGTATCGATGAAAATTATGAATTAAAAGTTTTAACACTTCTGGGAGAAACCCTTTCTTCTCGAATTGAAAGGAAATTACAATGAGTTTTCTGTATGACTTCCAAGATAGGAAGCAAGATCCTATCAAATGGTATCAGAGCACAAACATCATGGGAGCTACAAACCAAGACATGGCTGCTGGCAAAAGAATTGAGGCGGTGGAAGAAAAATTGGGTCTTATACAAGACCAATTGCAAGCTATGAACACTCAGGTTCAGAATCAAGGCAAAGATCAGGATTATGTGAAGCATAAGATGGATGAGCTTTCATCAACAATGAATAAGCTGCTGAAATTGAATGCTCACTCGAAACCGACGGGAGGAGGAGGAATGGAGACTCCCAATTCCGGAGTGCTCACCCCTTCCGGCGAACCCCTCGTAAGAAACAAGGGAGCCGTACCAACACCACCGCCACTGTTCAACTCTGGTCGATCTGAGATGAGGTACGTGAGGCGAGAACTGGAGAAAGTGGGTGAAGAACAAGCTGAGATTCGAGCGGCACTAGCAGACCTGCTAGAACGAGGTGAACCACCGGCGGGCGGTGGAGGCGTTCCAGTCAGACCGGCGTCAGCATTGAGCTCCACCACTACCACTACCCCCAATTCGGATGACGACGAGCGAAATCACCACACTACCAAGAGAAAGCGCGACACCAAGAAGTTTCAATCGATTCGTGGGGGAGATGTTTATGAGCAATGGTCGTCTGTCGAACAGAACGGCTCCGGCGAGGAATACGTTCGCAAATTCGTGGAGTTGGCGTTGAAAGGGATGTCGGAAAGAGTTGCCCTAGCCAGTTTCATTAAGGGGCCTTAATTCCACGATCAAAAATGAAATTCGACTTTGGGGTTCCAACGGTTTGGGCCTGGCCATGAAGTTAGCCCAACAGATGGAAGAAAGAAACAAGGTTGTTAGGTCCAGTGGATTTGCCTTCCCTAATTCTCGTAATAATACTTCTAGGGCTAGTGGGACATATTGGTCCAATAACAGCAACGACAACACCTCCATTCGTACCGGTAAATTCTATCGGGGGAACACCGGAGAAGACCGTCCCCTGACGGGAGCCCAAATCAATGAGAACAACGTGCTTGAATCGTTAGTACTGAATCTGTTGCGTTTATCGGAGTCTGATCCATACGAGGTTGCAGCGGTTTACAGTACGCTTACAACGAGTGAGAATCTGATGGAGGTGAAGCCTGCGGTAGCTGAGATGGTCTGCAAAAGGACTAAGTTGTTACGGTGGATTATCGGGAAGATAAAGGTTAGAGAACTTGATAGTAATAAGCAACACACTTCTGAGATACTGTCGATTTTGCTTCAAAACAGTGTGGCAAACCACAAGAGATTAGGGCAGATGAACGGTGTGGATGTGATTTTGCGGGCTGTTGCAATTTACAAGTCCAGAGATCCAAAAAGTTTGGATGAGGAGGTAATGGTTGAGAATCTGTTTGATTGTTTGTGTTGTATGTTGATGCCAGTGGAGAGCAAAGAGAGGTTTTTGAAATTTGCAGCTGAGGTTGAGCAAAACATTGAGCTGTTGTCGTCATTAGGGAACATGTGCTTATTGTTAGAGCATGCTATGGATTATGAAGGTTCTATTAAGCTGCATGCTACTGATTCAAAGGCTCTAATTAAAATGGGTTCCATTAAGGTTGTTGAAATTTGTAGAGTGTTGATTGGCTATCCACTCAAATTTGATCCCGAGTTTTGTAACGAGATTTTAAGATCAATGTTATCAACTTGTTCTAGAATCGTTTATGAAAGTATTAATGATTTCGATTGGTATGTTTCACTTCTTGGAGAAATGGCCGGAATTCCACATCGCCAAAATGGAGAAGAAATAGAAAATCAGTTAATAGATATGGGTTTGAGAGTGAAAGATGCTAGACCAGAACTTGTTCTGGTGGGCGTGAATTGTTAATTGATCCTGCTTTACTTGGAACCAGGAAGAAAAAGAATGGTAGAAGTGATGAATTGAAAGTGTTAACTGAGTGGCAGGGATTGACTGGAGCAGAAGCTACATGGGAAGACTTCACCAAAGTCAATTTGGAATTCCCAGAATTCCACCTTGAGGGCAAGGTGGAAGTTTGGGACGCCGGTAATGATAAGCACCGTTTTGGGTGTACCATAGGAGGAAAAAGAAGGGCACAAGTAACTAGCGATAACTTTTGAAGGATGGAACTATTTTACCTTTATTTGTATTTAAGCTTTCTCTTTTATTTCTATTTTAGTACTATGGTGGTGTAAGCACTATCTGTGTCAGTGGGCTGTGATTGGTGGACTGAGCATGCCGTTTTGTGTCTGTGGCTGTCATCCCCAAATCCCCTAGTCGTTTAATACCCTAGGGAGTATGTGTATTGGGTATCGATGAAAATTATGAATTAAAAGTTTTAACACTTCTGGGAGAAACCCTTTCTTCTCGAATTGAAAGGAAATTACAATGAGTTTTCTGTATGACTTCCAAGATAGGAAGCAAGATCCTATCAGAGAAGCGCGGAAAGTCGTCATTAGATACACTAAATTAATAACTTTGATTCATGATTTTACATTTTGGTCAGAATCCCAACTTTGTATATATACATGATCAAATTAAAATATGTGAATTATTGTTTTTGGTGATTTATAAAGGTGGGTGATTGAAGTATATGGAGCTCAGGGGACCATTTATGCCAACGAAAAATATCAGCTTCAAATTGATTTTCCTGAACATTATCCTATGGAAGCACCTCAGGTCAAATCAATTAATACTTACTTTGGTTGAAATCTGGATTATTTTATTTATGATTTGTTTAATGAAATGATAATAGGTGATATTTTTGCATCCAGCTCCTTTACATCCACATATTTATAGCAATGGCCATATTTGTTTAGGTAACTATTCATACAATTCAACCACTTACTGATTTGGGTTGCTTTTAACCTGTTAGCATGCAAATACCAAATTAACATGTGTTTTAACATATACACTTTGATCAGAATTCAGAAGGTTTAATTTGATTGTCTTTTTTGTAGACATTTTATACGACTCATGGTCACCAGCCATGACTGTCAGTTCTGTTTGTATCAGCATTCTCTCCATGCTTTCAAGCTCAACAGTCAAGGTTTGCTTTTATTAATAAAACAAAATCTTGGTGAATTTTTTTTTTTTAAAAAAAAAATGTTGTTTGTTGTTTGTTTTTTGTTGTAGGAACGACCTGAAGATAATGATCGTTATGTTAAAAAGTGTAGAAATGGTAGATCTCCTAAGGAAACTAGATGGTGGTTTCATGATGATAAAGTTTAGTTGGTCATTTATTCGCTTATTAATGCAAACACAAATGATATCTGATTCCGCTGTAAATTGGCAATGCTTATTCGGTTTGACTGTTTGTTTCAGTCAAACATCTTTTGATCATTTAACTCAATCGGTTTGTAAGGATCCTATATTATACAAGTACTATTCTGACTATTAAATTGCACCATCCAATATAACATTATGTTAGCGTTACTATCAGTCAATGGTCATGTGTTATGAAATATTGTAATCTAGGGTAGGTACATTTCCGTCGATCTATTAGGAATGCGAATAACAGCTAATTAAACATTAGCAATTAGGAATGCTATTTTATTTCTAGTATAAATTGCACCCTTCTCATCATGAATAATAATTTCACATCATTTTCTGGCCATTAGAGCAAAAGAAAAAAAAACTGAGAATGAATCAATGGTGGTTGTTTGTTCGTTTTAGGAAATTGAGGACATTTTCATAGACAATAAAAGTTATTGAAGCTGCAGGAAGATTTTTCAAAAGGTTTGCTGTAATCCCTCTGTAAAAACCTTTTGTACCCTCTAACCTGCAACAACCGACCCAAAATATTAATATAAGTATCATATTTTAGTTTGAGTGCATATAATCATTTATTTAAGAGAATTACAATTAAAAAACACTCACTGTGCAGTTTTTGTCATAGCATGCATGCTGTCCACATATCTTGAAACCCCATATATATTCGGACGTTGCTGCAGTTTTAAATCATTAACAACAAGTAACAATGTTGACAAACCATATTTATTACAGATTAAAAGATAAATTTAATACCTGCAGGCGAGAACGAATAACCTGAAATTGTTACCATGTAAAACAAGCATAAGTTAGAAAACAATTCATTATAAATTTTCAGAAACTTAAAGTAAGATAGTTGAGTTCCTACTTGAAAGGGATATGTTGCAAGTATGGCAATCAGTTTAGAAGAAGCTCCTAAACTTGCATAATCAACTGTACTCTGTATGCACCAACACTAAATTACTAATTCACACACAAAAAATAAAAAAAAATCATAGTAAACTAAACATATTAGGGCAAAATGGGTTTTTTTTTACCAGTAAATCAGAAGTTTTAGCCTTTGAGGGGTTCTGTTTAGCCCTAAATTCAATTATACTTTTACGAAGCTCCTCATATGCTGTAAACTGAATAGCACCATGAGTGACCTGCACAAGAAATGACATATATATAATTATTATGATATTAAATCTACCAATTTATAGTAAGCATAACATATATTGTACTATATAGCATCTTGAACAGAAATAACGATACCAAATCTAACCAGAAATAGTCCAGGTAAAAGCCCTTTGTATAATGCCCTCCATCCTTCTTCTTTCAATATCGTTTTCAAAGCATCTGTAATCGTATAATAAGATTAATATTAACCAAATTATTATATCTTTCAGTAATCAGAAAGCATATGATTCCAGATTAATATAAGAGATTGAGCATACCACCAAAACCAGAATACGGTTGAGCTTGATGCTGAGGAGTTTGAAGTTGTAATCTTGTTTTCACAACCCAAATAGGATTGGTCATAAGACATACCTGAAAAATAACAACTTTAATATAATAACAAGATTATGATATAATTAAAAAAATACTTCTTTTTGTGTAACAAACTCACTAGCCCTCCTGCTTCTGCAGCTGAAGCAAGATGAATATACGCACTCGTGTCGGCATGATTTTTCATATACCTTTGTTTAGCTATGTTATAACTATAAACAGAAAATATCAAAAAGTAGAAAAAGTATGAAAAAATATACTCATAAAATAGCCTAAAACAACTTACAAGTAAAAGTATAGACCCCATGAGATAGTTGAGCCTAACACTGCAGGAGAAAAACCAGCATACAATCCTCTTAAACCCTGGAAAAAAAAATGCTAACTGTTTAATTACAAGCATAACAGACAATAACAGAACATGTGAATAAATTTTGATTGGTTAAGATTTAGAAATTTTGGGGCATAGGAAAGATTTGATGGACAGTACATTCTATTCCTATTTTGATTTAACCCTCTAATGGTCAATGAAATTTCAACCATCAAAAATGATGATTGTTTAAGAAAACGGACCTCTGATCGACCAATGGTGAAGAGAGCATGAGGAGTGGTTTTGTAACGCGGAAAGTTAGGGTTCCGACCATCATAAACTGTTGAATTGAATCAATCAGTGATTAAAAACACGAAGCTAATAAACGTGTAATTAATTTAAGAGTAGGATTATTAATGAGAATAAATTGAGTAGATTACCTTGGAATCTAGTACGGACAACATCAAGAGGATGAGTAAACGTGACGGTAGCAAGTCCGGCGATAGAGCCAGCAACGGCGTTCTGCCATTGCCAATCCATCGCCGCCGTCATCGTTTAATTTTACCGACGACGTGTTGCGCTGGTAGTGTATGCGACACGTTAGTTTGAAACTAAATCAATACCCCTTTCGTCATTCGGGTTAGGTTGTTAATGGTATATATGTTGCCCACAGTAATAAATTACATCAAAATTTTGTTACTAATTAAGCTAATTGCCATCATGCTACCTTAATCTCTAAGAGTTAGATAAGTTATTATTTAGGGCATAGTATAACTAAAAATATAATTTTAGTCACAAGTTTTACCAACAACTAACAGCACAACTTGATTATTAATTACTTATTCCGATTTAAAATAAGTGATACACTTTTCATATTTGGGTGTATTAAAATAAGTGATACACTTTGAAAACTTACCTTATTTGGTAAAAAGTAGTGGGACCAACACCCACTAACTATCTACTTTAATAAAGTGAAATGACATCTTTACTCTTACTTTTACTTTTAAAAATCATTAACCTCACTTTATTCAAAATTTGTGGGACCCATTTCCCATTAACTATCTAATTAATCTAATTTAATTATCATAACCAACGATGTATCACTTATTTTAAATCGGAGGAAGTATCAAACAACCCTAACAATCACGTTTATAAACTAAACTAGAAAATATGATTTTTTTTTTTTTTTGCACCGCACGCATTATTAATGAATTAAATCCACATGGCATTATTTAGAATTAGATGGTCCTCTACTCCATTATATTAGCACATTTTTTTTTAACATAAATGGAAAATTGCTACAACGTTGAGAAAAGCGGCAGGGTTGATGTAATATAATTATTACTTGATTAAATGCAACAATAATCTTTTTCCAGTCAAGAACTGATGCTCAAAATCTGGAAAAACTTGATCAACAGCATCTGCAATCCATTACAATTATTTGGGGATGGAAAAAATATAACTTCCAATATTAAATAAATCTTAAAAAAAAGATCAAATCCTATGATAAAACATAACCTAAGGGCTTACATGGTGCCTTTCTGTCACAAAAAATTGAATAAACACTTCTACAAAGGAGATAGAAATTGTATGGGGTTAAAAATATCTGCCATGATCTCCAACGTTTGAGGTGTGAAAATGCATAAGGAAATTTGTGCCTGCATATAAAGAAAAGAGCAAAAGTGATTTATCTTTTACTTGTTACAAAAAATAAAAATAAAAAATTGGTTAATAGTTAGTGCTCTAACAACCATATCAGATGTTTACAAAGGGCATCTCCAATGGGAGGTTTTTAAGAGGTTGGTACTATTTGAATAACCTCTAAAATGACTTTTTATCATTGGAATATATGACTTTTTTAATAGGTCACTCCAACAACTTATTTTTCCCAACCACTTGAACATCTTTCAATGTTTGATTCTTTTAGTCCCTATATTTAATAATTTTACATTTTAAACTCATATATATTTATATGTGAATCATTTATTATTTCTATAACTATAAATTATAACTTTATCATATTTGAATATGATTGTCACCTTCGTAGGCAGTCAGTCTCTAACATGATTGTCACCTTTCAACCCTAACTAAGTTCTTATTCAGTCAACAACTAACTCAATGAGCAACTAACAACAACTATTAACAAACAATCAACTATTAACAAACAATCCGAATTGTCACACTTACAAAATGAGCGAGTAGGAATCATCATAGAACATAAAAATATCAATTGGGCGAAGTATAAATCCATGAAACATCAATTAAATGTAATGCAAATGATCAGGATGTCTTTCAAACAGATCAAATTCCACATCAATTAGTTCAAAAACACTTCTAAATTCATAAAATCACTTCAAAATCATACATATTCAAGAGATATCAACTAAATTAATCTTTTACAGTAAATTACCTCATTCCATAATAACTTTAGCCCCAATTGCCTTCATTTTTTCAATAATCTTCTCAGCTTCGTCTTTTGGAACCCCTTTTTTCAACAAAGTAGGAGCTTTTTCCACTAATTCTTTAGCTTCCTTCAACCCCAAATCAGTAAAAGTTCTAACTTCCTTAATAATTTTAATCTTCGATCCAGCATCAAATCCGCCTTCAAGTTTCAAATCAAACGCTGTTTTCTCCGCCGCCTTCTCTTCCCCTTTCGCCGCACCACCTTTTACTCCGGTCTTCAACCCCATTCCGGGCATCATAACCGCCATTATCGGCATCTCGTTTATGCCCATTTTCTTCCTCATAACCTCCGTTAAGTCTGCGGATTCCAGCAACGTTAAATTCATTAGCTCGTTAACGATTTCTGATACGCGATCGGACGGTGTTGAATCTGATTGTTGTGGAGATGAACAGAATCCTCTGAGTGTGTGCAAATGGCTGCATTGTGGGGGTTGGGAATCGATCAAATTGGAGTTTTGAAACCCTAATAAGCGAAATTGGGGGTGTGAGAGGGATTGTGAAAGTCGTTGATAATAGTATCTCCTCATGTTGATGGATTTATTGTTGTGTAATCATGGAATATGGTGATTGAGAAATGAAAGTAAGGGAAGCAGGGTTTTAGACAAGAGTTACAGTACGACGGCGATACGTTTTCAAGCTTTGCGTTTAAAGGTTTATAAAAAACTTAAGGGGGCACTTTCTATTTCCAATATGTTCTGGGGGGGGGTCTTTATGTACTTTTCCCTTTTCGGAGATAGAACTCCATGGCAATTTTTATTGTGTTTTAAAAATGTAATTTAACTTTTTACTGCGTATATATATTACTCCCTCCGTCCCTTAATAAAGTTCATATTTGTGTTGGGCACAATATTTTAGGAGATAGTTAGTGGTGGGGTATTTGGTATTACTTTTGATTAAAATATAAGGTTTGATTGGAGAGAGAAAGTGTTTTAAGAGATAGTTAGTGGTGAAAGTATTGGTAATAATATTATTATATTAAGTGGGCCCCTTATATTTGAGAAATGGGAACTTTATTTAGGGACAAAATTTGAAGGCAAAATGGGAACTTTATTTAGGGACAGAGGGGGTATTTTATATTGGGTGTAAACCCGGAAATCGAAAAAAGGAAATTTCAAAGACGGAGAATTGGACCGGTTAAACCGGTTCCAGGTCGGTTCGGTCTTCAAGCGGGTTTAGAACTGGTAAATCCGGTTTGTGTTTGCCATCCAATTATACATTTCCAGTGCATAATTTCATCTTAAGATATATAACTTAAATATTTTAGCGTATTTTTAATAAAAATATGATGTTTGCGGGTGTTCACGAGTTGCTTCAAGTAAAATATGTTTACTATTTAAATTCATAAGCCTATATACCTATTTAAATTCCGGTTACAAACCCGAAAAATACCGGAACCGAACCGGGACCGGTAACCCGGTTTGTTATTTTTGATCAAATCTAAGAACCGGAAACCGGACTAATTAAGCCGGTTCGGTTCCGGTTTTTCGGTTTTTTTACACACCCTATTTTGTATAGGTAATTTGAAAGTATAACAAATGACTTTTACTTAAAAAGCATTGACTCTATTTATTTATTGACTCTATTTATTATTATTTAAAAAGCATTTTTTAAGTCTTTCTCAAGACACAAATAAGCTTTATCTAAATTAATATGCATTGGACTAAAAGTTGTTTTGAAAGCTTATTTATCAATATTGATTTGAAAGTCTAGATGTTAAATTCAATAAGTCTTTTCAATGACTTAACCATTAGAAATGCTCTAAAAATAACTATTCTGCCAAAAAAAAAAAAAAAAAAAAAAAAAAAAAAAAAAAAGTGGAGTGGCCAAGGAGGCCTACTATACTGATACTGGATTAGTAACCGGTGAAATCCCCAAATAAAAATTTCAGTGGACTATTGAAGCTATCAGTGTGATTGATCAGACAAGTACCAAGGCTTTCGGTAGACTTCTTTCATTTCCGAATTTGCTTGCGACCCTAAAGTTCAATTAGATTAGGGAAAAGAACTCAGCGAATTGAGTTATTGATGTTTTTGATGTTCAAAACATAAAATAGCATGAATACAGTTATTGCATTTTGAAAACACAATTAATGTAAAACTAGTCATTTACCTATTAATTAACTAAACATATATTCAGATTCGCTGAACATTAAAAAAATCTGATTATCGTGAATTCAGATAATATAATCAAGTCCAAACATTATTTTCGGAATCACGTTTTGTGACCGTGATTATTCATTTTCAAAATACACAATCTATCTTTGTAATTCCAAGTGAAAAGCCAACATGTAAGTAAGGAAAATAATCCGTGAAATTAACGTTGATGTTGTGTGGAGAGTGAAACACTTGCAGCATGAGAATCTCTAAAATCCACTTGTCTGATGGTGTTAAAGTATGAAATGGTGAATAAGGGCAAAAGAGTAATTTAAGTCCCGTATCTTGTGTCACTTGGTTTTGAAGATCCTGCAGACTCACCACGTGTCCATGAAGCTTGACTTGCATAAGCTTCATTTAAATCATCCGGTCTCATGTACCCTGACCCCCCTCCGAAACCACTCACCTGCAACAACAAAATTAATTAAAAAAACTCTATATATACACACACATGTATATGTATATGTATATGTATATGTATATGTATATGTATATGTATACAGGTATGAAAATATTTACTTACAGTCTCCAAACATGCAGAGAAAATGGTCATGCCAGGAAGTGCATCAATCCCGTGCTGCATTTATCAACTATAGTTCAGATATTTTTTTACACAAAATAAAAAAAATTTAATGTAACTTACCTGCTTTTGTACTTGAGTTTTGTATACAAAGCCACCACAGCAAAACAGTGTGGAAATGACAAAGAATCTGGTCCGGTGACATCATCAATTTTTTAAGATAACGATAAAACTGCAAGAATACGCAAAGAATTAAAAAAATAAAATACAAGTAACATACATGCATGAAAAAATTCCAAATACAGCCCATCCTTGAGTAGATTTCCCTGATTCATTTTGCCTAATATCTGTAACATTCATGCATCAAATCAATTAAAATACTAAAACTAGATTTATATCTTAAACAAAAATAAGATAAGAAACTGAGTATTACCGCACATTTTTGAAAGACTAAACTGGATTGGATCATAACCATCCACTGGGATAGTTATATTAACCTCATATGGACTATCACGTGCAATTTCACCTGAAAATTATGCTAACGGATTTTTAGGAAAAAAATTGGTGGAAGATATATAGAGATAGTGAAATATAGATATAGAGTATATTGTACATCTCCATTCAATATCCAACATTGTTGGAGACAAAGTTGTTGGTGGACTCCCGGTTGCTCCTGAGCCAGATAAAGTAACCTCCAAACCGGTATCAGGAATAACCTAGCAAAAAAAAAAAAAACAAACATAATTTTAATGGAATTTAAACAGTAGAAACATATGAAAGTGTGTATTTAAGGAGATATGAATATACCGTAATGGTCGGCTTTTGTACTAATTGTGAAAGGGAAGCGATTGCAGTCATATAAAGTGATACATGACTCTCATCCGTAACAAAACTAAGATTTTTATAAAAAAATAATAAAATTAATAACAGTATTGCATTAATCATAAATTCTAGCAAGCGTTTAACCATAAAATTTGTAAAAATAAAAGGGTGAGGACCTGTAGTCTTTGTAAGCCTTTTCATAACCGTATTGAGTCATGCCATTATAAACCTACAAATATTTTGCTAATGTTAACTGACTAATTTTAATAAACAATAAATTAAGGGCTAATTAAATTAAAACCTAAATCTTACAATTTCCCATGATCGTGGATGAAAACCCACTGTGAATCCTTCAAACACTCGTGAACCCCGTTTTTGACATTGAATCGCAAGTTCAACAATAATTCTGCACTTAAAAAATTGTAATATATAAATACTTAATCACGAAAAATATGTAAATCCATCTCAGAAAGCTTGTTATATAGTTACAATATCAAAATTAAGTTATCATGTACGGCAATAAAAGTTACTGTAAAATAAATAAATAAAATTCTGCAAGAAAAAACCTGCAATCTGACTCAAATGTAACATTGCATATGCAATCAAGTCCACCTGAAAAATTGAATAGTAATTAGTGTGGGTAATAATAAATTAATAATAAAAGCTAAAAGAAATCTGAAGAAGTCACCTTTGCACCGAGCATTTGGGCAATCGCCACATATGATGTTTAACTAAATTCAAACAAGAATCAAGAATTAGCTAATTTAATATAATTTATGATTCATCTTCTACTCATAAAATTAAAAAGCTTAATTAGATTAGGTTATATGGTAAAATAATACAATATGTCATTAAGTTTACCTGAGCTGTACGTCCCCTTTTGTCATAACTTGATTCACAATGTTGAAGATCACCATTATAAAATTCCTGATGCATAATAAAAAATTGATAAAGTTCTAATTTATGATACCAAGATTGTGAAATTCAACTTACTTGAACAAAATCATATTTTCCCGAACCACCAACAAAATAATTGAAGTCATCAAATCTGCCAAAACTAATATATCCCTGCAGTAAGTCGCGTACGTTTACAATTTCCATCATGTTTATACATTGATACTAGATAAAAAAGAATATACTTTCTCACACTTAAAGATTATAAACTATGATTTACCGGTTGAGCTCTAGTTTCTATATCTTTACAAAACCGAACAGCATAGTCGGTACCCTAAACAAAAAAACAACAATTTCAGTAGGAAAAAGAATTAAATGATCAAAACCTACAAACAACCAGAAGGATTCAAAACATTACCACTCCATCATACTCAAAAGGATGTCCAAGCCAGTTACTCTGCATAATATCTTAGAGAAAACAAAATTTGCATTCACTAATTCAGTAGCATTATTTAATTTTAAATACAATGGATACATCAATTCAGACCCAATTTATGCTACCATGAGTGCCATATTTGTTCGAAATTGACTAAAGTTACTTAAAATAGATGCATAGATGTAGGATACAAAATCATAGATGTAGCTAGAATTGTCAAGAACATAGCAATTGGTAGCAGGTACCACCACTGAAGTAACACTTCCTATTTGATATAGCAGAGCTGGAAATAAAATGAATCAACGAAATTGTAAAAATGGTTAGGAAATAGAGACGGCTAATTCATCATTTACCTGTCAAAACTGTTACGAAAAAACTGATCTCCCGCTTCATACTGGAATTACGGGTAGTAAGAGACTATAAGATCATTGATTCGAGATTTAGAATTCGTCAATTCGTGAATAAATCAAGGAATGTATACCTGGTTTGAATGCAGAAACTGGTGCGTATAACGAATTACATAAGCAGCCAGCAATAGTAAAAAATGACACAGGGAACGTCGAACACAGCGTTAATGGTGATGATTATGACATTAGCAACTTCAACCAATATTGCTGTTGTATTGGTCTGGGAATTTGGGGGTAATGCCCAGTTAGGGGTTCGGATCTAGGGCGGGTCATTTCAGGTTTACTTATTTTAAAGGACCTCAAGTTTGCAAGAATTACAGAAACACCACTTGCGTTGTGTGCAAGAAAAGAAAAGAAACAGAAAGAAAATTACGTTCTTGAATATGAAGAAAATAAATAGGGAAATGGGAATACATTTTATCTTAATTTAATTTATAAATTTTTCACAAATTAGGAAGATCATGAAAGAAAGTTGTTTCCTTGTTTATTTTTTTATAATCAAGGAACACGAAAAGTTAACAAATTTCTTGTATATTTTTCATCATTTCTCTTTCTTTTTCCGCTATCTGTGTCTTCCTTGATGAATTTTTTTGGAACGCAGTGATCAAAGAGTGGCGCTAAAATGTAAATGCATCGTTTTTACGTATTTCAATTCCATATACGATGGTTTCGACTTCTCGAACACTAACAACCACCAAACTCCCGCCAAATGTAAGCATCATCCCCAAATTACAACTTCCTCACTATAATCATCAATCACCTCAGAAGACCCGTATTAGCCCTTTTTCCCAGCTCCAGCAAACAAAAATCTTGGAATCACAACTAGTCTCGCTGCTCGACTCCTCGAACAATCTCAATCAAACCAAACAAATCCATGCCCACATCATCCGTAGAGGCCTTGATCAGTGCTGCTACGTAATCACGAAGCTAATTCGAGTTTTAAATGCTAAATTTGACGTTCTTATGGACCCATACCCCCTCCGTGCGTTTCAACAAGTGAAACGACCAAACCCGTTTCTGTATACGGCTATGATACGTGGTTACGCTATGCAAGGACATTTAATGGAGTCTGTGACGCTGTATAATTTGATGAGACGGCAAGGAATTGGCCCTGTTTCGTTTACATTTACGGCTTTATTGAAAGCTTGTAATGGTGTTGATAAGGTCAATTTGGGTGTACAGATTCATGGGCAGGCTATAAGTGTCGGTATGTTTAGTTCTGATTTGAGTGTGGGTAATACTTTGATTGATATGTATGTGAGTTGTGAATTGTTAGATAGTGCACGTAAAGTGTTTGATGAAATGCCTGAAAGAGATGTACTTTCATGGACATCGTTAATTGTTGCTTGTGCTAGACATGGGAATATGGAAGCAGCACGTGAACTGTTTGATGAATTGCCTGTAAAAGATATGGTAGCATGGACAACAATGGTTATGGGGTTTTCACAAAATGCTAAACCAATGGAAGCTTTAGAATATTTCAATAAAATGCTAGATTCTCAAGTTGAAACAGATGACGTCACTTTAGCTAGCGTCATCTCAGCTTGTGGTCAACTGGGTGCAACCAAATACGCCAAATGGGTTCAAAATGTTGCTGACTGTGCAGGGTTTGGACCTACAAACAATATCATAATCGGGTCTGCACTAATTGACATGTATGCAAAATGTGGGTGCATAGAAGATGCACGCAACGTGTTCGATAAAATGCCTAAAAAGAACGTTTACTCCTACAGCTCGTTAATTCTTGGGTACGCTATGCACGGATGTGCACAAGAAGCAATCGGTTTATTTCAAAATATGGTGACAAAAACCAATATAAAACCGAATAAAGTAACATTCGTGGGAGTTCTTACAGCTTGTAGCCATGCGGGTTTAGTAGATCAAGGTCAAACCTTTTTTGACCAAATGGAGAAAGATTATGGCGTAACCCGAATCGTTGACCATTATACGTGCATGGTTGACCTTCTTGGTAGAGCTGGACTCATTACAGAAGCCTATGATGTCATCAAAACGATGCCAATTACACCAAACGCTGGTGTTTGGGGAGCCTTACTTGGTGCTTGTCGTGTTCATGTAAATCCCGAAATTGCTGAAATTGCTGCTACAAGTTTATTCAAACTTGAACCAAACGATATAGGAAACTATATATTACTATCAAACACATATGCATCTGCAAGAAGATGGAAAGATGTTTCAAGAATTCGATCATTGTTTAGATCAAAAGGGTTGAAGAAGAATCCTGCAAGTAGTTGGATAGAAGGGGCAAAAGGGGTAATTCACGAGTTTCTTGCGGGTGATACGAGTCATCCTAGGAATTTTGAGATAAGACAAGAGTTAGATAATCTTATTTGTAAGTTAATGTTGGATGGTTATACGCCCGTTTTAAGTTGTGTACCGTATGACATGAGTGATGATGAGAAAAATAAGATATTATTTGGGCATAGTGAAAAGCTAGCGCTTGCGTACGGTTTGTTGGTTGATTGTGGTGTTATTAGGATAGTTAAGAATATAAGAATATGTGAAGATTGTCATGTGGTTATGTGTGGAGCTTCGAGGATCAGTGGTAGGGAGATTATTGTTAGGGATATTATGAGATTTCATCATTTTCGTGATGGTTTATGTTCTTGTAATAACTTTTGGTGATCTTGAAAATAGGAAATTTAATATTAAAAGAGAGTTTTGGTCCTTGGTACAACACGAAGCTCGCCAAAGATCTTCTGTCATTGTTATGGTGCGATATTAAATGTTTCTTTTTTATAAATTTATTTATTTATTTTTAGTAAATTATGATTGGTTGAAGTTGTTTTATAAATGAGGGGAATGTTCTTGGGTTAATATTAAAGCAATGTTAAAAGTGTCATTTTGACTTTAACTACTTCCTCCGATTCAAAATAAGTGATACACTTTGGGTTTTACGGATTTTGAGGCAAAATATTATAATGATGATTAAATTAGATTAATTGGATGGTTAGTGGGGAATGGGTCCCACACTTTTTGAATAAAGTGGGATTAATGATGTTTAAAAGTAAAAAGTAAGGGTAAATGGGTAATTTCACTTTATTAAAGTAGATAGTTAGTGGATGAGGGTCCCACTTTTTTTGCCAAATAAGGTAATTTTTCAAAGTGTATCACTTATTTTGAATCACCCAAAAAGGGAAAGTGTATCACTTATTTTGAATCGGAGGAAGTATATCTTTTTACATCTCGTGCTTTAAGTGGTGTTTGAGGGTACTTAAAAAGTGTTTATTATTGAGTAACTTTAATATAATTATGTATAAGATATCATTACAATAAGAGAGTATAGAATTGATGAGGTTAGTAGGGATTAACTATGTATATATAGGCAAATTCCCAAAACCTAAATGAGGATGAGCTTTTATGTTCACAAGCCCACGTCACAATTGAATTCGCTACTAATGATGGCCCACGTCACAATTGGATCCGCTACTAATGATGGCCCACGTCACAATTGGATTCGCTACTAATGAGCGCTTGTCAAGTCATGACCGCCTGTCAAGTTATCAGCGGCTGTCAGGATTGTCGCCTGTCATTGGAAGCGTGTCGTGGCATTAGACGGCGCTTCATGACGGCTTTATTGTCATCATAATAGTAGGGCGTTGCATTAGACGATTGATGATCAACGTAGCCCAAGCGTTTACGATCATCATTAATTGGCCAACGTTCCATATACTTGACCAGCCATATAAATACACGGTCTAAATCATTGGCGATCACACAGAGACAGAAAAAATAAGTCTATAACAAGAGAGTTCGTATACTCTCACTCTCACTCTCATTTTCATACTCAACCTTGATCACCCTAGGCTCGCTAAGAGTTTGTTGGGTTTGCACTGTGGTTATCACAGGAGATCCAAGGTTGACGTCACCTATTCTTCGTGTTTGACAATCGTTGCTCGAACATTGGCGCCATCCGTGGGACATGTTTTTAAACGGCGTTTCACTTTTCCAAACTTTTTTTTCCCTTCTTCTCAGTAATCAACGGTTTCTATGGAGGCAACACATCCATCGCAGGTCACTTCTTTATCGCTAGCAATAACCACTACCGTGACTACCACTGTACAGGCGATACTGGAAGCGGTGATAACCTCGCCTATTCGTACCATGGAACCGTACGTCGATTCTGAGTGGACAGTGTCGGATCTAAGGACGACAAGAGGGTATCCCTCTTTAACCAGTCCACTTTTTTCCACAAGGCTACCTGGCACAAGTTCGTTTACCTCACCACAGTCAGCGACACCCATCCCTTCATTTCAGCCTCTTTTGTCCCACGGGACAAGCTCTCATGAAGATGGCACGGATCAGGTCCGACAGCCTGTTTTAAACTTTCACCAGACCACTACGCCAGGAGCTCGGGAGGATCCAATTGTGGAGTTACTTCGAAGGTTGGCTCAGAGTACTCAGCCACCACCACCACCACCTCCTCCACCACCTACTTCATCGGACCTGTTGTCTCAGTTGGTGGGGGCGTTGCGCCCAGCCCCGCAGCCAACGCTTGTCCAACCAGTAGATCCATTGTCATAATTATTGGAGCAGTTAAGGCAACCACCCACCCTACCACCACATCCACCACAAGACACATCTAATGACATGTTGCGCGTGTTGCAAGCACTAGTGGCAGCAGCCGCACCGCCCCGAGCAGCCACTATGCCTTTGTCGGTGGTTAGTTCGAAGTTCTGTGAATGGATGGCCAGATTCCCACTCCCTGATAAACAAAAAGTTCTGTCTATCGTTGGTACTTACGACGGTACACGAGATCCCGATGACCACCTTGCTCTTTTTGAACAGGCCATTATGACAGAGAAATGGCTAGACCCAGTCACTTGTCACATGTTCCCTGTCACATTGCAGGGTTTCGCTCGTGATTGGTTTGCTGACTTACCGGAGATGAGTATTCAGGACTTTGCAGATCTAAAGGCTAAATTTGTGACTCACTTTGTACAGCAAAAGAAGCAGCAGAGAACTCATATAGAAGCGCATTTGCTGCGACAGAGGGAAGGTGAGGGGTTACGCGACTTCATTCAGCGTTACACGCAGGAGTGCCAGAAAATTGTCGCATTATCCGAAAGCCAACAAATTTCGGGTTTTACCCTCCCCTTGCTCCCAGGACAACTGCAAGAGAAGCTGATCAAGCGAACTCCGGTCACTTTCAAGGAAGCCACTGACCGGGCATATGATTTCCTCAGATCCAAGGAAACTGTTACTCTCACACGGGGAGTTCTCAACAGGAGAGACAAATGGGGGAGCTCGTCAAGCGCTAGACCTGACAATCGCCAGGACATCAGGCAGGATAGCAGACGAGACAGCCGCAGAGATTTCAGGCGAGATGACAGAAGTAGCAGGAGGCCTACTCCCTATGATCGTGGAACAGGTCCCAATCTAAGTAAAAGTCCAAGCGAGATATTGAAGACAGAGCAGGTGGGGTCATCTTTCAAAGCACCTCCTCAGATGTTACACAAGTCTAGAAAGAAAAATATGAGCAAACGCTGTGATTTCCATGAAGATTATGGTCATGATACTAATTCATGTAGAGAGCTAAAGGCTGAAATCAAGCGTGCCTTAGAGGAGGGGAAATTAGAACATCTCGTACCAGGGGCAAGACAACATGCAACAAAAAATCCGGCCAAAAAGGCTTATAGTTGGCAGAAGAAGGGAGACAATGGTGATCATCCTGGACCGCCTGATGGCCAAGTGCTCATGGTTCGAGGCGAGGCATCGTCTAAGAGAAAAGAATCGGTCCTCCAAAGCTGGATGATGGTCCCTATTTCCTTTCCCCCAGTAGCAGCTACTTCCAATAATCCTGTTGTCATTAAGTTCCGATTGTACAATTATGAGATTAACAAATCTTATGTTGATACAGGCTGCTCTACTGACATAGTGTTTGAGCATTGTTTCAGGAAGTTACCCCAAGCAGTCAAGGACACAAAAAGACCAGCGCAGGCACCGTTGGTCGGTTTTTCTGGAGAAACACACTGGCCTGTGGGAGAAATTACTTTACCGATGATGATGGGGGAATATCCACAGTATAGGGTTGAAATGGTCGACTTTGCCATTGTCAACGCCCCTTCAGAATACAACGTTCTTCTTGGCAGACCATCGCTAGAGAAGTTCAAGGCCATACCTTCCACTATACACGACATGGTGAAGTTTCCTACTCCAGCTGGAGTTGCTACTGTGAGGGGGCAGATGTCATGGCCACAGGAATGCAAGCAAGTCGAAAAGTCAAAGCCAAGCACCGATCGGGCTACACAAGCGGAGGTCACGGAAGGTCCAGAAACCAAGGTAGTACTCAATGCCAATTTTCCTGATCAACCTGTCATTATTGGCTCACAATTACCTTCGCGATAAAAAAACAAACTCATTAGTTTGTTAAAATCCAACCTAGATGTTTTTCGCATGGCAGACATCTGATATGACAGGTGTCCCTAGGAGTTTTGTCGAGCATGCTCTAAATGCCAATCCAAACATTGTCCCAATAAGCAGAAAAAGCGCGGGCTTGCCATGGATCGCAGCAAAGCAGCATGTGAACAAGTCAACCAAATGGTAGCAAGTGGAATCGTTAGGGAGGTAAAATACCAGACCTGGATTGCTAACCCGGTCATGGTCAAGAAAAGTGATGGTTCATGGCGGTTATGTGTCGACTTCAAAGATATCAATAAAGCATGTCCGAAGGATAACTATCCACTGCCAGAGATTGACTGGAAGGTAGAATCCTTGGATGGCTTCCGGCTAAAATGTTTCTTGGACGCTCACAAAGGTTATCACCAGATCCACATGAAGCACAGTGACGAGGATAAGACAGCTTTCCATACAGACCAGGGCATCTACTGTTTCCAAAAAATGCCATTTGGTCTAAAAAATGCAGGTGCAACCTACCAGCGCTTGATTGACCAGGTATCTACTGTTTCAAAAAAAAAAATGCCATTTGGTTTGGTCTAAAAAATGCAGGTGCCACTTACCAGTGCTTGATTGACCAGGCGTTCAAGGATCAGATTGGACGAAATGTGGAAGCTTATGTGGATGACATTGTCATCAAAAGCAAAGCGGAGGATATCATGTTGGCAGATATAAAAGAAACTTTTGAGGCACTGCGGAGGATCAACATGAAGCTTAACCCCTCCAAATGCAGCTTTGGCATGGAAGAGGGCAAGTTCCTAGGGCACATCATCACGCCGAGAGGCATTAAAGCCAATCCCAAGAAAATACAGGCTGTTTTAGACATGGTCTCCCCATCCACCAAAAAGCAGGTGCAAAGTTTGAATGGTAAGCTGGCAGCACTTCAGCCGCTTCCTCTCAAAAGCAGCTGATCGGTCTCTACCATTTTTCCACACTTTGAAAGGCTGCATAAAGAAGCAAGATTTTTCATGGACACCTGAAGCCGAATCAGCCTTTCAAGAGCTAAAGCAGTTTTTGGCCACCCTTCCTACGTTCACAGCTCCTGTACCAAGAGAAACATTGGTGGTATACGTGGCTGCTTCTATGGAATGTGTTAGCGCAATTATGATGGCACATCGTGGGTCTACCCAAATGCCAGTTTATTTTGTTAGCCGGGTGTTGAAAGGTCCAGAAATAAATTACCCGTGCTTGGAAAAATTAGCCCTTGCTTTGGTACATGCAACTAGGCGTTTGAGGTGTTACTTCCAGGCTCACCCTATTCATGTCTTAACAGACAAACCAATTAAGCACGTCCTAGGAAAGCCTGAGGTGTCAGGACGGTTGGCTAAGTGGGCAGTGGAATTGGGGGAGCATGAAATTTCCTTTCATCCAAGAACTTCTATGAAAGGTCAGATCTTGGCCGATTTCCTTGCCGAGATAGACGAACAAGATAAGGAAAGCCACGTGTAGGAGGATGAAGATATCCCATGGACACTTTTCACTGACGGTGCCTCTAACTTGGAAAGTTCTGGAGCGGGTTTAATTCTTACAGACCCCAATAAATATGAGTATACGTATGCCCTTAGGTTTGAGTTTCCCACAACTAACAATGAAGCGGATTATGAAGCTTTGTTAGCAGGTTTGAAAATTGCCAGGAGAATGGGTGTGAAAAGCATATCTGTATTTGTAGATTCACAGCTTGTTGCCAACCAAGTCAGTGGAGCATTCGTTGCGAACCAACCCTCCATGCAGCTATACTTAGAAGAAGCTAAAAAGGTGATCTCAGAATTCACGAAATTTACCATTGAGCAAGTGCCCAGAAATCGCAACAAGTTAGCTGACGCCCTAAGCAAGTTGGCTTCGTCCGCCTTTGCCCATCTTAAAAAAGAATTACTGGTGGAGATCTTGACAGAAAAGTCCATTGCGCGACCAAAGGAGGTTACCACTGTTGCAGAGGAAGAATGTTGGATGACTCCGATCTTAAATTTCCTCAAACATGATGTCCTACCGGCTGATCCACAGCTAGCAAGAAAAATTCGAATGAAGTCACCAATGTACACGTTGGTGGACAACCGCCTGTTTCGCAAATCTTATCTGGGGCCACGCCTACGTTGTGTTGGCCCAACACAGGCTAAAAGTATCATTGAAGCTGTACATAGCGGCACATGTTCCCTCCACGCAGGTCCACGCTCTGTCACTGGTAAAATCATGAGATTGGGGTACTTTTGGCCAACGATGCATCAAGATGCAAGGGAGGAAATCGAAAAGTGCACAGCCTGTCAACAAAATGCTTCTGTCGCCAAATCGCCAAAGCAAGATCTTATCCCTGTCACTACTGCATGGCCATTTTACAAACGGGGGATTGACATTGTTGGGCCATTTCCACCCGGCGTTGGCAATGTCAAGTTTCTCATTGTTGCTGTTGATTACTTTACAAAGTGGATAGAGGCAAAGCCCTTGACAACTATCACTGGGAAGCGTGTTATCGATTTTGTCTGGGAACAGATAGTTTGCAGGTTTGGGGTACCGCATGTCATGGTCAGCGATAATGGCAAACAGATTGCAGAAGGTCCATTCAAGGCTTGGTGCTTTGACGTGAACATACAACAGAGGTTCACGTCAGTGACACATCCTCAAGCCAATGGCCAAGTCGAGGTCATGAACAAAGCCATCGTGAAAGCAATCAAAGAAAAATTGGGCCATCGCAAAACTGCATGGGTGGATCTGTTACCAGGCATCCTTTGGGCTCATCGAACCACCCCAAGTACAACTACATCTGAAACACCTTTCAGCTTGGTTTATGGCACGGAAGCAGTCATTCCTCCAGAAATTACTCATCCAACTCAAAGGGTTATGGACTTTAGAGGAAGCACTGCGAGAAAACTTAAACATCGTAGAAGAGTGTAGGGAGATCGCTCTCATCAAACAGGCGGCCAGTCACATGCAGATGGCAAAATATTACAATCAGCGAGCTGTCCTCTCTCTTTTCAGCCAGGCGATCTGGTATGGAGGAAGAATGAAGCCAACAGAGTAGAAAGTCAAGGCAAGCTAGGCCCTACATGGGAAGGCCCTTATCAAGTACTTCATACTAATGGCAATGGGTCTTACACCTTGTCAGACATGGACGGACAGACTATTCCCAGGACATGGAATGTCATGAACATGAAGAAATGTTACGTTTAATAATTTGGTTTGATCATGTATCCCAATTTTATTCAATAAACTCAATAAGATAACACTTTTTATTATGTACAATGTTACAACACATGCATGCACAAGTGACATAGTCAAGAACATAGTTCAATATAATTTATACCAGGTCAATCAACCAACGTTGCTTGGTCTATACACATGCATTCAATTTCATCTTTTGATCAACTTGATAAAAGATAAGCACTTCCTATTCGGAAGCGGCATCCTCGCGAGTAAATAAATTTTTCACCGGTTCACCAACAAATACATACATAATTTCTATAGCAAAGTACACGCGTACAAAGAAACCAAGTAATTTCAAACATAGAAATTCCACAAAATTATTCAAAGGTTGCAAAGCAATAATCCAATCACAAAATAAACCAAGTCACAAAGTCATAATGTATCATATGCATAGACAAATAAGCTAAAGATGTGGCTGTGCCGACAATAAGGCAATAATAGCTGGAAGTGACAACTCCAAATCTTGCACCAGGGTAGTCATAATGGGAAAAGCCCTGCTTGCGAATTTCTCGCTCGCACGCGTCATGTTGCCATGCGTTGCAGGGTCCAAAAACGGCAAGCTCTCGGGAGAAATATTGGGGAGTGCATCTTTCACTTTTTTGCTGGCAAGATGTCTCCCAAACATATGAGAGGCACGGTTAAAGTCGTTAAGCACATTAGCAACATCAGGATGTTTGAGCATCAAATCAAATAGTTGAGGCAATGCAACAACTAAATCTTTCCTCATCTGCATGGCAGCATCGCGTTCTTCACGCATCTTGACCATCGCTTGCCTCATAGTCTCCAGCTCAACATCTTTTTCAATTACCTGTTTCTCTTTCTGCGCCAACTGCTCATCACGGGCACTCAGGGTTGCTGACATCTCCTGTTTTTCGGTTTCGGCCTTAGTCAAAATGACCCCCTGCTGGGATATTTTCTCCTTCAGCATGCGCACTTCCTCTTGACAACGACTAGATGTAGTCTGCTCAAGCACTAGATCTTTCTTTAGAGAGGTAATATCATCTTTGCTATTATCAACTTGCACCTGCGACTCGGCGCACGACTTCTTTAATTCCCCATGTTCATTGCTTACAAGCTGTCGGACATAATCCATAAAACTATTGAACACATTTATATCTGCTGCACCAATTACACCTTCTATATTCCCATTTATAGATCCTGATGGCGCACCCTCGCTAGTTGACATAGGCAGGGTAGTACATTGCAAAACGGGAGACTGTGTCATGCCAAAATTTTGGCTCGATGCTAACCTGGTAGATCCAAAAGGAGCGCTAATCGTCCCAAACATACTACAGGTTGAACCACTTGTGGCGCTTGCTCCAAATGATCCAGTATTACCACCGCGATTTACCAACGTAGCATTTCCAGGAAGATTAGAGGGGAAAGTCAATTTTGGCGCCTTCGACAAGGGGATGTCATAATCGCTTACATCTAGACTCACCGCCCTTTTACCACGTCCTAACATATCTCGGTCATCCAATCTGGGATCTGGAATTGACGTTGCCCCCAGGTAATCGAAGTCCTCTGCATATTCACAATAAGATCGTTAAGTGACAGGTAATAAGTTGGCAACGACTATAATTATGGTGTTACATGTTTCATCTTCGTTGTCACTCTCAGCGATAGTCCTGGACAGTGACTTTTCATTATCAGCGGCACTTGTGAAACATAAAGCATACGCTTACCTTTTACCATAATAAATACATATGTGTAGAGGTTGTGCAATTACCTGGTGACGAGTTTGATGTCACCTCGTTGGTTGAGGTCATGTTTATCCCAAAATTAACATGCGAAGTGGCACCAGTTTCTTGTTCACCAAGGGTAACATCAGCAGGATGACTTTCGATCTCATACTCCATAAAAGCAGGATCTCCCTCCATGAAATCCATCAAGCTCATGGCTGCAGGAAACATACAATGAGTCAGTACCTGTAAAAAGATAATATAAAAGCATGACAATATAACAACAAGAACCCACGTTTCCCAGTATCCGAGTCCACTATCACAGGCTTCATCCCTTCAGCCCAATAATCCGACATACCTGCTAACACCAAAGCACCTTCCTCATAAACTCGAAATACAATGGACTTTCGTAAGATCTGCTTGCACAGCTTTCCGCTTTGAGGTGTCAGGACTGGACTATCGTTTAGCGATTTGTCAAACCCAGTTCTCCATTTAAACAAGTTACTAGCCCAAATATTTCTGAAAGCGGCATCGACAAACACATATTTATATCTCCAATTCCTATGACTAGTAAAACACTCCCGAATAAATTTTTTCTTTCTATCTTTTAACTCCATGGAATACCAATCATGAGATTTCATCAGCTTATAACACGCCCTAAACAAGGGTACTGAGGGTTTTATCCCCATTGCCACTAATAACATCTCAAAAGTCATGATTTTTGATACAGCTACTGGGTGTAACTGTGCAAACCCCAACTTGAAGTAGTTTAACACACTCAAATAAAAAGCGGTTGCCGAAAATCTAAAATTGGAGTGGGAAAGGTAATGGATATAGAGGGCTACTTTTCCTTGCGGTGGGGAATGAGCTCGTTGGGTTGATGTAGGTACAATAACATTATATTTCCTAAGGCATGGATACTCATCCATAAGTTTTGTTAGCATTTTGTCGTTGACTGTGCTAGGGCTCCGAGCAACTGATGGATATTCCACCAGAATCCCATCTGACACGGGCTCTCCCATGTTAAAACAACGACAACTACAATATGCCTAATGAAATAACAAAGGATATAAGCTATTGCTAACTACAGGGGGAACGTAATGGAGAAACAAATACGTACCTGTAAAGTAGCAAGCAACCCAGTTAAACCTGCAAGACATACAATTACAGTTAGTGAGGAGTTAATTGTTTAAAGTGTGCAAAATAGTCTAACGGTCACGGCCTAGCTACCGGTCAGGGACGACCCCTAAACCGCCGGTCCACCATACCCTAAAACCGCCGGCCGTAAAGCCCAAGCCGCCGGTCCACCAAGCCCTAAAACCGCCGGCCGTAAACCCCAAGCCGCTGGTTCACCAAACCCTAAACCGCCGGCCCGAAAACCCTACACCGCCGGTCCACCAAACCCTAAAATCGCCGGCCCCTAAACATGTTGTACCGCCGGTCGCGCCGGACTGCCCTTGACCGCCGATTGTACCGCCGGTCGACTTCTCAATCGCAAGAAAGGTCTAAACCCTACGCCTGCGGATAACCTAGGCGCCTGTCTAAACCCTACGGATCCCCTAGCAACCGGTCACCTTACCTGCCTCGCCTCCGCCGGTATGCCTTGCGGCCGCCGGTCAGCTTGCACCGCCGGTCTGCCCAGGCAGCCGGTCAGGTTTGTGCCGCCGATATTCCACTCGATCGAAAAAAAAAACGGAAGAAGACTTACGAGTGATGGTAGTTACGACTTGCAAACCGCTGTTTTGGCAAATCTTAACTCGGGGGCATGATGAGGTTAGTAGGGATTAACTATGTATATATAGGCAAATCCCCAAAACCTAAATGAGGATGGGCTTTTATGTTCACAAGCTCACGTCACAATTGGATCCGCTACTAATGATGGCACACGTCACAATTGGATCCGCTACTAATGATGGCCCACGTCACAATTGGATTCGCTACTAATGAGCACCTGTCAAGTCATGACCGCCTGTCAAGTTATCAGCGCCTGTCAGGATTGTCGCCTGTCATTGGAAGCGTGTCGTGGCATTAGACGGCGCTTCATGACGGCTTTATTGTCATCATAATAGTAGGGCGTTGCATTAGACGATTGATGATCAATGTAGCCCAAGCGTTCACGATCATCATTAATTGGCCAACGTTCCATATACTTGACCAGCCATATAAATACACGGTCTAAATCGTTGGCGATCACACAGAGACAGAAAAAAGAAGTCTATAACAAGAGAGTTCGTATACTCTCACTCTCACTTTCATTTTCATACTCAACCTTGATCACCCTAGGCTCGCTAAGAGTTTGTTGGGTTTGCACTGTGGTTATCACATGAGATCCAAAGTTGACGTCACCTATTCTTCGTGTTTGACAATCGTTGCTCGAACAAGAAAAAAAATTGAGAAAACGATTTATAAGATATCAAATTTGGACAAATAGTCTAATTTTTGCACCAAATTTTGATGTGTATTTTTGGCGCTTATATTGAAGATGTCGTAATAGGGTCCTGCATATTAGGCTTAGGTAGCGTTTGATATGTCAGAATCAAAGAAGGAATGGAATGATACATTACGTTAGAATGAAAAAAATATGTTTGTTTTAATTGATGTAATGGAATGAATCATTACTTGTATAACGTGATTCCTTCTCTTTTTTTAATTTTCATTACATTGGGGGAGGTGGTTTTTTTTCATTCCATCATGGAATGGAATGAAAAATATACAGTTAACTAACTTATTTATATATAAACTAATTTATAAAATTAAAAAAAGTAACTAACTTATTATTTTAAAAAAATAACTAAAGATTATTTTTTGTATTATAATAAGTATTTAGATTTAGATTTATAAGTGTTTATTATATTTAATTTGTGTTATGGGTATATAAAAATATTGATTTTTTTTACTTAATACATAAAGTAGAGATAAATTTATGACTAATATATTTTTTTATAAAACTTATACGACTTTCGTAGAATAAAATTTTAATTAATATATTTTTTTAAATTTAAATACATTATTTTAAAATAATCTTATCAAATTATTTCAATATTTAATATTATTTAGTTATTTGTTTTTAAAAAGATTATGTTATTGACTAATAAAATGATTTATATAAATTACATATTTAATAATATTTGATGACATTTTCATTCCTTCATGCTAACCAAACAAGATAATGGAATGCAATATGTCATTTCATTATGCCACTCATTCCATTACTAGGTTCATTCCATTCCGCCTCTCATTCCATCTATCCAACCAAACAGACACTCATCCGACCCATCACGATTCCTTTAATTCGTGTTATTTTCTTGATATAATTATTTACGGTTTCTCATTTTCTAAATTTATAGCATTATATCTATACAATCAAAATTACATCAACTTTAACTTTTCAAGTTTTTAATATATATTACTTCACTAACTTAAATATTAGCAGTATAAAGTAAATAACCAAACAAGTAAATAAACTAAAAAGCAACACAAGTCATATACGTGTATAAAGCAATGCACATTCATGTATAACACATATCACAATCAAAACATACAAAAATCAAACCATATCCCAAACCCTGCCTTAAGGTATCACACACCCAACCATAAAGCAGATTCTTATTATAGCATCACTCCTGATGCATATATACATACACGATTGTACATCTATATATGTATATATATGTTTGTTTGGGTATATGTATTCAAACAAAACATATTGATGGATTAGTGGCCACCCCCTGGCAACTTCTCCTTAATCTTATCCATCAGTCCTTTCTTCTCGTGTCCTTCCTCTCCTTCATATCCATAACCACCACCGCCTACGGTGGCAGTGGCAGCTGAAGTAGTCTTGTACTCATCGCCGCCGTGGTGATCACCGCCGGGTAGCTTGTCCTTGATCTTCTCAACCACGCCTTTCTTCTTCCTCCTTCCGCCCTCTCCATCATCCTCCGACTACACAATCGAATTATAACAGGCCGGCCAAACATCTTTAATCATAATTAAACCTTTTACAATTATACTAAATATCTCGCAATTTTTGAGTTTTAGGAGTCAAAAATATTTAAAGTTCGCAAATGTTTGATTCAAGAATAATAAAAACTACGCACATATTCAATTCATATATTCTCTTCGTCCCACAAAAAAAATTTACGTTTCTCTTTGACAATAGATTTAAGGAGATAGTCAGTCATTGATAATAATTTAATTTAAAATATAAGATTATTTTATAGAGAAGTTAGATAGTTAGTGATGAGGTTTTTGTCAATAATATTATTTTATCAAATGAATTTATCAATTTGAAAAATGAAAAAAAAAAATTGGGACATAAATCTAAGGAAAAATAAGAAATGTTTTGTTGGACGAAGGGCGGTAATCAATAGTTTCTAAGATAATATAATGCTTAATTAATTTTTTTGTAGTGATCATAGTTTAAATTATATTAAAAAAGTCGACGCTAGCTTGAAAGTAAGAAGATTGTGTGTGTCTCGTTTATGTCGTTACGTTTTGATCAGTTGATGTTATATTTAATAACGAAATATATTGTTAGAGCAAATCACAGATCAACTTAGTACTGATGCTGCAGTTAGTGATAATTATGTTTATTACTGATGGGGCAGAAACATTTACTACTGATGAAGTTGATGCTGGTGTTCTCTATAACTTAGTTACTACTGATCATACAAAGATTGAAGATACTACTGATCATTGTAGTTAATACTGACGATGATTCTGGACTTACTACTGATCACCAAGTTTACTACTGATGTTACTTATTTACTACTGGTGATTGGTTTTACGCGTTTATGGAACATATCAAGTCCGAGATCTTCGCAGAGATAGTTATAGAATGTAAATCAATGTATATCGTTTATAATTAGATGTAAATCGTATCCTAGAATAACTAGGGTAAATAGTTTAGCTTCAAGGACTATTATATATAGTTCCTTACGAATTGTAAACGTACGTGTGTATTGTTAACTCAATAATATACATTGAAGCTTTTTGTGAAACTGTGTTCTTAATATTTCTCATATTGTTCATACAGTTCATCGTTCTTAATACATTGATATAGTGTTGATCCGCTGCAACTTCTATTATCAAATAGATCTAAGGTGTTTATTAACTTGTTTATAGTTAATCCATCCTGACAAGTGGTATCAGAGCGTTTTGGTTCTAGATCTACTATTTGTTAAGAACAACAAAAAGTTTTAATCTTTAAAACACACACATTATTAATCATGACTGATAATAATGAAAGCACTCAGGCCAACAAAATTCCTATACTCACACCCAATAACTTTGGGATGTGGAAGAATCGTATTAAGCAATACATGCTTATTACAGATTATTCCATGTGGGAAGTCGTTTGTGAAGGAAACAAAACTGGTCAACTTCAAGCAAGTAGCTCTGCAACTGAGGCAGACAAACTTAAATGTGAGAAGGAGAAGAAAGATAAAGGCATCGAACTCAAAACTCTAAGCACTCTCTTACTGGCCATTCCTAATGATTATCAACATCTCTTTGTTGAATATGATGATGCAAAAATACTATGGGAAGCACTGGAGAAGAGATTTGTTGGGACAAAGAGCACCAAGAGGAATATGAAGTCTGTTCTCAAACAAGACTTTGAAAATTTCAAAGGAAAGCCCAATGAAACACTCACTCAAGTGTTTGACAGATTCAACAAACTAATTGGTGAACTCAACCAAGTTGGTGTAAAGATGGATCAAGAGGATGTCAACATGAAGTTTCTAAGGTCTCTTAGTGAAGAATGGGCCATGTACACAGTGGTGTACAGACAAAGAGATGCTTTAGAAGAAAAGGAGTTAGATGAACTCTATAATGATCTCAGAGTGTTTGAAACTGAGGTAAATCACAAAAACCCTTCTATTTCTTCTAACAATGCTGCTTTTGTGTCTAGTACAGGTCAAGGACAAGAAACCTCTGCAGGAAAGGCTGCAGATTCTGAGGATACTGCAAGAGAATCCTTCTTCACTAGTCATGTGCATACTGCATTAATTAGTGATGACTTGGAACAACTGAATCCAGATGATCTTGAGGAGATGGATCTTAAATGGCAGATGGCTATGCTGAGCCTAAGGACCAAAAGATTCCTAAAAAGAACTGGAAGGACAAGCCTCAATTTCAACAAAGGTGACAAAGCAGGATTTGACAAAACTAAAGTCAAGTGTTACAACTGTAACAACCTTGGTCACTTTGCAAAAGAATGTCCTCAACCAGACAAAAGATCAAAATCAACTGCTCTTGTGTCACAACAAGGACAAGGATATGACTGGAGCTTTCAAGCAGAAGAGCATGCTCAAAATCAAGCTCTCATGGCCTTTACTGACAACAAAACTGAGGTAAAATCTAAACCTTGTACTCCTGAATGTGCTAAAATTATTAAAAATCTAGAAAAAGAAAACAATAAATTAAATGAAGATTTAGCAAAAGCAATCAGAAGAAATCATGAGTTTGATGGGGTGATTGCTGATCAAGAACATCAAATAAAGGTGTACAAGATGATTGATCAACGGATCAAGGAAGAATTGCTTCAAGCTGTGGATGAGAAAGAGTTTTATGAAACAAAAAATAAAGAACTAACAAGTAAAATAGAAGAATGTCAGCTTGAAATTGAACAAAATAAATTAACAATTAAAAAGTTTGAAAGAAGCACTAAAATTCTTGATGAATTAACTAATAATCAAACTACAGAAAAGGTTGTTCATGGGGTGGGATATCATGCTGTACCACCTCCATATAAAATCATTCCACCTCTTAAAAACAGTTCAGAAAGAATCATTAATGAATTAAAAACTGAAAATCAAACTGAATCATCTAATGAAACATCTGAATCAAATAATTCTTCTGATGATGAACAATCAATTGAATTTACTATATCTCAAAGTGAATCACCAAAATCAATTGATACAAGTTTTCACACAGCTCAAAGTCCAAATGAATCTCCCAAATATAATGCAGATAATGTACCAAAAATTTTAACAAGGGGGAATGAAAGAAATAAAACACAACTCTTAGATCAAAGAATACCTGAAGGTGCTAAAAATAAGAAACTAAGATGTGTTATATGCAATAAAATGAACCATTTAGCAAAGGATTGTCACTACAATCCAATAAACTGCAAAGAGTTAAAAGAATTTAAAGTTCTTAAAGAAAATGCTAAAACTCAAAAGTTAAAAGTTACTACTGGTCATTCAGTAGTAAATAAAATCAAAAATCCAATTGTTGAAGATCCAAGATTTGGAAGAAGTAAACCAAGGTTTGTTCAAAACAGAAGAGCTGGAAGCCCAAAGTACAGCAATTACTTCAAAAATAATGGAAAATCCAATCAAAATAAACAATATTTTAAATTTTCCAACACCAGTAGAAACTCTAACAAATTTACTACTGGTGTTAACCCTAATTATAATGCTGTATGGTACCAGTACAAGAATACTACTGGTAATAACCCTAATTTCAAAAATACTACTGCTCCCAAAACAAATTTCAAAAACACTACTGGTGTTAACCCTAAAAACACTACTGGTCATTCTAAACATGGTAAGTACCCAAATACTACTGGTCCATCAGTAGTAAAGTATTCAAGAGCTAAAAACAATGGGTATAAACCAAGATCAGTAGGAAATTCTCACACCAGTAATAACTACAAAAGGACAGTAGTAAAACAAAATACCAGTAATAAACAAGTATGGGTACCAAAAGTCTTTAAAGTTAAATCCCCAAAAGCTCATTTCTCAAAGGATGAACCCAAGACATATAAAGCTTGGGTTCCCAAACTTAACTAATCCTTTACTCTCCTGTGCAGAGCATTCAGATCCCAGAAGAAGGTAGAACATGGCATATTGATAGTGGATGCTCAAGGCACATGACTGGAAATCTGCAAATTCTTAAAGATTTCAAGTCCTTTGATGGTGGATTTGTGGCTTTTGGTGAGAACCCAAAAGGAGGTAAGATCACAGGTAAAGGTACTGTTACAAATGGAAAGATTACCTTTGATGATGTATTTTATGTAGCTGAGCTAAAATACAATCTTGTCAGTGTGTCTCAAGTATGTGATAAGAAGAATAAAATTCTTTTCACAGACATTGAGTGCATCATTCTTTCTCCTGATTTTATATTAGATGAAAAATATGTTGTTTTAAGAACCCCAAGGAGAAACAATGTGTATTGCCTAGATATAGGGGGAGAACTCATTTCTTCAAATGAGGTCAACTGCTTTATATCCAAGGCAAACACCACTGAATCAGAACTTTGGCATAGAAGGATGTGTCACACAAATTTTAAAAACATGAACAATTTAGTAAAAAGAAATCTGGTCAATGGACTACCTCAAAAACAATTCATGTGTGATCATCACTGTGTTGCATGCCTAAAAGGTAAACAACACAAGACTTCTCATAAGTCCAAAACTGTGAACTCTATTTCTGTTCCTTTACAGCTCTTACATATGGACCTTTTTGGACCTACAAATGTAATGAGTATTGGAAAGAAACAATATTGTCTTGTTATTACTGATGACTTTTCCAGATATACATGGGTTTTCTTTCTCAGGACAAAGGATGAAACAAGTGAACTCATAAAGAACTTAATTGTCAAACTGGAAAACACATCTGATCAAAAAGTGAAAGCCATAAGATGTGATAATGGCACAGAATTTAAAAATGCTAACCTAATTAACTTTTGTGATCTTAAAGGTATTGACAGGCAATACAGCTCACCTAGAACTCCACAACAAAATGGTGTAGCTGAAAGAAGGAATAGAACCATCATTGAAGCAGCAAGATCAATGCTAGCAGACTCAAAATTACCAATCACTTTTTGGGCAGAAGCTGTTAATACTGCTTGTTATGTTCAGAACAGAGTATTAATAGTGAAGCCACATTTTAAAACACCATATGACCTTTTTAATAAAAGAAAACCTTCTATAAGTTTCTTAAAATCATTTGGTTGTCCTTGTACTATTCTGATTACAAGAGAACAAATTGGTAAGTTTGACTGCAAAGCTGATGATGGAATATTTGTGGGATACTCTACTCAAAGTAAATCATACAGAGTATTCAACAAAAGACTAAGGATAATTGAAGAAAGCATCAATGTATCCTTTAATGAAAATGTGCCTAATGAACAAGGAAATGGTCCAGATTGGCTATTTGACATAGACAATCTAACCAAATCCTTTAATACTAATATGAATTTCAATGCAGGTAATTCAAATTGTCTTAATCAAAAGGAAGGAACATCATCTGTTTATACTGGTCAAGAAAAGATGAGATACATAGTTGTTGATACTGCTCCCATAGTTAATACTGATGTCAGTAAGAACTCAAATATTGAAAGCAGTAGTAACTCTGAGAATGAGGTCAGTAGTAATTCCATTACTACTGGTACCAGTAATAGTACTGAAAATACTACTGGTCCCAACTATAACCTAGATTCTCAAGATACTACTGATACCAGTAACAACTTCAATACTACTGATCTCAATGAAGATGATAGCAGTAGTAACTCTGACCAAGATAATGATGAACCAAATACTAATGACAATGAAGGATCTCAAGAAGAACAACTACCTGAGGCAAATGAGTCCAACCTTGAAAATCAACTAGTGGTTGATAAAACTACAACAACAAGGACTCAAAAGAACCATCCATTAGACCTTGTTCTAAGTGATGTTAACTCACCACTTCAAACAAGAAGCAAATTAAACAAAAGTTTATCTGCAAATATGTGTAATATAAGCTTAATTGCTAATGAATGTATGTATGAATGCTTTCTGTCTCAGGATGAACCAAAGAAGATTCAACAAGCAATGAAGGACTCAAACTGGATTGAGGCAATGCAAGAAGAACTCCTTCAATTCAAGTTACAAGCTGTTTGGACACTTGTACCTCTACCCAAAGGAAAAAGAGCCATTGGAACAAGATGGATCTTTAGAAACAAGAAAGATGAAAGAGGGATAGTGATAAAGAATAAAGCCAGACTTGTAGCCCAAGGATACACTCAAGAAGAAGGTATAGACTATGACGAAGTATATGCTCCTGTTGCCAGAATTGAAGCAATAAGAATATTCCTAGCATATGCTTCATTCAAAAGGTTTAAAGTCTATCAAATGGATGTGAAGAGTGCTTTCCTGTATGGGAAGATTGAAGAAGAAGTTTATGTTTGCCAACCTCCAGGATTTGAAGATCCAAAACATGGTGATTATGTGTTTAAATTGGATAAAGCTCTATATGGCCTACATCAGGCACCAAGAGCATGGTATGACACATTATCATCATACCTATTGAAGAACAACTTTAAAAGAGGAGCCATTGATAAAACATTGTTTACAAAGAAAGTCAAAGATGATATACTACTGGTACAAATCTATGTAGATGATATCATCTTTGGTTCAACCAATGATACATTGTGCAAAGAATTTGAAGAGCTGATGCAAATTAAATTCAAGATGAGCTCCATGGGTCCAATGAACTTCTTCCTTGGACTCCAAGTCAGTCAAAGAACTGATGGTATTTTGATAAATCAATCAAAATATGTCAAAGACATCTTGGAAAAGTTTGACTTGAAAGACAGTAAAAGTGCTAGTACACCAATGGAAACACACAAACACCTACATCCTGATGTTGAGGGGGAGGATGTAGATGAACACTTATATAGATCAATGATAGGATCTTTGATGTACTTAACTGCATCAAGACCTGACATTATGTATAGTGTTTGTGTGTGTGCAAGATATCAAGCAAGACCCAAAGAACTACACTTGCAGGCTGTTAAAAGAATATTCAGATACTTGAAAGGCAAACCATCACTAGGTCTATGGTATCCACATGACTCACCCTTTGAACTAATAGCCTATACAGATAGTGACTATGGAGGTGAATGTCAAGATAGAAAGTCCACTACTGGTGGATGTCAATTCTTTGGATCAAGACTAGTGTCATGGCAATGTAAGAAGCAAACAAATGTATCAACATCTACTGCTGAAGCAGAATATGTAGCTGCATCTGCTTGCTGTGCTCAAGTTCTATGGATTCAAAATCAACTTCTAGACTTTGGTATCTCTATCCTTAAAACTCCCATTTTTATTGATAATCAAAGTGCTATTAGTATTGTGAATAATCCAGTAAAACATTCAAAAACTAAACACATTGAAATAAGATTTCACTTTATAAGAGATTGTAATGAAAAGAAATTAATCAAAGTAGTTAAAATCCATACTGATGATCAATTAGCTGATCTTTTTACAAAAGCATTTGATGTAGGAAGATTCAACTTCTTGGTTAGCAGTATTGGAATGATTTTAATAACTTAAAATCTCTCTTAAAATCATGTGTAAATTTAGTGTTATAAATTATTTTTAAGTGTTTTACTACTGGTATTGCTGTACTACTGGTGTGAAAGTGTATGCACAAAATACTACTGATAGTTCATTACTACTGGTGTATTTTAGGTTTACACGGATACTACTGGTAAGACAGTACTACTGGTATTCACATATACTACTGGTCTTGTGTGGTAATGGTTACTACTGATGTCTTTAATTACTACTGATGTCAAAATCCTTAGTCATTACTGATGTTAGTAGATACTACTGACGTTTTACTACTGATATCTTATTTACTACTGGTCTTTCATAAACACAATTACCAAACTAACCCCCATGAAAATAACCGTTATGTTATGATTCGAAGGCTATTTTCGTAGTTTTGCAGGTTTAATCGAAAGATATAAAAGGCGGCAGATGATTAATTTAGCATTATCTTCACTTCGATTCTCTAAACACCTCTCGATAAACCCTAGTTTACGATCAAAAACTCTTCATCACTAACAAAATTCTTGCAAAAACTCAAAAACAATGGCAACTTTACAAACTCTCGATGTGCAAACCGATCTCAAATACTCAGAATTTCACAATATGGTTGCATTTTTAAAGAATCCCGACGGAACAAAAGATTTCCGTCCAATCGTAAAATTCTTGAAAAATTCGTATATACAGTTTGCCTTAACTGTAAAGCCGAAGGCATATCAACAGCACTTGGTGGATTTCTGGACCAATGCTGAGCGAACAGAAGGAACCACTTCATCAATGATAAAATCGAAAGTAGATGGAAAGTACATCACTGTAACTGAACAATCAATCAGACATCATCTACAACTTCATGATGATTCAGGTATGTATACTCTTCCTAAGGAATACATTGCTGATACTTTAAATAAAATGGGGTATGAAGGCAGACTTAATATTGTAACTTTTCAAAAAGGCCTTCTATCCCCACAATGGAAATTTTTGGTTCATACCATTCAGCATTGTATTTCTCCTAAAAGAAGTACTTGGAATGAGTTTAACAAAGCAATAGCATCTGCTGTTGTATGTTTATGTACAGATCAAGTATTCAATTTTTCTAATATGATTTTTGATGGTATGTTGGGAAATCTTAGCTCTTCTAAATTTTTAATGTATCCCAGATTTCTACAACATATCATAAACTGTGAATTACAAAACTTGTCAACTCCTAAAAACATTTTTGTATTACCTGAGTTGAACAAGAAAGTTTTCTCAAATATGAGAAAACAATTTAAATTTTCAGGGAAGGAAACCCCTTTGTTTCCAAACATGATCAAAGATCAACCAAACATTGGAGAAGGTTCAACCATTGCTACAACCCAAGTTGAACCTCAACCCACTCCATCACCCCCACATACAGCCCAAACACCACCCCATATAGCCACTCAATCACCAACTCAAACAGAAGTCCTGAATGTGTCCCAGGAACTTGATATAAATCTGCAGAGTGCTACTCTTCACTCTGTAGAAGACCTACCAGACAAAACCAAAAATATATCCACAATCTATAAAAGAAAGAAATCTTTAAAGGACACCAGGGGACAAATCGAGTCACACCCCAGACTCAAAGAGTTGTCCTCCAAGGAGGAGAGAGGACATGAGGGGAGGGCTTTCACTACTGATGCCCCAAAGGTGGGTGCACAGGACAGTGAAAACATCATTAGGACCCAAACCTCGGCAACTTTGAGTGATGACTCATTTGAGGAGTTACTCAAAGGACCCCGGTGCCAAGAAACCACAAGGGGGGGCATCTCTGCTTCTTCTAGGAAGAAGAGAATGTCTAAAAGACCCAATGAATCACCAAGCAGTGATGAGGGCAGATCTGTGGAATTGATGGAAAGGAAGGAAAACCTTAAAACCAATGTACCTGTTAGTAAGCCCGATGATCTTGCTAGATGGAGTGAGGGCAGTATTAAAATCCAACAATTGACGGCTAAAGTGGATTCCTTGGAATCCACTGTACAAGATTGTCTTTATTACCAAACAAATCAAGGAAAAACTATGGCTGCTATGAAAAGAAATGTCAATATCATCAACAAAAGAATGAGACAATATGAACTTAGGCTTCATCAACAATCAAAGCTTATCAGAAAATTGAAAAAGAAGATTGATGATAGTGAGGCTCCTCCAGTTGAGCTCACTAAGGGGGAGAAGGATAACATACAGACAATGATTGATGAATCCATTGCAGCAGCAGCTTCCTCCCTCTTGAATTTAAAAGAAACAGAAGTTGATGAAGGCCCAGAGATGATGATTACAGAAGAAGAGCCAATTACTACTGCTCCTACTAAAGAACAAGCTGAAAAAGACATACCAGTAGTAACTCCTACTACTGATATAACAGCAGTAGTAAATGAAGAAAAGGCAGCAAACACTACTGATGACCTATCAGTAGTAATATCTGAAGACATACCAGTAGTAACTACCTTAGTTACTACTGATGACATTATTGAGCTGCCACCACTACTAGAGCCTACAGTGATACTTCCACCATCTCCAAAAAGAACAACAACAACACAAATGGTGGTAAAAGATATTGATGATGATATCAACTGGTTAGAAGTTGATGAATGCTCCCTGCCTCCACATCCTAAAATTCTTCCCATATCTCAGATACACTACTATGGTCCCAAATTTGTTATTGAATCTGAACCAAATATGAAGAAAGACAATTACATAGGAAAGGGAAAAGAAGTTGCTGATGAAGACCAACCCAACAGAGCACAAGGTCATGAAATTGTCAACAAAATCAATTATGCCAAATCAGCCAAACAGGATAGGTGGAAGGTAAAGAGAGCAAAATATTTAAAGAAGGTTGAAGTCTCTCTAGCAAATGAAAACAGAAGATTAGCAGAAAGGGCTAGAATATTGAGACAACCTTTCACAGAAATCAAATTGGCAGATATAGCAGATATATCAAAACTGCCACAATTTCAACAGAAGATCAAATCTAAACAAGTTGCTGAAACAAGAAAGGAATTACAAAGAAGAGAACTGAAAAATTTTAGGCAACTTGAACATGAAACAATAGACCTTCTTGAAGCACAAGTACAAGAATGCAAAGAGCAAAAGGCTGATATGCCAGAACAATTTGCAGAGAAAAAGAAAGAAATGATCACATTCTTAAAATCAAAAGGGTATAACACAAAGGCATTTGGAAGAATGAAGCTGATCAATTTAATTGAAAAGTACTGTGTAGAGAAGAAGAAGGATCTTACTGAGCAAGATATTAATGAGAAGTACACCACTAAACTTGAACAGATAGACTCCAAAGAAATGAAAGAAAGAAAAACAATATCTGGAGAATCATCTGGTGTATCCTCTCAAACATCAAAGAAAAGAAAGACAATTGCTTCAGAACTTGATCAACCAAATAAAAAATTACAAATGGTTCAAGTTCATGATCTCCCCATTGCTCCCCTACAAAATAATCCAATCATCAACTGGAGGTACATAGATGATATGATTGAGATTATAAGAGAAGATAAGGTCACTCAAAGATTCAGAGCTTGGAAACCTTTGGTCATGTCCCTAACCAGAAGTGACATTATTAAGATGTTGATCATTGGTAAACCAAGAATGACTAAGAAGAACTGGAAGAATTCAGCTGCAGGTTATCTTACTGAAATGATTGATGCTGCTTTCTATCCAGAAAATTATCCAGAGAAGTATACAGATTCAGAAAATGTTCAAGCTTGGAATGTGCTACCAACTGTCAACATGTACTTCTTTGAATATACAAGTAAGAAATGTGACTTATTCCTTTATGAGAAAGAGTATCCTCATTCTGAGAAGACTCTCTATCAACTATGGTGCATGAATTTTATTAAACCACATGATGCTGTGATGCTCCAAAACAAATTGAATGAATTTGTTAAAAGAATCAGCAAATATATCATTGCACAAAGGAATAAAAGGAACCAACAGACTTTAGAAGGTGATAAGAAAAGAGCAAAGTTGTTGGAAGAAAAGGAAAAGAAGAAGTAAATGAGAAACTTGATTGATTAAAAGATAATCAATAAGTTTAGGGGGAGATTGTTAGAGCAAATCACAGATCAACTTAGTACTGATGCTGCAGTTAGTGATAATTATGTTTATTACTGATGGGGCAGAAACATTTACTACTGATGAAGTTGATGCTGGTGTTCTCTATAACTTAGTTACTACTGATCATACAAAGATTGAAGATACTACTGATCATTGTAGTTAATACTGACGATGATTCTGGACTTACTACTGATCACCAAGTTTACTACTGATGTTACTTATTTACTACTGGTGATTGGTTTTACGCGTTTATGGAACATATCAAGTCCGAGATCTTCGCAGAGATAGTTATAGAATGTAAATCAATGTATATCGTTTATAATTAGATGTAAATCGTATCCTAGAATAACTAGGGTAAATAGTTTAGCTTCAAGGACTATTATATATAGTTCCTTACGAATTGTAAACGTACGTGTGTATTGTTAACTCAATAATATACATTGAAGCTTTTTGTGAAACTGTGTTCTTAATATTTCTCATATTGTTCATACAGTTCATCGTTCTTAATACATTGATATAGTGTTGATCCGCTGCAACTTCTATTATCAAATAGATCTAAGGTGTTTATTAACTTGTTTATAGTTAATCGATCCTGACATATATACCAAAAAATTAATATTATATAACATTAAGTCGTTATTTGTAACTTACTGAACTGGAACTGCCACTCCCAGTACGGTGGAGGATGCCACCACCGGTGCCACCATGTTTCCCTTCTTCATAGCCATGGCCAGTTCCCGTTCCGACGGTGGCTCCTGTACCTCCGATGCCATAACCTTCAGTTGTGGATTGGATGGTGGTTCCCGTAGCTCCGATGTGATCATGACCAGTACCGGTGGCGGAGTGAAGTGGGTTGTTGTGATCGGTCTGGCGACCCTCTTGCTTCATGTATTGTTGATCTCCTCCGTATTGTGCCATTTTTTCAAGAGTCTTAGAAAGTACGTAGAGATGAATGTAGAAACAGTTGATTAAAGAGTTGTTTATGTGAAAGTTGATGAGAAATGAGATGGGATTAGAGGGTGTTTAAATAGGGAGGAAATTAGTTAATGGGAAGATGGTACGTGGAGGATCGAAGATGCATGGGACGGAAACAACCGTACACGTGCGAGATCGTATCAACTGTGCCACGTTAACCTATGGAAGCTTCTAATAAAATATACACGGGAAGATCGACAAGTGTAAAACAATGTCGGCCGAGATTATGGAGTTGGTTTTCTCGATAAGGCTTTTTGGAATTTTGTATGACAACTTGACAACATTAATTTATGATAAAGATAATTTCATCTACAGTATAAGCTTTTTGGCCGGTTCTGTCCATATTTGAAAAGGCATTAACGGGTATGTTAACGATTTTCATTCAACTAAGTGATAACATTTTAATTCCGATTGCAAAATAAATATTTTTAATCCATCTATTTTCATCGTCCTATAGTCTATTTTCAAAATAAATGATCATTTCCAAATTTGACCGTTCCTAGATATTTGTGACGAAAATTAGTCAATAGATTTTTGTTTCCCGCCATGTGCCTTGAACAGCCCGAGTCGAGGTACCATATATTCTACATAAAACAAATAAAACATTTTAGGTACCCAATCATGTATGGGTCCAGAATGATTAGTGACAGATGTTTTATGCAGATTTATGTGATGATCAATTTAGAGCGTTGGGGAACTGCTAGGAGGCAGTTCGGATTTGATTACCCATTTGAGAGATTTTTCAGAGGATTGAATAATCCAATGAGGTTTTTCGTTTTTAATCCAGTTATATTTCACATGAGTATTCGTTCTAGCAGACGGTTTGTTGCCTTTTGAGGAGACCGATGGTTTTGGCTTTTGTGCAGAGTTTCCTCCAGAAGACTTGTGGCGAGAAGAAAGATGAGTGACAAAAATTTGTGGAGTTTTAGAAGATTTCTTCGGTTGTTTGAAAGTTTTCTTTTGAGCTTTTGATGGAAGCTTTGGATTTGACAATGTTTGTTTAGAGACTTCCCGATACACGAGGGAACGACGAGATGAAGATTTTTCAGATGTTAGTTTTAATGGACGTGTAACAGTAGATTTTTCTGATCGAGAGTTTATTGATTTGCAAGGATCTGGATAGCAAGTTGTGCAAGACTGAATGATTTCACGACGTTTACCAAGAACATCATGTCTTTTACCACAAGGAGTATCTATTTTAATAAAATATCGTTCATCGTTCTGAGAAATTGGTTTATCGGTCTTTTTATCAAAATAAATCTTTTTGCCATTTTTATCAGTTTTAATAATTAAATTTACACTATTAACAGCGTGATTAACTAGACGATAAATTATAGAATCATAAACAATGCCATAAGCTTCTTTTGGAGAAATAAACTGTCTAGAGTCATTACATTTATTTTGAACAGAAAAAGATGAAACTACAGACTTAGGTGGACTAGACTTCTTAAGTAGACTAGGCTTCTTAAGCATACTGGATCCAGTCTGAATAGACTTCTTTGACTGCGTTGCTTCATGGACTTCTTCCCTTCAGACTCTAATCTTCGATCTGCAAGATTCAAAATAGGTGGATTAGAGCTTCTCTTCAAGATGGTTTGAACTGGGTTTGTCGGCGCTGGCCCTAATAAAGAGGCTTTAGAATTTTGGAAAACAGTATTGTTCGTTTTAGTTTTTTATTCTAAAATGGTGTCCTCTAAATTATGTATTTTGTTTTGAAGTTTTTCTTTTTCTTATCAAAGGCCTTGTGAGTTTCATAAATTTCAGTTTCTAATTGGACAATTTTCTTTTCTAAAACTAATGAAGGAATATATAGCTTTGGCTCTTTGATTTGTTTTAAAATTTGGTTTTCAGGAATGGAGAATTCAGCAGGTGTAATGATTGGAAAGTAGTCATTGTGTTCAAATTTTGCTTTCTTCTTTTCGTATGTTGAGTTTAGGGCATCATAATTGAAGCTAATTTGAGCATATTCTTCCTTTTCCCGGTTGAACTTTTCAACTTCTGCTTCCTCATCTGGCATATGAAGGAAGCTTTGCCAGATTCCCAATTTCATGTAATCGTAGTTGTATAACGTTGGAAGAACATCTGTAGCTTCTTACAGAGGGCCGTTGTTTTCTGCTCCAAGACCCACTTTTGACTTGTACGATCTGAATTCTTTTGGCTCGTTGAATTTTATCGTTTTTTCAGTATGACCAGCTTTCACAATCATTTGTTCTAGTTTGGAGATGTGTTCATCAGCATTTTCTTTTCTGACAGTGAGATTGTGTATAGTTGCTGATTGTTCATCAATTTCCTTTTTAAAATTGGTTGTTATGTTTTTGATTTGTTCGTTCAATTTTTGAATTTCGATGTCAGCTGTCTTCAACTGTTCTTGGTAGTCTTTCATCTTGATGTCTGCGAACTTCATCCATTTTTGCTCTCGACTTAGTTGATTTGCCAAGTCATTTATCAGCTGCTTGGAGTCATCTTTATTACTTGACACCGTCTTCATGTTTTTCAGATTCGAAATTTCAAGGTTTTTTGTATTAATGATGTGATTTAGACGATTGACCTCATTGGTGTGAGCAAGATGAAATGATGAAAACTGTTGTTGTAACTCTTGTGTTTTTTGATTTGAAAGGTTATTTTGATTGACTTGAGGAACAAGAATTTCAAGTTGACGACGAAAGGTTAAATTTTCTGCCTTTAATTTTGAGATTTGTGTATTTGATTCATTGGTTGTATTTACTTGTTTTTGTAGACTATTTTGTAATTCAGAAATTTAAAATTTATAAGCAGATTTTGATGTAGTCAACTGATCTTGTAATTCCTTGTTTACTTGAGTTATTCGAAGAGAGCATTGACTTAAATCACTTAAATTATTTAAAAGTTGTTCCTTTTCGGATTCTAAAGAAGTAATTTGTTTTGTCAGTTATGATTTCTCATCAATTTTAAGAAAAAGTTTTTCATTAAACAAAGAATTCTCTGATTCATCAGTGTCTGAGTCAGTTAATAAAGAGTCAAAAGAAGAAGAATGTACCTCATTTTCATCATTCTCAGGTATGCCAAGCTTTGCTCTTAGTTCGTTTGATCTGGCCATAAGAGCCAGGCTGGCGGTGCATTCCTCTTCCTCTTGATCATCTGATTCTTCCAAACACTGTAGGTCCTCAGCCAGTAGGACCTTGCCATTTTCAACTTGCTTAGCCATGAGCATTTTCCTTTTGAAGTATTCCGAGTCTTTCACCTTAGGCTTCTGGCATTCTTTAGCAAAGTTACCCGTCATACCACAGTTGTAACATTTCTTAGGTGGCTCAATGGAGGAAGATGAGGATTTGTTGTTTGGGGTTTGAGAAGAGGAATTGAATTTGAAATTTGAGGATGATCTGAGGTTGTTGTTGGTTGCTTTTTATAATACTTGTTATTATAGCTTGAAATAAGAGCCAAGGCTTGACGAACCGAATCGATTTCATCTTTTGTCCCTGTAGGGATCAGGGTCTCTGGTTCTTCATTTACCACTTCTTTTGATTGTGCTGTAACCATTGCATCATTGATACCCTTGTTGAGAGCAAGGTTTTGTTTGGCCAACATTGCAAGCGTGTCAGCAGTATCTTGCCTAGTTTTGGCGATTCCTCTCACCATAGGCTCGTTTTGATGTAGGTACTCATATAATTCATGAATATCTATGGAGCTTAAGTCCTTGTGCTGCATCGCACTGTTGCCAAACATCTCCCACTCCGGTAGTAGGGATTGGATAAATTTTATGTTAATTTCAAGTTTCTCTTTGATGAGTTTGTGCTTTCGGAGATCATTGAGCATGTTGCAGAATCTGAGGTAGGTTTGCTCCAATTCTTCTCCCGGGGTAGCTTTGAATTGACCGTAGGTGTTTAGGGTTGATACCATCTTCACTTTGTTACCCAGGTTGGTACCCTCCATTTGCTTTTGGATCTCATCCCAAAGCTCTTTACCCGTGCCGAAGCTATCAAGGCTGCTGTAGATTTCATTCGTGATGCCCTGTAGCATGTAGGAGTGTGCGTACACATCAGTCGTAGCCCTATCCTTTTGCTCTTGGGTGTATTCCGCTGGGGGAATTTCGATTACACCTCCAGGTAATGCTGGTTCAGAGTTTGGGGCTGCTTCCAATGCACGATAGAACGTAGCGGGTCCGGTTGTAAGGGAGTCAAGGATATCTGGACCGGCATGTTGGCTCGGGATGAAATGGAGAAACCGTTTCTTCCATTGACCGTATTCTCCTCGGTAGAGAACAGGTGGTTTTGTGTCTGATCCAATGGACAAGGCGTCCTTGGAAGTCATTTCTTAGTGGTAAGAAAAACGACCGAACAAAAATTAAGTGTGTGAGAAAAGAGTTCGGGCCGAAGACTTGTAAGAGTTCGGGCCGAAGATTAACTAGAAGTTCGGGTCGAAGACTTGGAAATGTTCGGGCCGAAGATTGTGTAGACGTTCGGGCCGAAGATTGAGCAGAAGTTTGGGTCGAAGACTTGGAAGTGTTCGGGCCGAAGATTAAGTAGAAGTTCCGGCCGAAGATTAAGTAGAAGTTCGGGCCGAAGATTGACCAGTGTTCGGGCCGAAGATTTGGGTTAAGTTCGGGCCGAAGATTAGGGTTAAGTTCGGGCCGAACTTGTTACTGTTCTCGGGCCGAGAACCCGAGAACAGTTGCGTCGTTCTTGAGCAGAACAGCTCTGAACAACTATGTATTACCACTAATTTGATCCTAAAACGCTCGTTTCTTAACCAAATCGTTTGATTCTTTTTGCAAAATGACCCAAAACCTTTTTCTTTCAATCCATTACAACAATTTTAACCAAAAACAACCTAGATCTAATCGGAAATTTGAATTTTGAAGGTTTTTTGAAGCTTTAATGGTTTTTACTAAAAATTCAAATTCTTTTTCAGAATGGATTGGATTCGATCCTAACTTGATTCTAAGCTTAATCTATTAACAAAATGAAATGAATAAAGAAACGTGACAAATATGACTTATTATATTTGAGAATGGGTCGAAAACCCATGTATCTCATGAGACTATTTTGTCTCACGTACTACTTTGATTATGGCTATGTACTCAGGTTCGAGATTGAAGGTTAAGAAGGCCGCGATAGAATTGGCCTAGAGATGTTTAGCTCGGGAGCCTATAGGTAGATCCCGTTATCCTATGGTTATGATATTCTTTTTATAACACCGAATTTTATAACTCTGATAAATGTTTTAAGGTTTTTGTTAAACCGTATTTTGAGATATTGGACTTTATAATATTTTTATGTAAAAATATTTTTTAAAAGATTAGTTTTTAAAATTGAGGTGTTACAACTTTGTATCATAGCTATAGTTTAAGTGAATTAGGTAGGTTTGGTCTCCCTAGTCTTAAGCTATGCTAGTAGAACCATATGTTTCCATTGATGTCCATGATTAGTCTTTTAAGACCGTAAAGTATAAAGTATAATAGGGTTGATCCCTAAGGGAAATGTCATGTTTTGATCCTTATGCGTCGTATTCGACTGTTGAGTCGATTGTTCGAATATTGGTTGTTGAATATATTGGTATAACAAAAAGGTGAACACGAGAAGAGGTTGTGCTCCTCTAAGTCAAGAAGAGAAATTATAATTGAGTTTCGTCATGTCGCGGTGATGATGGAGAGAGTTCTGGTTTAGATGTAACCCGACCCAGGTAACTTTGAAAATAATCCGAAATCTGTTTAATCAAATGAAAGAAGTAGTGAATAAAGATACGAGCCGGATCGTGGATGACTGGACGAATGAGGATAGGCGGGATGATTCTAACAACCGTAAGAAGAATAGGTCTTCGAGTAGCAAGGTTGGTGCTGAGAAGTCCTCGACGGAAGAGGGTAGTGATTCTGAATTGGAAGAAAGGGAAGGATGTCCGTTCGAGACATTCATGGCGTGTAAGCCCGATGCGTATTTGGGAAGTTCTGAGCCGAAGGTGATGATTCGGTGGATTTGTGAAACTGAGCAAGTGTTAGGGAGTAGCAAGTGTTGGAGGAAGATATGGTGACTTTTGCACCTCGGTTATTAAAGTACGAGACGTCGTAGTGGAAGAATGTGATGTACGAAAGTTTGGAAAGAGGATATGGTACTAGGTGTCGTGGAAGGAGTTCACGAATAGATTGATAGGGAAGTTTTGTCCCGAAAGAGTACTTGGAAGAATTTCTAGGAGAATTTATTGCTAGGAATGTGGAGAAGGTAATTCAACGAAAGACCCATGAAGCGTCGTCAAGTGGAGAAAAAGAGGAAGTTCGATAGTAGCTTGGAGTCAACAAAGAAAGAGAATCTCACTCAAAGTTCGTGAAATCATAGTGATGTTGGAAGGTGCAAAAGTGGGGCAAGCGTTCCTCAGTTATGAAATTGATGTTATGTGGTTCATTTGCTTAATTGTCGCACGATTTAGTGCTCAAGTGAATGGTCTATAGAATTATAGAGGGATCGTTTGATATGGATCTGTATTTGGGAGATAATTTCCCCGGTTCGTTATGTAAATAGGGATGTTATAGTTGGATGAGTTGGCGTTCAGTGACGCTAGAAGCAAGGATATAAAGTATTATGCTGTCATGGAATATCGAAAGATGAATCGCGAGATTAATGAATATTTCAATGAAATGATGATAGCATGTGCATGTACTAAGACTTAGTGAGGAAAGTATATTTGGATGGGAAACCATAGAAGGGAAACTTCAAAAGTAAAATGGTAACACTTTGCTAGGAAAAAAGATAAGTGATGTGGTATTATCATGTAATAATGGTAAAGAAAGAATGATCAAAGGTATAATGAGGTCTAAAAAAACTCGTAAATGGAAAATATGCTGGAAAGAATAAGCATCGGGAATGATAAAATTTAGTAATCGAAAATGGTTGAGTAAAGGTTGACAATTAGTCATGACAAAAGTTTGTATCATGGATGATGGATTTGATGCTAAGGGTAAAAGGATAATTAATGGTAAAATGTCATCGAAATGGTATGCTAAGTCAAGGGTAGCAATTAATTATTGGAAAAAGGACATAGAAAAAAATGTGATAGCTTATGTTTAGATTATGGATCGGAGTCAATTGGTTGACTTGAGTTGACCGGGTGATTCGGTAAAAATGTGGATAATTGAAAGTGATGGTGGTTACCTAAGTGGTGAAAGAAAGATTGGAAAATTTGATGATGTGAAATTGAATCGACTAAAGACGATTGATAAATGAGTAGATTGGTGGAAAGCACTAGAAATGATTATGTGTATATCATGTGGTATAAAGGTATAAGTGGGAGTAATGGTATATGAAAGGCATATGATTTTAGGAAGATAATATTATGTGAAATGTGGAGAGTTGTAAGTCGAATAAAGAATACGATTAATTATGAAAGAAAATGATAACATGATGATAAGAGAATGTGTTAAAATGTATGATGAATAGATATACGACTAGATGTGTAAGAAAGTGTTAAAGTTATGTGATGCATACTAGTATGGTATGCAAGATAGAATGGGAAAGATTGGATCTCATTCGGTCGGAGGCTTTCCGATTAATGAGTTTTGATGAGTCACTTTGGATTGGAGGCTTTCCGATCATTGTGACAGTTTGGATCTTGATGGATTGGAGGCTTTCCGATCATCTTGATTTGATAGTTAAAGTATGATGAGATGTGTCAGTATTATGATGTTTATATCTGTCGTATGTAGGACCGTATGGATAATTATTGATATAATTTCATGGCAAATGAGAACTTGGGTTGAAAACACGGGTCGTGTTTAAGTATAGGTAGGTGTAGGATATGCCTACAAGTATATAAATTATGGAAAGAGATGCTTATATGAAGCAAAGTTTAATGGTAGCCGATGAGTGGAGAAAATCGGATGATAAGCGGTTAGGTCACAATTTGATGTGAATGAGGCTCTAAAGCCGGTAATCGAGAATTGCAAGTGTGGTATGAAAATATTTGAAAGAAATTGTAATGGTATAAGTATTTGAATGGGAATCAAAAAGAGATAGAGATGGGTTTTTCTCTAGATGGAAAATGTTAATCGGTTGTGGAAATTGAAACCGAGGAAAAAGGAGACAATTGAGAAAGGAAATGTAGATATCGAAATCGGAAAACGAAAGGCTTGAGAAGTGATGACTCACTAGTAAAGAGTATATGAATTTTGCAAAGTAAATTTGATTTTATTCATAAGTCAATGTTAGTCAACTAGTGGATTGTTGACTTTGGTCGAATTGGGTTTTGACTTTCGTTTAAAATGGTTAGACGAGGATAAGAACATAATATATCACCTATTGTGTGTATGATAGTGGTTAATTGATTAATGGAAATAATTATAGTCGGATGGTGCGACTTTGACCGTTGGGTGTTTCGAGTTGAATTTGGAAATCGACTTTGACCGTTGGGTGTTTCGAGTTGAATTTGGAAATCGACTTTGACCGTTGGGTGTTTCGAGTTGAATTTGGAAATCGAGTATGACTGTTGATGAACCATGAATGTAAGGTCAATTGTAAAGGAAAGGATGAATAATGGGACCCTTAGTGAGTAAGGAAATTATCAAAGTATGGTTGACTTTGTGCTTAAGTCAAAGATTGGACAATGCTGACAACTTGGTCAAAGTTAGGCGTTGACTATCGTTTTGATTAAAGTGCTAATAGTAATGATTGGGTCATATCGATCCTAAGTGGATAAAAGGATTCGTTAAATGATTGAAAGTGTTATGGTCAAATTGTGAAATTTTGACCCGTTCGGCTATTAGGAACTCAAGTTTGATTTTTGACCCGTTTGGGTATAACGGGGTCAAGTAGGCGTTTAAATGCATAAGTACTATTGAATCATAATTGGAAGCGGAATGGGGATTGGAAATCCTTGAGTTGATTCCGAGGACGGAATCCTTGAGTTGAGTTGAGGGCTGGGTTGATGTGGCCTTGGCCGATAGGCTACGATTAGAATTTTCCGGTGGCCAGTCATGATTGGTGGAGATTGGTGTTGACATGGATACATGCAACACAATTTTTAATGAAAGATAATATCATTGTGTGATTGTATGGCTGGGTTGATACTTGCTTCATAACCATAGAAAGAGAGTGATTTCAAATCTATTTTGGAAGTGGACCTATAATAATTATGTGCGATTTGAACATGTTTATTGTGACATTTTTCTTACAGGTTGTGACACTTTTTATTCTTTTATTACAGATTTGATGAAAGTCATGTTTGACTTGCTCATTCTTGTCCTTCTTTTTTTATTAATTTTTGTGTAGAAATTCTTTTTATGTCATTATAGATAAAATTTTAGAATTAGGGTCTTGTACATACTATAGACACAGAATTCTCATCTTCTCTCATATCTTTTATTTCTGGAAACCACACACCACACAATTTTCATCAACCCCACACCATTTTCATCGACCCGTATGGGTGGCAATCAGGTCGGGTTTAGGTTAGCGGGTTCAAGTTGACTGGAAGCAGTCAAACCAAACCTGACCTAGTTAAAGTTTGGGGTTTAGAAAAACGAACTCAAAAAATGGTAACTCAGACCCAACCCATCTGACTTGTATAATTTAACAGGTTGGTGAGTCAAATGGGTAAAACCAGGTTAACATGTCAGAAATAAAAAATAAACCAAAATACGATGGTAATCGTGAGGAGTTGAAATGTTAAATAGAGATGCATAGATGTTTTAGGCGTGTGTTAGGAGATTGTATAATATTTACATCTTTAAAAAAAACTTTATAAAACTAAATGGGTTGGCGGATTGACTCGTTTATGCATAAGCAAACCCGCCCCGCCCCGATATATAAATGGGTTGAATGTGTCGATCTGTTTTTGACACGTGCTTATTTAGGCTCAACCAATACCTGGTTATTTCTGTATCGGGTACTGCCACCTCTATCCAGTCGTGCCACTACCTTCCAACACCGTCATGGCTGTCAACACCACACCACCATCGAACCCCTAACACTATTAATCATTCCTACGACCAGCCAAACGCTAACTATCGCTCATAAGATCATTGTGACCCGAAACCTCGGTATCACTATATTGATTCAAGTTATATATGTGAGTCGCATTATAATTACTTTGTGTATAAATTTAACAATGCTAAAATGACATAGTAATGTCTACTTTATGGCATTTTACACAAACTATAATATTCATTAAACTTCACATAATGGTAGAAGTGGAAGTGGGTTCCTCCCATCGGTTCATGTTAACCATTACCATTTGGCATGTAGCCTAGTTGGTAAGGATATGGGGAGACTTGCAATATTTGTTGACAAATAACGCAATCTTGTGGCAAATGCATATCATAAGGATGGATCATATGAACTTTCTCTTCGGGTTTCTTTACTTCTGGTTTTTTCTCAACCAACTTATTTGTCTCTAGGTGTTTATAAGTTTTGAATAATGCAATTAGTTTTTTTTCCTTCACTTCCATTTTCATTTGCATATCACTTTCTCCATATTTATCCAGGATTGATAAATGCAAAAGTGATCCCAATAAGAGCTGACCAAAATTTTTTCTTTTTAGTACCATGGTGAAGGTAGTTCAAAATTTGAAGTATTGAATTACATAGCTGTATCATGATTTATAACTAGTCAACCAGATTGATAAAAACATTAAAACTTAACGAAAATTAACATAATATTCAAAAGGTTGATATAAGAAGTATAATTATATGAATCAATAAAACATATTTTTATATAAGTTAGAGATTCCGTCACTAGAATCATGTTATTCATAAGAATAAATTAAGTCCCATAACTATCACACATTTTTTATATCAATAATTCCATTCTCTTCGATTCCTTCCTTCTTTACACCCTCTTTTCCAACCAATTCCTCTTTCTCCTTTGCAGCCAATTCTTCGTCTTCTTTCTCCTTTGCAGCCAATTCTTCTTCCTCTTTCTCCTTGGCTTTCGCATTCTCATTCTCGGTCCTCTTCACACCGAAAAACTCGACAAGACCACCGAGAGCAACGTCCGGATCATCGTCCTTGAGTAGTTGCTCCGCTACTTCAGCCGGCGTAATCTCCACCTCGCGTATCAAATCCTCGATTTCCTCAAAAAGATCGTGTTTAGTAACACCAAGATAGTTAGATGCTAGCAACCGGAACCCGCTAGGAGTACAATACGACATGTTGATGTGCACATCCATACGACCCGGGCGCATGAGCGCCGGGTCAAGTTTGTCTTTCCGGTTTGTGGTGAATATAATGATTCTTTCATCACCACAACTTGACCATAATCCATCAATAAAGTTAAGGAACCCTGACAATGTAACCCTCGGGTTTTCTTCTTGCATACCTCGCCGCCGATTTTCTCGAGCTATGGCTTTAGCGATTTCCTTGTCGGCCCGATCATGTAACTCCATTGAGCAATCAATGTCCTCCACTACCAATATTGACCGGTTCGCCGTCGCCACCAACAACCTCCGCAACTCCGAGTTTGACCGAATATCGGTCAACTCCAAATCATAAATATCAAAATTCAAATAATTCGCCATAGCAGCGATCAAACTCGATTTCCCGGTTCCCGGGGGACCGTACAAAAGATAACCTCTCTTCCACGCCTTTCCAACTTTCCGATAATACTCTCTCCTTTGAACAAATCTGTCCAAATCCTTCATCACCATTTCCTTAACATTTGCATCCATTGCCAGCGTGGCAAAGTTGGCCGGATGGTCTAAATTCACCGCCGTCCATGCGGTCGGGTGGCTCGAATACACCACTTTCGTATCGACCGTGAATAGCTTCACGGTTTTCTCCTCTTGTTTCCTTGTTTTGGAGTCATTGAGTACAAACGGTAAATACTCGTTTAACGCGAGGTCTTTGTGTTTGCGGTGAAACGTGAGTTCTAACGATCGTTGATCGGATTTCGAAGATCCGCTCATATCGTCGTGATTATAATATTCTCGTGTTGGAGTCTTCTTAGAAACCGAAGACCACTTGAACTTGACTCCATTGTACACATCGGTGAACTCCTCGTTGATTTCCATGGCTACGTTGATGTTTTTCTCGCTCGGGTTTTTGGTGATCTTGAGACGGTGGATTTCAGGCGAGATTCTGGCAGCAAGGTAGAGTTGCGTAGCGTTATAAATTTCGTTTTCACGAAATCCATCGGATTCGTAGATAACCAAGGTTAATTGTCTGGATAATTTGTTGATGAAATTACGAAGGCCAAAATAGAAGTAGTCTTGGAACTCAGGTGGCAGGTAATCGCGGGAAACACTGCGAACCACCATGGCTGCCGCCGCGACGGATCCTATGGTGGAAACGACTGTCTTTGCCATCATGATTTTGGATTCATTTGATGATGACATTTTGAGAATGGAGGGCTAGGATTTAGTCAGGGAGATGGAAGAATGGTTGGTATTGTTTGTAGATTTGTAGATTGTCAGGATCGATTAACTATAGACAAGTTAATAAACACCTTAGATCTAATTGATGATAGAAGTTGCAGCGGATCAACACTATATCAATAATTAAAAACAATGAACTGTATGAACAATATGCAAGAATATTAAGAACACAGTTTCACAAAAAACTTCAATGTATATTATTGAGTTAACAATACACACGTACGTTTACAATTCGTAAGGAACATACTTATAGTAGTCCTTGAAGCTAAACTATTTACCCTAGTTATTCTAGGATTTGATTTACATCGAATTATAAAAGATATACATTTAATTACATTCTATAACTATCTCTACGAAGATCTCGGACTTGATATCTTCCAAAAACGCGTATCAGTAGTAACTGCAATCACCAGTAGTAAATAAGTACCATCAGTAGTAAACTTGGTGATCAGTAGTAAGTCCATAATCAACGTCAGTAGTAACTACAATGATCAGTAGTATCTTCAATCTTCTCATGATCAGTAGTAACTAAGTTATAGTATACACCAGCATCAACTTCATCAGTAGTAAATGTTTCTGCCCCATCAGTACTAAGTATGTCAGTACTAACTGCAGCATCAGTAATAAGTTGATCTGTGTTTTGCTCCAACAATCTCCCCCTAAACTTATTGATCATCTTTTAATCAATCAAGTTTCTTTTGTTCCTCTTGTTCTTTTCTTCTTCTCTCAAGAGTTCTTTGATTCTGTTGAAGCCTTTGTTCAATAATATATCTGCTGTTCCTCTTTGTAAAATAATTCAATTTATTTTGGAACATAACAGCATCATAGGGTTTCATCAAAGTGTTTATGAATATCTGATACATTGTCTTCTCAGAATGTGGATATTCTTTCTCATATAAGTACAATTCACACACTTTGCCTGATTTCTCAAAGAAGTACATATTTGCAGTAGGAATGACATTCCAAGCATATACATTACCTGGATTTGTAAATTGTTCTGGATAATTATCTGGATAAAATGCAGCATCAATCATCTTTGTTAAATATCCAGCTCCAGATTCTTTCCATGATTTCTTTGTCATTCTTGGTTTCCCAATAATCAAAAGTTTGATTACATCACTTCTTGAACATGATCTGATTAAGGGTAACCATCCAGTGAATCTTTGTACTACTTTGTCTTCCCTTATGACTTCTATGACATTCTTCTGCATCACTCTCCAGTTAAGAATTGGATTGTTCTGTAGAGGAGCAACTGGCATTTCAAGAACAGGTATAATTTGTTGTTTTGATTTCTTCTTGGAGCTTTGTTCTTGATCAACAGATTTTCTTTTTAGTGATTGGGGAGTTGAAGTATTACCAACAGTTGAAACACTACCAGCTTTGAGCAAATTTAAGCTGATTGGGATTAAAGTTTTGGCTTTGGCTTTCTTTGATTCTTCAGCTTCTTGTTCAGCCAGGTCTTTCTTCTTTTCAGTGCAGTATTTTTCAATAATAGTTACCATCTTCATTCTTCCAAAAGATTTTGCACTGTGACCTCTTGTCTTCAGAAAGTCTATCATAAGAGACTTTTGTTCAAATATATCATCAGGTAACTCACCTTTTGTTCTTTTGCATTCTGCTACAAGCTCCTCAAGACAGTTTAGATGTTCTTCTTCTACTTTTCTAAGCCTTTTGAATTCTGCTTCTTGGCCTTCTATCTGAACATCTTTAATTTGAACAGGTGCTTGAACAGGCATTTCTCTTTGATTCTTCTTTTGTTCAAGAGCTTGATACTTAGCTACCTTCTCCCAAAATCTCTTATTCTTCACCTTCCATTTGTCTTGTTTATCAGCTCTAACAAGATTTATCTTGTTTACCATGTAATGACCAAGAGCTCTGTTAGGGTAATCTTCATCATATATTTCTTTACCCTTTCCAATGTGTGCTGAAGGTGGAGGTGGAATATATTTCATGTCTGGCACTCCACTTATTATAACAGAGGGAGAAAATGATCTAAGTTCATCTTGTTGAAGTATTTTTGGATGTGGAGGAAGTGAGCATTCATCAACCTCAAACCAATTCACATTATCATCAATGTCAGGTATGATAAGTGGTTGATCAGGTGTTGGTGGTTTGGTAATGATGACATGTCTCTCTCTTTCAATAAGCTCTGGAAAATGTAGTTCTTCCTCTTCAGTAGTAACTAGAGTAGTTACTACTGGTGTTACTTCAGGAGTTACTACTGATAGGGCATCAGTAGTATTTGCTGCTATTAATTCCTTTTCTTCATTTACTACTGCTATAATATCAGTAGTAGAGGTTACTACTGGTATTTCCTTTTCAACTTGTTCTTCTATTGTAGCAGTAGTAATAGGCTCTTCTTCTGTCACCATTATCTCTGGGCCTTCATCAACATTTGTTTCTTTTAAATTTAAAAGGGAGGATGCTGCTGCTGCTATAGATTCATCAATCATTGTCTGTATATTATCCTTCTCCCCCTTAGTGAGCTCAACTGGTGGAGCCTCACTATCATCAATCCTTTTCTTCAATTGTCTGATGATTTTGGCTTGTTGATAAAGCCTGTGCTCATATAATCTCATTCTTCTGTTGATGGTGTTGACATGCCTTTTCATTGCAGCCATGGTTTTCCCTTGGTTAGTTAAGTATATATGGCAATTTTGTACAGTGGATTCAAGAGAATCCACTTTATCCGTCAATTGAGTGATTTTAATACTGCCCTCACTCCATCTAGCAAGATCATCGGGTTTACTAACAGGTACATTGGTTTTAAGGTTTTCCTTCCTTTCCATCAATTCCACAGATCTGCCCTCATCACTGCTTGGTGATTCATTGGGTCTTTTAGACATTCTCTTCTTCCTAGAAGAAGCAGAGATGCCCCCCCTTGTGGTTTCTTGGCACCGGGGTCCTTTGAGTAATTCCTCAAAAGAGTCATCACTCAAAGTTGCCGAGGTTTGGGTCCTAATGATGTTTTCACTGTCCTGTGCACCCACCTTTGGGGCATCAGTAGTGAAAGCCCTCCCCTCATGTCCTCTCTCCTCCTTGGAGGACAACTCTTTGAGCCTGGGGTGTGACTCGATTTGTCCCCTGGTGTCCTTTGAAGAAAGTTTCTTTCTTTTATAAATTGTGGAAATGGTTTTGGTTTTGTCTGGTAGGTCTTCCACAGAGTGAAGAGTAGCACTCTGCAGATTTATATCAAGTTCCTGGGACACATTCAGGACTTCTGTTTGGGTTGGTGATTGAGTGGCTATTTGGATTGGTGTTTGGGCTGTATTTGGGGGTGATGGAGTGGGTTGAGGTTCAACTTGGGTTGTAGCAATGGTTGAACCCTCTCCAATATTGGGTTGATCTTTGATCATGTTAGGAAACAGAGGGGTTTCCTTGCCCGAAAATTTAAATTGTTTTCTCATATTTGAGAAAACTTTCTTGTTCAACTCAGGTAATATAAAAATGTTTTTAGGAGTTGACAAGTTTTGTAATTCACAGTTTATGATATGTTGTAGAAATCTGGGATACATTAAAAATTTAGAAGAACTAAGATTTCCCAACATACCATCAAATATCATGTATGAAAAATTAAATACTTGGTCTGTGCATAAACAGACAACAGCAGAGGCTATTGCCTTATTAAACTCATTCCAAGTACTTCTTTTAGGAGAAATACAATGCTGAATGGTATGTATTAAAAATTTCCATTGTGGGGAGAGCAGACCCTTTTGAAAAGTAACTATATTCAGTCTGCCCTCATATCCCATTTTATTCAAAATTTCAGCAATGTATTCCTTAGGAAGAGTAGACATACCTGAATCATCGTGTAATTGTAGATGGTGTCTGATTGATTGTTCTGTTACTGTGATGTGCTTTCCATCTACTTTAGATTTTATCATTGAGGATGTTGTTCCTTCTGTTCGCTCAGCATTGGTCCAGAAATCCACCAAGTGCTGTTGATATGATTTTGGTTTTACAGTTAAGGCAAGCTGTATATATGAATTTCTCAAAAATTTTACGATCGGACGGAAATCTTTTGTTCCGTCGGGATTCTTTAAGAATGCAACCATATTGTGAAATTCTGAGTATTTGAGATCGGTTTGCACATCGAGAGCTTGTAAGGTTGCCATTGTTGTTGAGTTTTTGCAAGAATTTTGTTACTGGTGAAGGGTTTTTGATCGTAAACTAGGGTTTATCGAGAGGTGTTTAGAGAATCGAAGTGAAGATAATGCTAAATTAATCGTCTGCCGCCTTTTATATCTTTCGATTAAACCTGCAAAACTACGAAAATAGCCTTCGAATCATAACATAACGGTTATTTTCATGGGGGTTAGTTTGGTAATTGTGTTTATGAAAGACCAGTAGTAAATAAGATATCAGTAGTAAAACGTCAGTAGTATCTACTAACATCAGTAATGACTAAGGATTTTGACATCAGTAGTAACTATAGACATCAGTAGTAACCATTAACACACAAGACCAGTAGTATATGTGAATACCAGTAGTACTGACTTACCAGTAGTATTTGTGTAAACCTAAAATACACCAGTAGTAATGAACTATCAGTAGTATTTTGTGCATACACTTTCATACCAGTAGTACAGCAATACCAGTAGTAAAACACTTAAGAAAATAATATTTTACAACACTAATTTTACACATGATTTTAAGTGAGATTTTAAGTTATTAAAATCATTCCAATACTGCTAACCAAGAAGTTGAATCTTCCTACATCAAATGCTTTTGTAAAAAGATCTGCTAATTGATCATCAGTATGGATTTTAACTACTTTGATTAATTTCTTTTCATTACAATCTCTTATAAAGTGAAATCTTATTTCAATGTGTTTAGTTTTTGAATGTTTTACTGGATTATTCACAATACTAATAGCACTTTGATTATCAATAAAAATAGGAGTTTTAAGAATGGAGATACCAAAGTCTAGAAGCTGATTTTGAATCCATAGAACTTGAGCACAGCAAGCAGATGCAGCTACATATTCTGCTTCAGCAGTAGATGTTGATACATTTGTTTGCTTCTTACATTGCCATGACACTAGTCTTGATCCAAAGAATTGACATCCACCAGTAGTGGACTTTCTATCTTGACATTCACCTCCATAATCACTGTCTGTGTAGGCTATGAGTTCAAATGGTGAATCATGAGGATACCATAGACCTAGTGATGGTTTGCCTTTCAAGTATCTGAATATTCTTTTAACAGCCTGCAAGTGTAGTTCTTTGGGTCTTGCTTGATATCTTGCACACACACAAACACTATACATAATGTCAGGTCTTGATGCAGTTAAGTACATCAAAGAGCCTATCATTGATCTATATAAGTGTTCATCTACATCCTCCCCCTCAACATCAGGATGTAGGTGTTTGTGTGTTTCCATTGGTGTACTAGCACTCTTACTGTCTTTCAAATCAAACTTTTCCAAGATGTCTTTGACATATTTTGATTGATTTATCAAAATACCATCAGTTCTTTGATTGACTTGGAGTCCAAGGAAGAAGTTCATTGGACCCATGGAGCTCATCTTGAATTTAATTTGCATCAGTTCTTCAAATTCTTTGCATAATAAATCATTGGTTGAGCCAAAGATGATATCATCTACATAAATTTGTACCAGTAGTATATCATCTTTGACTTTCTTTGTGAACAAGGTTTTGTCAATGGCTCCTCTTTTAAAGTTATTCTTCAATAGGTATGATGATAATGTGTCATACCATGCTCTTGGTGCCTGATGTAGGCCATACAGAGCTTTATCCAATTTAAACACATAATCACCATGTTTTGGATCTTCAAAACCTGGAGGTTGGCAAACATATACCTCTTCTTCAATTTTCCCATATAGGAAAGCACTCTTAACATCCATTTGATAGACTTTGAATTTCTTGAATGAAGCATATGCTAGAAATATCCTTATGGCTTCAATTCTAGCAACAGGAGCATATACTTCATCATAGTCTATTCCTTCTTCTTGAGTGTATCCTTGGGCTACTAGTCTGGCTTTATTCTTGATCACTATACCTCTTTCATCTTTCTTGTTTCTGAATATCCATCTTGTTCCAATGGCTCTTTTTCCTTTGGGTAGAGGTACAAGTGTCCAAACAGCTTGTAATTTAAATTGAAGGAGTTCTTCTTGCATTGCCTCAATCCAGTTTGAGTCCTTCATTGCTTGTTGGATCTTCTTTGGTTCTTCCTGAGACAGAAAGCATTCATACATACATTCATTAGCAATTAAACTAATGTTACACATATTTGCAGTTAAGCTTTTATTTAATTTGCTTCTTGTTTGAAGTGGTGAGTTAACATCACTTAGAACAAGGTCTAATGGATGGTTCTTCTGAGTCCTTGTAGTTGTAGCTTTATCAACCACTAGTTGATTTCCAAGATTGGACTCATTTGTCTCAGGCAGTTGTTCATCTTGTGATTCTTCATTGTCATGAATGTTTGGTTCATCATCATTTTGGTCAGAGTTACTACTGCTATTGTCTTCGTTGAGATCAGTAGTATTGTTGTTGTTACTGGCATAAGTAGTATCTTGAGAATCTAGGTTATTGTTGGGACCAGTAGTATTTTCAGTACTATTACTGGTACCAGTAGTATTGGAATTACTACTGACCTCATTCTCAGAGTTACTACTGCTTTCAATATTTGAGTTATTACTGACATCAGTATTAACTATGGGAGCAGTATCAACTATTATGTATCTCATCTTTTCTTGACCAGTATAAACAGATGATGTTCCTTCATTTTGAGTATGACCATTTGAATCACCTGTATTTAAATTCATGTTAGAATTAAAGGATTTGGTTAGATTGTCTATGTTGAATAGCCAATCTGGACCATTTCCTTGTTCATTAGCAATATTTTCATTAAAGGATACATTAATGCTTTCTTCAATTATCCTTAATCTCTTGTTGAATACTCTGTATGATTTACTTTGAGTAGAGTATCCCACAAATATTCCATCATCAGCTTTGCAGTCAAACTTACCAATTTGTTCTCTTGTAATCAGAATAGTACAAGGACAACCAAATGATTTTAAGAAACTTATAGAAGGTTTTCTTTTATTAAAAAGTTCATATGGTGTTTTAAAATGTGGCTTAACTATTAATACTCTGTTTTGAACATAACAGGCAGTATTAACAGCTTCAGCCCAAAAAGTGATTGGTAATTTTGAATCTGCTAGCATTGATCTTACTGCTTCAATGATGGTTCTATTTCTTCTTTCAGCTACACCATTTTGTTGAGGAGTTCTAGGTGAGCTGTATTGCCTGTCAATACCTTTAAGATCACAAAAGTTAATTAAGTTAGCATTTTTAAATTCTGTGCCATTATCACATCTTATGGCTTTAACTTTTTGATCATATGAATTCTCCAGTTTGACAATTAAGTTCTTTATGAGTTCACTTGTTTCATCCTTTGTCCTGAGAAAGAAAACCCATGTATATCTGGAAAAGTCATCAGTAATAACAAGACAATATTGTTTCTTTCCAATACTCATTACATTTGTAGGTCCAAAAAGGTCCATATGTAAGAGCTGTAAAGGAATAGAAATAGAGTTTACAATTTTGGACTTATGAGAAGACTTGTGTTGTTTACCTTTTAGGCATGCAACACAATGATGATCACACATGAATTGTTTTTGTGGTAGTCCAATAACCAAATTTCTTTTTACTAAATTATTCATGTTTTTGAAATTAGTGTGACACATCCTTCTATGCCAAAGTTCTGATTCAGTGGTGTTTGCCTTGGATATAAAACAGTTGACCTCATTTGTAGAAATGAGTTCTCCCCCTATATCCAGGCAATACACATTGTTTCTCCTTGGAGTTCTTAAAACAACATATTTTTCATCTAAAATAAACTCAGGAGAAAGAATGATGCACTCAATGTCTGTGAACAGAATCTTGTTCTTTTTATCACAAACTTGAGACACACTGACAAGATTGTATTTTAGTTCAGCTACATAAAATACATCATCAAAGGTAATTTTTCCATTAGTAACAGTACCTTTACCTGTAATCTTACCTCCCTGGGGATTCTCACCAAATGCCACATATCCTCCATCAAATGACTTGAAATCTTTAAGAATTTGCAGATTTCCAGTCATGTGCCTTGAGCATCCACTATCAATATGCCATGTTCTTCCTTCTTCTGGGATCTGAATGCTCTGCACAAGTGAGTAAAGGATTAGTTAAGTTTGGGAACCCAAGCTTTATATGTCTTGGGTTCATCCTTTGAGAAATGAGCTGTTGGGGATTTAACTCTAAAGACTTTTGGTACCCATACTTGTTTATTACTGGTATTTTGTTTTACTACTGTCCTTTTGGAGTTATTACTGGTGTGAGAATTTCCTACTGATCTTGGTTTATACCCATTGTTTTTAGCTTTTGAATACTTTACTACTGATGGACCAGTAGTATTTGGGTACTTACCATGTTTAGAATGACCAGTAGTGTTTTTAGAGTTAACACCAGTAGTGTTTTTGAAATTTATTTTGGGAGCAGTAGTATTTTTGAAATTAGGGTTTTTACCAGTAGTATTCTTGTACTGGTACCATACAGCATTATAATTAGGGTTAACACCAGTAGTAAATTTGTTAGAGTTTCTACTGGTGTTGGAAAATTTAAAATATTGTTTATTTTGATTGGATTTTCCGTTGTTCTTGAAGTAATTGCTGTTCTTTGGGCTGCCAACTCTTCTGTTTTGCACAAATCTTGGTGCACTTCTTCCAAATCTTGGAGTTTCAGCAATTGGAGTTTTGATTGTATTTACTACTGAAGGACCAGTAGTATCTTTTAACCTTTGAGTTTTTGCATTTTCTTTAAAAACTTTAAATTCCTTTAACTCCTTGCAATTTATTGGATTGAAGTGACAATCCTTTGCTAAATGATTCACTTTATTGCAAATAACACATTTTAATTTATTTTCTTGAGCCTTTATTGGTTTTCTTTGTTCTAAGAGTTGGTTTCTATTTCTTTGGTTTCCTCTTTTTAGAATTTTGGGTATATTTTCTGCATTATATTTAGGAGAATCATTTGGACTTTGAGCTGTGTGAAAACTTGTATCAATTGATTTTGGTGATTCAGTTTGAGATATTGTAAATTCAATTGATTGCTCATCATCTGAAGAATCATTTGATTCAGATGTTTCATTATTAGATTCAGTTTGATTTTCAGTTTTTAATTCATTAATGATTCTTTCTGAACTGTTTTTAAGTGGAGGAATGAATTTGTGTGGAGGTGGTACAGCATGATATCCCACCCCATGAACAACCTTTTATGTAGTTTGATTATTAGTTAATTCATCTAGAATTTTAGTGCTTCTTTCAAACTTTTTAATTGTTAATTTATTTTGTTCAATTTCAAGCTGACATTCTTCTAATTTACTTGTTAGTTCTTTATTTTTTGTTTCATAGAACTCTTTCTCATCCACAGCTTGAAGCAATTCTTCCTTGATCCTTTGATCAATCATCTTGTACACCTTTATTTGATGTTCTTGATCAGCAATTACACTATCAAACTCATGATTTCTTCTGATTGCTTTTGCTAAATCTTCATTTAATTTAGTGTTTTCTTTTTCTAGATTTTTAATAATTTTAGCACATTCAGGAGTACAAGGTTTAGATTTTACCTCAGTTTTGTTGTCAGTAAAGGCCATGAGAGCTTGATTTTGAGCATGCTCTTCTGCTTGGAAGCTCCAGTCATACCCTTGTCCTTGTTGTGACACAAGAGCAGTTGATTTTGATCTTTTGTCTGGTAGAGGACATTCTTTTGCAAAGTGACCAAGGTTGTTACAGTTGTAACACTTGACTTTAGTCTTGTCAAATCCTGCTTTGTCACCTTTGTTGAAATTGAGGCTTGTCCTACCAGTTCTTTTTAAGAATCTTTTGGTCCTTAGGCTCAGCATAGCCATCTGCCATTTAAGATCCATCTCCTCAAGATCATCTGGATTCAATTGTTCCAAGTCATCACTAATCAATGCAGTATGCACATGACTGGTGAAGAAGGATTCTCTTGCAGTATCCTCAGAATCTGCAGCCTTTCCTGTGGAGGTTTCTTGTCCTTGACCTGTACTAGACACAAATGCAGCATTGTTAGATGAAATAGAAGGGTTTTTGTGATTTACCTCAGTTTCAAACACTCTGAGATCATTATAGAGTTCATCTAACTCCTTTTCTTCTAGAGCATCTCTTTGTCTATACACCACTGTGTACATGGCCCATTCTTCACTAAGAGACCTTAGGAACTTCATGTTGACATCTTCTTGATCCATCTTTACACCAACTTGGTTGAGTTCACCAATTAGTTTGTTGAATCTGTCAAACACTTGAGTGAGTGTTTCATTGGGCTTTCCTTTGAAATTTTCAAAGTCTTGTTTGAGAACAGACTTCATGTTTCTTTTTGTACTCTTTGTCCCAACGAATCTCTTCTCCAGTGCTTCCCAAAGCAACTTAGCATCATCATATTCAACAAAGAGATGTTGATAGTCATTAGGAATGGCCAGTAGGAGAGTGCTTAGAGTTTTGAGTTCGATGCCTTTATCTTTCTTCTCCTTCTCACATTTAAGTTTGTCTGCCTCAGTTACAGAGCTGCTTGCTTGAAGTTGACCAGTTTTGTTTCCTTCACAAACGACTTCCCACATGGAATAATCTGTAATAAGCATGTATTGCTTAATACGATTCTTCCACATCCCAAAGTTATTGGGAGTGAGCATAGGGATTTTGTTGGCCTGAGTGCTTTCATTATTATCCGTCATGATTAATAATGTGTGTGTTTTAAAGATTAAAACTTTTTGTTGTTCTTAACAAATAGTAGATCTAGAACCAATAAGCTCTGATACCACTTGTCAGGATCGATTAACTATAGACAAGTTAATAAACACCTTAGATCTAATTGATGATAGAAGTTGCAGCGGATCAACACTATATCAATAATTAAGAACAATGAACTGTATGAACAATATGCAAGAATATTAAGAACACAGTTTCACAAAAAGCTTCAATGTATATTATTGAGTTAACAATACACACGTACGTTTACAATTCGTAAGGAACATACTTATAGTAGTCCTTGAAGCTAAACTATTTACCCTAGTTATTCTAGGATTTGATTTACATCGAATTATAAAAGATATACATTTAATTACATTCTATAACTATCTCTACGAAGATCTCGGACTTGATATCTTCCAAAAACGCGTATCAGTAGTAACTGCAATCACCAGTAGTAAATAAGTACCATCAGTAGTAAACTTGGTGATCAGTAGTAAGTCCATAATCAACGTCAGTAGTAACTACAATGATCAGTAGTATCTTCAATCTTCTCATGATCAGTAGTAACTAAGTTATAGTATACACCAGCATCAACTTCATCAGTAGTAAATGTTTCTGCCCCATCAGTACTAAGTATGTCAGTACTAACTGCAGCATCAGTAATAAGTTGATCTGTGTTTTGCTCCAACATAGATACGATGGGGTTAATTTATAGTGTGTGGGTAACGTATGATGGGTGCGGTGATTAAGTGTTGACTTCGTTTACTTTGAAAATTTGGTGTTGGAGGTTGGTGTGTTGACGTAGAAATTTTTATAGTGGGGACCACCAATATTAAAGTTGAAATTTTCCTAGAAGTTACAAGGATTAAAAAAAGAACAGGGTATATGATGGGTTAAATGACAGTTAAAAGTGTTTTTGGTGGCGTTAAAGGACATCGAAGACCGTCAAATTCTCACCGCCCAAACATTTAACGTCTGTCAATATATAGTTGATTAAAGACGTTTCTTTTTTGTAAAATGCAATTGGTCTAGAGTATTTGTGTACAAAAGGAACGTTGTATCAATCTTTTAAGTAATGAGTATAAATTTGATAAGAAGTATATGTGTTAAAATCATACTAAAATGATAAAAATATTTTTAATATAGTTATAACTATATATCAACCATATATATCTTGTACTTTAATCCAAAAAATAAAATATGATTTACGCAAAACTAATAATGGCTTTTAACTAATAATTAACATAACCATGTAAATAAATTAAAACTACTTGAGTCATACATTTTTTTCACTGCAATATTATATGATTTGTGCCTTTGTGGTACTTGACAAACGAGCAAATATAAGAATAAACTTACAGGTAAATGAGAAACTCAATCAAGAGAAGTTGCATGTTTAAACTTATACGATTATACTGTATGTCGTTTTTGCATAGTAACTGAGATATAATATTACATTATCTCTGATTGTTGCTTCCGATTGATACATGATATCTGGATATTTGCACAACTTGCACACACGCTTCGTGAACACTTACATATATTACATGTTTCTGACATACTCACCATATTCTAACACATACACACCACATGCACACATTTTTGTCCACATATTTATAATAGCATGTTTTTACTTGTGTTAATTTTTATAGATATACATCGTCATCTCATATATACTCTCACTTTGCATTTATATTGGAGGTTTATTTGGGAGTAGTATCTCTAACTTCGACTAAATGTATGACTATTTACATCTTATGTCCCTCTTATCTATCATTTGAAGGAATTAAGTATTATTGTTTGTATATGTATTTGATCGACTAATCTTCCACTCCTAATCAACTTTATTAAAAAAAAAAGAGTAATAGTATTTAGGCGTACCATTTAAACCTACTCATATGTCTACTCATTAGATGAAATTAGTGGAATAGACATGTCAACCTATCAAGTAGGTAGACATATGAGTAGGTCTAAATGGTAGGATTAAATATTATTTCTCTTAAAAAACTACTTAAAATATATTTATTTTTATATCATGAAAGGTTATCTATATATCGAATCTAAAAACTCATTTAATAGTAGGTTTCTATATTTAAGCAATATGAGTCTTATATGTTGTAACGAACTAATTCTTAATACGGAGTAATATACTATTTGTTGTGCTAAAAGAATACGTATGTTGATGGATATTTTGTGAAATTAAAAACTCACAATAATTTATTAATATCATTTTACATTGATTAAAAAAATATTATTCATTAAATGTTTGTTATCCCCTAAGGCACATATCAACAAAATCCTAATATATATTGCATAAATTAAAGAGAAATATGGTTAATTCTTAAATATCTTATTATTCATTTCTTCATTACAGGTGTCGAAACTATTCGAATTGATTATAAAAGAAAATTAGAAGATTACATATATAATCTTGTGGGGAGTTACATGATGAAATATGAAAATTTAATAGCAAATAATACTATTCCTCTTTAATAAATTTCTAAATGAAGGAAGCATGTTTCATAATTAAAGTGGTCTTGTTTTAAATAATATGAATTTGGAAACCAAGTAATCTTGGTGACCACGTGTCTTGAGGATCAAGTATATTATTTCTGTTAAGGTCTTAACACAGTTCTAACCTCCAAAGAATGACCATAAACACAAACGAATGAAAGTGACGGTGTTTTCTATAAAAGCTTATAGTATTGATTATATAAATTATTAGTTATTTAATCAAGAGAATTCTTTATAGTATTTAATTATGTTATTATTCACTCATACGTCTTTGAAGTAAGAATTACAAGAAAATCTTATCGGTTTTATCGTTAGAGGGTTGGTGTAGTCTTACCATGTGCAAGTGGGTAGTTATACATATGGCAAGTTGGCAACTATTTGTGAAGACGCCCAGTTTAATATATGTCAATTAGGGATGGAGTTGTGTCTGTAACCGATCTGGATAGATTCGGACTTAAAATATTTGAGACTTGATTATAGAGAGTTTGTAGATCTGAGAACCGAACATTTTTACATTATTCGGTTCTTGTTCGGTTCCGGGTGCGGTTCGGGTAAATCGGGTATAGACCCAATTAGAACCGAAATAGTAATTAGAGCCGATTTCGGGTGTCAACATCATATTTTTTATTTTATACAATTAATATTCAAATGTTTTACAAATACCAGTCGTGTAATAAACATAAACCGAATACTACCAATGATATTATGACAAAATAAATTCTCAATTTCTAATATGTCAAATGATTTCTACTTTCTAATATTTTGAAACTTAAGTTGTTGTTTATCGAAAAAGAAGCATTATTGGGGATTGCATAGACTACTATATATTAAATTTAATTATACTTATTAAAAATCTAATTACATAACGAATCCGGGTATACATCCAATTTGTTCCATACCCGAAATACCCGAGACACGATTTCATGTAAAAGTTGGACCCGATACCCGAACCAGTTTTTTGTAATCCGGTTCCAACCGGTTGTGGTTCGGTACGGGTCCGGATTCGATTTTTCGGTTCTATATCCCATCCTAATGTCAATTACTATGTTTTAAATTTCTTAATGATTTCTATATATACCATCAAACTTGATCCAATAAGGACTAGCATCTGACATTAAAAGAGTAAAAGAACTAACATAGATTGGATATGAGCCACATACAAAAATAAAGAACAATTATCTCCAAATGATGGTTTAATAATTAAGTTCTTCGTGGTTTACGGGGCCTTATTTGTAGTTTCACATCAGCCCACCTGAATTTATGGGACGGCCCAAGGAATAGTGGTGGTGAAAATGTGCCATTCCCACATGGAAGGTCATTTGGTACCGCAGTTTAGGCGTTACCACCATCTGGCGTAATTTCCCAAATCGTTTATGTGGCGCGCTGTTACTTCACAATTTTGGTGTGTGGTGTGAGTGAGTGGTATTTTATTGGGTTCTATAAGGGAGTTTTATTTCATTGATGAGTGATAGAGTGAAATTAGTGTGTAGTGTGAAAACTAGAAATTTTTTAGGTGAGAGAGTGATGTGGTAAAACGGTTTGAGCCATGATATCCAGTGTTTTTAGTTGTGGCTTTTAATACAATATATTTCATCTGATGTTTACTTGTTATCACTACATGGTATGGTTACTTTAAACAATAACACTTATGTTAAACCCTCCCTCTTTGATATTAAAGCCTCATGCTCGCCAAACGAATTCACTTTCAACATAAAGAATGTGTTTAACAAATCGCCAAGGGCTGATACGTTGTTAAAAAGTTTGTCGTCTGTCAAACGCATTTGGCGAGCCGCGTATCATATAAATAAACATTCAAACATTATCGAAGACGCATGTTGATGGAATTAGAAATCTGGATTAATGACTGATTTTCAAGCATTCTCCAAGAAAGCTTGGATGTTAATGGTGGACGATCCGCCATTGTTGACAGCTTCTCTTGCCAATTTGCTCCATTTCGCAGCAATTTTCTTTAACTCCTCATCTTCCATCACGCTTTTTATACGTTTCTCGATCTCATCCCCTTCCACCACTCCATCTCTCTCCCGCCTACTCACCCTAACCCCTGTTTTCCACACATCTTCAATCAATTTAGCATTATTCCCCTGATCCGACCATTGTGGGAACACCTGCCGCCAAGGACTCCACCGTGGAATTCCACCCGCCATGCATCACAAAACACCCAATTGCGTAACACCACCACCTGAGAACACCAATTCACTATCATCCCCTGTTTCTCCAATTCCTCTTTCTTGCTCAATCTCTCTGTTTGGTCAACATCCCGTATCACCCATAAAAATGGCCGACCACAATTCAACAACCCGTTTGCTATCTCCTCTTGTTGCTCCATTGATAAACTTGCTAACGTTCCAAATGAAACATACACGACTGAAGATTTTGATTTCGTGTCTAACCATTGGATGTAATAATCCTCTGTTTTTTCGAAGAAATCCCCGCCGAGGGTGGAATTAACGGTCCAACTGGAAGGAGCTCAAGCTTCACAATTGCTCTAATGGATTCGATTTCCAGTTCATTACATGTGTTAACAAGTACCGTTGGAGCTATTTTAAGAACATCGATGTTATTTTTCAGAATTTGTAGAATAAAATCCTGTTCCATTGGTCTTGACTTTAACAAAAAAGACGGTAAATCAGCAGCGGTTAGTGGTAATAATCCAGGTAAGTTGATGGGAAATGTTGGATTCTTGTCGCTAGCCAATATTATGCTTTTGTAATCGTTGAAAAAATAGTAGTAAATGTCGAATATAGCAGCTGATTGGCACCAAAGGAGGGCGGATTTGACACCGTGGGCATTTGCCACTCGTGCGGCCCATGGTAAGACAGTGGTGTAGACCAAATAGTCAAACGGTTGACCCGCAGACATTATGATTTCCGCGATGAAAGAGGTTCCGGTTGTTTCAAAGTCGGAGATGAATTGTTGCAGGGTGGTGGTTGGTTGTTTTCCTTTGGGGTGGCCATCGGAGAATGGAGCGAATGTGAGGCCGTGCGGGATGGTTTTTTTGTCGATGGTTTGTAGGACGGAAAGACTGGTGCAGAAGGTGATGTCAGCATGCATTTTGGTTAGGCGGTTGGCGAAGCGGAGGGCTGGGTTGATGTGGCCTTGGCCGGGATAGGCTACGATTAGAATTTTCCGGGGGCCAGTCATGGTTGGTGGAGATTGGTGTTCACACGGATACATGTAACATAATTTAAAATGAAAGATAATTTCATCGTGCGATTGTGTGGCTGGGTTGATACTTGCTCCATATCCATAAAAAAAAAAAGTGATTTCAAATCTATTTTGGAGGTGGACCTGTAATAAAGAGAAAAAAAAAATGATAAATGAGTGTACCATTGACACTAGCCACATATTGTGACCGGACACCCGACCCAGCAACAAGTGCATTCCCCGGTAAATCACCTAACAATGATATCCACACATCTGCTTGGGCTCGATATACGAGAACCAGCATTTTCAGCACAGAGGGGGGACCCACGTTTCAACGGAGGCTGGTGGCCACAAGGGGGGTTTCACGGGGTTCGAACCCAGGACCTCCCACATAGGAGGTCCAAGTCTTACCAACCGCGCCCACCCTTGTAGTTAGGTGCACCTGTAATAATTATGCCCGCTTTGGACATGTCTTTTATGACACTTTTTTTTACAGGTTGTCACACTTTTTATTCTTTTACAGATTTGATGAAAATCTTGTTTGATTTGCTCATGCTTGTCCTTTTTTTCCCTTTAATTTTTATGTAGAAATTCTTTTTATGTCATTACAGATTAGATTTTAGAATTATGGTCTTGTACATACTATACTCCAGGAAACGCACACATAGAGTTCTCATCTTTTCTCATATCTCTTATATCTGGAAACCACACACCACACCATTTTCATCGGCCCCACATCATATTCATCGACCCCGTAGGGGTGGAAATCAGTTTGGGTTAGCGGATTCGGTTGGCAGGTGGCGCATTGGAATTAGTCAAAACAAACTCGACATGGTTAAAATTCCGGGTCTGAAAAACTAACTCTAACCTTGGTAAATGAGACCCAACCCATCTGACCCATATAACTTAACAAGTTGATAGGTCACATGGGTTAAAATCAAGTTGACAGGTCAAAAATAAAAAATAAACCAAAATATGATAGTAATCATGAGGAGCTAAATTGTTAAATAGAGATATAGAGATGTTTTAGGCGTGTGTTACGAGATTTTATAATATATACATCTTTAAAAAAAACCTTTATAAAACTAAACAGGTTGGCGGGGTCGACCCGTTTATACATAAGCCAACCCGACCCCGACCTGATATATAAACGGGTTAAATGTGACGACTTGTTTTTGACTTGTACTCATTTAGTCACAACTCTCGAACCCGGTTAATTCTGTATCGGGTTCGTGTCGGGTTGCGGGTCGTATCAGGTACTGCCGCCCCTATCAACACGTTCCATTACCTTCCAGCGCCACCACAGTTGTCAACACCACACCACCATCGAATCCCTAACCCTAATCATCGTTCCTACCACCAGCCAATACACCATTGCAACCCAAAACCTTGGTATCACTATATTGATTCAAGTTATATATGAGAGTCGCATTATAAATTACTTTGTCAGTATAAATTTAACAATACTAAAATGACATAGTAATGACTATTTTGTGGCATTTTCCATAAACTATAATATTCATTAAATTTCACATAATGGTAAGCGGGTTCCTCCCATCGGTCCTTATTAACCATGCCCATTTGGCATGTAGCCTAGTTGGTAAGGATATGGGGAGAATTGCAATATTTGTTGACAAATAACGCAATCTTGTGGCAAATGCATATTATAAGGATGGATATGAACTTTCTCTTCGGGTTTCTTTACTTCTGGTTTTTTCTCAACCGGTTTCTTCTCTTCGGGTTTCTTTTCCTCTGGTTTCTTAGGGGGTGCGGGTGGAGGTCCAATTGTCACAACCTCCACATATTTTCCCGCCTTTTTTGTTCGTAATATTATCTTATATGGATCCGCATCTCCTGTTACCGTTAATGTTCCTTTGGCTCCATCAATTTCAATCTTGTCTACACCTACAATAATTTAAAAAGTTTATATACAAATAAGAGTATGTGATTATGGTATTTTTGAAAAGGGTTTCTTGAAATATAACAATGAGCTAAACGAGATAGGAGAAATGCATACCTATATAAAAATATATAGGAAGAAATTAGAAAATTACCTTGGAGTCCAGAAACTGATCTGAGGATCTTCTTCTTGCATTTCTCGCATGATAAATGCACCTTTAAAACAGTCCTTTGCACCATATGGCTCTCAACTCTCCCTCTCTCTCTCTACATATACATATATAAATATTGTATATATGCACGTATAGAGAGATAGAGATAGAGATTAAATATAGAGAGAGTAGAATGGGATGCACAAGGGTGGCATTGGGTTGTTCACCATCCTCTCTCAGAATTTCCAAACTCAACCATATTTAGTTGTCATCTTGTTTTATATCAGATCCAGTTATTATTTATAAATTGAAGTTATTAACTTGATTTGTTAGACAATACAAATTAGTAGCGATATTAACAAGAGCACTTGAGTAATAAAATTTTCGATCTAAAGTTCCATACTCCTTTAATATTTTGTTTTTTTTTTATAATTAAAATGTAGAAAATATTGGGCCGATGGCTTGTAAAAAATTGAATTTTTTGGTACTATATGGGCCAATGGACGGGGGCCACGACCCCTTCATTAAACATGCATCCACCAAAGGGGCAATTGCGATAGCTAAATTTTCCTGCTCACTCCTAACAACCCAATCTAGATGGAAAGACAAAAATATGAGAAATTAAAAACCATATGGACAAAAAAATGAAACTGAAAGTTTAGTGATAAATCGTAGAATTTGTAAAACCACAAACACAATTTCTGTAATTCAGTCTTAATATTATTCATTTCAATCTTTTTATTAAATAAGTTTATATAATTACTCATTTTATTTTAAATATATACATAATACATACCAAGACAACTCATGTTTTATAGTCAGACTTTCTGGTTATGTTGGTTACAGTTCAGATTTTCATTTTTCCTACCAATCCTAACTTCGAATAAGACATACGAAAGACGAAGTTAATAGGAATATAAAATGTTGGGTAGCGAGACTTTTGAAGATCTAAAACGTGTCTTCGTTTCCACACAAATGCCCAAAACACATATGTAACGATTTGAAAGTTCTTTTAGATAATGGGCTTGTGAAGGGCCCAATAACCTCCACGATTATCGTAGACCATAACAATCGCAAATCCCCTAAGGTGGTGTTTAATGTTTTTTTTTTTTTTTTTTTTAACAGCAAACACACACTCTCTACACAACTCCTAATTCTACACTAATGTCCACAGCGGGACTCGAACCCTTGACCACAAGCCAAAGAGAAACACCTTCTAACACCTTATACCGCTAGGCTACAAGCCCTTTAGTTTTTAATGTACCTAAATGAAAACTTCCAGGGTTGAATGTTGAACCATTCAACATTTAGTTTGTTTGTTTAACGCCTCTTACTTAAAACATATGCTGAATCATTAAGCCGTCATAATTCTTATAAAAAAGTTTCTCACATTCAATATAAGTTTTATTCAAAACATCTTAATCATTTAGACCATTGAATTATTCAGCGTTTAATCATTTTGTTCCTGTTAAACATCACGTAACATAAAACGGTGATATTCTACCTTTAATACATTTCCCATTCTTATATACTGTTCATTAGCCTACCTATGGAACGGACGAGTGAAAGGAAACGGGGTTTTGGGAATAATATAATAATAGTGATTTTTTTTCTGTCAAATATTTTTCATTTTAAAAATAAGAATCAACTTTTGCATGGGTATATTTGACAAGTTAAAAACTTTGTCATCATTTGAACTTACAAAACAATCCTTATAGTTTCTAAAATACATAACAACTTAGATAATTTTTTTAATACAACCTTCACTTAATTAGCTTTCAGTAATTATATTCCAAACTCCTAATATTTTTATTTCACTCTTTTAGTATAACTATCTAAAAAATATTTATACATTTTTTATTGTTACAAGTGTTCAAAAATTATGTAAATAAAGAATAACAATTTGCAGCGAAGTGCAACGAAAAATCTTTTATAAAGTTTGAAAGTATAATGTATAATATCTTCTTTTACAAAATAAGATGTTTAACTTATTAAAATTAGTACTAACTTAACTCATTTCTAAATAGTTAATAAAAACATAATATTATTTAATCTCATTATATACATATCAAATATTTAGAAATTAAATATTCTTATAAACTTTCATTAATCCAAAACTCATATAAGTGACATAAATCAAAAACAGTATAAATGATTAACTAATAACTACTACCTATTTAATATTAATTTTAAAATTTGAAAACACTGCCTAGAATAATATGGGTATGGATCCATAGAAAAGGGTCCTTATTTGAAAAAGTTGAAGAAGCAATGCATTTTCGTAAAACATACATATATGTATACATATACATACATGTATGTATATATACATATATAATTAGACCATATATATTATATATATGCATATTCATGCCCTATATATATGTAAATATACACATATATATACACATGCATTTTACATAACTTGCATTTGCATTTTCATATCAGAACTTGCATTTTCGTAAACGAAAATGCATCTACATACCGTATATATATATATATATATATATATATATATATATATATATATATATATATATATATATATATATATATATATATATATATATATATATATATATATATATATATATATATATATATATATATGTATATATATACAAATCGAGGGTATACATGTGAAAATATATATATCTATGGTCTAAATATTTATGTATATGTACATATATGTATGTATATGTGTGTTTATATGTATATTTTACGAAAATGCAACCCTTTTCTAGCTTTTTCAAATAATGATGCTTTTTTCTTGATCTATATTCAGAATAATATTGTTTCAGTTATAATATATATGGTCGTATACATTTTTTTATTCGAAAGTTCAAAATTTTATACCTATTTGAATAAAAACTAAACCTTAATCTCGAAGTAAAATTTTGTACGTTTTTTAATCCGCAACAACATAATATTTCACATAATGACCACGAACATAATATTTCACATAATGGAACAAGTAGTACATGGATCTTGAGTCATATGAACCACCGCAAACGGTTGACAAGCGACACAATTGTGTGGCATATGAATGTAGGGTGGGATCCAAACTACCTTTGTGGGTGACTCACTTTTCACCGGAGGAGCGGGAGCCGGAGCCGGAGGGGGAGGTGGGGGTCCAATTGTTATCACTTCGACGTATAATTTTACGGCTTTTCTTGCTTTTATAATTAACTCATAAGGATCTGCATCGCCTGTTATCGTTAACGTATCTTTCGTTACATCGATGTCAATCTTATTCACACCTACACTTGGTAAAAATCATGGACATTAATATTATTGTATTTGAAATTTGCTGACTTCTTGGGAAAAAGGGGCAATAAAACAAATAAAATAACAAACTGCTGGGGTTCAAAAACTATACTCCTTCGTATCAAAATAAGTGAATCACTTTTCTTTTTGGAATGTATCAAAATAAATGAATCACTCTAATAATTTACCTTATTTGGTAAGTTTTTTTATTTAAAATTGCTCATTTACCCTTACTTATCTCTCTTTAAACATCATTAAAGGTGTGGGCATATTCATTTTTGTCATCTTCCTATAAAAAATAACAAAATAGTACAAGGTATGGGGACCATCCATTCTAATTATCTTATTTAATTTCACTAATCTCTTATTACCATATTTTGCCTGAAAAAACCAGAACTTTAAAGTGATTCACTTATTTTAATACGGATGAAGTATTTGAAATGTAAATAATATGTTTGTTTATTAGTTGACTCTGCTTTTCCCCTTTTAAGTTTGGAAATGATAATGACACCCTCTGAATTTTAGGAACACTATTCCATCAATGAATGTTCAACCCTTTTATGCACGTTAAAGACAGCCCTAATCATTTTATGCACGTATATGTCATTAACAAAAACCTTTAAGTTTTAAGCAAGAAAAAGAACATGTATATAATCATTTTAGATGAAAGACTAAAATCTTAGTATTTTACCCATTATAAATAGTTTTGATCGGGTGCAGTTTTGGGTCCTTTTTCGGGTCAGGTCGGGTAACCGGTTAGGGTGTGCGCGGCTAATAACTACTATGAGAGCATTCTCAACGTCCTCGTTATGGTCTCGTCATTTCTCAACTACTTGACGAGAAAAATTTGTCTTGTATGAAAACAAACATTATTGTGACATATACGTATGTCCTGTTTGGTTAATGAGATAAAGTTCGACTTGTTTGTAAAGCAACTTTAATGTTATACATGCCTAATTAAAGAAGTCTAAAGGAAAGTAAAACTAAAATCTCTCAATGTATTACACATTTACACATATTGTAACACACTAGTTATTTCTCATTATATCTATCATTCATTTTGACATGTACATCAATCAGATTTCTAAGCACATATTTAAACCTATTTAATTAGGGACATGTATCATTTTTCTTAACCAAAGTCTTTTTATAACTATAATATCATTGTTTATCTAAAATCTGTAATTATAACATAATTGGTCATAAAAAAATATATACGATGACTTGAAAATGATCACCGCAATTTTCTAAAATGAGAGAAAGAATCCTAAAATTACCTTGAAGTCCAGAAATTGATTTGAGGATCTTCTTCTTGCATTTGTCGCATGACAATTGCACCTTCAATACAATCCTTTGTACCATATTGCCTTCAAAAATCTCAATCTCTCTCTCTCTCTCTCTCATATATATATATATATATATATATATATATATATATATATATATATATATATATATCAAAATAAATATAAATATAAAATTAGAGAATAGAATCCGCATGCAATAAATCAAGGAAGTGTTGGGTTGTTCATCGTTCGCTCTCAATATTTTCAAACCAAATTTAATTCACTAATCATATAGTTTTATTCGAAACTTTGTAGATAAATCTATATCATAGAAACATGTATTGTTAGCTTACCGACGTAAAAGAGTTAGCTCAACATTTAATTTTTTTTTTTCACATTCACAAATTAAAATATTCCTCCAGTCACAGGACAGTTCAAATATGTCATGTACCATTTTACGGTATTTTTTAAATTAATTTTTTTTATTCTACTTAGAGCGTTCGTTTAAATAAAATAACTTTCCTAACTAAGATATATATATGTTGACTTTCGTATATAAACTATGGTACATTAATAGAAAGCATTATGTCCTAATTAATAAACAAATACTACCTAATTGATTAGATGAACAAACTCGTAATATATAATATATAGTTATAAGTGTTTTTCATGCTTTTTGGCTACTTAATTAATTCAGGAATGAATGACCATTTACGTCATATGAATATATTTTTAAATTTTAATTGATTAATTAATTTAGTTTAATTATGTTATAAAAATTGGTTTATTACCAAAGGGATTTTAGCATAATGATACGTAGGTAGTCAATTAACCAAAAATTGTAGATTCAAATGTTATTGAAATCATATAAAATGTAAACAATATATATCTGCAATCGCTAGCATCTTAATTACTTTAATATAATTATTACTATGTAAAACACGAGTTGTGTTCAAGGAGTTCCATTAACTTTACGAAGTCCTGGGTAACAAATTTCAACCATTGATCAATAATATCTAATAGTTAAGATTAGGGATGTGTAGAAAAACAGAAAAACCCGCAACCGAACCGGAACCGGCTTAACCGGTCCGGTTTCCGGTTCCTATAATTCCTCCAAAAACGATATACGGGTTTACCGGTCCCGGCTGGTCGGTCCCGGTCTTAACGGGTATAGAACTGGATAATTAAAGGTTATTTCCTATTTTATATAATATATTAAATACAGTGGGGATATGGACGGTTTATGACTTTATATGAACTTCCAAATTCCAAAAGCAACTTTCCACAAACTACGTGACCACACAGTAACAATCGGTCTTCACCTATTTAACCCTACAACACGATTTCTCTTCTTCAGTCTCTCTAGAACCGATTGATATCAATGGAGAATTGGCAAAATACTTAAGAAACTCAAGTAGGTGAATAGATCCGTCTCAAATAATATAAATTATAATGTTTGTATATATTCTCGAGATCAACTGTAAATCCGTAATCACACAATCTATAATATATACTCAAGAGTCAAGAAGCTTCGTGATGTTTGATGAAACATTGAAACTGCATATAGGCATGTGGTCGGTCCCGGAACCGGGAAACCCGGGTACCAAAAAACTGAGAAATTCAAGACCGAACCGGTTCGGTCTCGACTCGGGTCGGTCTTTAAGCGGTTCCAGAGCCGCATAAACCCGGTTTAGTGCAGTTTTTCATAGGCTTTTTTTTTTTGCTGTTTTTCCTTGGTTTTTTTGCTGTTTTGTAGTTTTTTTTTTCTGTTTTATGCTTTTTTTTACTGCTTTTTCTGTTATTTTGTGCACTTTTACTGTTTTTTTGGTTTCTGCTTTTTTTTCTGTTTTATCCTACTGTTTGTGCAGTTTTTTTATGCTTTGTGCAATATTTTTTCCTGCATTAATGCAGTTTTTAACGAGCCACAACAACATCCAAATATCAACCAAACTGTTTTTTCTAGCATTTCAATCACCCAACATCAACAATAATACGAAAAGATACATTAAAATTCAGATTTAAAAAGACGAACACAAATTCAAGTTTCATAGTTCAGACAATTCACCATAAAAGTATTCAACTTTAATCTTTTTCTCAAATCTTTTTCTCAATCACCAATAATCTCAAATCCTTTTCTCCTTGCGTAATACTTCTTCTAACTCTAACATAAACCGGAAACAAAATAAAGTTGAAACTTGTAAATTAGTATATATAAAAAATAAAATAATTAATTAGTCACTATAATGGAAATATTACCTTTAGCAACATTATCATCTTGTAAAATATCTTCTATATTATCCACAATCGGCTTCTTTGATTTTCTTACCCAATCTTGAGTGCAAACTAAAGCCTCAGCAATTGGTGTCGCTAAGTTACTTCGATAGGGATCTAATATGCGTATGCTTGTACTAAAAGCCGACTCGGATGCCACCATCGATATTTGAATTGCAAAAGATCTACAATAAATATATAAAGTGTTAAAGTATAATAATATCTTTATAAAGATAAATATATATATATAAATATTAAAGTTATACCTTTAGCCATCCGAGATACTATCGGCAAACGGGATGCATTTTGTTTCCACCATAATAGAATATCAAAATCGTTAGTATATCTAGTTGTCAGCTCTTCCAAATATGATTTCAACTCCATTTGCATTGTAGAAGATGTGTTGTCCGCTTCTACTAGAATATTACCCAAAAACTCATTCTTATCATCATAAATTACTTCTTGACTACCATTATTTTGAGAAGATACATTACACCTTGGAAATATCAAATTTTTGCTTGTACGTATCAAAAAAATTCTCAAATCTCACTTCAAGATATTCTATCAGTTTTTTAACAAATTCTGTAGTATCCACGTTTGGTATACGATTATTAATTGCTAACAACCTTTCAAAGGCATTTTCAAGAAATATCATCTTCATGCGTGGATCCAATAAAACCGCAAAGTACATATAGTCATTGAGGTTTTTAATTTTTCCCCAATACTTGTCAAATTTGCTTTGCATTTCGATGCCAATCAAACAAAATTGAGGATTTTCCGACCATTCACGTATATGTTTTTCAACATCACATATTTCACTAAAAAATCTATGTGCCGAAGGTTTAGAAGTTGACGACACTAGGACCGTTTTGGTCTTTAATTTATCAAGAAAGTCGACCATGCCTTTGCAAACAACAAAATCGTCATGGTCGGGGGCTTTAATATCTCTTGCAAATGAAGGATCTATCACAAAAAATGAATACTAAATTAAATAAATGAATAACTAGTAACTAGATTAAAAATAAATGGTCAATTACCTACGACACAGTACTTAAGGAAAACATTTTCCAGATCAACGGCAATTTTCAATAACTCGTAAGTTGAGTTCTATAAAGTGGGACAATCGTTGCACAAAAACTTCTTTAATTGCATTTCAAGTTCTTTCATACACTCTTTAAACCGTGTAATCATTTGTGTTGAATTTCTTATGTACCGAACGACTTTTTGCAAACATTTAACACTTATCTCGTTTTAATTCAACCCATCTTTTACAATAAGATTAAGAATATGTGGCATACACCTTATGTGAAAGTGTTTGCCACCGGTATACATAGTTGGTAAAACTTTAACTAAAAATTCAATTGCTTTGTCATTTGACGTAGCATTTAATCTACCGTTATTGTCATTACATTTTTGATAACCCAACCTTGTATGCATTCTAAAATTTCTCTCCCGATATCCTCCCCCTATGACTATCTATGGGTCTAAAGTTAATGATTCTCTTATACATTGTCCAATTTTCATCAACGAAATGTGTCGTGACCACCATATAATTCACCCTCTGACATGAGCTAGTCCAACTTCTTCCTTTCATCAATATAATACTTTGCAACTTCTTTTGGAAAATGTACCTTACAGTTTAATGCACTAGTGTACTCAATAAAAGCTTTGTTTTCGACAAACTTAAAGGGTAGTTCACCCACTATAAACAAATTTAACAAAGCTTTTCTAATTCTAATATCATCATGTTTCCAACTAGTAACACTTCCCTCCCCTTTCCCATCTTTATTTAATTGTAACATGGTTTGTTTTCTCATGTTATCCGGGTTTTTTTTTTACAAATAGGTATATGCTTATTTAATGTAGATATACCATTTTTATTTGGGTCGGCTTTGATAACCGAGTAATAAAATAAGCACCTCCCATGCTTGACTTTTATTCCATTCTCGTCTCTAATAAATATCCGTTTAAACTTTTTATAACAAAGAGCTGTTTCTTTCCCTTTTTTCTTTCATCATTGCTATCTTCATCATCATCATCCGAATTGTTTATTCCTTCTTGAGTATTTTGTTGTTGAGGTAATTCTTCAAAAGTGTTTGGAATGAACTCATCATCATCGATCTGAAAATACAAAAAAGACATTATATAATATATAAACAAATAATATAATGCTCTAAGAAGTAAGTCACGAATTGAAATATACAAAATTTTCCCATGCCCGTTGATTCCTACGAGAAGCCACAGACCATCTAGTTCATACAAAATACCAGCATTCACCAACCTTGAAAGGGATATATATTTTTGGTTTAATTGTGAGTGACATAAGCCATGACAATCTCTTGAACAAGTACACAATTGACTTTCTGGTCAATATACTGTACACATGGACTGTTAATAAATTTGTCTACTTCTTAAAATTATTAAAATTAAACCATGTTTGGTTTGGCGAATATTTTCAGTAAGAGAATTGATATTACTATCATAACCTTTAATGGTTATACCATACTATACAGATTTTACAGCTAACTGTACAAGTATATTAAGCATGAGATGTGGTACATGCCTTAAAAGTTGTGGTAGAAAAATCACTCCCTTTTCAATAAGGGGTTTAAAATATATATACCTGTTTGTGGTTACATATATAAAATCTATCATCGTTTGTTTAATTTAATGTTAGGGATTTATGGAGTATTATATTCAGTAAGAAAATAAATTAGTCATCAAGAAATTCTGTCATTAAGGAATTCGTCGTTTTTTGTAAGAATGGGTACAAAACCGGTTCGGTTTTTCGGTTTTCAAATCGTTTTTTTTTTTGAAAAACCGGTTCATCCCCAAAACATCGATCTGATCCCAAACCGGCGGTTTAAGAACCTCCCCGGTCCGACAAAGACAAAAACCGGTTCAAAACCAGTTTTACTTGCGATGAGATGATTGATTATAAAGGCATATAAATCGTGTGAGTATGTATAGATTATTCTCGTTGGCGATACTTAATTCTTTGATGACAAAAGAGTAACATTGATATTAATTTGTAGATATAAGATATTTGAATAAAACCGATATGCGCTTTCTAGCTAACTGTAGATACTAGTTGTACTGCACCAATGACCTTAAACTACTCCTGGTGACTAAACTCGGTCATCATAGCCACATCAGCTTTCTCTTCAGATTAAACACATGACTAGGCCTCCGTATTGGTCAATAAATTTATACTAATCTATCATTAAAGCTTAAGGTATAACACTTAATATACAATACAATAAACTTGTCTCTCACAAAAGTCTGGTTGCTAGAGCGACCAAACCCACATAAAAGTCGCTTGGGGACGCATCCTCTTTGGCCGCCGTAATGGGGGCTTTGGTCGCAACCATTGCTCACAGTCGCGTCACGACCAACCATTACGTTTTGTTTTAATATTTTGCCTAAATAGCGGTTTTTATTAAAATAATAACATCATTGTAATATGTAGATCTTATTTGCATAATCATCGAGGAGCAAAGAATATCCATGATCATCTAACACCAATAATCTTTTTAGGGAAGAGCATCTTCTTGTAATCCCTTAATAATAGTGATGAAAAACTATAATTAAAATAATGATGATGACAATAACAATAATCAATATACAAATACAAACAGATAAGATATTCTTGCTAACTAAAAGCGTAAGGTGTGACACCACGAAGGCTCCCACCACGAACTTGTGGTTGAGCGGTGGCCAATGGTTTTGTGGTGGTGACCATATAAAAGTGTTCGTGATTATTAGTGGTGATTAGTGAAAATCTGATAACAGTTACTGGCATCACTACACCTAGTCACCTAATGCTCTCACAAACACTTTTTTCCTCAACTTTCAAACGTAACTAAAAATCCAAGTACAAAAATGTCTCCTCAACTTCATCTATATCGCATGGTAACAAATCTTTTCGACCAAGAATCACTTTTTGTCTAGAATTCAATAACCACAATACACAAGTAATATCGTCCATTTGAGGATGCGAATGATCTCCTGCCGCAAACGCAAAAACACAATCCCTAATCTTAATCCAAGACCACCCAGGATCCTTAATCACACCTTTAATTCTCATCAATTTCCTAATCTCAGCAGCTTCAACCCATTTCCCTTTAGCAGAATACAAATTCGCTAACGTAATATGCGTCGTTGCACAACTCGGATCAATTTCAAGAATTTTCTTTGCAGCAAGTGTCCCTAATCCAACGTTTCCATGTAATCTACAAGCTCGTAACAAAGATGACCACACAACATCGTCACGATTAAACGGCATTTTATTTATCATGTTTTCAGCTTCGTGTAATCGTCCAGCTCTACAAAGAAGATCGATCATACAACCGTAATGTTCTTTAGATAAATTAAGTTTGTAATTTGTGATTAAGTTAAAATAACGATAACCTAGGTCAACTTGACCAGTATGGGTACAAGCGGTTAGCACCCCAATGAAGGTGACCGGGTCGGGTTTTAGACCAACTTCAATTAACCGGTCAAACAAGTCAATTGCTTGTTGACTTAGCCCGTGTTCAGCAAACCCGTTGATCATAGTGGTCCATGAGACAATATCGTTATGTAACGATTCGTTAAATATTTTTAACGAGTCTTGAATCGAACCACATTTTGAATACATATTGATTAAACCACTTCGAACCATAGCGGTTTGATCCAAACCGATGCATAAGCAATGAGCGTGTAGTTGTTTACCGTTTTCTAAAATCGCCATATTTGCACACACACTTAACACACTCGCGAGTGCAAATTCGGTCGGTTTCGGTCCCTTTTTTCTCATTAAAACAAGATACCGAAAAGCTTCTTCACCATAACCGCCTTGAGCAAGCCCTCCAATTATAGTGCTCCATGAAACAATATCTTTTTGAGTCATTTCGTGGAAAATAACTGAAGATAAATCTATTTTCCCGCATTTCGAATACATTGTCATGATCGAATTAGCTACCGACATACAACCGAGTAGACCGTTATGTAACACGTGAGCATGAAATTGTTGACCTAAAACAATGTTACCAATATTTGCACAACTAGAAACGACGGCTGCAAGTGTGTACTCATTAGGGCTCACTTCTGATTCCCACATACGCAAGAACGCTTGAATCGATTCGTGAAATTGGCCCGTTTGAACATAAGATGTGATAATTGTTGTCCAAGAAACAACGTCTTTTGTTTTTATTTTTTCAAATAATTGTAAGGCGTATTCGCCTTTACCACACTTGCTATACATGGTGGTAAGAGAATTAGCGACAAATGAAGTCGTATCAAAACCTTTTTTTAGGGTTTGTGTATGGATTTCTTTACCAGTTAGTAACAAACAAGCATCAGCACATGCTTTTAATGCGATAGCTAATGTGTATGAGTCATATGACATATTATTTCTACATAAATTAGCAAAATATGAAATTCCCTCCATGTTAAAACCAGCACGAACTAACCCGGTTATAACTGCAGTCCAAGAAACCACATTTCTTATTGGCATTTCATCGAATACTCTACAACCTTCATTAATTTTTCCAATTTTCATATACATATCCAAAAGAGCACTACCCACAAAAACAGAACTTACAAAATCGGATTTTATGCAATATCCATGAAGTGATTCACCTCGTTTAGTGCTGAAACTTGAAGCACATGCCTTGAGTACTACACTAAGTAAGAAGGGGTCCATTCGTTGAAACGGGTCGACCCACATGTTGGAAAATAAAGACAAAGCTTCGGATGTATTGGAGGCTTTTACATAGCCGGAAATAACGGTGGTCCATGTGACTTCATCTCTGTGAGGCAATTTATCAAACAGTTGGCGTGCGTCACTCAACTTGCCTGATTTCACAAGCTCCTTTAGTGTAGTGTTGGCTTCGAATATGTTGAATTGGGTGAGATTGTGGGTTTCTTGAATCGATGGGGGTTTGATTGTTTGAGCATACGCAATGCAGGATGTTGTATACGATCTCCTGATACAAATTCTGGCTGATATAACCATGATTCGTCAATTTATTCGCCATAAATCATTAAACTACTTTAAAAATGACAGATTGATGACACTTTATCGGATGTTGATGGTTTAATCTGTTGTTCGCACATATACAAAGTTAACAACGAATCAGCAGATACGAATATTTCAGTTTTTCTTGGGACACTTGAAGCGGCAATTCAACTGGTGATCCAATAAGCGGTATGTTCTTGATTTGGTTTCGCAATCATTTATATTTGCTTTTAATTGCTGGAAGATGGAAGTTGTTTTCTGTTGTGTTTTGTTGGGTTATTCACTTGTTCGTCTATGTCTGCTGGAAGTTGTGTTTAAATTTACTCTCTGTGTTTTTGGTTAGGTTTGAACTTCGAATACCTCAAGTAAATGTTGCAAAGATGAATATTTGTAGTTAATTTTCCTAGAAAGGAATACTCCCTATCTCCTAATTTTATTATCCATCTTTATATTTTATTATATCTCAAATTAATCGTTTACTTCAAGGTTTCAACCATTAAAAAAAGTAAGTCAAAAAGAGAAAATTTAATTGATGACAAAGTATAACTAATATCTTTCTTAAACTATGTACTTTAGACTACTCGACAATAGGCCTGTAAACGAACCGAACGTTCAACGAACCGTTCGCGAACCGTTCGGCGGGAGTTCGTTTATGTTCGTTCGTTTAGCTAAACAAACGAACACGAACAAGATTTTATGTTTGTTTAGTTAAACAAACGAACACGAACAAAGGCCCGTTCGTTCGTTGACGTTCGTGAACAGCCGTTCGTGAACATCTGTTCGTGTTCGTTTATTTACGTTCGTTTGTTAGTGTTCGTTTGTTAGTGTTCGTTTGTTAGTGTTCGTTTGAGTTTGTTTATGTTCATTTGTGTTTGTTTATGTTCGTTTGTGTACGTTTGTGTTTGTTTATGTTTGTTTGTGTTTGTTTCATGTACGTTTGTGTTTGTTTATGTTCATTTGTGTTTGTTTCATGTACGTTTGTGTTTATTTATGTTCGTTTGTGTTCGTTTATGTTTGTTACCCTCGTTCACGAACCGTTCGTGAACACTAAATTTTCTTAACGAACCGTTCGTGAATACAAAATTCCGTTTGATAGGTGTTCGTGAACCGTTCACGAACACATTTTTTCCTTAACAAACGAACACGAACAAAGCCTCATTTGTGTTCATTCGGTTCGTTTACAGGCCTACTCGACAAATAGTTTTAGGACGAAGCGATAGGCCATACAAGTCGGTTGATATGAATATGTATACAAGTGCTTTGAGTTTGTATTAGTTGCATTCCAGCCCACAAGTTTGAGTTATATCCAGTTTTCATCTTACATTTGGTTTCTTTTTTTCCTTTTAACCGGTTGTTTTTGCTTCGGTTTTGGGGACTGAAAAAGTGACATGCGTAATGATATTATGTGTGTATATTTTGTGTATTAAATAATAAGTGAAAGTGAATTATTTGCATGAGTGTGTCAGTTGAAATATCCGTTATGTGAATTTAAACAAAACACTGAACTTTCAGTAGGTGTCACAGAGTGATGATTGTTTAAGTTTTATGTGATGAGCAAGAAAATATATTGAATATTGATCTTTGATTGGTTAGTATAATACTACTATAAAATTTCAAGAAAACAAGTTACAAGAATACAAAAAACATAATAAAAAAGACCGTTTTGCCCATGCTAACATCTTCCTATAATCAAAATTTTATATGCTCATTACAACAATACAGATTAACATGAACCTCTAAATGCAATAAGTACCTATACTGGTTCTGTTCGAATCACAAAATAATCTTCATTTTCGTGTAAAACTAAACCCTTTTTTTGAGATTCGGTATTACAAAGCTTGAATTTTGCCAGCATAGCCATAGTACCTTAAAAGCCCTTCATCTTGTCTCCAATTCTCTTTCACCTTCACTTCCACCTGTTATTCATCACCTTATACAATTAAAAATCTTGTTTTTAATCCCTAAAAACAAGACAAAATCTTGTGCGCTTACTATCAATTAGAATAATTATGTGATACAATAAATCAATCAAATTGTTGTACATGAATATATGTTAAGGTGATACCTCCAAGAAAACTTTTTTCTGCAAAAAATCTTCAATGTCGAGCCTTGAAGCCGTTGCAAGTAGTTTTAGAGCCTTCCCATCCTGCTTAATTTAATTACAAAAATTAATTTAATTTCATAATGTAATGATCACAAGTTTAATAATCAAATTATGAAGCTCACATGCCTTTCCAATAAGGATGATCTTCTGTGTGTTTTTTTCAACTACTATTTCGACTTGAATGAAGTCTTTTGCATTAGGTCTGGTTTGGTAATTTATTACATTAACCTGTTGAATATAAAATATAATAAAATGTAAGCTTATAACATAAGAAATTTTATATAAAAGTGTGCAAATCTACCTGACATGCGTAAGGAACTTCATTACGAAATTGCATAAATATTTTTTCTCTAACAATTTCAGATATGAAGAATCTTTCAGGATGCTCACTAGTTATGTCCTGTTCCAAGAAAAATAATAATCCTTATAAAAATAATTTGAATTAGCTAATCAGTTGTAAATTGTAATACAAAACGGACCGTATAAGATAATTTTATACTGTAATAAACTCATAATCAAATGTTTCAACTTTCAACGTATTTCCCAAAATTATGATTTTTTTTTATTAAAGAAATTAACAGAAAAAAGAGATTTTGTACTAACATGCCTTTGGATAATATGCGGGTCCCCGAGGAAGTTTTGATAGAATCCAATCCTTTACATCATCAACTCCATGACCAAATTTTGCACTCACAGGTATCACTTCATCTACATCAGTAGATTTTTCATACCACTGCAAATATTATAATACTAATTAATAATTATATTTAATTGTAAATTTGCATAAATAATTCTTACCTCGAGTTTCTTTGCCATTTCACCAGGTTTAATTAGATCTCTTTTATTTAAAACAAGTAACACTGGCACTTTACTTTTAAGCTCTCCTACACCTTCTTGCAGCACTTCATCAATCTAAAGCAACATAAAAGTTTTAACCAAAATAATGACAAAAAAAAGTAAAAAAATTAAGAAATTTGTGTTACATTTTGGGGTGTTTTGCATGCATCAACAACCACCAATACACAATCTGCATTAATGGTAGCACTACGGACATTTTTCATCATCATTGAGTCCAATTTGTGCATTTTCTTCTCGATAACACCAGGTGTATCATATAGTATCATCTGACAATGAAATTTATAAAGTTTAGGATAGAAATTTGATCTTTCATAACATATAGCTAAACATAATGAGCATAATAAGATTGTTCAAACCTGATATTCGGGGGCAGAACATATACCAAGAATACGATGTCTTGTGGTTTGAGGTTTATCTGTCACAATTGAGAGCTTTTGCCCAATCATTTGATTTGAAAGTGTACTTTTTCCAACGTTTGGCTTCCCTACAACAGCTACATATCCTGTGATTATACGCATATGGTTATGGGATAATTTGAGCAGTTGTATCCAACTTTTTTTCGCGACTGTATGCATTATTTTTCTTTCATTCAATATCAAAATCAAAATCAAATTATTAGCTAAACATAGTCAACAAATAATTTCTCTATATGTTTAAATGCATAACAATATAATAGGGGAGATAATGAAAAATTAACAGTAATTTAATGTTCATAATCTAATAAATTGAAGTAACATAGACAAATTTATTAAAAATTCAAAATTGAAGAAACTGACCACTGCGATGGTTAGGGTCAACAACATAACCAAGCTCCTCCATCTCATAATCATCTAACATCGCCATGTTCCTATCTGGTTTCGAGCTCAACGACAAAAACGACGACGTGTAACCATCATCTCCCTCTTCTTCTACTTCTTCAATTTCCTCTGGATTCAATTGGCTACTGCCGTTAGAATATAATAACTGATTCGCTGACGAAGTAACGGAGGAAGAAGGGGAGGCGTGGAATTGAAATCGGCGGCGGAGATTTGAGGGTAAGGCGGAGAGAGGAGAGCGGTGGAGAGTGAAGAGAGGAGCCGGAGATATGGTTGGAAGGGCAAGCTCCATTTCTGTATGTGTTTATGAATTTTGTGGAGGGATTATTATCGCCATTTCTTTTCCCGTTCGAAGCTCTCGCTCACTCTGCTTATCTACTTCTTTCTCTGCTTTTGTTTATTTTTAGGGAAAAATGCTTTTATACCCTTACAAAAATTGTAAATTAAAAATTATTTTTATATTCTTTCAAAATTTATAAATTATTTATATATCATTCTAAAATTTTTAATTACCTACATATAACCTTCCAAATCTTTAAAACTCTCTTTTGTGTAATTCTAAAAGTTGATGTTACTTAATTCTCGTAAACATGTGCCTAGGGGCACATGTTAGAAAAACCCTTTATAAAATCATGATAATATCAATAATTATTTTTATTTATTTAATAATTAACTATATTAGCAGTTTAGCACACTAGCTAATCTGAAGTCCGTGTATCATCATCTCAAAAAGTCGGAATCTATCATCAAATATGCAAAAGCTTCCCCTAATTTAAATAGAAAGATGTATATTACCTAGAGATAAATCATGCGTAAATACTCATCTTCATATTCTACCAAAACAATTTACAGTGGTATACTTAACAACAATAATAGAATATCTAAAATCAAATCCAGTTCGTAAGAAAGCAAAACGAAAATTTCTGTGAGTACCTGAATTTGGAAAGGATTACTGGTAGAAGGTCCATGATGGTTATCAAAATGAGTCAAATTAACAGGTCTCTAAACCATAAAATGTTATAATAATATAATAAATTATAAAATAAGTTTTCGGACATAAAAGTGAGTTTTAAAGGTTTGGAAAGATATGTAAGTAATTAAAATTTTTAGAAGGATATATAGATAATTTATAAATGTTGAAAGGATATAAGAATAATTTATAATTTTTGCAAGGATATAAGAATAATTACAACTTTTCTAAGGATACAAAAGCAATATTCTCTTATTTTTATACTAGCCTATAACCCGTGATGAATCACAGATGACTTATAAAATTTTTATAACATTTCACTTTTAAGAATACTTTATTAAAAGAAAATTTGAAACATTGAAAATGAAAATGAAATCACGTCTCCATTATTTATCATGATGAGCAGGGCTTTCACATTTACTATAATACATTTGTCAAAGATCATGAATAGTGGCATCCTGCTCTAAATTTTTTTCTTTCTTTTTTACTTTTAACCTTTCATGCGGCCGATTATATTGACTTTTGGAACGGTTAATTTACATTTCAAATATGCATTTAATGATGTATAAATTAATATGTATTTAATAAAATTTCAAATAAGTCCTTCCATTTTCTAAATATTGTTATCTTTATTTGAAAGTTTGAATGATCTACTTCTTCTTCCATTAATCGATACGTATTTTATTTAGGGTATTTTAAAATAAGTGATACACTTTAAAAACGTATCTTATTTGGTAAAAATAAATATGTCACACACCCACTAACTATCACATTTAATATAATGAAACATCATCCTAATTTTATTGTCCACCTTTTGATTTTAATTTGTCTCAAAATTATTGTCTACTTAAAAATTTCATATACTTACCAACTTGGGAGAATAGTGCCAAGCATCTGCTCAATTTTTTATATTATTTTTAATATTACCGAACAACTTTGATTTCTATATTTTTTTTAATTTTAGCTTTTTAACATTTAGGTATTGAATACTTATATTTTAACCAAATTCATAATATGACATTTATCAACTTGATTTTACAACACAAATTATTAAAACTATCTAAATTATCGAGAACAAAAATTTATAGTTATATGAATATCAATAAACATTAGTCTGAGTATCATATGAAAATCCCCTGCGGCATCGCGCAGGGTAAAAACCACTAGTTATCTATTATTTATCATGATGAGCTTTCACATTATTTATCATGATGAGCAGAGCTTTCACATTGTCATCGACATGTTCAACTCTTACGTGCATAAAACAATGTTTGCACACTGGGAGATACTTTTGTATTGGTTACTCGATCCCTGCAAAACATCAATATACCATGACTCAAGTATAAATATAAATAATATATACTCCAATATCTCATTCTTGCACCCAATTTGGTTCGCTTAGCAAAATGACTGTTTTGCCACTTACACTGTAACTATACTTGAACCATCAGTCTAGTCTTGATTACATCTAGAGGTGTTGTAACGGATCCTGTGATTGCACCTAATTTTAACCCGTTAAATTATGAACAGTTCGACTATGTTTATGTTAAACGGGTCAAATGAGTAAAACATCGACGTTTCCGAAAGTGTCTTTTTGATGCATAAATTAATTAAAAGAAAAGATTATTATGGTAAAGTATAGTATTGTTTATCATATTTGAGACACTAATTATGAATAAAAAGTTGTAAAATAAAAGTGTCTTGACTTTTGAGTCAACCCGGCCCATTTGAAACTATACCAAACATTACCCATTACTCAACACACCCATTTTGCCAGGTCTGATGAGAAGTAAGTTAAAAACTAACCACAAGAAGTTCATTAAGAATGTCGAGTGCCAACATTGTTGTAACGACCCGAAATTTTGTAACGAATAAAATATGGGGTAAATATGATAAATAAGGATAAATCATTTAAAAAACGTGGGATTTGGTTTCGTGTCAATCGGACATCGTTTGCTATGTGAAATCCATCATTTAAGCTGAAACAAAGATTGCTGGAAAAGTTCACGCCCGAGTTCACGGCGGGTACTAGTTCACGACTGAGTTCACGGCGCGAACTTTAGTTCACGACCGGGAACTATCGACAGAGATTTTTGGGTTCTAATGCGGGAAGTTCACGCCTGAGTTCACGGCGCGAACTTTCGCTGAAACTGAATAAAAGCGGGATTTCAGCCATTTATGCTCATTTTTCACCCTCACTCTCTCTCTAGAAAGTTTATGCATATTTTGAGTGGAAAGAGTGCTTTGGAGCCGATTTTGACCTCAGATCTTGTGTAGGAACACTCCTAATGGCTGATTCAAGGTATATCTTAATCTCTTAACTTGTTTTTAGTGTAGATTTGGGAAGATTGATTTGGGTTATAAACCCTAACTTTTGGGGTTTTCATGAACGATGAAATAGAGTGTGTAGAACTCTTATCTATGGTGTTTAGACATGGAGAAACATGTTTTTAACTTAGATCTATACTAGTTAAGAGATTGTGAAATCTAGGGTTTCAAGAATGTCATCAAATTTGGGGGAAATGGTGATATTGATATCTTGTCAAGAATATTGATTAAGTATGTTAATGGAGGTGTAAAACACCCATGGAAAGTATATGGACCTTGTGTTCATTGTAACGACCCGAATTTTTATAAATAAATAAATTATTTAAAAATATGATAAATAAGGATAAATCGTTTAAAGAACGTATGAATTGGTTTCGTGTCATCTGGACATCGTATGAGAAAGTTATGGACGAAACGGGTCGAACCCGGGTAGTAAACGAGAAGGAAAAGAAATTCAAGGAAGGCTGTTGTAACGATTCAGTTAGTACTAATTTCGTTAGTGCTGATCAGTTACAGCTGATTTCCGTTAGTGTTGATCAGAGACTGCTGATTTCCGTTAGTGCTGATTTCTGTTAGTGCTGATCAGAGACTGCTGATTTCCGTTAGTGTTGATCAGTTACTGCTGATTTTTATCTGGAACACCTTAAATACGAGATTTTGGCCATTTAGTGCCAAACTTGAAACCCTAACTCTCTCTCTCTAAGTTCTTAAACATATTTTGAGTGGAAAAGGTCATCTGAAGCCGATTTTCGGGTCCGAATCAACTGATTTTGCTTCTATTGTTGAAGATTAAGGTAAATCTTCACTCCTTAATGTTTATTACTTTAGATCCATGGAAGTAAAAGCTTGGATCTCGAACCCTAGTTCTTGGGGTTTTCTTAAATGGTGAAATAAAGGTTGTATACACTTGGTAGATGGTATTTTAACAAAGAAAACAAGTGTATGGTTAAGATTTGTAAGAATCTTAAGATTGGTTAAACCTAGGGTTTTGAAAATCATCAAAATTGGGGGGAAGTGTTATCAAAGGGATTTCTAATAATAAAATGGTGTATTACTAGTAGTATTTGTTGTTGAACCACTTGTGATTGTTGTATTAGGCGTTTGGTGAAATCTTGGAAAGTCGATTGATTGTTGGAGCAAGAAATTGGCGTAAAAAGCACGGTTGGAGCATTATTTGCTAAGGTGAGTACATGAGACTTTTAAACTGGGTACATAACAAAGAGTTTTGAAAATACATATGATTTTTTATGGGTCTTTATTAATAAATGTTTTTAATAAAGATATGATTGAAAAGATGAGAAAATGTAAATACTAGACTATCTAAGTATGTCTAAAATGATTGATGATTTTGAAAGAGATCATGATAATGAAAAGTGATTAATAACTAATTATTAATATGATGTATGATATTTGGTTTATTAATAATATGCATTAATAAAACTAATGATGATGATATTAAGTAAAGAGTATTGATTAGTACATTATACTAATAAAAGTGATGAATGAATGTATATGAAAATGAATATGGTGTGACTTGTAATAAATATATATAATAGTCAAGGAAAAGATAAAAGGATTATGATGTTGATAAATAAGAAATGAATCTTATGAATTAAATAAATGTGATTGCTTATGATCGAGTCCATGGGACTATATGGGTACGTTCACACTATGGTGAAGTAATTATATTTAGTTATTTTTAGATAACTAACTTGTTTGATGATAGATGTGATAGCCGAAGGCTTTGATTGACATAACATTTAGGTTATAATAGGAGACAGATGGTGGTGACGCGGGGAATCCCCGGTCACTGAGCGGTGGTATATATGTTTATACACCGAGTGTATATATGTTTATACACTAAACACACGGGTGCTTATGAGTGATAGATTTAGCGGTGATTCGGGGGATCCCCGGTCACTTTGGATGGGGCGGATTGGGCGTCGACCCATGGACCATCATGTGATAGGAGGCTTGCTATCAGACGAGATCCGGCTAGAAGTCGGGTAACAATAGATTTGGTGATTTCCAGTTGCCGTTACCATAAGACTTATTAATGCGGGGGATCCCCGATTAATAAGTACGTGAGATGATGTGTTATTTGGAGATGTTCCGAATAACTAGATGTGATTGCTAGGAAAGCAAGATCGATAGGTCACAATAGGGTGACTAGATGTATGTTGACGAGATATATATATGTTTATGTATATGTGTTATATTGATATTATTGGGGTCTAAAACCCATGTATCTCACGAGACTATTTTGTCTCGCGTACTACGTTTGTTTTGTGGCTATGCACTCAGGTACAGGTTTGAAGTGATAGAAGGTTGCACTAGAAGTGGCCTAGAGATGTTTAGCTCGGGAGCTCATAGGTAGATCCCGTTGCCTATGGTTTTGATATACTTGGTGACACCGTATTTTTGTATACTCTGATAAAGATTCCAAAGTTTTTGTTAAACTGTATTTTGGACAACATGATGAATGTTGGAAAATTATATTTTAAATGTTTTAAAAGATGTTTTAAAAATACGGGTGTTACATTCATGTTGGATTTGTGAATTGTTGGGTTAACCTTAACTTAGGTTTATGAGATTTCCACCAAGTTTGGGGAACTTGGTGGTTAAGGGTATTATGATGATTTAAATGGTATCTAGTTATAGATGATAACTAGAAATATGTTGATTGTGTTGATAGGTTGCAAGAACCTAAAAGTTTGAGATGTCCCAAAGGTGGGAGCAAGGATTCGTGTTGATAAACACGATTTGGATTTAGCTTGGCTAAGGTGAGTACATGAGACTTTTACTGAGTACATAGCAAATGATTTTGAAAACTATGATGTTTTATGAGTCTTTATTAATAAATATTTTTAATAAGGATATGATTAAAAAGGTAAGAAAATGCAAGTAATAGACAATTTAAGTATGTCTAAATGACTAATGATTTTTGAAAGAGATTATGATAATGAAAAGTAATTAATAACTCTTTATTAATATGATGGTTGATTAAGAGTAATGATTAAGAAAGTATGATATTTGGTGTATTAATAATATGCATTAATAAACCTAATAACAATGATTTTTAAGTAACGAATATTGATTAGTATATTATACTAATAAAGGTAGTGATTGAATTTCTAAGAGAATAGGTATAAAGTGACTAGTAATAAATATGCATTCTAGTCAAAGAGAAGTTAAAGTAATATAATTTTGATAAATGATAAATATGTTTATTTAATAAATGACTTGGTAAAGTCAATATTGAAATCGAATAAGAAACGAGAATAATATGATAATTAGAATAGATGTATTCTAATTTATGTTTGAGTATGTATTATTGGGGCATAGACCCGTATTTGATGATTTCAGTATGTGTTGAGAAAAGGATCCGGATCATAGATAACCCACACAAGTTGGGGGAGTTAGTGACACCTACTTGGGGCGGTACCACCCTGCGCAAGGGTAGTGTGTCGAGAAATAGATAACACGGAAAGCGGGGGAGTTTCAGATAACCCGGAAATCAGGGGAGCAATAGATAACTCGAATACGGGGGAGTTTACCTAGATAACCCACATCGGGGGAGTTTGCTTCGAGAGGTCCGTAGCGTATGTGATAAAGTATGTGTAAGCACATGTTAGCTTACAAGTATGTGAGTGTGATGAGAGTAAGATTATGGTTAGCTTACTAGTATATATGTATAAAAATGATAAGATCACAAGTTAATAAGAAATAAATGAATAAAGAAAAGTAATGGATATGACTTTTATTATATTTGAGAATGAGTCGAAAACCCATGTATCTCACGAGACTATTTTGTCTCACGTACTACTTTGTTTTTGGCTATGTACTCAGGTTCAAGATTGAAGGATTAGAATGTCCCAATAGAGGTGTCCTAGAGATGTTTTAGTTCGGGAGCTTATAGGTAGATCCCGTTATCCTATGGTTATGATATTATCTTTGTAACACCGTGTTTTATAACTCTGATAATATTTTAAAAAGGTTTTTGTTAAACCGTATTTTTGGATATTGGACTTTGTAATATTTTATTTAAAAATATGATTTAAATGGTGTTTTAAAAATCGATGTGTTACAATTGTATCCTTTTCAGCAAAGAAGTTGTTAATCAGTAAAAATTAAGCCAAATTTAAATAAAAAGGAAATAAAATCTGACGACAAAGTAAATGAGTTTCATATATGCTCATGTAATGTATTCAAATCTGAATCTTGATAAGCAAAAACAAAACCAAGAACTTACATTATTGACTTTCTTTGTTGCAGTTTGTCACAAGATATCAATAGAATCCAAGGTTTTGGAGAGTGGCGGTCTCGGCTTAACATATTTAAACTCATGTCCAGGGAATCCTATGATGTTAAAACGTATTGTTAATGGCTTTTTAAAATGTTATTCATATGTGAGTAATATGGAATGACACTCAAATTGCAGGCCCCAATGATTTATAGCTCTCAAACTGAAATAATTGATTGCCAATTTAACTCTTTTTTCATGTGGTCACCAACTGGTATTTTAGCTTTCAAAAAACGAATTCAACTGCCTCCATAAATGAACAAAGTTTATTTCTTAATTAATAAACATGAAAAAGTAACACAAAGAAAAAACAAAATTTTAAATCACATGTTGCCAACTTTTGAGAGATCATGGGAGTCATTGTTGTAACAGAAGGCGGCCATTGTTTAGGGTCTGTAACTACAAATATTGTGAATACGAAAGAAAAGGCCGGTATGAGCCAAAAAAGGCGAACGGAATTAGCTTTAGAAACGATCGAAAAGAAAGCAGTCGATCTGTAGACGATCGAAAAATCTGCCAGTCATACCATCAACTAATGATAATACATGTTCACTCCTTGATTCAGATACAGGGGGTTGAAACTCCCTGCTATGAGATAAAGGATCAAAACCCCAAGTATGGTAGCATCTGCAATATAAATTTAAATAATTATACTAAGAAAATGTTAACCAAAAAACATATCTTTTTTTATGGAACTGCATAAAAGCACCAGTGATCTAAAATATGGTGGAGCGTAGATACTTGGAGGTGGAACGGTTCAGATTTAGGTACACATTTTTAGTATCCTGCATAAAATTAAAATCGAAAATAATGTAACTTGGTACTTTATATGTATATCTCATGAATTAAAAAAATGTAATTTGAAAGGTTACTTGTTGATTTAGTCTACATAAAATAGCAAGCCCGTTGATTCGATTCCTTCTGCTATTGGAGCATTTGTATTTCCATTTACTGGATCCTAAAACCAAATTTTTAAATAATCCACTTTTTTCAGATATTAAAACCAAAAGTGTCTTATTTTTACTGACCTATGTTGATGCAATATTAACTGCTTCTTCCCCTGTTGTTGCATAAAATGATAGTCTTCCCAGTCTTTGTGACTCGTAAAAAATAGTATCCATAATTTCAAGCTTACCATGTCTGTATACATTTTGACAGCAAGTTCTTTGTCCATCTGTAAATTCAGAACACAAAATTATGAGAGTTAATGGTTTCATAATGCAAACATACAAATTACTTACAGATTAAAATAGCTTTGTATTTAAATAATGGTCAGAAACCATGGTAACAAAGTACCATGGTCATAAACCACTAAAAACCTTTTCAGGCATTTTATCGAATAGTTGGTGTGCACTTTCGTATTCACAAGATGGCACCATCATATTTCCATCAACCCTAATTACAGAGATTACAGAATTTAATGTCTAAACATATATTTAAAAGTGTAGATCATAAACCAGAAGCATAGGTCAAAACCCGGTGAAGCGCTCACTTTGTTTTCACCAAGTGATGAAATTGATGGTTTGAAGGTTGATTGAAACTTACCTAACTCGATTTTGATGTGCAAAGACGTCGTATTAGAATAGTCAATTAGGAGAGAGCTATATGTCTTCCTTCGATTCTGTAATTGCTACTCATAAAATTGGGGAATTTGAGTAACTTGTGCATTAAACTCTGGCTTTGAATTGCTAAGTAATAACGGAAATTACATTGAATTTTGAAGAAGAAGGGAGTAACGTCAAGAGAAGGCAACTGCAACACACCGTTTTTTCAACCCAATTTAAAACTTTTGAAAATATAAAATATACGTCTTTACAAACCGAATGTCTAAAAATATGGTTTAAATGAAACATTTGGAATAATTAGAAAGTACCAAAAACCGGTGTTACAATAATATAAAAAACAATAGTCTAGGGAACTAAATAAGTACACCGAGCTAATCCTTCCAAATGCTAACTACGGGCCGCCTAATCTTTCGCTCCCGAACCTGAGTACATAGTCAAAATAAACGTAGTACGTGAGACAAATATTGTCTCGTGAGAAACATGGGTTTTAGACCCGGTTAGAAATAATTTGCAATAAAATAATAATTAATTAATTATCAAATTGCACATAGTCAACCAATCTCTAAGGCTTGCCATAAGCCAAACACATACGTAACGGGCCTCCCCGAAACAACTCCCCCGATATGGGTTATCTAGGTAAACTCCCACGTTTCCGGGTTATCTATTTGCTCCCCCGATTTCCGGGTTATCTCAAACTCCCCCGTTTTCCGGGTTATCTATTTTCTCGACACACTACCCTTGCGCAGGGTGGTACCGCCCCAAGTAGGTGTCACTAACTCCCCCAACTCGTGTGGGTTATCTAGGATCCAATCGATTAGCTACCACATAACAAATCATCAACTTGGGCAAAGCCCATATCACAACTCAATCATACTAGTGGTAACTAAGCAAGTCAACTTACAATTCAATTCAATTCAATTCAATTCAATTCAATTCAATTAAGTTCATACTCTATCAAGTCAATCTTTTCTTTATTAAAGATATTTATCTAATAAAGACTCTAAAATCATTTCAATACTTAAAACATGGTTTACTATGTACTCAGAAAGATCACATGTACTCACCTTAGCAAAGCTATCCAATACTTGTGTAAATCAACACAATCTCTACTTCCCAATCAAGGAAGTACTTCCAATCTCAACTCCTTCTTGACCTATTATCAAAATCATCACAAATCTAGTCATAAACTATAACTAACTACTAGTTAATCCATCTTAACATTCCCAACCACCAAGTTCATACCACTTGGTGGAAATCTCAAACCCTAGTTCAAGATTTCTATCCATAAAACCGAAATCCAACTTGTACACATTGATTACAAGCTTACCATGAGTGTTTTACACCCATGATAGATCATCTTCCCCGTAGATGATGTGGTTGGTTCCCAAAACCACCATTAATACCCAAATAGAGCTCAAAATACCAAAGAGATGCATAAACTAACAAGGATTCTTACCTTAGATCAAGAATCTCCAAGAAATATGAAGATTTGAGCTCAAGAACAGCAACAATCGTGCACTTCTTCCAAAATAACGGTTGGTAGGGTTCTAGGGGTGTAGGTGTCAAAACCCTAGCCTCAACCCGTTTTTATACAGACTTCAGGAGTTCACGATCGCGAACTTGAGTTCGCGCCGTGAACTATGCGTGTCGTGACCATTTCGCGATCGGTAACGGATCGTGAACTCTATGTCTGAAAACCCCAAAATCCCTGAGCGGAGTTCACGATCGATAACTCCACTTCGCGCCGTGAACTCCACTAGTCAGCTAGGCTGCACTTTTCGGTCCTTGTCTCGACCCGGTTTCGTCCATAACTTTCTCATACGGTATCCAATTGACACGAAACCAATTCCTACGGTTCTGAAATGAATTATCCTTATTTATCATATTTTTGTACAATTTATTTATTTACAAAAATCTCGGTCGTTACAACTCTCTACCCCTTAAGAGGATTCCGTCCTCGGAATCGCATCATAATCAATAAAGTTCGGGTAGCGCTTCTTAATCTCATCTTTGACTTCCCAAGTCAAATTTGGCCCAAGGGAATGTTTCCACTTGACCAACACCAACTCAATTTCTTTGTTCCTTAATTTCTTTGTTTGGGCCTCCAATATGGCCTCGGGCTCTTCGACCAATCGGTTGGGTGCATCGACCCGCAAATCTTGAAGTGGGATAATATTCTCCACCTCACCCAAGAATTTCTTCAAATTACTAACATGGAAGGTGTCATGGACACCTTGCAACTCGGGTAGAAGTTCTAACTTAAATGCTTGCAAACCGACCCATTTCAAAATCTTAAATGGGCCAACATATCTTGGGCTCAATTTTCCCTTCTTACCAAACCTCATCACGCCTTTCCAAGGCGACACCTTTAACATCACCATATCAACGACATTTAAATCATAAGGTCGCTTCTTCAAACCCGAATAACTCTTTTGGCGATCTTGTGCCACTTTCATATTCCTTTGAATAATTCCAATTTTCTCATTTGTTATTCTTACAATCTCGGGACCCGTGAGTCTCGTCTCACCCGCCTCTAACCAACAAGAAGGCGTCCTACATTTTCTCCCATAAAAAGCTTCAAACGGTGGCATCTTAATGGTCGAGTGATAACTATTATTATAAGAAAATTCAACTAACGGTAAATGTTCATCCCATTTACCACCAAAATCCAAAACACATGACCTCAACATATCTTCGACCGTTTGGATCGTTCTCTCACTTTGACCATCGGTTTGCGGATGGTAAGTTGTGCTCAATCTCAACTTCGTCCCCAACTCTTCTTGGAGTGATCTCCAAAATCTCGAGGTAAACCTTGCATCCCGATCGGACACAATCGACAATGGTACCCATGCAAACGGACAACTTCATCAACATAAAATTTTGCCAATTTCTCAAGAGGCATGGTCTCCCTAATAGCTAGGAATAACGCACTTTTCGTTAACCTATCAACAATCACCCATATGGCGTCATGATTTCTATTAGTCTTTGGGAGACCGACAATGAAATCCATTGTGATGTCATTCCATTTCCCGGCCGGCACTTGCAACGATTGTACAACACCATAAGGCACTTGGTGCTCGGCTTTCACTTGTGCACACGTGGCACATTTCGATATGTACTTTGCTACTCTCGACTTCATCCCGGGCCACCAATAAAATTTCTTCAAGTCTTGGTAAGTCTTTGTACTTCCGGGATGAATCGAATACTTGGACTTGTGAGCATCATTCAACAACACCTTTCGGTTTCCACCGAATTTCGGAACCCAAATCCGGCCATTTACGGTTTTTAGCCCTTGATCATTTTCTTCAAATACTTGGTCCTTTCCCAACCTCTCTTGTCTATACTCGTCTTTTCCCATCACGTCCTTTTGTGCGGTTCTTAAACTTTCAATAAAGCTAGATATCACATCAATCCGCATTAACTTAGCCTTAACTGGTTTTTCATAAACTTTTCTACTTAAGGCGTCGGCTACCACATTGGCCTTTCCTTCATGATAAACAATTTCACAATCGTAATCACTAATCAACTCAATCCACCTCCTTTGTCTCATGTTCAAGTCTTTTTGTGTAAACACATACTTGAGACTTTTGTGATCCGTGTATAGAATACACCTTGTACCATACAAGTAATGTCTCCAAATTTTCAAGGCAAAGATAATTGCCGCTAACTCTAAATCAAGTGTTGTATACCTTTCTTCCGCATTCTTCAATTGCCTTGAAGCATAAGCTATCACTTTACCTCTTTGCATCAACACACAACCGAGACCTTTTATTCGAGGTGTCACTATACACCACGAAATCTTCCATACCGTCGGGTAGGGTGAGGATCAGTGCATTGCATAATTTCTCTTTCAACAAGGCAAAAGCATCCTCTTGCTTTTTCCCCCATTCGAATTTTACATCCTTTCTCGTTAGTCTAGTGAGTGGGACCGCCACTCGGGAAAAATCTTCAATAAACCTTCGGTAGTAACCGGCTAACCCAAGAAAACTTCTAACTTCGGTTGGAGTCTTTGGTGCTTCCCAATTCTTCACCGCTTCAATTTTTGACGGGTCAACCTTATCCCGCTTCGGGATACTACATGTCCTAAGAATTGAACTCCCGCAATCAGAATTCACACTTTGAGAACTTAGCATACAATTTTTCTCGCTTCAAAACTTCTAGAGTTTGCCTTAAATGTTCTTTATGTTCTTCTTCGGTTTTGGAGAAAATAAGAATATCATCAATAAATACTATGAGAAATTTATCGAGAAAAGGTTTACAAACTCTATTCATGAGATCCATGAAAATAGCCGGGGCATTCGTCAAACCGAATGGCATAACTAAGAATTCATAATGACCATAACGGGTTCTAAAGGCCGTCTTCTCGGTATCACCTTCTTTGACACGAACTTGATGGTAACCCGATCTCGAATCAATCTTGGAGAAATAATCGGCTCCTTGAAGTTGATCAAATAAATCATCTATCCTAGGCAAAGGATAACGGTTCTTAATCGTCATCTTATTAAACTCTCGGTAATCAATACACATTCTCATCGACCCATCTTTCTTCTTCACAAATAAAACCGGTGCACCCCATGGTGACGAGCTAGGACGGATAAAACCCTTATCGAGCAAATCTTGAAGTTGAGCCATCAACTCTCTCATTTCGGTGGGAGCTAGACGATACGGGGCTCGGGCAATTGGCGTCGCCCCCGGGACTAAATCAATACGAAACTCGACTTGTCTCTCCGGCGGCAAACCGGGCAAGTCATCGGGAAAAACTTCGGGAAAATCTCAAATAATTTTCACATTCTCAACCGTCTTCTTTTCTTTTCTTCCATCTAGGACATAGGCTATAAATGATGCACAACCTTTCGCTAAACATTTTCTTGCCTTAATTGCGGTTAACAAGTTTGGCATACGATGCCTCTTTTCCCCATAGATGTACACCTTTTCATTTTCGGGAGATTTAATCGACACTAATTTCCTTCCACATAAAATCTTGGCTTGGTGGATTCCCAACCAATCCATCCCAATAATTACATCAAAAGCCTTAATTCCTATAGGCATCAAATCAACCTTAAACTTCTTGTTATCGATTTCTAACTCACAATCTCTATAGACATGTTGAACCATAGAGGTTTTCCCATAGGCTACTTCTATTTCATACAATTCATCAAGTAACTCTAGTGGAACCTTAAACTTAGCACCAAATTTATGAGACACGAAAGAATAAGTAGAACCCGAATCAATCAACACATAAGTGGGTTTGGAGTTTATGAATAAGGTACCTGAGACGACATCATGAGTCTCATTGGCTTCTTCACGCGAGAGTTGGAAGGCACGCCCTTTGACTTTCGACGGCTCCGGTTTCTTGTGAGCGGTCGACACCAACATTTCGGTTCCCTTCTTTGGGCATACATTGCTATAGTGCCCCTTCTCGTGACATGAGAAACATTCAACTTCATCAAGGCTTTTAACCTTGCAATCTCTAGCTTTGTGGCCAAAACGACCACATTTGAAACAACCATTAGAGTCCGCCTTGCATTCTCCTTTGTGGTCCCTACCACAGTTCCTACATCCCCCAACACTTCCTTGTTTTGACCCGCTCGGGGCAAACTTGCTCTTTTTGGATGGCCCCGAAAAGCTTTCAAACTTCCTCTTCTCATTACCAACCGATCTCTCTTGCACTCTTCTCTTGCTAACTTTTTCGACACTTCGGGCGACATTGATCGCCTCATCAAGAGTGGTTGCCCTCTTCACTTCGAGCTCATACTCCCATGGAAACCCATTGGCAAACCGAACCACACGACTACGTTCGGTTGGGTAAGTACTTGACACGAACGGGAGGTATCCCGTGAACTTCTTGATATACTCATCCAAGGTCAAATTGCCTTTCTTGAAGTGCAAGAACTCTTCCAAAAACTCCTCCAACTCCCTTTCGGGACAATACTTCTCTTTGAGTCTCCTAGTGAACTCATCCCACGACATCTTGTAAATGGCTTTCTTCCCCAAGGTTTCATACACGGTGTCCCACCATGTAAGAGCATCATCTTTGAACAAACGTGAGGCATAAGTCACCATGTCTTCCTCTTTGCACTTGCTACTCTCAAGCACACGTTCCGTTTCTCGAATCCATTGAACCGTCACTTTCGGTTCCGTACTCCCGAGATAGAAGTCGGGACGGCAAGCAAGGAATGTCTTGTAAGAGCATCCTTCACGTTCAATCTTTCTCTCTTCACCACTTTCTCCATTGGAGGATTTCTCGGTCGGGTTGGTGTTCCCCGTTGACTTGGTTTTAGTGAGTTGGGGGGAATCTTCACCTTCCTCCCTCTCCTCCTCAAAAAGATGTTCCTCTTCCTCCCTTTCCTCATCATCATCTCTTAAGTTCAACCGATCATTAATGATCCGATTAACATCTTGTTGCATCACATTTCTCATATTAGTGAGCATGGATTGAATGGCCACCATTGTTACCGGAGTATGGTTATTCCCGATACCCGAATTGGCCAATCCATTCCAATCTTGGTTCAAATTCGAAGCTTGTTCCCCATCCATCAATCGACCACTTCTCGTTCTAGTCATCTTACTATAATAAGATGTCAACCCAATTAGAATCTAATAAGTTGACTAAAAAGTCAAAATTAAACATAAGAATAGCTCGATTTAAAACAATTCTCTCAGTGGTCAACCCTAGTTCTTAAAGGTCAACCTAACTTCCTATAGAACACAATGTCCCAAAAGCAAAGTCTAAGTCTAGGGAGTGTAACCAACCTAATTCACTTAGACTAATGCTCTGATACCAAGTTGTAACACACCGTTTTTTCAACCCAATTTAAAACTTTTGAAAATATAAAATATATGTCTTTACAAACCGAATGTCTAAAAATATGATTTAAATGAAACATTTGGAATAATTAGAAAGTACCAAAAACCGGTGTTACAATAATATAAAAAACAATAGTCTAGGGAACTAAATAAGTACACCGAGCTAATCCTTCCAAATGCTAACTACGGGCCGCCTAATCTTTCGCTCCCGAACCTGAGTACATAGTCAAAATAAACGTAGTACGTGAGACAAATATTGTCTCGTGAGAAACATGGGTTTTAGACCCGGTTAGAAATAATTTGCAATAAAATAATAATTAATTAATTATCAAATTGCACATAGTCAATCAGTCTCTAAGGCTTGCCATAAGCCAAACACATACGTAACGGGCCTCCCCGAAACAACTCCCCCGATATGGGTTATCTAGGTAAACTCCCACGTTTCCGGGTTATCTATTTGCTCCCCGGATTTCCGGGTTATCTCAAACTCCCCCGTTTTCCGGGTTATCTATTTTCTTGACACACTACCCTTGCGCAGGGTGGTACCGCCCCAAGTAGGTGTCACTAACTCCCCCAACTCGTGTGGGTTATCTAGGATCCAATAGATTAGCTACCACATAACAAATCATCAACTTGGGCAAAGCCCATATCACAACTCAATCATACTAGTGGTAACTAAGCAAGTCAACTTACAATTCAATTCAATTCAATTCAATTCAATTCAATTCAATTCAATTAAGTTCATACTCTATCAAGTCAATCTTTTCTTTATTAAAGATATTTATCTAATAAAGACTCTAAAATCATTTCAATACTTCAAACATGGTTTACTATGTACTCAGAAAGATCACATGTACTCACCTTAGCAAAGCTATCCAATACTTGTGTAAATCAACACAATCTCTACTTCCCAATCAAGGAAGTACTTCCAATCTCAACTCCTTCTTGACCTATTATCAAAATCATCACAAATCTAGTCATAAACTATAACTAACTACTAGTTAATCCATCTTAACATTCCCAACCACCAAGTTCATACCACTTGGTGGAAATCTCAAACCCTAGTTCAAGATTTCTATCCATAAAACCGAAATCCAACTTGTACACATTGATTACAAGCTTACCATGAGTGTTTTACACCCATGATAGATCATCTTCCCCATAGATGATGTGGTTGGTTCCCAAAACCACCATTAATACCCAAATAGAGCTCAAAATACCAAAGAGATGCATAAACTAACAAGGATTCTTACCTTAGATCAAGAATCTCCAAGAAATATGAAGATTTGAGCTCAAGAACAGCAACAATCGTGCACTTCTTCCAAAATAACGGTTGGTAGGGTTCTAGGGGTGTAGGTGTCAAAACCCTAGCCTCAACCCGTTTTTATACAGACTTCAGGAGTTCACGATCGCGAACTTGAGTTCGCGCCGTGAACTATGCGTGTCGTGACCATTTCGCGATCGGTAACGGATCGTGAACTCTATGTCTGAAAACCCCAAAATCCCTGAGCGGAGTTCACGATCGCTAACTCCACTTCGCGCCGTGAACTCCACTAGTCAGCTAGGCTGCACTTTTCGGTCCTTGTCTCGACCCGGTTTCGTCCATAACTTTCTCATACGGTATCCAATTGACACGAAACCAATTCCTACGGTTCTGAAATGAATTATCCTTATTTATCATATTTTTGAACAATTTATTTATTTACAAAAATCTCGGCCGTTACAACTCTCTACCCCTTAAGAGGATTCCGTCCTCGGAATCGCATCATAATCAATAAAGTTCGGGTAGCGCTTCTTAATCTCATCTTTGACTTCCCAAGTCAAATTTGGCCCAAGGGAATGTTTCCACTTGACCAACACCAACTCAATTTCTTTGTTCCTTAATTTCTTTGTTTGGGCCTCCAATATGGCCTCGGGCTCTTCGACCAATCGGTTGGGTGCATCGACCCGCAAATCTTGAAGTGGGATAATATTCTCCACCTCACCCAAGAATTTCTTCAAATTACTAACATGCAAGGTGTCATGGACACCTTGCAACTCGGGTGGAAGTTCTAACTTAAATGCTTGCAAACCGACCCATTTCAAAATCTTAAATGGGCCAACATATCTTGGGCTCAATTTTCCCTTCTTACCAAACCTCATCACGCCTTTCCAAGGCGACACCTTTAACATCACCATATCAACGACATTTAAATCATAAGGTCGCTTCTTCAAACCCAAATAACTCTTTTGGCGATCTTGTGCCACTTTCATATTCCTTTGAATAATTCCAATTTTCTCATTTGTTATTCTTACAATCTCGGGACCCGTGAGTCTCGTCTCACCCGCCTCTAACCAACAAGAAGGCGTCCTACATTTTCTCCCATATAAAGCTTCAAACGGTGGCATCTTAATGGTCGAGTGATAACTATTATTATAAGAAAATTCAACTAACGGTAAATGTTCATCCCATTTACCACCAAAATCCAAAACACATGACCTCAACATATCTTCGACCGTTTGGATCGTTCTCTCACTTTGACCATCGGTTTGCGGATGGTAAGTTGTGCTCAATCTCAACTTCGTCCCCAACTCTTCTTGGAGTGATCTCCAAAATCTCGAGGTAAACCTTGCATCCCGATCGGACACAATCGACAATGGTACCCCATGCAAACGGACAACTTCATCAACATAAAATTTTGCCAATTTCTCAAGAGGCATGGTCTCCCTAATAGCTAGGAATAACGCACTTTTCGTTAACCTATCAACAATCACCCATATGGCGTCATGATTTCTATTAGTCTTTGGGAGACCGACAATGAAATCCATTGTGATGTCATTCCATTTCCCGGCCGGCACTTGCAACGATTGTACAACACCATAAGGCACTTGGTGCTCGGCTTTCACTTGTGCACACGTGGCACATTTCGATATGTACTTTGCTACTCTCGACTTCATCCCGGGCCACCAATAAATTTTCTTCAAGTCTTGGTAAGTCTTTGTACTTCCGGGATGAATCGAATACTTGGACTTGTGAGCATCATTCAACAACACCTTTCGGTTTCCACCGAATTTCGGAACCCAAATCCGGCCATTTACGGTTTTTAGCCCTTGATCATTTTCTTCAAATACTTGGTCCTTTCCCAACCTCTCTTGTCTATACTCGTCTTTTCCCATCACGTCCTTTTGTGCGGTTCTTAAACTTTCAATAAAGCTAGATATCACATCAATCCGCATTAACTTAGCCTTAACCGGTTTTTCATAAACTTTTCTACTTAAGGCGTCGGCTACCACATTGGCCTTTCCTTCATGATAAACAATTTCACAATCGTAATCACTAATCAACTCAATCCACCTCCTTTGTCTCATGTTCAAGTCTTTTTGTGTAAACACATACTTCAGACTTTTGTGATCCGTGTATAGAATACACCTTGTACCATACAAGTAATGTCTCCAAATTTTCAAGGCAAAGATAATTGCCGCTAACTCTAAATCATGTGTTGTATACCTTTCTTCTGCATTCTTCAGTTGCCTTGAAGCATAAGCTATCACTTTACCTCTTTGCATCAACACACAACCGAGACCTTTTATTCGAGGTGTCACTATACACCACGAAATCTTCCATACCGTCGGGTAGGGTGAGGATCGGTGCATTGCATAATTTCTCTTTCAACAAGGCAAAAGCATCCTCTTGCTTTTTCCCCCATTCGAATTTTACATCCTTTCTCGTTAGTCTAGTGAGTGGGACCGCCACTCGGGAAAAATCTTCAATAAACCTTCGGTAGTAACCGGCTAACCCAAGAAAACTTCTAACTTCGGTTGGAGTCTTTGGTGCTTCCCAATTCTTCACCGCTTCAATTTTTGACGGGTCAACCTTATCCCGCTTCGGGATACTACATGTCCTAAGAATTGAACTCCCGCAATCAGAATTCACACTTTGAGAACTTAGCATACAATTTTTCGGTTGGCAAACCGAACCACACGACTACGTTCGGTTGGGTAAGTACTTGACACGAACGGGAGGTATCCCGTGAACTTCTTGGTATACTCATCCAAGGTCAAATTGCCTTTCTTGAAGTGCAAGAACTCTTCCAACAACTCCTCCAACTCCCTTTCGGGACAATACTTCTCTTTGAGTCTCCTAGTGAACTCATCCCACGACATCTTGTAAATGGCTTTCTTCCCCAAGGTTTCATACACGGTGTCCCACCATGTAAGAGCATCATCTTTGAACAAACGTGAGGCATAAGTCACCATGTCTTCCTCTTTGCACTTGCTACTCTCAAGCACACGTTCCGTTTCTCGAATCCATTGAACCGTCACTTTCGGTTCCGTACTCCCGAGATAGAAGTCGGGACGGCAAGCAAGGAATGTCTTGTAAGAGCATCCTTCACGTTCAATCTTTCTCTCTTCATCACTTTCTCCATTGGAGGATTTCTCGGTCGGGTTGGTGTTCCCCGTTGACTTGGTTTTAGTGAGTTGGGGGAATCTTCACCTTCCTCCCTCTCCTCCTCAAAAAGATGTTCCTCTTCCTCCCTTTCCTCATCATCATCTCTTAAGTTCAACCGATCATTAATGATCCGGTTAACATCTTGTTGCATCACATTTCTCATATTAGTGAGCATGGATTGAATGGCCTCCATTGTTACCGGAGTATGGTTATTCCCGATACCCGAATTGGCCAATCCATTCCCATCTTGGTTCAAATTCGAAGCTTGTTCCCCATCCAACAATCGACCACTTCTCGTTCTAGCCATCTTACTATAATAAGATGTCAACCCAATTAGAATCTAATAAGTTGACTAAAAAGTCAAAATTAAACATAAGAATAGCTCGATTTAAAACAATTCTCTCAGTGGTCAACCCTAGTTCTTAAAGGTCAACCTAACTTCCTATAGAACACAATGTCCCAAAAGCAAAGTCTAAGTCTAGGGAGGGTAACCAACCTAATTCACTTAGACTAATGCTCTGATACCAAGTTGTAACACACCGTTTTTTCAACCCAATTTAAAACTTTTGAAAATATAAAATATATGTCTTTACAAACCGAATGTCTAAAAATATGGTTTAAATTAAACATTTGGAATAATTAGAAAGTTCTAAAAACCGGTGTTACAATAATATAAAAAATAATAGTCCAGGGAACTAAATAAGTACACCGAGCTAATCCTTCCAAATGCTAACTACGGGCCGCCTAATCTTTCGCTCCCGAACCTGAGTACATAGTCAAAATAAACGTAGTACGTGAGACAAATATTGTCTCGTGAGAAACATGGGTTTTAGACCCGGTTAGAAATAATTTGCAATAAAATAATAAATAATTAATTATCAAATTGCACATAGTCAATCAATCTCTAAGGCTTGCCATAAGCCAAACACATACGTAACGGGCCACCCCGAAACAACTCCCCCGATATGGGTTATCTAGGTAAACTCCCACGTTTCCGGGTTATCTATTTGCTCCCCCGATTTCCGGGTTATCTCAAACTCCCCCGTTTTCCGGGTTATCTATTTTCTCGACACACTACCCTTGCGCAGGGTGGTACCGCCCCCAAGTAGGTGTCACTAACTCCCCCAACTCGTGTGGGTTATCTAGGATCCAATCGATTAGCTACCACATAACAAATCATCAACTTGGGCAAAGCCCATATCACAACTCAATCATACTAGTGGTAACTAAGCAAGTCAACTTACAATTCAATTCAATTCAATTCAATTCAATTCAATTCAATTAAGTTCATACTCTATCAAGTCAATCTTTTCTTTATTAAAGATATTTATCTAATAAAGACTCTAAAATCATTTCAATACATAAAACATGGTTTACTATGTACTCAGAAAGATCACATGTACTCACCTTAGCAAAGCTATCCAATACTTGTGTAAATCAACACAATCTCTACTTCCCAATCAAGGAAGTACTTCCAATCTCAACTCCTTCTTGACCTATTATCAAAATCATCACAAATCTAGTCATAAACTATAACTAACTACTAGTTAATCCATCTTAACATTCCCAACCACCAAGTTCATACCACTTGGTGGAAATCTCAAACCCTAGTTCAAGATTTCTATCCATAAAACCGAAATCCAACTTGTACACATTGATTACAAGCTTACCATGAGTGTTTTACACCCATGATAGATCATCTTCCCCATAGATGATGTGGTTGGTTCCCAAAACCACCATTAATACCCAAATAGAGCTCAAAATACCAAAGAGATGCATAAACTAACAAGGATTCTTACCTTAGATCAAGAATCTCCAAGAAATATGAAGATTTGAGCTCAAGAACAGCAACAATCGTGCACTTCTTCCAAAATAACGGTTGGTAGGGTTCTAGGGGTGTAGGTGTCAAAACCCTAGCCTCAACCCGTTTTTATACAGACTTCAGGAGTTCACGATCGCGAACTTGAGTTCGCGCCGTGAACTATGCGTGTCGTGACCATTTCGCGATCGGTAACGGATCGTGAACTCTATGTCTGAAAACCCCAAAATCCCTGAGCGGAGTTCACGATCGCTAACTCCACTTCGCGCCGTGAACTCCACTAGTCAGCTAGGCTGCACTTTTCGGTCCTTGTCTCGACCCGGTTTCGTCCATAACTTTCTCATACGGTATCCAATTGACACGAAACCAATTCCTACGGTTCTGAAATGAATTATCCTTATTTATCATATTTTTGTACAATTTATTTATTTACAAAAATCTCGGTCGTTACAACTCTCTACCCCTTAAGAGGATTCCGTCCTCGGAATCGCATCATAATCAATAAAGTTCGGGTAGCGCTTCTTAATCTCATCTTTGACTTCCCAAGTCAAATTTGGCCCAAGGGAATGTTTCCACTTGACGAACACCAACTCAATTTCTTTGTTCCTTAATTTCTTTGTTTGGGCCTCCAATATGGCCTCGGGCTCTTCGACCAATCGGTTGGGTGCATCGACCCGCAAATCTTGAAGTGGGATAATATTCTCCACCTCACCCAAGAATTTCTTCAAATTACTAACATGCATGGTGTCATGGACACCTTGCAACTCGGGTGGAAGTTCTAACTTAAATGCTTGCAAACCGACCCATTTCAAAATCTTAAATGGGCCAACATATCTTGGGCTCAATTTTCCCTTCTTACCAAACCTCATCACGCCTTTCCAAGGCGACACCTTTAACATCACCATATCAACGACATTTAAATCATAAGGTCGCTTCTTCAAACCCAAATAACTCTTTTGGCGATCTTGTGCCACTTTCATATTCCTTTGAATAATTCCAATTTTCTCATTTGTTATTCTTACAATCTCGGGACCCGTGAGTCTCGTCTCACCCGCCTCTAACCAACAAGAAGGTGTCCTACATTTTCTCCCATATAAAGCTTCAAACGGTGGCATCTTAATGGTCGAGTGATAACTATTATTATAAGAAAATTCAACTAACGGTAAATGTTCATCCCATTTACCACCAAAATCCAAAACACATGACCTCAACATATCTTCGACCGTTTGGATCGTTCTCTCACTTTGACCATCGGTTTACGGATGGTAAGTTGTGCTCAATCTCAACTTCGTCCCCAACTCTTCTTGGAGTGATCTCCAAAATCTCGAGGTAAACCTTGCATCCCGATCGGACACAATCGACAATGGTACCCCATGCAAACGGACAACTTCATCAACATAAAATTTTGCCAATTTCTCAAGAGGCATGGTCTCCCTAATAGCTAGGAATAACGCACTTTTCGTTAACCTATCAACAATCACCCATATGGCGTCATGATTTCTATTAGTCTTTGGGAGACCGACAATGAAATCCATTGTGATGTCATTCCATTTCCCGGCCGGCACTTGCAACGATTGTACAACACCATAAGGCACTTGGTGCTCGGCTTTCACTTGTGCACACGTGGCACATTTCGATATGTACTTTGCTACTCTCGACTTCATCCCGGGCCACCAATAAATTTTCTTCAAGTCTTGGTAAGTCTTTGTACTTCCGGGATGAATCGAATACTTGGACTTGTGAGCATCATTCAACAACACCTTTCGGTTTCCACCGAATTTCGGAACCCAAATCCGGCCATTTACGGTTTTTAGCCCTTGATCATTTTCTTCAAATACTTGGTCCTTTCCCAACCTCTCTTGTCTATACTCGTCTTTTCCCATCACGTCCTTTTGTGCGGTTCTTAAACTTTCAATAAAGCTAGATATCACATCAATCCGCATTAACTTAGCCTTAACCGGTTTTTCATAAACTTTTCTACTTAAGGCGTCGGCTACCACATTGGCCTTTCCTTCATGATAAACAATTTCACAATCGTAATCACTAATCAACTCAATCCACCTCCTTTGTCTCATGTTCAAGTCTTTTTGTGTAAACACATACTTCAGACTTTTGTGATCCGTGTATAGAATACACCTTGTACCATACAAGTAATGTCTCCAAATTTTCAAGGCAAAGATAATTGCCGCTAACTCTAAATCATGTGTTGTATACCTTTCTTCTGCATTCTTCAGTTGCCTTGAAGCATAAGCTATCACTTTACCTCTTTGCATCAACACACAACCGAGACCTTTTATTCGAGGTGTCACTATACACCACGAAATCTTCCATACCGTCGGGTAGGGTGAGGATCGGTGCATTGCATAATTTCTCTTTCAACAAGGCAAAAGCATCCTCTTGCTTTTTCCCCCATTCGAATTTTACATCCTTTCTCGTTAGTCTAGTGAGTGGGACCGCCACTCGGGAAAAATCTTCAATAAACCTTCGGTAGTAACCGGCTAACCCAAGAAAACTTCTAACTTCGGTTGGAGTCTTTGGTGCGTCCCAATTCTTCACCGCTTCAATTTTTGACGGGTCAACCTTATCCCGCTTCGGGATACTACATGTCCTAAGAATTGAACTCCCGCAATCAGAATTCACACTTTGAGAACTTAGCATACAATTTTTCGGTTGACAAACCGAACCACACGACTACGTTCGGTTGGGTAAGTACTTGACACGAACGGGAGGTATCCCGTGAACTTCTTGGTATACTCATCCAAGGTCAAATTGCCTTTCTTGAAGTGCAAGAACTCTTCCAACAACTCCTCCAACTCCCTTTCGGGACAATACTTCTCTTTGAGTCTCCTAGTGAACTCATCCCACGACATCTTGTAAATGGCTTTCTTCCCCAAGGTTTCATACACGGTGTCCCACCATGTAAGAGCATCATCTTTGAACAAACGTGAGGCATAAGTCACCATGTCTTCCTCTTTGCACTTGCTACTCTCAAGCACACGTTCCGTTTCTCGAATCCATTGAACCGTCACTTTCGGTTCCGTACTCCCGAGATAGAAGTCGGGACGGCAAGCAAGGAATGTCTTGTAAGAGCATCCTTCACGTTCAATCTTTCTCTCTTCATCACTTTCTCCATTGGAGGATTTCTCGGTCGGGTTGGTGTTCCCCGTTGACTTGGTTTTAGTGAGTTGGGGGAATCTTCACCTTCCTCCCTCTCCTCCTCAAAAAGATGTTCCTCTTCCTCCCTTTCCTCATCATCATCTCTTAAGTTCAACCGATCATTAATGATCCGGTTAACATCTTGTTGCATCACATTTCTCATATTAGTGAGCATGGATTGAATGGCCTCCATTGTTACCGGAGTATGGTTATTCCCGATACCCGAATTGGCCAATCCATTCCCATCTTGGTTCAAATTCGAAGCTTGTTCCCCATCCAACAATCGACCACTTCTCGTTCTAGCCATCTTACTATAATAAGATGTCAACCCAATTAGAATCTAATAAGTTGACTAAAAAGTCAAAATTAAACATAAGAATAGCTCGATTTAAAACAATTCTCTCAGTGGTCAACCCTAGTTCTTAAAGGTCAACCTAACTTCCTATAGAACACAATGTCCCAAAAGCAAAGTCTAAGTCTAGGGAGGGTAACCAACCTAATTCACTTAGACTAATGCTCTGATACCAAGTTGTAACACACCGTTTTTTCAACCCAATTTAAAACTTTTGAAAATATAAAATATATGTCTTTACAAACCGAATGTCTAAAAATATGGTTTAAATTAAACATTTGGAATAATTAGAAAGTTCCAAAAACCGGTGTTACAATAATATAAAAAATAATAGTCTAGGGAACTAAATAAGTACACCGAGCTAATCCTTCCAAATGCTAACTACGGGCCGCCTAATCTTTCGCTCCCGAACCTGAGTACATAGTCAAAATAAACGTAGTACGTGAGACAAATATTGTCTCGTGAGAAACATGGGTTTTAGACCCGGTTAGAAATAATTTGCAATAAAATAATAAATAATTAATTATCAAATTGCACATAGTCAATCAATCTCTAAGGCTTGCCATAAGCCAAACACATACGTAACGGGCCACCCCGAAACAACTCCCCCGATATGGGTTATCTAGGTAAACTCCCACGTTTCCGGGTTATCTATTTGCTCCCCCGATTTCCGGGTTATCTCAAACTCCCCCGTTTTCCGGGTTATCTATTTTCTCGACACACTACCCTTGCGCAGGGTGGTACCGCCCCCAAGTAGGTGTCACTAACTCCCCCAACTCGTGTGGGTTATCTAGGATCCAATCGATTAGCTACCACATAACAAATCATCAACTTGGGCAAAGCCCATATCACAACTCAATCATACTAGTGGTAACTAAGCAAGTCAACTTACAATTCAATTCAATTCAATTCAATTCAATTCAATTAAGTTCATACTCTATCAAGTCAATCTTTTCTTTATTAAAGATATTTATCTAATAAAGACTCTAAAATCATTTCAATACATAAAACATGGTTTACTATGTACTCAGAAAGATCACATGTACTCACCTTAGCAAAGCTATCCAATACTTGTGTAAATCAACACAATCTCTACTTCCCAATCAAGGAAGTACTTCCAATCTCAACTCCTTCTTGACCTATTATCAAAATCATCACAAATCTAGTCATAAACTATAACTAACTACTAGTTAATCCATCTTAACATTCCCAACCACCAAGTTCATACCACTTGGTGGAAATCTCAAACCCTAGTTCAAGATTTCTATCCATAAAACCGAAATCCAACTTGTACACATTGATTACAAGCTTACCATGAGTGTTTTACACCCATGATAGATCATCTTCCCCATAGATGATGTGGTTGGTTCCCAAAACCACCATTAATACCCAAATAGAGCTCAAAATACCAAAGAGATGCATAAACTAACAAGGATTCTTACCTTAGATCAAGAATCTCCAAGAAATATGAAGATTTGAGCTCAAGAACAGCAACAATCGTGCACTTCTTCCAAAATAACGGTTGGTAGGGTTCTAGGGGTGTAGGTGTCAAAACCCTAGCCTCAACCCGTTTTTATACAGACTTCAGGAGTTCACGATCGCGAACTTGAGTTCGCGCCGTGAACTATGCGTGTCGTGACCATTTCGCGATCGGTAACGGATCGTGAACTCTATGTCTGAAAACCCCAAAATCCCTGAGCGGAGTTCACGATCGCTAACTCCACTTCGCGCCGTGAACTCCACTAGTCAGCTAGGCTGCACTTTTCGGTCCTTGTCTCGACCCGGTTTCGTCCATAACTTTCTCATACGGTATCCAATTGACACGAAACCAATTCCTACGGTTCTGAAATGAATTATCCTTATTTATCATATTTTTGTACAATTTATTTATTTACAAAAATCTCGGTCGTTACAACTCTCTACCCCTTAAGAGGATTCCGTCCTCGGAATCGCATCATAATCAATAAAGTTCGGGTAGCGCTTCTTAATCTCATCTTTGACTTCCCAAGTCAAATTTGGCCCAAGGGAATGTTTCCACTTGACCAACACCAACTCAATTTCTTTGTTCCTTAATTTCTTTGTTTGGGCCTCCAATATGGCCTCGGGCTCTTCGACCAATCGGTTGGGTGCATCGACCCGCAAATCTTGAAGTGGGATAATATTCTCCACCTCACCCAAGAATTTCTTCAAATTACTAACATGCAAGGTGTCATGGACACCTTGCAACTCGGGTGGAAGTTCTAACTTAAATGCTTGCAAACCGACCCATTTCAAAATCTTAAATGGGCCAACATATCTTGGGCTCAATTTTCCCTTCTTACCAAACCTCATCACGCCTTTCCAAGGCGACACCTTTAACATCACCATATCAACGACATTTAAATCATAAGGTCGCTTCTTCAAACCCAAATAACTCTTTTGGCGATCTTGTGCCACTTTCATATTCCTTTGAATAATTCCAATTTTCTCATTTGTTATTCTTACAATCTCGGGACCCGTGAGTCTCGTCTCACCCGCCTCTAACCAACAAGAAGGCGTCCTACATTTTCTCCCATATAAAGCTTCAAACGGTGGCATCTTAATGGTCGAGTGATAACTATTATTATAAGAAAATTCAACTAACGGTAAATGTTCATCCCATTTACCACCAAAATCCAAAACACATGACCTCAACATATCTTCGACCGTTTGGATCGTTCTCTCACTTTGACCATCGGTTTGCGGATGGTAAGTTGTGCTCAATCTCAACTTCGTCCCCAACTCTTCTTGGAGTGATCTCCAAAATCTCGAGGTAAACCTTGCATCCCGATCGGACACAATCGACAATGGTACCCCATGCAAACGGACAACTTCATCAACATAAAATTTTGCCAATTTCTCAAGAGGCATGGTCTCCCTAATAGCTAGGAATAACGCACTTTTCGTTAACCTATCAACAATCACCCATATGGCGTCATGATTTCTATTAGTCTTTGGGAGACCGACAATGAAATCCATTGTGATGTCATTCCATTTCCCGGCCGGCACTTGCAACGATTGTACAACACCATAAGGCACTTGGTGCTCGGCTTTCACTTGTGCACACGTGGCACATTTCGATATGTACTTTGCTACTCTCGACTTCATCCCGGGCCACCAATAAATTTTCTTCAAGTCTTGGTAAGTCTTTGTACTTCCGGGATGAATCGAATACTTGGACTTGTGAGCATCATTCAACAACACCTTTCGGTTTCCACCGAATTTCGGAACCCAAATCCGGCCATTTACGGTTTTTAGCCCTTGATCATTTTCTTCAAATACTTGGTCCTTTCCCAACCTCTCTTGTCTATACTCGTCTTTTCCCATCACGTCCTTTTGTGCGGTTCTTAAACTTTCAATAAAGCTAGATATCACATCAATCCGCATTAACTTAGCCTTAACCGGTTTTTCATAAACTTTTCTACTTAAGGCGTCGGCTACCACATTGGCCTTTCCTTCATGATAAACAATTTCACAATCGTAATCACTAATCAACTCAATCCACCTCCTTTGTCTCATGTTCAAGTCTTTTTGTGTAAACACATACTTCAGACTTTTGTGATCCGTGTATAGAATACACCTTGTACCATACAAGTAATGTCTCCAAATTTTCAAGGCAAAGATAATTGCCGCTAACTCTAAATCATGTGTTGTATACCTTTCTTCTGCATTCTTCAGTTGCCTTGAAGCATAAGCTATCACTTTACCTCTTTGCATCAACACACAACCGAGACCTTTTATTCGAGGTGTCATTATACACCACGAAATCTTCCATACCGTCGGGTAGGGTGAGGATCGGTGCATTGCATAATTTCTCTTTCAACAAGGCAAAAGCATCCTCTTGCTTTTTCCCCCATTCGAATTTTACATCCTTTCTCGTTAGTCTAGTGAGTGGGACCGCCACTCGGGAAAAATCTTCAATAAACCTTCGGTAGTAACCGGCTAACCCAAGAAAACTTCTAACTTCGGTTGGAGTCTTTGGTGCTTCCCAATTCTTCACCGCTTCAATTTTTGACGGGTCAACCTTATCCCGCTTCGGGATACTACATGTCCTAAGAATTGAACTCCCGCAATCAGAATTCACACTTTGAGAACTTAGCATACAATTTTTCGGTTGGCAAACCGAACCACACGACTACGTTCGGTTGGGTAAGTACTTGACACGAACGGGAGGTATCCCGTGAACTTATTGGTATACTCATCCAAGGTCAAATTGCCTTTCTTGAAGTGCAAGAACTCTTCCAACAACTCCTCCAACTCCCTTTCGGGACAATACTTCTCTTTGAGTCTCCTAGTGAACTCATCCCACGACATCTTGTAAATGGCTTTCTTCCCCAAGGTTTCATACACGGTGTCCCACCATGTAAGAGCATCATCTTTGAACAAACGTGAGGCATAAGTCACCATGTCTTCCTCTTTGCACTTGCTACTCTCAAGCACACGTTCCGTTTCTCGAATCCATTGAACCGTCACTTTCGGTTCCGTACTCCCGAGATAGAAGTCGGGACGGCAAGCAAGGAATGTCTTGTAAGAGCATCCTTCACGTTCAATCTTTCTCTCTTCATCACTTTCTCCATTGGAGGATTTCTCGGTCGGTTGGTGTTCCCCGTTGACTTGGTTTTAGTGAGTTGGGGGGAATCTTCACCTTCCTCCCTCTCCTCCTCAAAAAGATGTTCCTCTTCCTCCCTTTCCTCATCATCATCTCTTAAGTTCAACCGATCATTAATGATCCGGTTAACATCTTGTTGCATCACATTTCTCATATTAGTGAGCATGGATTGAATGGCCTCCATTGTTACCGGAGTATGGTTATTCCCGATACCCGAATTGGCCAATCCATTCCCATCTTGGTTCAAATTCGAAGCTTGTTCCCCATCCAACAATCGACCACTTCTCGTTCTAGCCATCTTACTATAATAAGATGTCAACCCAATTAGAATCTAATAAGTTGACTAAAAAGTCAAAATTAAACATAAGAATAGCTCGATTTAAAACAATTCTCTCAGTGGTCAACCCTAGTTCTTAAAGGTCAACCTAACTTCCTATAGAACACAATGTCCCAAAAGTAAAGTCTAAGTCTAGGGAGGGTAACCAACCTAATTCACTTAGACTAATGCTCTGATACCAAGTTGTAACACACCGTTTTTTCAACCCAATTTAAAACTTTTGAAAATATAAAATATATGTCTTTACAAACCGAATGTCTAAAAATATGGTTTAAATTAAACATTTGGAATAATTAGAAAGTTCCAAAAACCGGTGTTACAATAATATAAAAAATAATAGTCTAGGGAACTAAATAAGTACACCGAGCTAATCCTTCCAAATGCTAACTACGGGCCGCCTAATCTTTCGCTCCCGAACCTGAGTACATAGTCAAAATAAACGTAGTACGTGAGACAAATATTGTCTCGTGAGAAACATGGGTTTTAGACCCGGTTAGAAATAATTTGCAATAAAATAATAAATAATTAATTATCAAATTGCACATAGTCAATCAATCTCTAAGGCTTGCCATAAGCCAAACACATACGTAACGGGCCACCCCGAAACAACTCCCCCGATATGGGTTATCTAGGTAAACTCCCACGTTTCCGGGTTATCTATTTGCTCCCCCGATTTCCGGGTTATCTCAAACTCCCCTGTTTTCCGGGTTATCTATTTTCTCGACACACTACCCTTGCGCAGGGTGGTACCGCCCCCAAGTAGGTGTCACTAACTCCCCCAACTCGTGTGGGTTATCTAGGATCCAATCGATTAGCTACCACATAACAAATCATCAACTTGGGCAAAGCCCATATCACAACTCAATCATACTAGTGGTAACTAAGCAAGTCAACTTACAATTCAATTCAATTCAATTCAATTCAATTCAATTCAATTAAGTTCATACTCTATCAAGTCAATCTTTTCTTTATTAAAGATATTTATCTAATAAAGACTCTAAAATCATTTCAATACATAAAACATGGTTTACTATGTACTCAGAAAGATCACATGTACTCACCTTAGCAAAGCTATCCAATACTTGTGTAAATCAACACAATCTCTACTTCCCAATCAAGGAAGTACTTCCAATCTCAACTCCTTCTTGACCTATTATCAAAATCATCACAAATCTAGTCATAAACCATAACTAACTACTAGTTAATCCATCTTAACATTCCCAACCACCAAGTTCATACCACTTGGTGGAAATCTCAAACCCTAGTTTAAGATTTCTATCCATAAAACCAAAATCCAACTTGTACACATTGATTACAAGCTTACCATGAGTGTTTTACACCCATGATAGATCATCTTCCCTATAGATGATGTGGTTGGTTCCCAAAACCACCATTAATACCCAAACAGAGCTCAAAATACCAAAGAGATGCATAAACTAACAAGGATTCTTACCTTAGATCAAGAATCTCCAAGAAATATGAAGATTTGAGTTCAAGAACAGCAACAATCGTGCACTTCTTCCAAAATAACGGCTGGTAGGGTTCTAGGGGTGTAGGTGTCAAAACCCTAGCCTCAAGCCGTTTTTATACAGACTTCAGGAGTTCACGATCGCGAACTTGAGTTCGCGCAGTGAACTATGCGTATCGTGACCATTTCGCGATCGGTAACGGATCGTGAACTCTATGTCTGAAAACCCCAAAATCCCGATCGCTAACTCCACTCCGCGTCGTGAACTCCACTAGTCAGCTAGGCTGCACTTTTCAGTCCTTGTCTCGACCCGGTTTCGTCCATAACTTTCTCATACGGTGTCCAATTGACACGAAACCAATTCCTACGGTTCTGAAATGAATTATCCTTATTTATCATATTTTTGTACAATTTATTTATTTACAAAAATCTCGGTCGTTACAGCAACGCAAAACATGAAACGTCAAGAGAAGGCAACGCTTACCTGGACTTTACGTGGATTAAACATGGCATTCTACGCGGATTTAAACATTCAAAAATCTTTTCATTTATTATTACATATAAAGATAAAGATTTTTCGGAAAAATCATAGTTAATATTTAACAACTGTAAAATAGAAGTTTTTAAGCATCAATTGTTAAAAGAAAATTAATTGTTGTGTGACTTATTAATACACTACGTATACTATAATTAAAGTAATTGTATTAGTGTTTATTTTTTGTATCTACTTATTTGTCTACCTATTTGATCAAGATATGTATCAAAATTAAAGGATACTAGCAGGTTACCCGCGAAATGCGACGGCGGGTACCCTGTGACTAAATTTGACGGAGATCAAGTAGTCGGTGGTGATGACGGTAGTGATAGTGGCTGCTGGTCGTGGTCGTGCGGATAGTGGCTGTTGGTAGTGGCTGCTGGTTAACTGAGTGTTTTGAGTTTATGCGTTATGTTGGATGTTTTTTGGGATAAAGCAAAGTATCAAGTAGATCAATTGGTTAACACACAATCCGTACTCGTAAAAGTTCTTGGGTTCGAATCCCTTAAGCAATTTTTTTATTTTGTGGTGTTTAAGATGTTTCCCAAAGTAGAAATTTAAGATTAAAACCTTCTAAACTTAAAGGCTTAAATGTTTTAACAAGGAGTAAGATAAGATAAGATTATTAGGAAAGAGAACTAGACAACTAGTGTATTACACATGTTATTTTGTTAAGTAGATAAAAACATATGTAAACACAAAAAATAGAAATGAATATCATTTCTCTTAGAGTAATGAAATACGTTATGGTTGGGAGAGGGATACAACAATAGCATGTAAGATATAAAATACAAGTTCGGGAATCTTTATAGTAGCATACAAAAATGTAAGTTTAGTGAATTACAATTGTCCTTATCAAATAACTCATAAAAAAGTAGTACAAAGTTACACCCCCAATCAAACTTCCAATATGTCTAAGTTTTCAAAATCAATCAATAGATTACAGGCTTATATTCATTATCATTCCAACTACCTCCTTCCTTGAGGTACTGCATGTACCTCGAGAACTCTGGTTTAGCTGTCGCTTTCTTCCTCCGTCCTCTTTTCTCGAATATTGCAAAGATAGGGTGAACTTTGCTCGCCTTCTTCACTTCCTTGTCGATCGCGTTTTCTCTCATTGGAGTTCTAAGTCTAGGCTCAAACGCCATTGGTGAATCGCCAAAAAAACTTGTGGGCAGTGTTCTGGATCTGATCATCTTAGCGTCTGATAATAGTTCATCAACAGGGGCCCCACCGATAACCAAAGGCTCGTATCCCTTAGGATCTCTCTTCATGCTCATAGATTTCAACATGGCTCTGAATTGAAGGTGTATAGAGTGTTGGATGGATGGATGTTGAGCAAGTGAATGAGTGAAGGAATGTTGGTTTTATAGGCATGAAATAATTGATTAAAGAAATATTGTTTTAACCCCATACGTACTTTTGTGACATGGTCGTTATTGGTGGGCGACACAAGAACTTTATATTTTTTAGTGAAAAGTGTGTTAACTTTTAAGATTAATTATACATGAATAATAGATATTGATAAAGGCAAAAATAATCAATCTTACAAAATATAAGCAGTTTTAGTAATGTTTTGTAGGTCACCAGGCATGTCCATTGCATACACGATCAGTTTTATATACAAAATTTACATAATCAATCTCAGTTTTTAGATTTTTTTTAGAAAATCTTTTAACTAATATTTATATTATTGAATAGTATGTAGTTTAGGTAAATAGAAGTATAGAACCAAGTCTTTATATCTTTTTTTGGAATTACATATTCAATTAACATCAACTGCATATTCGACTTACTTATACTGTATATTTGGTAAGGTAGATATTGGTTCAATTTTTTTTTTTAAATGAGATCAAAATACTGAGATTGGTTTTATAGGTTTTTTTTATTTAAATATAGTTCTACAAGAATACTTACCCAATATATTAATATGATATAGATATTCTTTTTTGTTTAGCTAATTTATTCTTTCTTTATGACACCACGAAATGTACAATCCAATACTATATTTAGTGGTATTTTATTTAATATCTTAAGTTTGTTTTGAAAAATTCTTTAGAGGTTAGTTATAAGTTTATACTCCTATATATTTATAAGTTACCACAACTAAAGTATATTTTAAAGAATACTCCATGTTGAATCTAGAAGACTTATTTTATATTGGCATTATTGCGTGGGAGCTGTGAGTGAGGTGGGGTTTTGTGGTCAAGATTAGTTGGAAAGTAAACTTTATGGAATTTTCATTATTGAAAGTTAAACACATATGAGTTAAATATCTATATTTTAATAAAGTTAATTTCAATAATCCAAAATCATATCGGGTAAATATTTGTGGTTACAATTCTTTGAATTTTTCACAAACGGTTCATAAACACTTAATTTCTTTAACAAACGAATACGAACACAAACATAAAAGTTTGTTCATTTAAGTGTCCGCGAATAATTTTCTTTTAACAAACACGAACAAAATACAAGTCAAAACACGAACACGAACAAAGTCCCTTTAATAGTTGTTTAGTTCATTTACAGGATTGAATTAATTCATATCATAATTGATCATTTTGAAAACCTTGCATAACAGACCAAATACAAGTAGTCATATTAATCAACAATTTTTTTGAACATTTCTATAATGGGTTGAACCGTAATAGCTAACAGCTAACTTATAACTCAAAATGGCCCACACAATTACCCATGATAGTTGGGCTGTTTTATAATTTATTTGGGCCTTTGGGGTATGGGTACATCTGATTTTTTGTTTGTGTTATATACCTTTCTACTTTTGTTATATTTTTATTATTATTTAATAACACGTGTACCGTGTACGTATTTTTGCTGTAATTTATCGATGTCCATGAATACACACAAACATGTAGTTTAACATTAACATTTTTCTCGAATTCTAAAATTTCATTGGTCAAATGTCATGAGAAAACTTGCCATAGATACTCAAAAGTTGCAAAGAATAAAAACATATAACAAATAACATAATAATATGCGAGTAATAAATCTTTACTAATATACTTGGGATACTTCTGAATTTGTAATACTTCATTTTCAGCCAACACATACTTGATTAACAGAATATCTCAATCTGACGACAATGAATTTCCTCCGACCGTCGGCATGCCCCGTCAGTAGGAGCCTTCGGTTTTTCACATCAGCTAACCAAGGAAAACGAAAGAGCAGGAGGCGGGCCCACCCAATATATAAAATAATTTTTTTTAAACTTACGGTTGAACGGAAATAATTTTGAGAAAAAAGCATATATATATTTAAATTTATTCCCAATTTTTACAACAATTCATCTCTATAAATATACCTACAACATATATATACACTATATTTTCACCATAATAAACACTTTTACCAACCCTTTATTGTAATGTTTTTTTTTTTCAATTATTATAATGTTTTTCAATTATTATAATGTTTTTAACTAATGTGATGTTTTTTAAGTATTGCATATTTTAAATAAAAAAGAAAAATAAATGGCAGTGCCATTTAAGTATTGCATATTTTAAATAAAATAGAATGAGTATTGTTGATAATACTTATATAAAAAAATAAAATAGCTACTTAATAAATTTATATCTCAGTTTCAGATTGAATGTTTTTGATATGTCAACATGAACCCGGCCTTAATTGTCAACCTTAGTAATATGAAGTAATTTTAATCAAGGTTCTAGAAAGCGTAAAGTGTGGCGTGGCGGCAACATCAAACCTCAAGTCATGGCAAGCCATGACGTTTTTCAAGGCGTGAGTTAACGTGATATTTTTTTTATATAATTTATATACATACGTATATCAAATTAAAAAAAAAATTTATAGATCCATTTATTAATATAACAATTCATATATTAAGTTCACAAAAAGTGTTACATCCAAATTTATAATTACATATGTTATTATTCTTTTTTTAAAAAAATTCAATTTTTCCAGCCGCCTTACAAAAAAATCGTCATAAGGCGCGCCTTATCACGCCTTATCTCACGCCACACGTAGTTTGGCCGTCATGGTCTGTTTCGTAACGTCGACGTCGCGCCTCACGCTTTGGCGGCGTCTTGGCGGCGTCATAGCGCGTTTTTTAGAACCTTGATTTTAATACATCTTTTTTTTAAACGTCTAGTTAGTTAGTTAGTTTTTACTCCGTATGAGTTAGTGGTTCGAGATGCTTCCATTGAACCTTCCAAATATGGGGAATAAACCTTATTACCGTGCAATTAATATGTAATAAATGCAATTATTCATTATAAAACGAAAATTAAACTCATTTAATGTTTCTAATATGATAGCCTTAGAGCATTAATTAGAAAAACCCATTCTACAATCTCAAGTGTCGGCGGGTAATCTTAATCTAAATTCTCACCCTATCACGCATCATCAACGACGTTCATTAAACGCATCATGTGATTTCACATGCCCATAAACATGGAAGGTATTTTGCTTTTCATGGCAGGTCCATGTCCTCAAGTCACATGGATGAATATCTCAAATCTTTTAAGACTCTTAAAATTGTAAAATTGTAAAATTACTAATATACCCCTACGCTTTCTGAATTCTACTCAATATAGTTAGAGCTTCCACAAATAAAAGAACGTTTTACCAAATTAATGAAAATTCAATCTAAACCGTTGTATAACAAGACGAAAGATAACATTATAAATATTATGTACAGTGATGGTACTAGAAGAAAATTTATGGGGGCAAAATTCAAAATAATAAAACATGCATTCAAGAATTGGTGTATGCTCAAAAGCCGGTTTTATTTGACAAATTTATCCATCTCATATTTACAAACAATGTGATAATAATTAACATTAGTAATTAGCAATTGTCATTTCTTAACAATGAAGTTTTGAAACATACATTAACTTATAACACTTAACAATGTGAAATAACAGTTAACTAAACTATGTGAAATAGCATATAACAATTAACAGTTATTCATTTTTGCATTTTGTAATTTGCCTACTTCTAACTCTCTAAACCCTTTATTTGGTATTTGAATTTTGTATTTTTAGGTGGTCAATTATCCATAATTTACACTTTTTACCCCAAAACATTAAAAACCTTACAATTGGGGGGGGGGGGGGTGGGGGGGGGGGTGGGGGGGAGTCAATGGCCCACCTTGGCACCCTCATCTACCACCCTGATTATGTAGATACACGTAATAGACACTTACCTAGCTAAACTAGTAAAACATATATATAGATGCATATTGGTATATCCACGTACGGAATGTTTATTCATGCTCATATGTTTACGCACACTCTAATTCCACACCATTTTGTTTACGCCGAAACTTGAACCCACAACCTTATGAGACACGCAATCATCTTGATATTACTAGATTATAAGCCTCTAATATGCTCATATACTTACATTCGCACAAAGGTATACGCCAAGTTGAGTAATTTACGCGAGTTACTGGGATTTTCTCACGTGGCATAAGCGAATTACTTGAGGTGCATACGTGAACAAACAAGTTGCCATACATCAAATATGATATATCACATCGAACAACAACCGTTGGTTCATTTTTTCAAAGACGTACTTGCACAAACATTTCACACTTTTTTTGGTCAATGATAGATTGATTGAAAAGGAGTATCGATCGATATCATAAAAATTCGTTGAGACAATTATCATCTTAAAGATATTTCCACATAACGATATTTATTTCCATTTCTTGTGATAATATCATAACTTAGTTATTTCTTGCCTTTCTCTAACAAACATGAATTTGGCAGCATTATAAATCATCAATCCAATTGAATTACTCGCATAACTTTGATTTTGATGAATGTTCATTTTTTTTCTCTTATTTCATATTTAGTATTTTTGTTTGACTGAAATTCACTTTGATTATCCATATTATTTGAATTAACATTAATTACAAAAATTATTGTTAGTGTTTGCGTGAATCAACATTTTCCGATTGTATTTATCTTCTTTTTTAGTCTACACCAATATATTTGTTAGCATGCTACTTAGCATCAAATGCCCCACATATGTACAATAACAAGCAAGATTTAGCTTGCGCGTAGCGAGGTCAAGCAAAGTGGATTATGTAATTTAAAAAATATTAATTAATTAAATTATAACTAATAACCCATAATTATCTCATTTATCTTTCTTATTTTTAGAAACACTTAATGCAACAAACTCCATTAAAACCCTCCTGCAATGATATCTGTAACAATGATATATGGTTCATTTTAAGTTTAGTGTGCAGTATTCATGAAATGCTTCCTAATATGTAGATATCGTAACAATTTTTCTAAACATATTGTAACAAAGTGAAGTACACTAAGAAATTAGAATCCGGTACTAAAAGAAAGGCACGTGTGATATGAACAATGTGTGGTATAATAGTTGTACAAATCCAATCATAAAAACAATGCTCAATTGTAAGAACTCTACAAGTTAATTAAGCACCCGATCAACCACAATCTATCTCTAGCTATCGATTTTGACTCAAGCTTATTGGTTGAATGAAATTTAATCAATAAATTACAGGTTTAGATGAATTAGCTTTCCAAATGCCTCCTTCCTTGAGATACTGCATATACCTCGAGAACTCTGGTTTAGCCGTGGCCTGCTTCTTTCGGGTCCTTCTCTCGAATAAACTAAATAGTGGATGAACCTTACTCACCTTCTTCATTTGCTTCTCTATGAAATTTACTTTCTCGGGAACTTTTCGTTCCAACACAAATTTCACGGGAACTCGCGGTAGGAATTGGCGGGCAAAGTCGTGGATCTTAGCATTTTGGAGTCCAACAAAGAATCTTGGTCTGTTGGTTCGTTGATTAACGGTTCGTAACCTTGGTGATATTTCCTGGTGCTAATTGCTCTAAACATGGCTCCTTAATTAACTGTAAATTTGAAAGGTGTAAGAAATGTGTGGAAGATTATGGTTTTTGTAGTTGAGGAAAGTATTTTTTAAAACCCATTGAGAATTTGGTCACAGGGTCATGTCTGGTAGGCAGGCGATCGATACGATGAGAGTAATATTCCCGGAAAGTGGGTTTGATGTCAACTTTTTAATTAAAGACTTTCTAGTCTTCGGTCATAGGAAAATAAGTAACACATTTATTTGGTAATGTGATATTATAATAAGTTAGAATAAACGTTTTTGAATATTGGCAATATTTCTTTTCGAAAAGAACTCGATGTATCATATCTAATTAATGTTTTTTTACATACCCTTCATGTTATTTTAAGGAATTTAATAATTAAATTAAGAACTAGGATGGTTAGAAACCGTTAGGAAACAGATACTCCCTAGCTTAGTATACTAGAAGTATTTTATTATTAATTAAAGATTTAAAATAATTTGTGAATTATAAATGTAGGAAAGTAATTATCTTGCTCATTTTCATTAAACAGCCCACAATATATAATATACAGACTAATAACTATAAACTAGGAATTATAAATGTAGGAATCAGAAGCTCTCTTTATGGCCTTTCCGGGGTTTTTTCTAAAAAAAAATAAAAAAAAATCTAAGATTAACACACTATTACGTTTGAAATATATAGATATACGTAATATCACTAGTATACCCTCGCAGTCAAGTGGAGGAAAACGAATGATGGGATTGTCTCTGAAATCATCAAACAGTATACATCGAAGACCTTTAGTGAAGATGTCTGCAATCAGATAATGGGAAGGAACATGTAGAATGCGGACATGTCCTTGGGCAACCTTTCCAAGAACGAAATGCATGTATGTCCGTTTTAATATGCTTTGTGCGTTGATGTTGCATGAGATTCTTGGATTAGGCCTGTGTAAATTAGACCGGGACCGTAGAACCAGACCAGATTTCGATTCTCGGTTTTAATTTTTATAAAAAATCGATTCTCTGTTCCAATCGGTTCGGTTCCAACCGGTTTGGTTTGGTCTAAAACCGAGAAAACCCGGAAAAAAGTCGAAGAAATGGTTCGGTTCCGGCCGGTTCTGAGCATCATCGGTTTGGTCCGGCAAAAGTAATTTTTTCAGTTCTCGGTCTTAATGGGTCCGATCCGGTTCTTGGACTGTTCACAGACCTATCTTGGATAGATAAAGTGCGTCGGGCTCTACTTTTAACCGCCACCACCAATGCCAAGCCCCTTAACTTTTTTGGGCAAACAAACTTTATTCCAAGAGATTCAAAGAGATTTTGTTTCCGTTTAAGTTACCACAAAAAAAAGTCTCCGGATGGACTCAAGATTTTTTTACCTTTTAATAGGGCTTCAAGATTTTTTTACTATTTAATAGGGCCTTCGATTAAAAGGCCCTGCGGGTTGTGAAAGGGCTGGAGGAGAGGAATGGGGAAGTGTTGGGCCATAAGGGTCTCTTAGGGAAAAGAAAATTCTAACCACCACAACTCCACAAGCGAATTTGTTATGCTTTTGTGGTCCTTGTGGAAAAAAGCCATGCACTTAATTTGACAAACCATTTTTTTTTTTTTACGATATATCTAATGTACTCCTAAATAATCACTTATGTTCACTATGGGAATCAAACCCTCAATCATTAGGTTGGAGAGCAAACACCTTACCGCTAGGCCATTGGCCTTTGGTCTAAATTTGACAAACTATGTCTTACTCATAATCCTACCCATTTGATAGGATGACATGTGTAATCCACTAATTCTCTCTCTTAATATTTTCCTTTAATTTTGACACATGTTTTAATCTAATAAGTAGGAATATGAATAGAACCAAATAAGGCTAACTATACAACTTAATGTTTTTTTATAGTTAACGACGAATTCAAACTAAATGACGTCATATTGGGTGTAGACTATTCTTATACCAAAATGATACTATTATTAAATGTCAACGTAGGATTTTAGGTTACACCAAGTTAAACATTTTAAATTTTGGTTTCTGGTCTGGATATATTTTTGAATTTATATTAAAGAAATGATATATTTTCCTATCATTTCTTCTTATATGTATGTGTACCTACTTTTAAACTTCATTAATTCTCTTTTCTCATATTATCTCTTGATTTTGACACTTGTCATGATCAAATTGTTGAGTAATGTCACACATTGGACAAATAATGAACCTGTAATGTGCTTATAAGGGTCATGAGCTACTCCTCTTACAACCAATTGGTTTTAAGATGGAACCCAAACTGACACAAATTAGTAAGCACATGAGTAAGCACAAATTATAGACATAAATACCATTACTCTTTATATTATTTGAGGTTAACCAACAAAAATACTTCAAGTCTCTATATTATATACCCTTGATCAATATGCATGCATGTATGTTTTTGCGCTGACACTTTTGGTTTTTCTAACGATCCATTAGCAAAATAAATAACACATCGATGTTTAGGGTTTAGGGAAAACAACAAGTCTCTGATTTTTTGGGAAGCAATAATATCTCTATTTGCGAGGTATATATATGATTGTATACATTTTATATATCACATACCAAGTTTTCGACATGATTAAATATCATTTTTATTGGATAACAAGCCAGCGTAACCTTAAAGAGTATATACAATCACACCACACAATATACATAGGCGCATAAGGCCTAGGGGTACAAAGCCCCTACCCAAACATACAAACGGCCTAAAAACGCAACAAAATCACCTTAGTTTAATGTCATTTAATCAAAATAACTTAAATTGACAAATGATGGTATGAATGAGAACGATCTAAACAAATACGGAGTACTTTTTACTGAAATTTGAAAAATATTTTGCCTTTGCTTTATTTATTCATGTATATGGATCACACATGAGTATCATAATAATTATCTAGTGATGACCTATTGATAAATACTCTCCTGAATAACCTTTTAGAGGTCACGGTTCGATGCTTCCCCTGGGTGATATATATTTACCATATGGTCAGGGGGAATGTTCTAAAAGAGCCAAAACAACGGTTAATTCGCGTACATCAAGAGCAAAACCCTGTCACCCTTGTAGAGTCCTTATTACGAGAATACCCTTTAAAAAAATTACGAGTATCATAATAATTCACACGCCAATTATCATCTGAAAGATATTTATTCAGAGATGATGATCTTTGTGTAACTTTTTTATGTGACAATATTTGGACTTAGTTCTTTCTTTCATTGTCTACCAAACTACATACACAGCAGCCTGTGTACATATAAAATCCAATTAAACAATAGATAATAATTATTTGTAATAACTCTACAAGTTAATTAAGCGCCTAATTGATCGAACCACAGATCGATTTGACAAGTTTTATTACTTAATTAGTATAAATTAATCAATAGATTACAGGCTTTGATGAATCAGCATCCCAGATGCCTCCTTCCTTAAGGTACTGCATATACCTCGAGAACTCTGGTTTAGCCGTCGCCTTTTTCTTCCGGTTCTTCCTCTCGAATAAACTAAAAAGCGGATGAACTTTACTCACCTTTTTCATTTCCTTCTCTACAAAATCAGTTTTCTTTGGAACTTTCGGTTCCAACACAAATTTCACAGGGAAATCACCGAAGAAATTGGCGGGCAACGTTGTGGACCGCATCATCTTAGGTTCAGATAACCGTTCATTGGTGGTGGATTCATTGGTTAATTTTTCGTATCCTCGGGGAGCTTTCTTCGTGCTCATCGATCTAAACATGGCTCCTGAATTGTAGAGAGAAAAAGGTGGTTGGGGTTGAGTGTGATTTTTTGAAATGATGGTTTATTAGGCTTGACAAGGGTATTTTTAAAGAAATTGTTGTCATGGTCTTGTATAGTTGGCGATACAATAATGAGAAAAACATGGACAGAAAGTGGGGTTTGATGTGAAAACTTTTTTAAACTATGAGGTCCAAGTAATAAATTAACAATCTTGTTTGTATTCGTTATTATAAAAAAAAATAAAAAATTAACGGATGGTCCTTTATGTTTATATAAAATTTCACCAATAGTTCTTTTATTTAAAAATTACACTGATGGTCTTTATTTTGAAAGGTTTTTCACCGATGGTTCTTTATAAAAACCGCCATTTATTTTTCACGTTAAGTAACATCACGTGTGATCCACGTGAGGGTATTTTGGTCAATTTGTCTTTCTCATCTCATTTACTCCGAGTAAATTACACGGTTGGTCCTTTAGGTTTATAATAAATTTCACGGATGATCCTTTATGTTTATATAAAATTTCACATATGGTCCTTTAGTTTCAAAAATTACACTGATGATCCTTATTCCTAATAGGTTTTTCTCGCGATGGCCCTTTACGAAAACGACCATTACTCACGTTATGCGACATCACGTGTGATGCACGTGGGGGTATTTTGGTCAATTCGCCTCCCCCTTCTCATTTACTCCCCTTTAAACGACCCTTCTCCATCATTTCGTTTCGTTTACCCGATTGTTAAAGAGATGTATTGACGTGCTTCACACGTGCATCACACGCGATCTCACTTAACGTGAAAAAACCCGTCGTTTTCGTAAATGATTATCGGTGAAAAAATCTCTCAGGAATAAGGACAATCAGTGTAATTTTTGAAACTAAAGGACCATATGTGAAATTTGATATAAACCTAAAGGCCCAACCGTGAAATTTGTTATAAATCTAAAGGACCAACCATGCAATTTACTCTGAGTAAATGAGAAGAGAAAGACGAATTGACCAAAATACCCTCAAGTGCACCACACGTGATGTTACTTAACATGAAAAATAAACAGCCATTTTCATAAAGGATCGTCGGTGAATAAACTTTCAGAAATAAGGACCATCAGTGTAATTTTTGAAATTAAAAGACTATTGGTAAAATTTGATATAAACTTAAAGGACCATCCGTGTAACTAACTGTATAAAAAAAGTATTAATATTTTGTCAAACATACAATTTGGAGAGCGAAGAGACTTTTCGATTTTTGACCAACGTTTTTTTGTTATGTTTCTTTGTCGACAAGGAAGTTTTTGTATTTGTTAAAAGGTAACTAGAAAGTATTCAATTATGTTAGAGCAAACATATTTAGAGAATCCACGAAGGTTTATACGGGTTGCATTCAGATCGGGTTCGAGTTCATAAGTTGTCGGGTCAAAACGGGTTAAAAACATTCAACTTATACTCGATATATTTATATAAATGGGTTGGACCTCTAACATGTTTATTTTCAACATGAACACGAATCATATAATCCGTTTAATTAAATGAGTTAAACCAACTAGCGATTTGAATAGTTGAAACGAGTTAAACATGTCAAATTTTTAAATATGAACCTACTAAAACATATCTATTTTTTAAGATAGCTGATTTTTACAAAGTAATTTTTTCTCAATACATAGCAATTTAATGTCAAATGACAATCACGTTATTCCTTTCCTTTTATCTATTTTTAAACATGTTATAATAATTACTCGGGTTGGCGGCTCAACCCATTTCAATTATCATCAACACGAACCTAGTCCGATTAATAAACGGGTCAGTTGAGTCAAACCACAACTGACCCGAAACTTTTTTCCCTCAACCTTAACCTATTTATTTTCATGTCGGTCTCAAACCGAGTTTCAGTTCGGATAAAATATTACCATCGTAGTGCTTTACTGTTGTTTATTACGGAGTATTATTGTTAACAAGTATAATCGTTATTCTTGACAGAACTACAAAGTAAGATGGTTGTTCATATAGTTTTAACTAGCTACATAACCCGCCCGATGGGCGGGTATGCTTCAAATATATTTATTTAAAAAATTCCCAACAAAAGCTTAATAAATTAAAAAATGAGATATAATAATGATGTAGATGTAATGAAGAATTGATAGAAAATACAATACATTAAAAAATGCTCCAAAAAGATTTACAAACGAAATAAGACTTTTTTGTAAACTACATTTGTTGTTGAATTAGTGTAATTCCCATCTATGTCACAACAAATTACCTTCAATCCATTCTTGCTCTTTACTCGTGATACAACCACATAAAGCTGGCCATGTGAGAATACCGGCTTTTGCAGAAACAAACCAACCTGAGACAACGTCTGGCCTTGACTTTTATTAATGGTCATAGCAAAGCATACCTGAACAGGGAATTGCCTCCGATTCAATTTGAATGGCATCTTGTTGTCGGAAGGGCTAATAACCATTCGAGGGATGGCGCAAATTGTACCCACCTTGCCGCCAGATATGATTTTACCCTCGATTATATTTACCCCATTCGTAATATCTGAAGTCTGGTTCCGTTGCACAACCCAGCTTTCTGATCAATATTGCGCATACACATTACCGGAGCGCCAATCTTTAACTTCAGTATATGCTGCGGGACACCTGGCATTTTTATGCTGTTCAAGAAGTCAGTTGTGTAAAGATCAAGGTTAAACATAGTGTCATCTTCATCTGCAGCGGAAACCGAGTCTGATGACTCGTAAGTCTTTTCTTCTCCCGGAATTAATGACAGCATACGTTCGTTTATGAGGTCAACCATTTCGTGCGTGGGAGCAAGAATGGCTATATCTTGAAAAAAGCTGGGTTGCCATAGATTATGAACTAAATGAGGGTATGTTTCTGCAATAATAGCCCCAACGTTATCATCAGACGCTGGAATCAGCATGTTGTCCGGGAACTCTACTGACGACTCACCATCATTTTCACCCTCTGTTTTTAGATAATATATACAAAAAATTGATATTAGTAAAAAATATAGTGGAAGTGTTTATTATAATTTAGAAATAATAGAAATACACACCTATAGTGCCGTTGCCAATATCGAGTATCCAATCCGCAAAATCCTTTATTTCTTTTCTTTCAACCTCAGATGCTCCCGAACCCAGCCTCATGTTTACGGTTAAATTCAAGACAGTGCAGTGGTCCCAAAGATATGACGCATTGATTGTCGCATGAACCACGTCTTGCCTACAGCCGTTTGGAATAACAGGAAGAATCTGCCGAAAATCACCACCAAACAAAACAACTTTCCCACCGAATATAGATTTTGACGGTGTCGAAGGGTCCTGCCTGCATATGTCTCTCAGGTTTCTATCAAACGCCTCGAAACAAAATCTGTTAATCATTGGTGCCTCGTCCCAGATAATTAGCTTGGCTTTTCGTATCAACTCAGCAAGGTCACCGTCAGCTGATATGTGGCACAACGAATCTTCAACCACATTGTAACGTCCTGAAATTTGAGTGAATTAAATAATAATTTAAATTGCAATTTTATTGGTGTCAAGCTGAGTATACATCAATTATGTGACGATTGGAATTATTGGAATTAATATTATGTGACGTTTCGTGACAATGTGTATCTGATTAAAATAATTGACGGTGTGACGTCTTGTATATATCATTCGAGTTGTATTTATTTATGTCTAGATAACATTGAGTTTTATCTATCGGGTGTCGAATTGTGTAAAAATATTTAAGAGGGTTAATTGTTGAGGTATTTCTCTAACCCCGGGAGTTTGAGTGTTGAGTCGAGGCCGGCCAGAGGTCAAGGCCGAACTCCTTCTATTCTTATTTTCTATATTCTGCTCAATGGAAAAAGAGACTCAAAACCCATGTCGTTTTCTTTAAGCTTACGTCCGCGAATTAGAGCCGACCACCTTTCATTTTGTTTTTGGTTCGTGTTCAGACCCATGTAATAAACCTTAGGCCATTCGGTTAATAAACCACAAATGCCTTACCTTGACAACTCCACAAGCCCGTGAAGAACTGGTGTTCAGCCCAAGTTGTAGTTAGATAATAAGATATTAAAGTTTAATCCCCATTGGACCTCAACCCTAAGCAGCCGTCATTGTTGAATATCTCATTCCCGTTTCTGCTCTCTTTGGTGTTCGTCTAGCAGAAGAGAGCATCCCCAATCTCGAGCTTGTACTTCCTTCGCCAATCCAAAGAAGCCAATGAAATTGACGGAAGTGTTAGTGGGTCGGTGGTGACAGATTGCTGTTTCTTTTTCTTCTTTTTCTTGCTATTGTTCGACGGTGGATTTATTGCAAAAGGTATCGGTTTTGTTTTATCCTCTTTCTTCCTCTTTTCTTATATGTCTCCTTCAATTCGGTAATCACATATTTGAGTTGTGATGTGAACCATTCATTCGTTGAGCAGGGATAACCATGATCGAGCAAGAGCAGCAAACAAAGTATTGATTGAGCAGCTAGTCGAGAGAATCATCTAGTTATGGTAGTCTTATCCTTTTAATTCCCGTTTATTCATTTCTTGGGTGGTTCGAATTTAATTCCCGTAATTGCTGTAGGGTTTTAGCAGGAGAGTACCGAGCCATTGAAGGCTCGGGTTTGCGCTTATCAAGTATAAAAATCGTCGGCCTTGTTCATTGTCGTCACAACAGTTTAGAGATTCTTGTTTATCAACCGAGAGTTTAATTGTTTTGTTACCTTGTGAGTCAATCCGTTTGGTTATTTTCTAGTTATGAATCTGTGTTTCGGGGGTTGATCACAGAAATTTATGGGTGTTGGTTATGGTTTGGGTTAAACCCGTTTGTTAAATAATCTATACGTTTTACGATCGAGAAACGGAAACCGAACCTTAAGGTTCTTGGTTTCCTCAAATCGGGAAATTTTCTAATAAGAGAATTAATTATAATATTTTGAAAATAAGATTCTGAGTTGGAAATGAGTTTCAAGGCTGTCGGGTGCCTCGGGAATAAATGGGTTGTTGTCGGGTTTCAAAACGTGTTTAAATCTATATGCTGAATTTTTGTCAGATTGTGTGATCTGACTTTGAGTCCGTTTTTACTACACTTAAAATATGTTTTTGGATTTTTGGCCCGTGCTGGTCACTTGTTTTCTGAGCTAGCTTTTCAACGCCGCAACCCTCTCGTCAATCCGAATTACGGTTTAAAAGTTGTAATGGTTTTAGTAACCTGCTGTTAGGGAAATGACCGTTACGACATGTCTGTCTTGCGACACTGTTTTGAGGCCCTTAGAGTCTGTTTTGGCCAGTGACCGTCTCACAGAGATATGTAGTTATGGTTGTCTAATTTTCATAGTAAAAATATGGAATAAATCTACTGCACAGTTTAGGAATTATGGCAGTTTCCGTGAGACCGACGGGTGCTGCCAGTTTTCTAAAATAAAGTTAAGAGGTTGGTTTTTAATCCGGGATTTCGATTTATGTTTTAGGTCCGTCTAGGAGATAACTTGCTGTATCTTTGATTTCCGTGAACCCGTTGGAGCTTACGTTTCTCGAGGTGAGTATTCTCACCGTGTATTCAGTTATAACGATACGTGCATTACTCATATGGTTAACTGTTTTGATCTGTTGTACTTTCTGTGTGTTGATCTGTTATCTAGAGTGACTGTTTTTGCATACTACTGATCTGAGACGGACGTGCCGAGTATCTGAGCCGGTACCAAGTCATTTTGTGCTACTAAGTGATAGGGCTATCTGTGTGGGCCCTTGTGGCATTTTAGTGTAAGGAGAGGCGAGGTTGATCTCTCGACTCGAGTTACACAAGCGCGCTATATAAATTTAAAAGATACAAAAACTGAGAAATTAACTTAGTGGTAAATGATTAGGAGTTCACCTGTGTGCCCTCATGTATTGTATGTTGTAGTTGTTTGCATTTTGAGTTTATTCACTCAGCTTCCCCGCTGACCCAAAAACTCCCTACCATTTTTCAGGTACTAGCAAAGGAAAGGAGAAGGTGGACGGTTGACTGCTGTATTACTTCTTAGTGCTGATGTGAAACTTTTTTATTATTTCAAAACTCTGAATTTTATTTAAGACATTTCCGCATTAAATACATTTTATATTAAATAATTATTTTGGGGGATTATTTATGGGACCTTTTTGATTATAATTTTGAATTTAAAAATTTTAAAAATCTTGTAAATTTTAGGGTGTTACACACATTAATAGGAATTGCAAACCTGTACAAATTTCAAAATTAGCAAATTATATTAAACGTATAAAACTTCAATATTAGAATGTTTTTTTTCGAGTATAATAAGTAAGTGCAAACCTTGAATGAGCCGTCCTACCACCGTCCAACAAAAGGGCCGCAATACCACTTGATGCAACATTCAATACTATTGACCCTTGCGACCGTAACGCAGCAGACATAGTTTTGTACAGGTAAGTCTTCCCAGTACCGCCGTAACCATATACGAAGAACATTCCGCCCTTTTCATTATTAACGGCATCCATGACTGTTCTGTAGATACATTTCTGCTCTGATGTAAGGCTGGCATAAAGAGTTTGATGCTGCTCGCGGAGTTCATCTCTGTTGTACGATTCCTCGTCATATATTAACCGGTTGTAATTATCCATAGTGTATTCTTCATCCGGATATGGCATGTTTGAAAAAGACTTCAAACTCTTGTTATTACAAAGCAGCGTGTGTTCAATATACGTAAGACATATATTCATCCTCTGTGTGTCAGAAAGCTGTAAATCTGCATTAATAAACGATAAGATTATCAAACAATATAATTAAATTATGAAACAAAAGTAGCGTGAAATTTGAGTGAGTTGTTTTTTAGTATTACCTGGATCGTTACGCTTTCTTCGTTCAACGGTTAACACATCCTCTGCCAAAACATGCCAAGTTTTTTCCCAGACAAACTCGGGACGAGACATACTATCAGTCATCAGTAGCATGACAAAAAATGAACGCAGATAATCACCCATTCCCCAAAAACTTGCTTCTAACAACCCATCAATGTACTCCTTGTCGTCCTGTATGTAACGACCCGAATTTTGTAAATAAATAAATTGTACAAAAATATGTTAAATAAGGATAATTCGTTTAAAGAACGTAGGAATTGGTTTCGTGTCGTTTGGACACCATATGAGAAAGTTATGGGCGAAACTGAGTCGAACCAAAGATGAAAAAGTGCAGCCCTGCTGCCTAAGGGACTTCGCGTCGCGAAGTGAAGATCGCGATCGGGAACTTGGACCAGGGAGTTTGGCCTTTCGTCGCGAATAGTTCCCGCCAGCATAACGATCGCGAAGTATTGGAGAGACGCAAAGTTCGCGTCGCGAACATTGTTCGCGTCGTGATCTCCTATCTGGCAGCATTAAAGACGGGTTGAAGCTCATTTAATGCATTTTATAAACCCTAGTTTTCTTCTCTCGAGTTCATAGGCGATTTTGGGTGCAAACCATCATTTGGAGCTGATTTCTTCATCAAATCTTGGAGATTCTTGTTCCTAGTTGAAGATCTAAGGTAAATCTTCATCTCTCTTGTGTTATAAGTCTTAGATTCAAGTAGGGAAGCTTGAATCATAAACCCTAGTTATGGATTTGTTCATGAATGGTTAAATGGAAGTGAAATAACTTAGATCTATGGTATTTTGCCAAGGAAAATGTGGTCATGTTTTGGATACACGAAAATGTGGTGATTTATGAACTTAGGGTTTGGTGATTTTGGGGAAAATGGTGCTAGTAGTTAGCTAGCCATGGACTATGTAGTTAGTATTGATAAATGATGCAAACCATTGTATTGGTTTTGATAATAGGTTACCGATTGGTGGATTTGAGGCATTCAAATCTTGGAAAGTGATATTGGTGTTCAAGGAAACACAACATTGGATAAGCTTGGCTAAGGTGAGTACATGTGACTTTTAAACTGGGTACATAGCTAGTAAATGTTTTTATGATCTAATGATTTGTCGAGTCTTTAAGTAATTTAGTCATTTATGTGATTTATGATGAATTGCTTGTTTGATAATGAAATGATTGATTTATTGAGAAATGATGGAGCTATAAGCTCATAACGATAAAAGATAAGTAATGATGATGATGATGATGATGATGATGTCCCTAGGGCCGTAGTAGATTGGAGGCATTCCGGTTACTACGGTACCTTAAGGTTAGTGGTAGATTGGAGGCATTCCGATTACCCAATACCTATGAGTCCCGGTAGATTGGAGGCATTCCGGTTACCGTGGAAATGACGGTCTTGATAGATTGGAGGCATTCCGATTATCTTGACATTGGCCAATGATGAAAGTGATAAAGTGACCCAAAACAAACTTAGTAATATTATTTTAAGATTTAATGATATTATTTGACTATTTGTTTATCGGGTCTAAAACCCATGTATCTCACGAGGCAATTTTGTCTCACGTACTATGTTTGTGTTTTTGCTATGTACTCAGGTTCGGGATCGAAGATCTAGGAGGCCCGTTTAGAAGAGACCTTGTTGAGATTAGCTCGGTGTTGATGATTAGAGTCCTTATCCTATGGTTAAGATATAATTTGTAACACCGTTTTTGTAAACTCTGATAATCTCGAACAAGAAACCTTTTCGTTTTTTGTAAAACTGGTATTTGATGTTGATACAATATTATGTATTTTTGAATTAAATGGTATTTAAATGTTGTTTTGAAAATTGAGGTGTTACAACTTGGTATCAGAGCTATAGTTTAAGCGAACTAGGTTGAGTTGACCATCCTAGACTTAAACTGAGCTAGTAGGACCGTAGGTTCCATAGGATACTTGTGAAATGGCTATTGAGACCTTAAGTGTAGGTTCAATAGGGTTGACCTTGGAGGATTAGGTCATGTTTGGTTTTGGGACGGTCAATGTTACCGTTACTTTGATAAATTGACTTCTAAATGATTAATGTCTTATTATATCAAAATGGTGAGAACTAGAAGTACAAGAGGCCCACTTGATCAAGGGCAAGATTCGAACAACATTGTCGAACCGGTGTTTGGTCCTCCACCTCGGGAAGGGGAGGAAAATTCGGGTGTTGAAAGGAATACTCACACCCCGGTCACCGTAGAACACCTCCAAACTATGTTCAATCAAATGAGGGACATAGTGAACGAGGATGTGAACCGACTTCTCAATGAGCATAGGGCACGTGAAAGGCGGGAGGAATCTCCACCCCGCACAAAGAGCAAGTCAAGTAGTGTTGCTCAAACTGAGAAATCATCAACGGAAGAAGATGAAAGTGAGCCCGAGCCAAGGGAAAGGAAGGGGTGCACGTATAAGAACTTTATGGCCTTTAAGCCCGATAACTACTATGGTAGCTCCGAACCGAAAGTCACGATCCGTTGGATCCGTGAAACTGAACAAGTCCTTGAAGCTAGTAAATGCAAGGAAGGTGATATGGTAATCTATGCTTCTCGTTTGTTAAAGGATGAGGCCCTCGTGTGGTGGGACACCATGTATGAAACGTTGGGAAAAAGGGCGGTGTACAAGATGACTTGGGAAGAGTTTGTGAAGCGGTTAAAGGCAAAGTTTTGCCCCGAGAGGAACTTGGAGAAACTTCAAGAGGAGTTTGTGCATTTGAAGAAAGGAAGTTTGAGTGTCGATGAGTACACTAAAAAGTTCACGGGATTAATCCCGTTTGTGATCAAATTGTATCCGGATGAGAGATCCCGGATTGTTCGTTATGCTAATGGACTCCCGTGGGAGTATGAATTGGAGGTTAAAAGGGCCGCCACACTCGATGAAGCTATCGGTGCGGCGAGAAATGTTGAAGAGGTTGGCCAAAGAAGAATCAACGAGAGGCCGAAGTTTGAAAAGTTTGAGAAGAGGAAGTTTGAGGGGAGCTCGGGTTCGGTGAAGAAGGGAAAGTTCACTCCGACCTTCTCTAAACAATCGAGTGTTGGTGCTTGTAAGAAGTGTGGCAAAGACCACAAGGGAGAATGTTTGGTGGACTCAAAGTCGTGTTTCAAGTGTGGAAGGCCGGGACATTTGGCAAGGGATTGCCGGGTCAAACCGTTGGATGAAATTGAGTGCTATTCGTGCCATGAAAAAGGGCACTATAGCAATGCATGCCCGAAGAAGGGAAGTGAGACCATGGTGTCGACCGCTCAAAAGAAAGCGGAGCCGACAAAGGTCAAGGGACGGTCCTTCCAACTTACCCGAGAAGAAGCCAAGGAGGCCCACGATGTCGTTTCAGGTACCCTACTCGTAAATTCTATTCCCGCCCGGATCTTATTTGACTCGGGTGCTACTTATTCGTTTGTGTCACATGATTTTGTTGTGATGTTGAATGTGCCATTAGAACTTCTTGATGAAATTTATGATATAGAAATTGCGGATGGTAAAACCTCCATAGTTCAACATATGTGTCGGAATTGTGAATTGGAAATAGATGGGAGAAAGTTTAAGGTGAATTTATTACCCATGGAAATTGCGGGTTTTGATATAGTTATAGGTATGGATTGGTTGGGTGAGAATCAAGCAAAGATTTTATGTGGGAAGAAGATAGTCTCGATAAGGACTCCCGACAATGAAAAAGTTTATGTGTATGGTGAGAGACGACACCATTTGCCATGTCTTATGACCGCGGTTAAAGCTAGGAAATGTTTAGCCAAAGGATGTTCGTCCTTTTTAGCATATGTGTTAGATGGAAGGAAAGAGAAGAAGTCGGTGGAAAATGTAAAGGTGATTCGGGATTTTCCCGAGGTATTTCCCGACGATTTACCGGGATTGCCACCGGAGAGGCAAGTAGAATTCCGTATTGATTTAGTTCCGGGAGCGACGCCGATAGCTCGTGCTCCATACCGTTTGGCTCCCACCGAAATGCGGGAATTGATGTCCCAATTGCAAGAGTTACTCGACAAAGGATTCATTCGTCCAAGTTCATCTCCATGGGGTGCGCCCGTGTTGTTTGTTAAGAAGAAAGACGGTTCAATGAGAATGTGCATCGACTACCGAGAGTTGAACAAGATGACTATAAAGAACCGGTACCCATTGCCTAGAATCGACGACTTGTTCGATCAACTTCAAGGTGCCGACTATTTCTTGAAGATCGATTTGAGATCGGGTTACCATCAAGTTCGAGTGAAAGAAGGAGATACCGAGAAGACGGCGTTTCGTACACGCTATGGGCATTACGAGTTTTTGGTGATGCCGTTTGGGTTGACTAATGCACCGGCCATTTTTATGGATCTTATGAATCGGGTTTGCAAACCATTCCTCGACAAGTTTCTTATCGTATTTATCGACGATATTCTTATCTATTCAAAAACCGAAGAAGAACACGAGAGCCATCTAAGACAAACATTAGAAGTGCTACAACGAGAAAAATTGTATGCTAAGTTTTCAAAATGTGAATTTTGGATTCGAGAAGTCCAATTCCTTGGTCATGTCGTGTCGCGAGAAGGGATCAAGGTTGACCCGTCGAAGATTGAAGCGGTTATGAAGTGGGAACCGCCACGAACTCCAACCGAAGTGAGAAGTTTTCTCGGCCTTGCCGGATATTACCGTCGATTTATTCAAGACTTTTCTCGAGTGGCGACACCACTCACATTGTTGACCCGAAAGAGTAGTGAGTTTGTGTGGGGAGAAAAACAAGAAAATGCATTTGCTACATTAAAGGAAAAATTGTGTAACGCCCCGATTCTCACGTTACCCGAAGGTATGGAAGACTTCGTCGTGTATAGCGATGCTTCACATAAAGGTTTGGGTTGTGTTTTGATGCAACGGGGGAAAGTGATTGCTTACGCCTCGAGACAACTAAAGAACGCGGAAGAAAGATACACGACTCACGATTTGGAATTGGCGGCGATAGTAATTGCTTTAAAGTTATGGAGACACTACTTATATGGTACAAGGTGTACGTTGTATACGGATCACAAAAGTCTTCAATACGTTTTTACCCAGAAAGATTTAAATATGAGGCAAAGAAGATGGATCGAATTGATACAAGATTATGATTGTGAAATTGTCTACCATGCGGGGAAGGCCAACGTGGTAGCCGACGCCCTAAGCCGGAAGGTGTATGAAAAGCCGATTAGGGGAAAGCTAACACGTATTGAAGTAGTCTCGAGTATAGTAGAACGAATCAAGAATGCCCAACGGGAAGTGATGGAAAAAGATGAGTTAAGGCAAGAACGATTGGGAAAGAACCAACATTTTGTGGAAAACAAGCAAGGGTTGAAAACCGTCGGTGGTCGAATTTGGGTTCCCAAGTTCGGGGGTACCCGAAAGGAGTTACTAAATGATGTTCATAAGTCTAAGTATTCGATCCACCCGGGAAGTACAAAAACGTATCAAGATATGAAGAAGATGTATTGGTGGCCCGGGATGAAGGCAAGAGTGGCAAAGTATATTTCTAAGTGTGCCACGTGTGCACAAGTAAAAGCCGAGCATCAAGTACCTTACGGGGTAGCTCAATCGTTACAAATCCCGGCCGGAAAATGGGATGATATAACAATGGATTTTATTGTTGGGTTACCAAAGACGAGCAAGAACCACGATGCCATTTGGGTCATAGTTGATCGGTTGACCAAAAGTGCATTATTCTTGGCGATTCGAGAAACCATGCCACTTGAGAAATTGGCAAAGTTGTATGTGGATGAAGTGGTAAGACTTCATGGGGTCCCGTTGTCAATTGTGTCCGATAGAGATGCGAGGTTTACCTCGAGATTTTGGAGATCGTTACAAGAAGAGTTGGGAACGAAATTGCGGTTGAGTACGGCTTACCACCCGCAAACCGATGGTCAAAGTGAGAGAACCATTCAAACGGTTGAGGATATGCTAAGATCGTGTGTGCTAGATTTTGGAGGTAAATGGGATGAACATTTACCGTTAGTTGAGTTCTCCTACAATAATAGTTACCAATCGACCGTTAAGATGCCGCCTTATGAGGCGTTGTATGGTAGGAAATGTAGGACTCCATCGTGCTGGCTCGAGGCCGGTGAGACGAAACTTACGGGTCCCGAAATTGTTAAGTTGACCAATGAAAAGATTGGGATAATCCAAACAAATATGAAAATAGCCCAAGATCGACAAAGAAGCTACTCGGGTTTGAAAAAGAGACCGTATGATTTGAATGTTGGAGACATGGTGATGTTGAAAGTATCGCCTTGGAAAGGCGTAATGCGGTTTGGTAAGAAAGGCAAATTGAGCCCAAGGTATGTTGGCCCGTTTAAGATTTTGAAACGGGTCGGGTTGCAAGCTTTCAAGTTAGAACTCCCACCCGAACTTCAAGGTGTTCACGATACGTTTCATGTAAGTTATTTGAAGAAGTTCGTGGGTGAAGTTGAAAATATAATTCCGTTGCAAGAATTGCGGGTTGATGCCCCGAACCGGTTGATAGAAGAACCCGAAGCCATATTAGAGACAAAGACCAAGAAACTTAGAAATAAAGAGATTGAGTTGGTGTTGGTCAAGTGGAAGCATTCCCTTGGACCAAACTTGACTTGGGAAGTCAAGGATGAGATTCGGAAAAGATACCCGAACTTTGTGAATTATGATGAGATTCCGAGGACGGAATCTCCTTAAGGGGTAGATAGTTGTAACGACCCGAATTTTGTAAATAAATAAATTGTACAAAAATATGTTAAATAAGGATAATTCGTTTAAAGAACGTAGGAATTGGTTTCGTGTCGTTTGGACACCATATGAGAAAGTTATGGGCGAAACTGAGTCGAACCAAAGATGAAAAAGTGCAGCCCTGCTGCCTAAGGGACTTCGCGTCGCGAAGTGAAGATCGCGATCGGGAACTTGGACCAGGGAGTTTGGCCTTTCGTCGCGAATAGTTCCCGCCAGCATAACGATCGCGAAGTATTGGAGAGACGCAAAGTTCGCGTCGCGAACATTGTTCGCGTCGTGATCTCCTATCTGGCAGCATTAAAGACGGGTTGAAGCTCATTTAATGCATTTTATAAACCCTAGTTTTCTTCTCTCGAGTTCATAGGCGATTTTGGGTGCAAACCATCATTTGGAGCTGATTTCTTCATCAAATCTTGGAGATTCTTGTTCCTAGTTGAAGATCTAAGGTAAATCTTCATCTCTCTTGTGTTATAAGTCTTAGATTCAAGTAGGGAAGCTTGAATCATAAACCCTAGTTATGGATTTGTTCATGAATGGTTAAATGGAAGTGAAATAACTTAGATCTATGGTATTTTGCCAAGGAAAATGTGGTCATGTTTTGGATACACGAAAATGTGGTGATTTATGAACTTAGGGTTTGGTGATTTTGGGGAAAATGGTGCTAGTAGTTAGCTAGCCATGGACTATGTAGTTAGTATTGATAAATGATGCAAACCATTGTATTGGTTTTGATAATAGGTTACCGATTGGTGGATTTGAGGCATTCAAATCTTGGAAAGTGATATTGGTGTTCAAGGAAACACAACATTGGATAAGCTTGGCTAAGGTGAGTACATGTGACTTTTAAACTGGGTACATAGCTAGTAAATGTTTTTATGATCTAATGATTTGTCGAGTCTTTAAGTAATTTAGTCATTTATGTGATTTATGATGAATTGCTTGTTTGATAATGAAATGATTGATTTATTGAGAAATGATGGAGCTATAAGCTCATAACGATAAAAGATAAGTAATGATGATGATGATGATGATGATGATGTCCCTAGGGCCGTAGTAGATTGGAGGCATTCCGGTTACTACGGTACCTTAAGGTTAGTGGTAGATTGGAGGCATTCCGATTACCCAATACCTATGAGTCCCGGTAGATTGGAGGCATTCCGGTTACCGTGGAAATGACGGTCTTGATAGATTGGAGGCATTCCGATTATCTTGACATTGGCCAATGATGAAAGTGATAAAGTGACCCAAAACAAACTTAGTAATATTATTTTAAGATTTAATGATATTATTTGACTATTTGTTTATCGGGTCTAAAACCCATGTATCTCACGAGGCAATTTTGTCTCACGTACTATGTTTGTGTTTTTGCTATGTACTCAGGTTCGGGATCGAAGATCTAGGAGGCCCGTTTAGAAGAGACCTTGTTGAGATTAGCTCGGTGTTGATGATTAGAGTCCTTATCCTATGGTTAAGATATAATTTGTAACACCGTTTTTGTAAACTCTGATAATCTCGAACAAGAAACCTTTTCGTTTTTTGTAAAACTGGTATTTGATGTTGATACAATATTATGTATTTTTGAATTAAATGGTATTTAAATGTTGTTTTGAAAATTGAGGTGTTACACTGTAGAAGCCCACGGGCAAAACACGCATCTCGATATGAAGGATAAATAACACCGCGCCATTCTCTGAGTTGATCCCAGCTCCTCGGGCCTTTTACCTTGTTTAGTAATACACGTAAGTAATAAAGTTCACCCCATGAGGGCGGGACATGATGTATACGCCCAAGCGTGTTTCCTCTTTGTTTAGTAATACACGCAAGTAATAAAGTTTGACTGTTTTATTAAAAAAAATTGATTGACTGTTTTATTTACATTATTAACTGCATTTAAATAATGTAAATGCAGTACTGATTTAATTAAATCAAAATTGGTCAAACATTGTTTGACAGTTTGACTTTTAACAGTCAAAATGTAATAGTTAAAAAAAAGTAAATCAAGTTTGACTGTTTTATTAAATAAAAATTGATTGACTTTTTGATTTACATTATTAACTGCAATCAAATAATGTAAATGCAGTACTGATTTAATTAAATCAAAATTGGTCAAACATTGTTTGACAGTTTGACTTTTAACAGCCAAACTGTAATAGTTAAAAAAAGTAAATAAAGTTTGACTGTTTTATTAAATAAAAATTGATTGACTGTTTTATTTACATTATTAACTGCATTTAAATAATGTAAATGCAGTACTGTTTTTTCCGAATTAATTGGGCAAACTTTGTATTTTCCGAATCATGTGGTTATGTTGATTGAAAATTATACTGTTTTTATTTGATTGCATTGTAATCATCAGGTTATAATGTTTGACTTCGTTTAAAGTGAAAGTGTAGTAATCAATTAACAGTCAAAACAGTTTGATTCGAGATATGTTTTCAGAATTACCTTGCAATTGAAGATGGTGGTCGACAACGTAGAGAAATGTTTACCCGCAACTGATTCAAAATAGAATGTGTAAGGTAAGATGTTTAACTGCAAATATTGAATAACAAAAATTTTCACAAAAATTTTCTGTACCTTCAATTGATGGAGTCTGTGGATGCAGGTTTTGAACTTATGAATATTTGCGTTATTGGGTAGCCTTATATAGGGATGAGTGAAATTTGAATTGAGGAAATTCCGGTGTTGGTAAGTCAATTTTTTAAGAATTGTTAATTGATTCGGGTTATTGAGTAGACTTAAATGTAGATTTTTAATTGATTCGTTATATATATATATATTGATATACTTACTTTGAATTTGTGAGCAGATAATTATTGACCGGAATATATTTGCCTAATATAACGGATTGACCATAACTAATTACCAAACAGAATCAACACCCGATGGGAATATGCCTGAATTTTTGGTCAGAATTGAATGCTCGGAATATAAGGTCGGTGATGTTGGGTAGTTTTTGGTGGACCAATGCCGTAATTACACGTGGCATTGTCCACCAATGGGAGGCCTCCGTAATGATGAGTTGGCAAGTAATAAAAATATGTAGATGCATATATAATAGAAGATTTTTATTTAAAAGTAGTTTACTAAATCTATTTGATTTTAATAAAGTATTTAATATTCGCATTATAAGAAAAGAATTTGGTCAGTTAACAAAAAGATTACTACACTAGTTCAAGATGAAAAAGCATTTCGATGGAGAAAAAAAAACATTATTATATTTATTTTGAGAATGATGGTTATATATACATAAAGGAGGTCCATTATTTTTACGAAGTCCCGAGGAACAAATTTCAACCATTGATCAATAAGATCTAATGGTCAGGATTAATCACATATTTTATATATTGAGGGCATTTTGGTCATATTTTCAAAAATAAAAATATTTTTTTATTTTTTTTATTTTTTATTTTAGAATTTTTATTTTTTATTTTTAAGGAGTATTTTGATCATTTGGCACTTAAAACAAATTTCAATTTTTATTTTTATTTTTTTTTATTTTAAAATTTTTTTATTTTAAATTTTTTATTAATTTTTTTTATTAAAAAATAATATTTATTTAATAATACGTGTATGACTTAATCACGTGTGATTTTAGTGTAATTACATGTGATTTACTGTAATCACATGTGATTTAGTGTAAAATCACATGTGACTGTATAATTACATTTGATGTTTTAGTTCAATCACATGTGATTCAGAATGCAATCACATGTGATACACTATGCAATCACATTATATGTTATTAGTGAAAAAAATAATAATTTTAAAAAAAATAATAATAAAAAAATGAAAAAATTTCAAAAAAAGAAAAATTTTAAAATAAAAAATATAAGATAAAAAATAAAATAAAATATAAAATGTAAAAATAAAAAAATATATTTTTCAAAATGACCAAAATACTCCTCAATTACAAAAAATTAAAAATTAAAAAAATTAAAAAATTTTAAAATAAATAATAAAAAATAAAAAAATTAAATTTTTTTTAGTGCCAAATGACCAAAATACCCTTTATGTATAAAATATGTGATTAATCTTGACCATTAGATCTTATTGATCAATGGTTAAGATTTGTTCATCGAGATTTGATAAAAAAGATGGACTGAACGTTTCTCTGTATATCTAATGTGATAATTCATGTTTACAACTTTTCTATATGTCATTATATAGGTTTATGTTTTAACAAAGTTAACTTTTGTGCGAAACATTCAAAAGAATGATGTCATATTAATCAAGAAGGATCCTACACATGCTTGTTTAGTGCTGAATATAAGTTAAACAAACTATTTAAGATATACTCCTAATTACATATTTTTAGGAAAATAATATGACTCATACACTCGTAATCATAATAATTGAATTTAAAAAAAAAAACATTAAGCTGGTTGTGACCGAAAGTATGTTCTCGAGGTGATTATTAATGAGTTTGTTTAACTCGTTCCGTAAGTGTATGCATGAGATAAATTTACAACATTCAATAAACTTAAAATTATTATTTATATTGAAATATTCATTTAATAAATGTGAAAATAAGCTTCATTAATATGTAATAAATACAATTTTTTAGTATCAATAGTAAGTTTAATTTTTTTAATACCAATTATAGTGAAAGTTTTAACTTGTCTGTTTTTCTGTTGATGTAACATTTTTCAGAATAACTAAGACGTAACTACAAGTCCTTATTATTTGATGCGTTCCTGTGATTATTACCGACAAAAGCTTAAATAGATGATGTAAATATGTCCAATACTAAATCATAGTTGAATATTAGAAATTAAAGTCAACTCTTAAAAAAAAATTAATTTAAATATAATTTTAGCATATCCTAATAACGAAAACTGATTAAATTATTTTTTTAACCTCTTGTGACTTTTATCACAATTCAAAGTTCAAACCTCAGAGCATCCCCAATGGTTAACCTTACAATAGCTTATTAGTTTTGTCACATCAACAATCTACTAACCAAAAACCTCTACATAAATAGCATCTCCAATGGTTAACCTTTGCAAAAGCTTTTCCTTTAACAATATTTCCAATTTACCTTTATCTATCTTAAATGTTTTATATATATCCCTTATATAATTTGACACTTTTTATAACATCTTATTACATATAATATTTTTTAAAATATCTCATACAAAAATATTATAATAATTGACATGAAATATTATATAATTTATTTATTAACTAATAAAAATATAATAAAGAATTAATGTATAATATATCTAAAGTTTAAAATAAAAAACTATTAAACATAGAGGACTAAAAAAGACAACTTTTGAAAGTACATTAAAATGTTAGTAGAAAAAAAGTCTTTGAATAAGCTTTTAAAAAAGCTAGTCATTCCAATGGGTAAAAAGTCATCCAAAGACTTATTCAAATAGTAATAAGCTTTTAAAAAAGCTACCATTGGAGATGCTCTCAGACTAGTGGGTATGGGCACCACATGTGGTGGTGCCCTTTTCCGCCACATCATCGCCACCTCACACCCCCACACCACCACCACACCACATCATTTGGTGGAAATACCCACCACACCACACCACACCATTTTATTTTCCATCTCATCATTTCATTTCCATTTATTTTCTAAACATATTTATTAAAAACACAAATATTTATTTTTAACACCCAAACTTCTTTTTTTCATATGCTTTCTTTTTATAAACCTAATCTTTTTTTATAAACCTAATATTTTTTTATAAAAGATAAACTAAATAATTATTTTATAATACTGTATTATTAAAATTTACAATAAATCAATTTTAATTATTTTCAGATTTTTTATGTATATTTCAATTTTTTTTTGTAAACAAGGCTAACTTAGAACCCAACATTAAACCCACATAAGACTTAAAATCTAATTTTATTTTAAAAGCCCCAAAAAACCTTAAAAAGCCAATATGCTTCATCTTCTTCATTGTGATGTCTGTGCAGGAAAAAAGAAAAACCCACACCAGGTTCAATTTTTTTTTCTTCCATCTTTTGTTTTCTTCTATACAGATCCAACTCAACGGTCGAAAATACATTGGATTCCTCATACCACGCTCGTGGTTAACCGTGGCCGTGGACACCTCCCTTCCACGGGAACCCCCCACGGGGTGAGGGGGGATGGTGTGCGTGCTTTGCTCCACGGCGTGGAGGCTTCCAACTCAGCACCACGGGGTGTAAATTCGACCCATACCGAGTAGCCTCATAGAGAATTGTTGAGAATTTTTCTGACCATGTGTCATTAAAACAGGAAAGAGAAACAGGGTGAAGGAAACCGAAAAGCAAAATCAGATAGGCTTCTACCCAGATACAAACAAGGAGCAGCCCAGTTACTGCAGAAAAAAGCCCAGAAAAGAACAACCCAAAACTAAATTACTTTATTTAGTTTTGCAATCCAGTTAGTGCATAATTAGTTTTGTCCAATTAGTGCATAATTAGTTTTGCTAGCATGAATTACTAAGCAAATGGGATAACTATACCTACAATCCAACACCCATAACGCAACACTTATAACGCTAGTACGCTACACCCACAACGCCTAATAATGTCTATTAGACTATTGGGTGTGGGTAGCCATGCATAAAATACCCGAAACCGAAACCGGTACCCGAACCGAAACCGAAACCGGTCAAAACCGGATTTGACCGTAACCGGTTCGGTTACTGAGAAACCGATCGGTTCCAAACCGGATTTCCCTTTTCGACCAAAAAACTGGCCGTAACCGGGTTTCAAGAACCGGAACCGGTCCTAACCGTTGTAACCGGTTATTGTAACCGGTTTGTAACCGGTTTGTAACCGGTTTGTGCTGGGAAATGCGATCTGATCGTTAAAAAATGGTAATATTACCGTTAGGGGCTGTTTGTGACCGTTTTTTAGTGATTTTTTTGACCATTTTGCCCCCTAAACTCCCCTATAAATGCATATCTTGCATTTGGTTAAAATCACAACTTCAAAACACTTTCTACTCTCCAAAAACACTCTCCATACACTTTCGATTAGCAAAAAACGTCAAAATGTCACACCCACACCAAAACCAAAGTAGTCAAGATTTCACCGGCGTTGGTTCTACAAATGAAGAAACGGCAATTATTGTTAGAATTTTGCCAACTAAACGAGTTCCCGAATTTTTTGGACCAAATGGTGAAGGAATTATGTGCACAGTTAGTCAACCTATGATGATACATCCATGCCTACGAAATACTTAAGGGTCACACCGGTGAGTGCATGTAATACGAGCAAGATAAGCAATGATACTACGAAGAGGAATGATTCATAATAGTCATTATGAATCAGTTAAGTATTAAGTTAAGTTTAACTTATTACTAGATTAGTTTAACTAACTAATTAATACAAGTAGTTGTACATTTACTAGTTGTGTAAATATACAATGTGTTAATTATAGATTATCCATGATATGATTTAAAGCTATTAAATCATATAGTAATTGGATAATATTGTTGTATAAATTATATAAAGGTTATTATATAATTAATTACTAAAAGTATAAATACAAGTATGTATAATTCGTGTATATGAGTACCGAATTATTAGTGTATTAATATTAGACATTTAATAGTTAAGTACAACAATAATAAACTAGTTAAACTATAAGGGATGGAAGTGTTAAAAGGAAGTTTAATTAAAAATCCAATATTAATTAAACTAGAAGGGTTCTAAGCGTAACTTATTTGTATATAAATAAGAGGCTTAGGGTAACCCTAAAACCCCTTAGAACACCTCACGAAATACTTCCTCCTCCTTCCCCTTGGCTTCGGCCGAATACACACACAAACACAAGCCTTGTGTTCTTTGTGTTCTTCGTGTTCTTCGTGTTCTTCGCGTTCTTCAAGTCTTGAAGATCCAAGTTCATTGCTTAGATCAACTAGAAGATCGCTCGATTTGTTCCTCATTAGTGGATCTATCTTAAGCAATCAACAAGGTATGTTTTGGGAAACACTTTTCTCCCTTCTCCCCTCTTGGACGAATTCGGCCAAAGAACCCTAGGGTTCTTTGGTTGATGGTCGAACGAACCACACAAGCAATGTGTGTGTTCGCGTTCTTCGTACAAGGTTTCTTTCTTGTTAACCTAATCTAGAACTCCAACATCCCAATCCTTTAGGGTTTAAGGATTAGGTTTAATCCCAGTTCCGCATTTTGGGATTAAATCAGCTAGTTGGTTTTAACCGGTCAAGAACAAGTTCATGTTCTTGGTCAGTCATGGTTCGAACCAAGTACACTAGGAGGTCGACCCAAGTGGTTGATCAGTCGCATGGTGCGTAGTGAAACCCTTCAGTGTTATCAGAGCGTTGGTTTAGAGATCTAGACTAGATTAACAAAGATTGTTTGTTTACTTTAATTTTAAGTTTTTTTGTTTCAAATATTTTTTTCTTCTTCTTCTTCATAATTTTCGAAAAAAAGGAAGAACCCTAGGACCAAGAATATTAAACTAGTCTATGCTTAATTGGTCAAGAAGGTTTCTAAAGAACCCTAGCAATTTTCGAAAATACTAGGAAGAACCCTAGGATCAAGTATGTTAAACAAGATATTTTAATTGATCAAAAGGATTCTTTCCTTACTTCCTTGAATTTTCGTGACATAGGAAGATCCCTATGATCAAGTATGTTAAACAAGATTTGTTTAATTGATCAAGAGGATTTTTTCCTAATCCCTTAGGATTTTCGAAAATCTAGAGGTTACTTGGACACCAAGTTTATTAAACTAGCCTAGTTTAATTGGTGGAAAAGTTTCCTAGGCTTAAGAATTTCGAAACCCTAAAAGAACCCTAGAAGTTTAAACTAGTTTAAGTTTAATAGCTTAAAAGTATTAATTAGGATAATAATCTAAAACCTAGTTAATTAGAAAGTTTATGTCTAATAGGTTTAATTATTATTTTGATAGATTTATTTAACTAATTCTTTAAACCTAGTAATTTAGACAAAGTTTTATTGTCTATAAGGTTTAAATTAAAAAGTTTAAATAAATTTATTAAAAGTTATAATCTATCTTAGAATTTAAACAAAGTTTATTGTTTAATAGGATTAATTAAAAATTAATCTTTTAACTAAAATAATGTATTTGATCAAGAAAGTCAAAACCCTAGTTTTGATTGGTCAAAAACAAGATTAGGGTTCATCTAATTAATTTAGGGAATTGATAAAGAGGATGTTAATTTTTAAGTTCTAAAATTAACAAGGTGTATTTAATTATTTATATATATGTATTAAAATTTTCAGAATTTTTAATTATTAAGTAAAATTGAATTTTAAAAGATATAATAAGTTTATACGTATTTTAATTAGATTAAGTTAAAATACATATGTATAAATTAGATGTAATATTCTTATTAGAATGTTACAAGTTTATTATAATGCATACATATATACGAATACATTAAAATACAAGATAAAATGGAACAATTAAAAAGGGTAATGTTATTTTGATCTTTAAAAGATAACATTATAATTAGTTATTGTATAAGTTATAATATTATTAAAACTAGAAAGTACAAAGTTATGATTTCATTATAACTAAAAATTGTACAAGTTGAAATTATATGATTAACTAGAAATATACAAAGTTATAAATATTATCATATATTAAGATGTATAAAGTTATAAGTTATTATAACTAGATAATTATACAAGTATAATATAAGTATTTTACAAGTCATGTAATATACTAGATTAATGATCAAGTAAAAATAACAAGAACCTATATTTAACTAGTTCAAGTTAAATATAAAAAAGGTTTAAACAAACTAAGAATTATTATTATATAGTCTTTATATAATAAGTTTATTAGTTTCACCAAGTATAAACCGGTGATTGTGTTAGCTTAAGTTTCATCATGGTTGTTGAAGCTAGTGGGAGCTACACAAGAAAATCACAAAGTTTATAAGTATGTCGGTAAGACATAAGTATTGGTCGAATCTAATAAGTCAAAACAAATGTTTAATTTCGTTATTAGACATATGAAGAACTAGGTGTGTTAAACTAGGTTTATGTTTCAAGTTCATGAATCATAAAAGAATTTAAAAGTTTAACATAAGTTTATAAGTTTTTCAAGTAAGATAAAACAAGTAAGTTTTATTCTAGATAAGGTTTTTCACAAAATCTAGTAAAACGTTTTGTACACCTCGTTTTAGGTATACATATAAAATCGCGCAAATTCTTGAAACTATAAGTTTTAAAGAATAGTTCTTATGTTTTAAAAAGGTGTCTTGTAGAACCCTTCAATTCACAAGTCACACATTTTAAACAAGGATTAAGATTGGAATAAAGGTTTAAGTTTAGTTTAAGACTTAAACAAACCCAAGAAAATCTTAGATCTAAGTACTATCCACCTAATGGAACACCTCACTTGTTAAACGATATTCATATTGTAAGGATAAAGAACCTTAGATATGGATTCAAATCATTGCGAGTGTTAGGGTGCGTAAGGTTCTGTGATAATCGGGAGTCCCGGCGCAGAGCATCGCACTGTCTTAGATGGTCTGATCTACTTTGGTGATAATCGGGTGTCCCGGCCCAAAAAGTACTTGAGTAGAATAAACATACTAGACTTTATTACTAACTTAGAAATGTACAATTAGATTGTACAAAGTTGTAATAAGTTATAAGTCTAAAGATTCTACGACCCCTAGGAATCGTGTCAAGTCTTGATACGATCGGTAAGGATGTTACCTACCAGAAATAGCATGTCTCGTCGGGAAGTGCCCAAACCTTGCGGCGAGAATGTGATATATGGATCCTAGGCCTAAAATATTAATTATGGGTTTATAATATATTTTAGAGAATGTTTATTGATGATTACTAATTAAACTGGGTTTGATTTGTAGATGGCAGCAACAAACGCAATCGCGACAACAAGTACCAACAATCTCTCACTTCGCTCAATCCTCGAAAAGGACAAGTTGACTGGGTCAAACTTTCTCAACTGGGAGCGCAATCTTCGTATTGTGCTCAGGCATGAGAGAAAATGGTATGTCTTGGAGAGAACAGTACCAAACACCCCTGCTGTTAATGCCAGAGCTGAAACGAGGCAAGCTTATGATAAGCATGTCAGTGATGCACTCGATGTGAGCTGTCTGATGCTCGCCACTATGAGTCCTGAGTTACAAGCGGGACTTATGGATGTGCCTGCATTTGAGATGATCCAGCAACTTAGGGATTCATTTCAAGAGCAAGCTCGCACTGAGAGGTTTGACATCAATCGAGCCTTCAACTCTTGCAAGATGGTCAAAGGAACGCTGGTGAGTGCCCACGTCATGAAAATGAAGGGACACATGGATCACCTCGCTAGACTTGGTCACCCCATACCGTTGCAAATGGAAACAGATACTATACTCAACTCGTTGTCTGATGACTACAAGTCTTTTGTGGTCAACTACAACATGCATAATATGGAGAAATCCATTTATGAGCTACATTCCATGCTCAAGACAGCTGAGTTGAGTTTTGGGACCAAATCTAAGGACGTTCTCTTGATCAGTAATGGCGGTGGCGGTGGGAAGAAAAGAAAAGGGCATGGTGGTAAAGGAAAGGGTAAAACCTATCCTAACCAAGGAGTGCCAAATGGTAAAGGTGTCAAACAAAAGGTCAAGAAGGTTAAGCCTAACACTGCGAGGACCGAGAACCGGCGCTTCAAGTGTGGTGAGGCTGGGCATTGGAAAAGGAATTGTCCAAAGGGTTCAAGTGGTAGTGGAGGAAACGCAAGTTCCTCAGGTAACACAACCACACTTCTTAATCACTTTAAGATACTTGTAAAGTACGTTACGAGTAATCTAACTTTTGCAATCGTTTATTGCAGGAGGAGATGGAAAGTGATAGTGACCGGCATGAGATGGTGATGATCCTACGAGCACCAAGTTTTATAATTCAGTATTTTGTGGATTCGTTTTAAACAATTTTACTTTATTGTCTGGATAATTTTATTTTTGTTAAAACAAGTTTTATTTTGGTTTTAATTAAATTCCGAATCCATGGTTGAATTATATTGTGTGCATGTGTGATAATTAAACTAGTCAAGGTTTATGACTAGATTGTAAGTCAAGTTTTGATTTACTTATATTTCATGTTTATATATACTTGTTTGATTGTTGTATAAATAATGTCTTGATAGCTCAAGGTATTTAGATGCTGGTAATTAGAAAGTTTTTCTAATGAAAGTATTTAAGAGTTTTATGGAAGCATAAGGTTCAAGAGTTATTGAACTTAGTTAAAACATCTTAAGTAATTGTCATTACTTATGATAGAAAGTTTTAAAGTATTAGTATTAATATAGTATGATTGTATTGGATATAATCAAGATAGACTTTAAGAGTATTATTACAAGTCTTTTATACTTGTAGTAAAGAATTTAATGAAGTTAAAATTCCCTAATAGGAATAACTGGATATTCGTATAATCCAAGTAAAATGACTTAGACATTAAATGACTCTTAAAAGGGACAAACTATATTAAAAGTATTTAAGAATTAAAAAGTATTATTGCAAGTCTTTTATACTTGTAATAAATACAATATTTAATCAAGTCATAATTCCCTAATAGGAGTAATGGATATTTGAGAAATCCAAGTAATGACTTTGGCATTAAATAAGATTCTTAAAAGAATACTAATGTGTTTAAGAATTGATAGTATCATTTCAAGTGTTTTATACTTGTTAGATACAATTATCAATAAAGATCATAATTCCCTAAACATGAATGTTGGATATTCGCAAATCCAAAGGATGATCTTAATTATTGATAGAATCCTTAAAAAGATTAAACTACAAGTTATTGACTAGGTCAAAGTAGTTTAAGAGATGCTTAAGTTCCATAAAAGTAAGTGGGAGCTAAGACTAACGTAATTCATTATAGATGTTGATGAATTCAGTAAGTTAGTAAGACATTAACAACAAGGTTTTACCAAGTCGTTAGCCAAAGAGTTAAGAGAAATAATAAATGATCGTTAATTAGATTATTGCAAACCTAATAGCGTGATCACAAGTCTTGTGATCAGTTATTGCATATCTAATAGGTTGTTAACACTTCAGTGGATGACACAATCATTTAAGGAAATTTCTTTAACTAGTAACAATATCTACAAATCAAGTAACTAAAAGAGGCTTTAGTTACAAGGATGATTTTATGAATTCAAGAAACTAAGGAGTCAATTTCCAATCCTCCTATGTTTACTGAATTACATAAAAAAGGCAAGACTAGAATATGTTCTAGATTGTTGCAAGAACTATATCTAGCAAAGGCAAAAGTAATAGTATTCCTAAATACTCGTCTTATGTCTTTAGTTTAATAGAAATGATTAGTTTAGTGATAAAGTTACAATTAAAATTGTAAGAATCATTAAGTAATCAACACGAACGAAAGGAATAAGTAATGATCCAGTAATAATTCAGTATCTATGTCCAGTGAGGAATAATACTTGAGTTAGTATCATTTTTATTCAGACTTTGTATGTTTTACATCATCCATGAATAAAAGTCTATTTATTCAAAAAGATACAAAAAATTCGTGACTACTCGTCTTGGTGGGAACCTTAATGACGTTAACGCCATCGTGGTATTTGGTGGTAGATTCGAAAGTTCTTCGAAGATAGCTACACAAGTTTTGTGTAAACCAAATATCGGTGATATTCTGTTGGAGGCTCAACGAATATTGGATTGACCACCGTGACAATACTTCGTGGTTGAGAAGTTCAAAAGTATTGTTCACTAGGATTGTCCTTAAGCCTGAGGTATTTGGTTTAGGATACAATGACTAATGTGCTTTGGTTCAACTTAGACAATTCTGAAATACGTTTGTCATACGAGGCGATACTGGGTACAAAGGAAGTTGTATTTTAAATCGAAATATAACAAGATGGTAATTGCACCTCCTTTTTAGGAGAGATATTTATAGGTCCTTTGACATTATGAGAAACTGACAAGTGCACGGCCGTGCCCAAACGAACTGATCTGTTCTTTGTCGTTTATCACAGCAGTTTGAATCAAGAAGTCATAAAATGATTTCGAATACAGGAGTTGATAATTTCTACCATGCTCGTATTCGTTATAAAAAATATCGTGATGCAAGGGATAAGCCTAACATATTTGCCCAAGAAGTAGAGACAGAGTGTTCTTTACTAAGGAGACGCTATTAAAGAGTTTTTCATAAACTATACCTGGGTTACGTAAGCTGTTTTTATGGGTTGGTTACCTACATGCCCATCTAGAAGGCCACTTTAGCTCGTATCATTAAGACAAAGGTTACAAACTTGCACAAGTGGGAGTCTGATGTGCTAAATCTAGTTATAAAATTACGTACTAATATACACCTAATCTAGACTATCACACTCTTAGGCAAGTATGACCTAATCGCGGATAGTATAGCGAAGGTAAGTAAACCAGGCATCGTTTTCTCAGGGAACGGTTAAGCTGACTCGTACACTAGAACTAAGTAAATTAATTTGGAAAGATAATTTAAATTGATTTTCATTTGTTGTGATATGAGACGATTAAATTGACTAATTAAAATGACTTAAGTAAAAATTGACAAAGTAACTTTGGAAATTGATTTCAAGATTTAAAAGGATATTCACCATGATTGAATTCATTTAGGTCTAAGTTTGATTGTTAAGCTCCGATTACTTCTAATGTTCTAGAGGTCACGGTACTAGATTCCTCTCAATCCCGTTTAATAAACTAAACACAACTAATAGGAATTCCTTCTCTCAAAAGTTGTAATCTAATCACACATCAGATTGTTGATCTTAATAGGTTTGGACCACCTAAACCCTCTAAACCTAGAACTTTCGTCACTACGGTTAGACTTCCGATTTATCCTAACTTATTGGAATCTAATTTCAATCCCTATTCCTAGTGGATCGCCATCTAGGTCACTTAAGTGAAAAGACGACGATATCAATAACTAGTTCAAATGTTGTCAATAGTTAAACTAATCACCAATAAACAAATTAAACGACAATGATCAAAAGTATAAACCGAAAGATTAATGCATTGACCAACAATTATTCAAACAAAAGAAAGTTAATCCTAAAATTAACCAAACATAAACCTATAATTTCATCAAATCATAGTGAATAAAAGTTCTAGCACAAATCAAACATCAAACAATAATAAAAGATTGAAAATTTTGTTAATAAGAACAAGAATTGAACCAAACAATTGTTGATGTAGGATGCCTTAAGATCTCCTCCTCCCTATTTGTATTTAATCATACGTTTATGCGCCTGGGATATTTCACCTTGACAGCCCTACGGCTGTCTCTCGTTCGTCAATTCACTCTGTTCTCTGTTCGTCAAACTGCTCTAAAACGTGAACTCCCACTTTTCAAAAGGAGTTAATTCCCTTTTTAATTGACCAACTCCCGAATAATGTCATGGGCCTGTTGTCATATCTTAATTGGACCTCTCGAGCAAATTAAATTTAACCATCTTCTTTTTAATTGATATGTGGCCCATGTATTGCGAAATGCCCATGAGCCATTTTATTAAATTCTCCAAATGTGGCTGCATTTTGTTTCATCCATGGGATGTAATTAATGGCTTTATTAAATCGTAATAATGCCTTCAAGAACATATAAAATGTGGCTCTAATTAATTTGATCTTGATCATATTATCTTCTTTTACACTCCGACTCTTCTATGTTTTCATAATTCTTCTTTCTAACACGTATTTGGCCCGTTTCTTGTGTACTTTGGAGTTATAACCTGCTATTTACGAAAGCATAATAATTAGGCATGGAAAGTGTCGTTTTCCTAATAAACCATGTATAACTAGTAGAATATTGACGGATAAAAACATGTCTAAATCCGTCAATATCAGAGTCTGAAGAAATTATGTGCACAGTTAGTCAACCTATGTAACGCCCCGAAAATTCTGATAGTTAAATATTACTTTTAAATTATTTTAATTAGGTGATAATTACTTTTTATTATTAAGTGACGAATGTGTATCGTTTCGTATTAAAATCTAGTTGTTATATTAAACGAATTATGTGTTAGTTATTTCGATAAATTGTTTTATTCTCGAGTCCCGTCTAGTTTAATTTATGTGTGCAGAGAACGAGTGTGTAGCGAGGCCCGGCCATTTGGCCAAGGGCCGAGTTCTTTTCTTGTTTCGGTCCGAGTTGGTGTTTAGGAAGCCTGATAATTTGAGCCCAAGTTTATTAAAGGCATAAACCCATTTAAATTAACACTTAGATGTTTAATTAAGATTTTTTTTCTAAACCTAAATCCTAATTCTTTGATCCAGCCGACACCAAACCCCCCAATTCTTCGTTTTTTTTCCGTATCAACCCAACTCCGATTGAGATTTCCGGTTATAAACAAAGCACCACCGCCATCCTTATTAATCTAATTCTTTTGTGGCCGTGTACCCCTTTGAAACGAACCGTAATCGTATTTCTTCTCACGCTCGGCAGTTTTGGTCGCCAATCAAATGTTTAATTGAAGCTGGACGTGATTAACTCTAAACAGGGGCGATCACGTGAAGCAAACGACGGAAGCAGGCAAGGTGGTGTTTTGGTTTCATTTGTCGAGAAGAGTGCAAGCAGCTTACTTTAATTTCAAGTGCTTGCTTGCTTGGGTATCACCATATTAAATAAATTGGCATAACATGATTTTGTTTTGTCGATCATCCAGCCATGTGGAATTAAAGTCAAGATTTGGAGATGGGTTTCATTGTTTTGGTGACTTCACAAGGATTGTCAATGGTCAAAGATTAATATAGGCGCATGGAAGCAACTAAGCAGGTCACATTCTCTGTTTTTCTTATTGTTGCGTGTTCCAATTAGGTCTAAGGAGGGACCGACTATGTAATTAATTTGTGCATACCCCTTTTTCTTTTTCTTCACTGATCGAGCCAAGCTTCAACTTCGAGTTTCGTCTTCCAATTCCTAAGTCGTACCCGAGCCAACCTCCATTTCTGTTGGGTATAATCATTCTCTGATTTTGATTATTAATTTATTATGCGCATTGTGATTCTCGGGTTTTTATCAGATTTCTTATAGATTGCGGGAAGTGAGAGCCGAACCAGTGAGGGTTCGGTTTAGTTGTTAAACCATGATTTTTGAATTTATGATTCGTTTCTGAGTTCTAAGTTTTCTATATCGCAAGTCGTCATTCTGGATTTTGGGTTTCGAATTGTGGGTCACTGAATTGTGGTGGAATTGTGGTGGTTGTCGGGTCGGTGGTCTTTGTATGTCAAATTGTTGTCACGTTTTTCCTTTGTCAAAATAATCGGTTGATTAGTCTTAGTTTTCCTTCCAAGCTTTAAAAACTAGTCGTTTTAATATAATATATGTTTGTCTCGGGTTGTTAATAGTTAACCACTGAATTTTTAAGTATCGGGTTGGGTAAAGATTACAGGTTTATAATCTAGACACTTTAATCAACCGAAAACCGGAAACCGAACCGAAAGGGTTCTTGGTTTCCTAAACCGAATAGCATTTTAAAAAAAAAAAAAAAAAAAAAAAGAAAAGAGCTAAATTATTTTAATCAAGTTTATGAGTTTAAAATGGATTCCGGGACTTTCGGGTACTGCCAGTTTCTGAAATAAGTCCCCGGGTAGAATTCTAAATCAGGGTTTCGTTTGTTGGTTTTAGGACCGTCTAGGAGATAACGTCCTGTACCTTTGACTGTCGGAAATCCTTTGGAGCTTACGTTTCTCGAGGTGAGTATTCTCACTGTGTATTCAGTTTTAACGTTATACATGCATGACTTACGTGTTATATTACTTGCACTTTAATTGTTATCTGAGTTTCATCTGTTATATGAGTTTGATCTGTTATCTGAGTATCTGAGCAGCTGTTTACTTATTCATGATCTGAGACATTGTGCCTGGGTAACTGAGCTCGGCACAGAGTCATTCTGTGCTATTACTTGCTAGGGCAATCTGAGATAATTATGTTAAAGAGATAATAAAACATAATAACAAACATCTGAGTTTTGGGATCACCCCCCGTCTGAGTTTTTGGGATTATTCCCGTATGAGTTTATATCTGACTTGACACCGAAGAGCACTGATGTCAGACGTTTTGACTTGGCACCGAAGAGTACTGGTGCCAGGCCTTTTTGACTCAACACCGAAGAGTACAGGTGTTGAGGTGGTGTGAGGCGGGTCGAGGTTGATCTCTCGGCCCAAGTCACACTAGCGCGCTATATAAATTAAAATCTGAGTAATAAAATCTGAGAAATAAATCTGAGTAATTAATCGAGTAGATTCTGAGTAGGAGTACACTGATGTGCCCTCATGTGTTGTATGTTATGATTGTTTGCATTTTGAGAATTATTCACTCAGCTTCCCCAGCTGACCCAAACTTTCCCCCACATTGTTTCAGGTACCAGCAAAGGAAAGGAGAAGGTGGACGGTTGACCGCTGTATCTTTTCATTACTGATGTGGACATCATTTAATATTTTAAAACACTTTACTTTATCTTAAATATTTCCGCAATAAATACGTTTTAAATGTTAAATATTAATATCTGAGATTTATTTATGGGACCTTTTGATTATAATTTTGTTTTCAAAAATTTTAAAAATCTTGTAAATTTTAGGGTGTTACAAGTTGGTATCAGAGCACTGACTTGAGGGATTTGGATTCACAAGGGGTGAATTCAAACTCAAGTTTGAGTTATGAGTTTTTAAAATGAGAAATGAGTAAACTATTTTCTGGGTAAAGATTCCACATCCAGTATGCAGCATGTCACGTCGACCTCTCGCTTTCCAGTTGCCGGTAATATTTTAGAGGTTTTATTTATTTGGGAATTTTGTGGTATTCTGAGTTTTGAGGAATGACAAATATGAGAATTGTTGTTATTATTTTGAGTATAATTCTGATTTAACTCTGAGTGTATTTCGCGACGAGGATCGCTTTTCTGAGTATATTTTCCGTGTGTAATTCTGAGTGCATTTGCGTCATACATGCTAAAAAATTATAATTACATACAATTTTATATAATCTATGAGGTTTTATAATTCTGATAAATTTGTAACCAAAAGGGGTAATAAATGGATATGAAATTTTGATAGTAATTCCATAAGTTTTTAAAAGGGGTCCAAAACGACATAAAAGATATATTCGTTTATGTAGGCAAACGAACTCACTTTGTTTATCACCTAATTGGGACGTTACCACTCGTTGGAATTCAAGTTATGACATGTTTGTATGTGGTCTTCATCAACGTCAAACTTTTAGTGACGAAAAATGGGAGGTTATTAGAAAGCTAACCGAATTGTTTAAACTTTTTAAAGATGTAACGGTTTTAGTATCCGGTGTTTACTATCTAACAAGTCATTGTGTACTAAAACAACTATATTTGATGGCTCATAAAATTGATACTTTTGATTTGGAAGGTAGTATTTATAAAACAATGGTCGCGCCAATGAAAACTAAACTAAGAAAATATTTTCGCAAAATACCATTGGCAATTACATGTTCGGCCATGTTAGACCCTACTTTAAATAAAATCGGTGTTAAAACCTCTATTAGTGCAATTTGTCTTGATTTGGATTTGCATTTGGTAAAGCCTACATATGTTAAAGATGCACAAGATCATTTTTGGGAAAATTTTAAATCATTATTTGTGGTTTATTTTCAAAAGTATGGTGAACCAAGTGCTTCAAGTTCGTTTGCCCCAATTTTTGGCAATGTTGATGTTCCCACCGACCCATTAGCCCATTTATTTAATACCATAAAAGAGGAAACAACTAAATGACAGAGTAGTGAAGAATCCGCTAATGGCGAATTGTCGAGATATACAAAAACAAACTTTTTAGGCAATATGACCACTCGAGAAATCGAACATTTTGATATATTGGCTTGGTGGAAAGAAAGGGAGCCTCAATTTCCCATTCTAAGCGACATGGCCAGAGATTTACTAAGTGTCCAAGCTTCTATGGTAGCTTCAGAATCGGTTTTTTCTGTTAGTGGCGGGATATTATCTATTCGGAGAACAAGACTCACGCCGGCGTCTTTGGAGATGTGTATTTGCTTGAAGGATCACTTGGATGTAGCGGACCGGATTCAAGACAAACAAAAGCTAGAGAAGGAACTTGACGTTGAAGAAGAACTTCTCGACATGGAAGTTGCTCAAGGTCTTGCAACCTCACTTTCGGATGAAGATATAGCTCAAGAAGGTGAATCGTCCCGAGCATCTAGCTCTGATGGTTATGAATTTGAAGATAATGACCCACAAGAAGATAGCGACGAAGAGTGAAGACACACAACAATGGAATCAAAACCTACAAGAGTAGTAAATCTCGAATCTCGATGATTTGTAGTTTAATCGTATTGTTAGGGCTTTCGAACTTTCGTATTTTTATGTTTAATTATGTGTACTTGAATGTTTTTAACGTTTCTATGCTTAATGAATGTTTGTGTTTTGATAAAACGTTTAACGGTGGTGTTTGATATCGAATTGCGGCAAAAAAAAGGGTATCATAGTGTAACCGGTCCAAAACGGTTTTTTTACCGGGTAGTAACCGAACCGGTTACTAACCGAACCGGTAACCAGTTACACCGGCTGGGGTTTTCGTGGCTCGGAACCGGTTACTAACCGAACCGGTTAATGGCGAAACCGGTTACGACCGGCGTTGACCAAAACCGGTTAGGGTCAAACCCGAAACCGGTTTGGTAAACAACCGGTTTGTGTGCATCTCTAGGTATGGGTCATGTGGTGTGCAGGGCCATTCCAATCAATTTTGGACCCTGGGCGAAATCTTAAATTGGTCCTATTAGGGTTATTTTTTCCCCAAATAACAAAATTCATACAGGACTTATGTACCCTTAAGGCTTAAATAAAGATTATGAAGATATAAAGAACTTACAATTAGATGAGGTCATCACGATTGTATATCTTCAAATTATCAAAACTTTCTTGATGAATCCATGAGCCATGTTTCTCATCATATTTTAATGGAATTTTCTGCAATGAATCAACAATTACAATAACGAGCAATATTAAGCTCGCACGCTGTTGCGGGATTTTAAAATTTTTATTTTTTAAGTGAAAATTATGATATAATTTATATCGGGTATATCTTTATTTTGGTTAATAGAATCCATGAGAAAAATTGGAAGATTATATCTAACTATGAGAATGTCAAATAAGATAATTTCGTTGTAGTCGCACATTTTGTTGCATGCTCTTATTCATTTAGATAGTTTTAAATCATACAGACATAAAAAAATCTACTTTTTTAGGACATGGACTCTCGTGGCTTAGGAACACAACAATGGGCTTTACCAAGTGATCTACATAAAGATCCATGCTATCTTCTCTTTATCATAGTTATAGTTATATATAATAAACAAAAATAGTAAAAATAATTAAAAACACTTATGAACAGTATTTTGGTATGCTAACTGTATTATACGAGATTTAATATACCCGGCTTCGCCCGGGATTGAAATTTTTATTTTTTAAAAACTAAGATTTTCTTTCAATATGTATATTAGTATAATACGAAAACACTTAAATATATAATTTTTTTTGATAATTAGTGAGCCATTATAATATTATCATTATTCTACTTATTATTTAAAGATATCAAAACTTAATAATTATAAATATTATTCAATCTTCAAATTATTGAATGGTATACATATTTCGGTGTGTTAGATCTTTTATTAACTACAACTAACTAAGTTAATAAGTGAGTAACTTTAAATGAAAAGAGTTTGATGCAAAAATTGTATACTTTAAAAGTATAAATTATAGAAGTTTAAAGTAAGACTAAAAAGAATTTAATAACAAAAATTGGATACATTATTTTATTATAAGTATAATTATAAAAGATTGTGGTTTAAATATATAAAATATAAAATTTTAAGGCTTCAATTTATTAATTAGATATTTAGTTGTGATTTTTTTGTTAAGCATAAATAGTTAAAGGTTTGTAATAAAAATGTGTTAAACTTAGGGGTGTTTGTGAAACTTATTGATAAGTCAAGGGGAAAAAATACATTACATAATGCAATGTAGGTAGCAAGATTCGAGCTCGGGTTGGTCAGGTAGAAGGCGTTAGCTTTACCAGCGGAACAATCATCCAACTTGATAACAATTCCACATATTTAATATATATTGAACTTTAGTTTATTCCTTTATGAACAGTACCAATCTATGGTAATTGCATATATAAGGAAATGGAGCATTAACAAGTTGTCAAGTTTAAAACATTATAACAAATTATGCAATATTTAATATAATTAGCCTGATGTGTTGTAAATTGCCTTACTCCCTCCAATATCAAGTCCAAATACTTCTCCAGTAGAGCTATTGTCACCGTTCCATTACAATGATTCATTAGTATTCAAAAATTTAGATTTTGTGCCCTACTGTATGTCAAATCATAAGCAGAATCCAAAAATATGCAGAAACCATATTAATAATTTTAAAAAATATAATCTAAATAGTTCACCAAAATCAACCAAAAATGTAAGCCAATTGATATAATCTGAAAAATATACCTACATTGATGTAAAAATCAGAATAGTTCACCAAAATCAACACTAATTGAAGTTGTATTGAACAATCTACTTTAAATTGAAGTGATTAATGATTAATTAGATTATATATCTTGAAGTTAAACGAAATTACTTTACTGGCTCATTGGGGTCACTACCAAAACCTTTTGTGCACATAATCAATCAGAGAACGAGTGGCAAGACTCCAGAGACGAGAGACGAGAGCCGAGAGAAGGACCTGGTTGTTCGAACAACGATTGTCAAACACGTGATGTGAACCTTGGAACAACGATTGTCAAACACATGATGTGAACCTTGGATCTCCCGTGATAACCACAGTGCAAACCCAACAAGTTCTTGGCGAACCTAGGGTGATCAAGGTTAAGTGTGAAAGTGAAAGCGAGAGTGTACGAACTCTGTGCTTTAGGCTTTCTTGGTCTGTTTCAGTGTGTGCTCGACAATGAGTTGGACCATGTATTTATATGGCAGGTATATGAAACGTTGGCTCATTATGACCGCAATAAAGCGGTCATGAAGCGCTATTATGAGGACGTCAATGATCGTGTAACGCCTTACTATTATGACTGCAATAAAGCAGTCATGAAGTGCCATTATGACTGGACGTCAGCCAATAAGACAGACGATGGCAACTTGACAGGCGCTGACCATTACCATTTGGACAGACGCTAACAACTTGACGGGCGCGCTGGCAATTTGACAGGCGCTGACCATTTGGACAGGCGCTGACAACTTAGATAGGCGCCGACAACTTGGACAGGCGCTGACAACTTTGACAGGCGCTGACAAGGCGCTGACAACTTTGACAGGCGCTGACAACTTGGGCTTGGTAGTAGCACATCTTCATGTTTAGGTGATATTTACCTATATATACATAGGTAATCCCTACTAACCTCATCATGCCCCCGAGTTAGGATTTGCCAAGACAACAGTTTGCAAGTCATAACTATCATCACTTCGTCAGTATTCTTCCGTTTTTCTTTTGTTTTTTTTTTTTGTTTTTTTTTTTTTTTTGTTTTTCTCGATTTGATCGGCTGCTCAATCGTGCCCGGGACCGGCGGTAGTATGGCGATGCCGACCGGCGGTCGCAGGGCAGATTCGTTCGGACCGGCGGTAGTAGCGTTGATCCGACAGCGCAGGCTGTAGCGTTCGTTCGACCGGCTGCTCAACCAGACCGGCGGTCCTAAGCGATACACGAGTGGACCGGCTGCTCATGCAGAATGGCGGTCGACGGGTTGGCCGGCTGCCCCAGGCAGACCGGCGGTCTTAACTTGACTAATACATGCGGACATAAGTTGGTTAATACCGGCGATTGCAAGGTGGCTGTTGATTTTAACCGGTCAATTTTAGACCGGCGGTAGTTCGGGCCAGTTTTAGACCGAGCAAGACCGTTCGATCGGGCAGGGTATTAATTCGACCGGCGGTTTTTAGTTGACCGGCGGTTTTTACGATCGGGCAGGTTGTTATTGTTCGACCGGCGGTTTTAGGTGGATCGGTTCTCACGGTTCGGCGGTCGATTTATGGTTTTACGGGTTTGGGGGACCGGGCGGGTTTGGGTGTGGTGGACCGGCGGTCGTTGGTGTTCGGCCGGCGGTATCGGGTTGTTCGACCGAGGATTTGGTTTAGGGTTACGGTTTGACCGGCGGTATAAGGGCTACGGGACGTTTAGGGTTGTATGGGCCGGCACTTATATCGCAAACCAAAAGTAGTCGGCTGGCTAGATTTAACCGCGACTTGACCGGCGTACTGTTTTATATGCTTTAAACCGTTAACTCCTTCCTAACTGTAATTGTACGTTGTTTGCTGTAGGTTTTAGCTGAGTTGCTCGCTACCTTACAGGTACGTACTTGCTTGTCCATTGCTTTGCTTTGAAAAATAATGTTTTATTGGATGATCAAGCCAATAACACATTTTTGTTTTTATCTTTTTATTATGGATGTTGTGTCCATGACACCGTCTTGGGTGTGCATGCCTTTGTATGCCAATGACCTGGGTAGATTTGGGTATCTCTGATGTATGCTTTATATTGTGCCTGTGACACTGTGCCAATGGCACTTTTGTTGGTTAACCGTTACTTTGTTTACTCGCGAGGATTGTCGCTTCCCAGTGAGAAGTGCTTATCTTTTATCAAGTAGATTAAAAGACGAGTATGATTGTATGTTGTTTGGCCAGACAAGGTTGTCTTTCTTGGCTTCATACATGTTGTATTGAACTATGTTCTTAGTTGTATACATGCACATGCGTGTTCAAGTTGTAACATTGTACGTAATGAAAGTGCATGTTTGGCTTTAGACTGAGATGTCTATTGTGGCCTTATGCTTTTTGTATTGAATCCTTACTTCAATATTTATTTGTTTATGCAAAAACCATAGAAAAATGATATTGTGAGATAATATTGGGATACAAGATCAGACCAAATGCTATTATCGCCAGTTTCATGCATGACCATGACATTCCATGTGCTTGGAAACATGTATTGAAAACATAAAGAAAAAACATGACAGTAAAGACTATCGCACCTTGATAGGTCAGTTAATATTGGCTCCCTCATGTATCATGAAGATATGGCCATCAGGTGGTCCGGGATGTTCTGTGTCTTCCCCCTTCTTTTGCCAGGCATAACTCTTCTTAAGTGGAGGTTTATTGGCTTGCTGCTTAGCGCCAGGGACAAGGTGTTCTAGTTTGCCTTCTTCCAAAGCCCGCCTGATTTCCCTTTTTAGCTCTCTACAGACATTCGTGTCGTGTCCATGATCTTCATGGAAATCACAGTATTTATTCATGTTTTTCGTACCTGACCTATGCTCCATCTGGGGTGGAGGTGTGAAGGTAGCGCACACCTGCTCTGTTATCAAGATTTCTTTTGGTGTTTTGCTAAGAGCACGCTCAGATGGATGTTTATCGTATGGGCCAAACCTCCGGTTGCTCCTTTCATCTCGTTGATGGTCACCAGTTAGAGCATCATGCCTGTGATCTGACGTGTCGGTCCATGACTTGCCGCCTACCTCTCTTGTCAGGGAGACAGTTTCTTTTGACCTTAGATAGTCATATGCCCTGTCCGTGGCTTCTTTGAAAGTAATTGGAGTTCTCTTGATTAACTTTTCTTGCAGTTGTCCTGGAAGCAAGGAGAGGGTAAAACCCGAAATTTGTTGGCTTTCGGGTAAGGCGACAATTTTCTGGCACTCCTGCGTGTAACGCTGAATGAAGTCGCGTAACCCCTCGCCTTCCTTTTGTCGCAGCAAATGTGCTTCTATATGAGTTCTCTGCTGCTTCTTTTGCTGGACAAAGTGAGTCACAAATTTAGCCTTTAGATCTGCAAAGTCTTGAATACTCCTCTCCGGTAAGTCAGCAAACCAATCACGAGCGAAACCCTGCAACGTGCCAGGGAACATGTGACAAGCGACTGGGTCTAGCCATTTCTCTGTCATAATGGCCTGTTCAAAAAGAGCAAGGTGGTCATCAGGATCTCGTGTACCGTCGTAAGTACCAACAATGGACGGAACTTTTTGTTTGTCAGGGAGTGGAAATCTGGCCACCCAGTCACAGAACTTCGAACTAACCACCGACAAAGGCATAGTGGCCGCTCGGGGTGGTACGACTGCGGACACGAGTGCTTGCAACACGCGCAACATGTCATTAGATGTGTCCTGTGATGGATGTGGTGGTGGGGTGTGAATGGGTGGTTGTCTTAACTGCTCCAATAATTGTGACAACGGATCTACTGGTTGAACAACCGTTGGCTGTGGTGCTGGGCGCAACGCCGCCACCAACTGAGACAACAGGTCTGATGAAGTAGGTGGTGGAGGAGGCGGTGGTTGCTGAGTACTCTGAGCCAACCCTCGGAGTAACTCCACAATTGGATCCTCCCGAACCCCCGGCATAGCGGCCTGTGGAAAGTTGGAAACAGACTGCCTGACCGGATCCGTGCCATCCTCCTGAGAGCTTGTCCCGTGGGACAAAAGAGGCTGACATGAAGGGATGGGCGTCACTGGCTGTGGTGAGGTAAACGAACTTGATCCAACCAGCCTTGTGGAGAAAAGTGGACTTGTTAAAGAGGGATACCCTCGTGTCCTGACATCCGACACCGTCCACTCAGAATCGACGTATGGTTCCATGATACGACTAGGCGAGGTTATCACCGCCTCGGGTGTAGTGGTAATCATGGTAGTGGTTATTAATGGCGATGAAGAAGTGATCAGCGATGGCTGTGTATCCGCCATAGGAACGGTTTGATTATTGAGGAAAAAAAAAGTTTGGAAAAGTGAAACGCCGTTTAAAAACGTGTCCCACGGATGGCGCCAATGTTCGAACAACGATTGTCAAACACGTGATGTGAACCTTGGAACAACGATTGTCAAACACGTGATGTGAACCTTGGATCTCCCGTGATAACCACAGTGCAAACCCAACAAGTTCTTGGCGAACCTAGGGTGATCAAGGTTAAGTGTGAAAGTGAAAGCGAGAGTGTACGAACTCTGTGCTTTAGGCTTTCTTGGTCTGTTTCAGTGTGTGCTCGACAATGAGTTGGACCATGTATTTATATGGCAGGTATATGAAACGTTGGCTCATTATGACTGCAATAAAGCGGTCATGAAGCGCTATTATGAGGACGTCAATGATCGTGTAACGCCTTACTATTATGACTGCAATAAAGCAGTCATGAAGTGCCATTATGACTGGACGTCAGCCAATAAGACAGACGATGGCAACTTGACAGGCGCTGACCATTACCATTTGGACAGGCGCTAACAACTTGACGGGCGCGCTGGCAATTTGACAGGCGCTGACCATTTGGACAGGCGCTGACAACTTAGACAGGCGCCGACAACTTGGACAGGCGCTGACAACTTTGACAGGCGCTGACAAGGTGCTGACAACTTTGACAGGCGCTGACAACTTTGACAGGCGCTGACAACTTGGGCTTGGTAGTAGCACATCTTCATGTTTAGGTGATATTTACCTATATATACATAGGTAATCCCTACTAACCTCATCACTGGTTTATGTGATTTATGACACGGAGATGAAGAGGGGAACAACCCTGGACACCCATTGATTACCATCGGTCTTCTCCAATGTTTCTTCCATGATTTCCATCTTCTATTTCCAATTCTCGTTTTTTTTCTTTCAGCCCCTTCAGGATTCAGAGTTCCGCCCTTTTCAATTGTTAATTGGGCTTATATTAAGAACTGTTGGGCCTTCGTATTAATAATGGATTAATTTTTAAAAAATGGGCCCTTAACAATTGTGGGCCCTGGGCGGTTGTCCTGGTGGCCCAGGCCTAGGGTCGGCCCTGGTGGTGTGGTGCCCATGTTGCAACCACGTTGAACACCACCCACTCTATGGTGTGGTGTGAAGGGGTCCCACCAAATCAACCAATTTGTCACACATTCAACAACACCACACCGTTTCAATCCGTGGCCACGGCCGAGTGCCCTTAATAATGTCTGAATGCAGCAGAGGTTACCTACAGATTGAAGTTGTAGATCTTGTATTGATAGAATCTAGTGGAGAAAAACTTAGTTCTTCAACATTAAGGAAAACTTAGATAGATTAACACTCGCATTTGAAACATGTATATAATTCAAAATAAAATAATAAACAAATACGTTTTCAATTAAATTGCTTATATTTTGTCAAACACTTGCAAATTTACACTGATTTCCGAGAGAAATCATGCACCAGGAGTGTATAGTCAGCATGGTGGAAGATCCGTTGGTGGACAGACAGATCGATCTTTTCCAGGCCCATTTTCCACCACAAATGCAGTCTTTAATCCCCACCCTGTATGCAACTCCAAATGAGAATGAAAGAACCAAACACCAGGATTATCCGCTCTGAAACGAATAGCTGACCAACCACCCGTGGGCACACCAACCGTGTTTATTTCGGTGGGTCCACCAAGTTATACTTTTCCCCAGAAAACCGTAAATTTCTTTTCCCTCGAAAACTTTTCATAGAAAATGAAAATCATTTTCCGTAACCAAACGGAGCCTAAATAACTGTTTTCTATTTAGCGTGTGCTAAATATTCTTATTATTCTACGTAAACCCTTCCCGGACCCAAGTACGCATTACGCATATTCTAAACCCACACATTTAAACAAACACTTTTTATTACTTTAATTGCCGTTTCAAAACCTCAAAACAAACACACCCTAAATTCAGTTTGGACTCGGAAGTCGCACAACCCATATGAAGCCATCCGGCAGCAGTTCGTCGGAGCTTCATGTGTGGCGGAAAACAGTTGCCGCCGGATCATCCAAACAGCAGGCCAATGATACCGGAGACAATGCATCCTCATCTTCTGAGCATAAACTCGAGTCCAACGACGACCTGCTGATCGAAATCTTACTCCGGTTACCTCTCATATCACTTCGTCTGTTTAAATCAGTCTGCAAACGCTGGTTATCTCTCATCACTGATCCTAATTTCACTCTGCTCCGACGCCGGAACCCTAACGTTGATCCTCCATCCGGCTTCTTTCTCCAGAGTTGCACAGCTTCGTCTGAATTTGCTTTTCTGCCATTGGATTCCAGGATCCCGATCAAAAGTTCTCCATTTGTCACACCCCGTCAAAACTGGTTTTGCGGAAGAGCGGGCGTGCGACTTACATCGGAAATCACAACAATCGATCAATAGTAAATCAGCACAAATCAAAATGGATTACCAATACTTAATGATTCCAAACAAAAGTTATTGCTTTTGGTATTAAATATTTCTTCTAAATGGTAATCCGAATGCGTTTGAATATGCAAATGAAGCTTCAACTTTCATTTCCCGAGAAAACATATTAGAAAAAGTGTCAACACAATGGTTGGTGAGTTCACAAATTTTATGACTCTATAAATCGTTGATTATTCCAAAATGTTTGTCAGGACAACTCGTGTACTAAAATAATCGTTGAAAAGCATTTCAAAACCTTGAAACCAAATTTGCACATGCTCAGTGCTTAATATACCCTTTTGTTAAATGTTTTAACTCTATAAAACATAATTTGCATACGATCGGTGCGTAAAACCATTTCAACATGATTTTAGAAAGGTAATTCGTTTAGTACAAATCTATGTACGTTCAAGTTTACGTGTTTCAAATCCATGAAACATAATTGTATAAGTTTAGTGCGTAATCCCTTATAGGCTAGCTAGGCGTACAAGTTAAAGTATAAGTTCATGAGCCTGTAATCAAACCTAAATCCGCCTTTACCTAGGCATGTCGAGTCCACGACGTTTTAATAGAATATATATCTCATATGTTATACGGCTAGAGCGACTAGCCATGAGCGGGGGATCAATCCCGAATAGTACTACTCATATATTTGTTGGCTAACTATAGTTGATGATTACAGTAATGTTAGATCTAAACGATCTGGTGATAGGATAATCATCTATCAACTCACGGTTATACAAAGATTAATGTCGCAAAATATAGTTTTTCCATACAAGTCTTAATTAAGTCTTTTTCATAAAAATACTTATTTGAGTATGTCTTTTCAATGACCAGTTATCTCAAAAGGATAGTTTATCCAAGTTTTCACAAAGATTGGTTGTATCAACATATTGTTCGTAAGTGTCTTTCAAAAGACTAGTTGTACCAAAATACTGTTTATGCATGATTCGTAACAATTAAAATTTACCAGATAAACAATAACAGTCATACATGCATTTATAAAACAATTATATGTTTCTCACCCCAAAAATAGTTAAAATACAGTAAAAGTGGGGCTGTGAAAACTCACCTGATGAGTCAGTAAAGCTAGAAAGCAATAAATAGGAATAATAGTGCTCGATAATATGCCCCAGCTACCTATAGGTGTGAGGTAAAACAATTTTAGTAAACCGCTCTATAGGCGCATCTATGCTAGTGGTTCACTCTAATGATTGCTTTAGAAATGTCGTTAGACACAAGTGATTCGTTGGTAACTTTATGAAAATGTAGTCTCGATTGACTAATATATTTGTATTTCGTAGATACACATATTTATATATTTATATAATTCTGAAAATGTTATCATTTATTTGCACTTAAAATATCAAGTTTAATGTAATTTAGTAATTGTATGAATAAGACTATTAACTAAGTATTAAATCGTTTGTGTCAACTGACAAATTTATATGCCAAGAATCAATCTTTATGTAATCTGCGAATTAACATATCGAATACCATTCCTATATTACGTTCTTATATAAAGTCTAGTAAATTATGTATCCATTTATTTTTGCATGAACTACATACTTGGGCAGAAGCCAAAATTTGGATGGCAAGAATAAGTACCATCATATCTAGTGTTTCTATCCACTAACACTTAGATCCAAGGTTTGTGGTGTTTATTTTAGCTTCAAAAATCATTTTTATTTTCTTTTTCATTTGTATGGGTGTTTAACCAAGATTTTCGTGTGTAGTTAAAACTCGTATAAAAACATATTTTGGGTAGCATTTCATTAGGAGTGAATGTTTCTAAAATAAATAACAAAGATTATAAGGGTTTAAACAAGAAAAGGGTGGTTTTCTTACAAAGCTTTTCGGTAACGGTATTTGAGACTTAGTGTGTTCCTCCTTCTCCAAAGGACCAAAAGAGATGATTCTTCTTGGGGAACTTCTCAAAATGAAGTGGATATGAGTATACTAGAAAATCTAAGCAAGAAATGAAGTGGAAAATACAGAAATCGAACTTACACAAAGAGGTAAAAATTTCATATCTGGGCAGCAGCTTGAGGACGATTTTCGACATTTTTCCAGTCCAGAAGGTGGGGTTTCAATGGTACTATGTTGTAGAGGAAAGTCTTATGGTGATTTGGCAATTTGAATGAGTTAATTTGGACTTATGAGTCAAAAGTTATGGTGATTTGAAGTTGAGATTGTGGGTGTCGGAAGCACAACCGGAATTTGAGTATGGAGGGACACTTATTGGAGGTTTCTTGAGTTGTGGAGGGTTATGAGAGTGCAATTTAAAAGGTGGATACATTGTAGGAAGATGTACGGTTGTGTGTATGCGTGTGTTAGATAAACATGGCAAAGTGACATTGTGGGGATGAGGAGTTTGCATTAAAAGTATGAGGGCATATATGAAATTGTGAAAGAAACGTGTAAGACATGGAGTGTGGTCTAATATCTTTTGGTTATTATCTAGTTTAAAGATGTGGAGGATAGTAGATAACAATGAAGTTATTAACTAGCTTTGATATATACACAGAGCATGATGACATTTGGGTTGGTTTTCAAGCACATGGGAGAGATGAAGAGTACGAAAAAGTTGATAGATTGCAGGGCATGGTTATACATAGTTATAGAGACGTGAGAGGGGGTGTGAGAGTGAGCCAAAATAGAGTTTGACTTTTAAAAGTGTAGAGTCGGTGGGTTGTCATGATTTCATTTGATTTGTTAATTAATTAACATATAATGCCTTTTTTTTTGTTATGAAATATCTAGTATAGATTTAGTAGATATTTTATGGATCTCAAACATTTTGCTGGTGATTGAATATTATTTTATATTTGGTAGCGTTTATTATTGAGTTTAGTTTCCACGTATCAAGTGATTGGGTTGGGATCAATTACCTTATTAAAGTTGTGATTTATTAGGTTCTACTAAGAGACTCGTGTGTACATAAATAAATGTATACTACCGATACATAATACCAGTTTTGCTAGACTCTAAATTATACATAATATTCTCAATGATAGATGAAATGCTTCATAAAAGGTGACCACTTTACAAATGGTCCAGGGTGAACTACCTGTTTCCGAGGGTTGTCACACCATTGATAACCAGGTTCAACCTTGAACTAAATTCAGATCATTTTGAGGTTTTGCAATCATGCAATGGCCTCCTTCTGTGCTGTTTCAGGCCTGATAAGTTTTATGTATACAATCCAACCCTAAATCTGTCTAAGTTGCTTCCACTGCCACATGTTTGGGAACCAAATAGAATTATTTTGGATATGGCAATAGCTTTTGATCCGACTGTAAATTTACTGGAAATTTTAAGTTCTTACCCAAACGTTTCATCATACGCTCTATTGTGTTGAATAAAGGAGAAAACGATTCGTTTTTCATTGTGGAAATTCCTGGGAAGCTTATACGATACAATATCATCTCAAGGAGTTTTTGTGAGCTCTGTGAGTTAATGCCAATTCGCCCTCGGGTTACTAGATTTTGCAGCTTTTTGTTCATTGCCTCTCTTGCTAGTGTATGATTTTATCTTATTTTCAGATAATATTTTTTCTATTCTCCATCTGTTTTATCATCACTATGGCGTATGTTCAGATTTTATTCTATTGGTTTTGGTAATTGGTACCCTGTTTTGTTGTAAATAATTAGAAATCTGAATCGTATGAAGTGATACCGAGTTGGCTCTTTTTAGGTGCAATCTGATGAATTTTATATAAACTGAAAACAATTGCAAATTAAATGATATTTATGCAAACTCACGAGAGAAAATAGAAGAATAAACAGATGCAATTTCAATTAGATTAAAAGAATAAGGAGGTGCATTTTGTGATACACTTGAAAGTTTACAATTATTTCCAAAATAAATCAAGTATATGTATAGTTAACACGGTGGAAGATCCTTTGGTGGAGGACGGACGGACTGATCTTTTCGAGGTCCATCTTCCACCACAAACGCGGTCTTTAATCCCCACCCTGTATGCAACTCCAGATGACAGTGAAAGAACCAAACACCCGGATTATCCGCTCTGAAACGAATAGCTGACCAACCACCCGTGGGAACACCAACCGTGTTTCTTTCCGGTGGGTCCACCAAGTTATACTTTGCCGGATCCTTAGCCGGATTAAAATTCCCGACACCTGTCCCGACCACAAAGAAATTGTATCCATGAAGGTGAAACGGGTGGGACTCCACACTTAGTAAGTTAGTGTCTTGAATCACAAGTTCGACCGTTGAGTTGAACGCGATTTTGCTCAGTCTGGTTCCATGTGAAGTGAAGAGGTTTGCGGTTAGCGGTGCACCCGTGAAGTTAAAAGCTTTAGGTGGCTTATCGGGGAAATCGGGGGTAAACACTCCTTTCATGTTGGAGTAGTGGGCTTGAAGGAGCCCGGTTTGCGGCATTACAAATGTAATGTTGTTTAGTGAAGCCGAGAGTCGGGTTCCATTAATGCAAGTAGGACAGACACTCTTTCCTAACCCAACCGTGAAAAACAGGTTCCGGTCGACTTTCAAAGGGACGTTTGCGGGGAAGTTACGAGTGTTGAGGCTTCTAAGCTTTTTGTTGTAGCTCAAAGCAAATGCGGTGTCATTTGGTGATGGTAATTGAGGGAGTGACGGAAGAACGGTATCGGGAATGCCTTTGTATTGGAGGATTGCGGTGGCGGTTTTGTTGTCGACGGGAATCGGAACGTCTTGGAACGGGCGGACCGCCATGAAGTACCGCCCCGGAGCTTGGTTGGCATAGACTAGAACATTTGTGGTTTGGCCGGGGGCAATTAGTATAGCCGAGGTGGTAAAGGGTTTGGTGTAGACTGCGTCGATCTCGACCACAGTCATGTTGTGGCCCGCAACCGCAAAGAAAAGCTCGTCATTGAGGGCTGCGTTTGCAATCCTCAGAAGATACTTGTTAGAGCAAATCACAGATCAACTTAGTACTGATGCTGCAGTTGGTAATAATTATGTTTATTACTGATGGGGCAGAAACATTTACTACTGATGAAGTTGATGCTGGTGTTCTCTATAACTTAGTTACTACTGATCATACAAAGATTGAAGATACTACTGATCATTGTAGTTACTACTGACGTTGGTTTCTGGACTTACTACTGATCACCAAGTTTACTACTGATGTTACTTATTTACTACTGGTGATTGGTTTTACTACTGATACGCGTTTATGGAACATATCAAGTCCGAGATCTTCGCAGAGATAGTTATAGAATGTAAATCAATGTATATCGTTTATAATTAGATGTATATCGTATCCTAGAATAACTAGGGTAAATAGTTTAGCTTCAAGGACTATTATATATAGTTCCTTACGAATTGTAAACGTACGTGTGTATTGTTAACTTAATAATATACATTGAAGCTTTTTGTGAAACTGTGTTCTTAATATTTCTCATATTGTTCATACAGTTCATCGTTCTTAATTATTGATATAGTGTTGATCCGCTGCAACTTCTATCATCAAATAGATCTAAGGTGTTTATTAACTTGTCTATAGTTAATCGATCCTGACAAGTGGTATCAGAGCTTATTGGTTCTAGATCTACTAATTGTTAAGAACAACAAAAAGTTTTAATCTTTAAAACACACACATTATTAATCATGACTGATAATAATGAAAGCACTCAGGCCAACAAAATTCCTATACTCACACCCAATAACTTTGGGATGTGGAAGAATCGTATTAAGCAATACATGCTTATTACAGATTATTCCATGTGGGAAGTCGTTTGTGAAGGAAACAAAACTGGTCAACTTCAAGCAAGTAGCTCTGCAACTGAGGCAGACAAACTTAAATGTGAGAAGGAGAAGAAAGATAAAGGCATTGAACTCAAAACTCTAAGCACTCTCTTACTGGCCATTCCTAATGATTATCAACATCTCTTTGTTGAATATGATGATGCAAAAATACTGTGGGAAGCACTGGAGAAGAGATTCGTTGGGACAAAGAGCACCAAGAGGAATATGAAGTCTGTTCTCAAACAAGACTTTGAAAATTTCAAAGGAAAGCCCAATGAAACACTCACTCAAGTGTTTGACAGATTCAACAAACTAATTGGTGAACTCAACCAAGTTGGTGTAAAGATGGATCAAGAGGATGTCAACATGAAGTTTCTAAGGTCTCTTAGTGAAGAATGGGCCATGTACACAGTGGTGTACAGACAAAGAGATGCTTTAGAAGAAAAGGAGTTAGATGAACTCTATAATGATCTCAGAGTGTTTGAAACTGAGGTAAATCACAAAAACCCTTCTATTTCTTCTAACAATGCTGCTTTTGTGTCTAGTACAGGTCAAGGACAGGAAACCTCCGCAGGAAAGGCTGCAGATTCTGAGGATACTGCAAGAGAATCCTTCTTCACTAGTCATGTGCATACTGCATTGATTAGTGATGACTTGGAACAACTGAATCCAGATGATCTTGAGGAGATGGATCTTAAATGGCAGATGGCTATGCTGAGCCTAAGGACCAAAAGATTCCTAAAAAGAACTGGAAGGACAAGCCTCAATTTCAACAAAGGTGACAAAGCAGGATTTGACAAAACTAAAGTCAAATGTTACAACTGTAACAACCTTGGTCACTTTGCAAAAGAATGTCCTCATCCAGACAAAAGATCAAAATCAACTGCTCTTGTGTCACAACAAGGACAAGGATATGACTGGAGCTTCCAAGCAGAAGAGCATGCTCAAAATCAAGCTCTCATGGCCTTTACTGACAACAAAACTGAGGTAAAATCTAAACCTTGTACTCCTGAATGTGCTAAAATTATTAAAAATCTAGAAAAAGAAAACAATAAATTAAATGAAGATTTAGCAAAAGCAATCAGAAGAAATTATGAGTTTGATGGGGTGATTGCTGATCAAGAACATCAAATAAAGGTGTACAAGATGATTGATCAACGGATCAAGGAAGAATTGCTTCAAGCTGTGGATGAGAAAGAGTTTTATGAAACAAAAAATAATGAACTTACAAGTAAAATAGAAGAATGTCAACTTGAAATTGAACAAAATAAATTAACAATTAAAAAGTTTGAAAGAAGCACTAAAATTCTTGATGAATTAACTAATAATCAAACTACAGAAAAGGTTGTTCATGGGGTGGGATATCATGCTGTACCACCTCCATATAAAATCATTCCACCTCTTAAAAACAGTTCAGAAAGAATCATTAATGAATTAAAAACTGAAAATCAAACTGAATCATCTAATGAAACATCTGAATCAAATAATTCTTCTGATGATGAACAATCAATTGAATTTACTATATCTCAAAGTGAATCACCAAAATCAATTGATACAAGTTTTCACACAGCTCAAAGTCCAAATGAATCTCCCAAATATAATGCAGATAATGTACCAAAAATTTTAACAAGGGGGAATGAAAGAAATAAAACACAACTCTTAGACCAAAGAATACCTGAAGGTGCTAAAAATAAGAAACTAAGATGTGTTATATGCAATAAAATGAACCATTTAGCAAAGGATTGTCACTACAATCCAATAAACTGCAAAGAGTTAAAAGAATTTAAAGTTCTTAAAGAAAATGCTAAAACTCAAAAGTTAAAAGTTACTACTGGTCATTCAGTAGTAAATAAAATTAAAAATCCAATTGTTGAAAATCCAAGATTTGGAAGAAGTAAAACAAGGTTTGTTCAAAACAGAAGAGCTGGAAGCCCAAAGTACAGCAATTACTTCAAGAATAATGGAAAATCCAATCAAAATAAACAATATTTTAAATTTTCCAACACCAGTAGAAACTCTAACAAATTTACTACTGGTGTTAACCCTAATTATAATGCTGTATGGTACCAGTACAAGAATACTACTGGTAATAACCCTAATTTCAAAAATACTACTGCTCCCAAAACAAATTTCAAAAACACTACTGGTGTTAACCCTAAAAACACTACTGGTCATTCTAAACATGATAAGTACCCAAATACTACTGGTCCATCAGTAGTAAAGTATTCAAAAGCTAGAAACAATGGGTATAAACCAAGATCAGTAGGAAATTTTCACACCAGTAATAACTACAAAAGGACAGTAGTAAAACAAAATACCAGTAATAAACAAGTATGGGTACCAAAAGTCTTTAAAGTTAAATCCCCAAAAGCTCATTTCTCAAAGGATGAACCCAAGACATATAAAGCTTGGGTTCCCAAACTTAACTAATCCTTTACTCTCTTGTGCAGAGCATTCAGATCCCAGAAGAAGGTAGAACATGGCATATTGATAGTGGATGCTCAAGGCACATGACTGGAAATCTGCAAATTCTTAAAGATTTCAAGTCCTTTGATGGTGGATTTGTGGCTTTTGGTGAGAACCCAAAAGGAGGTAAGATTACAGGTAAAGGTACTGTTACTAATGGAAAAATTACCTTTGATAATGTATTTTATGTAGCTGAACTAAAATACAATCTTGTCAGTGTGTCTCAAGTTTGTGATAAAAAGAACAAGATTCTGTTCACAGACATTGAGTGCATCATTCTTTCTCCTGAGTTTATTTTAGATGAAAAATATGTTGTTTTAAGAACCCCAAGGAGAAACAATGTGTATTGCCTGGATATAGGGGGAGAACTCATTTCTACAAATGAGGTCAACTGTTTTATATCCAAGGCAAACACCACTGAATCAGAACTTTGGCATAGAAGGATGTGTCACACAAATTTTAAAAACATGAATAATTTAGTAAAAAGAAATCTGGTCATTGGACTTCCTCAAAAACAATTCATGTGTGATCATCACTGTGTTGCATGCCTAAAAGGTAAACAACACAAGACTTCTCATAAGTCCAAAACTGTGAACTCTATTTCTGTTCCTTTACAGCTCTTACATATGGACCTTTTTGGACCTACAAATGTAATGAGTATTGGAAAGAAACAATATTGTCTTGTTATTACTGATGACTTTTCCAGATATACATGGGTTTTCTTTCTCAGGACAAAGGATGAAACAAGTGAACTCATAAAGAACTTAATTGTTAAACTGGAAAACACATCTGATCAAAAAGTGAAAGCCATAAGATGTGATAATGGCACAGAATTTAAAAATACTAACCTAATTAACTTTTGTGATCTTAAAGGTATTGACAGGCAATACAGCTCACCTAGAACTCCACAACAAAATGGTGTAGCTGAAAGAAGGAATAGAACCATCATTGAAGCAGCAAGATCAATGCTAGCAGACTCAAAATTACCAATTACTTTTTGGGCAGAAGCTGTTAATACTGCTTGTTATGTTCAAAACAGAGTATTAATAGTGAAGCCACACTTTAAAACACCATATGAACTTTTCAATAAAAGAAAACCTTCTATAAGTTTCTTAAAATCATTTGGTTGTCCTTGTACTATTTTGATTACAAGAGAACAAATTGGTAAGTTTGACTGCAAAGCTGATGATGGAATCTTTGTGGGATACTCTACTCAAAGCAAATCATACAGAGTATTCAACAAAAGACTAAGGATAATTGAAGAAAGCATCAATGTATCCTTTAATGAAAATGTACCTAATGAACAAGGAAATGGTCCAGATTGGCTATTTGACATAGACAATCTAACCAAATCCTTTAATTTTAATATGAATTTCAATGCAGGTAATTCAAATTGTCTTAATCAAAAGGAAGGAACATCATCTGTTTATACTGGTCAAGAAAAGATGAGATACATAGTTGTTGATACTGCTCCCATAGTTAATACTGATGTCAGTAAGAACTCAAATATTGAAAGCAGTAGTAACTCTGAGAATGAGGTCAGTAGTAATTCCATTACTACTGGTACCAGTAATAGTACTGAAAATACTACTGGTCCCAACTATAACCTAGATTCTCAAGATACTACTGATACCAGTAACAACTTCAATACTACTGATCTCAATGAAGATGATGGCAGTAGTAACTCTGACCAAGATAATGATGAACCAAATACTAATGACAATGAAGGATCTCAAGAAGAACAACTACCTGAGGCAAATGAGTCCAACCTTGAAAATCAACTAGTGGTTGATAAAACTACAACAACAAGGACTCAAAAGAACCATCCATTAGACCTTGTTCTAAGTGATGTTAACTCACCACTTCAAACAAGAAGCAAATTAAATAAAAGCTTAACTGCAAATATGTGTAACATTAGTTTAATTGCTAATGAATGTATGTATGAATGCTTTCTGTCTCAGGATGAACCAAAGAAGATCCAACAAGCAATGAAGGACTCAAACTGGATTGAGGCAATGCAAGAGGAACTCCTTCAATTTAAATTACAAGCTGTTTGGACACTTGTACCTCTACCCAAAGGAAAAAGAGCCATTGGAACAAGATGGATCTTTAGAAACAAGAAAGATGAAAGAGGGATAGTGATCAAGAATAAAGCCAGACTTGTAGCCCAAGGATACACTCAAGAAGAAGGTATAGACTATGATGAAGTGTATGCTCCTGTTGCCAGAATTGAAGCAATAAGAATATTCCTAGCATATGCTTCATTCAAAAGGTTTAAAGTCTATCAAATGGATGTGAAGAGTGCTTTCCTGTATGGGAAGATTGAAGAAGAAGTTTATGTTTGCCAACCTCCAGGATTTGAAGATCCAAAACATGGTGATTATGTGTTTAAATTGGATAAAGCTCTATATGGTCTACATCAGGCACCAAGAGCATGGTATGACACACTATCATCATACTTATTAAAGAACAATTTCAAAAGAGGAGCCATTGATAAAACATTGTTTACAAAGAAAGTCAAAGATGATATACTACTGGTACAAATCTATGTAGATGATATCATCTTTGGATCAACCAATGATTTATTATGCAAAGAATTTGAAGAGCTGATGCAGATTAAATTCAAGATGAGCTCCATGGGTCCAATGAACTTCTTCCTTGGACTCCAAGTCAGTCAAAGAACTGATGGTATTTTGATAAATCAATCAAAATATGTCAAAGACATCTTGGAAAAGTTTGACTTGAAAGACAGTAAAAGTGCTAGTACACCAATGGAAACACACAAACACCTACATCCTGATGTTGAGGGGGAGGATGTAGATGAACACTTATATAGATCAATGATAGGATCTTTGATGTACTTAACTGCATCAAGACCTGACATTATGTATAGTGTTTGTGTGTGTGCAAGATATCAAGCAAGACCCAAAGAACTACACTTGCAGGCTGTCAAAAGAATATTCAGATACTTGAAAGGCAAACCATCACTAGGTCTATGGTATCCACATGACTCACCCTTTGAACTAATAGCCTATACAGATAGTGACTATGGAGGTGAATGTCAAGATAGAAAGTCCACTACTGGTGGATGTCAATTCTTTGGATCAAGACTAGTGTCATGGCAATGTAAGAAGCAAACAAATGTATCAACATCTACTGCTGAAGCAGAATATGTAGCTGCATCTGCTTGCTGTGCTCAAGTACTATGGATTCAAAATCAACTTCTAGACTTTGGTATCTCTATCCTTAAAACTCCTATTTTTATTGATAATCAAAGTGCTATTAGTATTGTGAATAATCCAGTAAAACATTCAAAAACTAAACACATTGAAATAAGATTTCACTTTATAAGAGATTGTAATGAAAAGAAATTAATCAAAGTAGTTAAAATCCATACTGATGATCAATTAGCAGATCTTTTTACAAAAGCATTTGATGTAGGAAGATTCAACTTCTTGGTCAGTAGTATTGGAATGATTTTAATAACTTAAAATCTCACTTAAAATTATGTGTAAAGTTAGTGTTGTAAAATATTATTTTCTTAAGTGTTTTACTACTAGTATTGCTGTACTACTGGTGTGAAAGTGTATGCACAAAATACTACTGATAGTTCATTACTACTGGTGCATTTTAGGTTTACATGGATACTACTGGTAAGTCAGTACTACTGGTATTCACATATACTACTGGTCTTGTGTGGTAATGGTTACTACTGATGTCTTTAATTACTACTGATGTCAAAATCCTTAGTCATTACTGATGTTAGTAGATACTACTGACGTTTTACTACTGATATCTTATTTACTACTGGTCTTTCATAAACACAATTACCAAACTAACCCCCATGAAAATAACCGTTATGTTATGATTCGAAGGCTATTTTCGTAGTTTTGCAGGTTTAATCGAAAGATATAAAAGGCGGCAGATGATTAATTTAGCAGTATCTTCACTTCGATTCTCTAAACACCTTTCGATAAACCCTAGTTTACGATCAAAAACCCTTCATCTTTAACAAAATTCTTGCAAAATCTCAACAACAATGGCAACTTTACAAGCTCTCGATGTGCAAACCGATCTCAGATACTCAGAATTTCACAACATGGTTGCATTTTTAAAAAATCCCGACGGAACAAAAGATTTCCGTCCAATCGTAAAATTCTTGAGAAATTCGTATATACAGTTTGCCTTAACTGTAAAGCCGAAGGCATATCAACAGCACTTGGTGGATTTCTGGACCAATGCTGAGCGAACAGAAGGAACCACATCATCAATGATAAAATCGAAAGTAGATGGAAAGTACATCACTGTAACTGAACAATCAATCAGACATCATCTACAACTTCATGATGATTCAGGTATGTATACTCTTCCTAAGGAATACATTGCTGATACTTTAAATAAAATGGGGTATGAAGGCAGACTTAATATTGTAACTTTTCAAAAAGGCCTTCTATCCCCACAATGGAAATTTCTGGTTCATACCATTCAGCATTGTATTTCTCCTAAAAGAAGTACTTGGAATGAGTTTAACAAGGCAATAGCATCTGCTGTTGTATGTTTATGCACAGACCAAGTATTCAATTTTTCTAATATGATTTTTGATGGTATGTTGGGAAATCTTAGTTCTTCTAAATTTTTAATGTATCCCAGATTTCTACAACATATCATAAACTGTGAATTACAAAACTTGTCAACTCCTAAAAACATTTTTGTATTACCTGAGTTGAACAAGAAAGTTTTCTCAAATATGAGAAAACAATTTAAATTTTCAGGGAAGGAAACCCCTTTGTTTCCAAACATGATCAAAGATCAACCCAATATTGGAGAAGGTTCAACCATTGCTACAACCCAAGTTGAACCTCAACCCACTCCATCACCCCCAAATACAGCCCAAACACCACCCCATATAGCCACTCAATCACCAACTCAAACAGAAGTCCTGAATGTGTCCCAGGAACTTGATATAAATCTGCAGAGTGCTACTCTTCACTCTGTAGAAGACCTACCAGACAAAACCAAACATATATCTACAATCTATAAAAGAAAGAAATCTTTAAAGGACACCAGGGGACAAATCGAGTCACACCCCAGGCTCAAAGAGTTGTCCTCCAAGGAGGAGAGAGGACATGAGGGGAGGGCTTTCACTACTGATGCCCCAAAGGTGGGTGCACAGGACAGTGAAAACATCATTAGGACCCAAACCTCGGCAACTTTGAGTGATGACTCATTTGAGGAGTTACTCAAAGGACCCCGGTGCCAAGAAACCACAAGGGGGGGCATCTCTGCTTCTTCTAGGAAGAAGAGAATGTCTAAAAGACCCAATGACTCACCAAGCAGTGATGAGGGCAGATCTGTGGAATTGATGGAAAGGAAGGAAAACCTTAAAACCAATGTACCTGTTAGTAAGCCCGATGATCTTGCTAGATGGAGTGAGGGCAGTATTAAAATCCAACAATTGACGGCTAAAGTGGATTCCTTGGAATCCACTGTACAAGATTGTCTTTATTACCAAACAAATCAAGGAAAAACTATGGCTGCTATGAAAAGAAATGTCAATATCATCAACAAAAGAATGAGACAATATGAACTTAGGCTTCATCAACAATCAAAGCTTATCAGAAAATTGAAAAAGAGAATTGATGATAGTGAGGCTCCTCCAGTTGAGCTCACTAAGGGGGAGAAGGATAACATACAGACAATGATTGATGAATCCATTGCAGCAGCAGCTTCCTCCCTCTTGAATTTAAAAGAAACAGAAGTTGATGAAGGCCCAGAGATGATGATTACAGAAGAAGAGCCAATTACTACTGCTCCTACTAAAAAACAAGCTGAAAAAGACATACCAGTAGTAACTCCTACTACTGATATAACAGCAGTAGTAAATGAAGAAAAGGCAGCAAACACTACTGATGACCTATCAGTAGTAATCTCTGAAGACATACCAGTAGTAACTACCTTAGTTACTACTGATGACATTATTGAGCTGCCACCACTACTAGAGCCTACAGTGATACTTCCACCATCTCCAAAAAGAACAACAACAACACAAATGGTGGTAAAAGATATTGATGATGATATCAACTGGTTAGAAGTTGATGAATGCTCCCTGCCTCCACATCCTAAAATACTTCCCATATCTCAGATACACTACTATGGTCCCAAATTTGTTATTGAATCTGAACCAAATATGAAGAAAGACAATTACATAGGAAAGGGAAAAGAAGTTGCTGATGAAGACCAACCCAACAGAGCACAAGGTCATGAAATTGTCAACAAAATCAATTATGCCAAATCAGCCAAACAGGATAGGTGGAAGGTAAAGAGAGCAAAATATTTAAAGAAGGTTGAAGTCTCTCTAGCAAATGAAAACAAAAGATTAGCAGAAAGGGCTAGAATATTGAGACAACCTTTCACAGAAATCAAATTGGCAGATATAGCAGATATATCAAAACTGCCACAATTTCAACAGAAGATCAAATCTAAACAAGTTGCTGAAACAAGAAAGGAATTACAAAGAAGAGAACTGAAAAAATTTAGGCAACTTGAACATGAAACAATAGAACTTCTTGAAGCACAAGTACAAGAATGCAAAGAGCAAAAGGCTGATATGCCAGAACAATTTGCAGAGAAAAAGAAAGAAATGATCACATTCTTAAAATCAAAAGGGTATAACACAAAGGCATTTGGAAGAATGAAGCTGATCAATTTAATTGAAAAGTACTGTGTAGAGAAGAAGAAGGATCTTACTGAGCAAGATAGTAATGAGAAGTACACCACTAAACTTGAACAGATAGACTCCAAAGAAATGAAAGAAAGAAAAACAATATCTGGAGAATCATCTGGTGTATCCTCTCAAACATCAAAGAAAAGAAAGACAATTGCTTCAGAACTTGATCAACCAAATAAAAAATTACAAATGGTTCAAGTTCATGATCTCCCCATTGCTCCCCTACAAAATAATCCAATCATCAACTGGAGGTACATAGATGATATGATTGAGATTATAAGAGAAGATAAGGTCACTCAAAGATTCAGAGCTTGGAAACCTTTGGTCATGTCCCTAACCAGAAGTGACATTATTAAGATGTTGATCATTGGTAAACCAAGAATGACTAAGAAGAACTGGAAGAATTCAGCTGCAGGTTATCTTACTGAAATGATTGATGCTGCTTTCTATCCAGAAAATTATCCAGAGAAGTACACAGATTCAGAAAATGTTCAAGCTTGGAATGTGCTACCAACTGTCAACATGTACTTCTTTGAATATACAAGTAAGAAATGTGACTTATTCCTTTATGAGAAAGAGTATCCTCATTCTGAGAAGACTCTCTATCAACTATGGTGCATGAATTTTATTAAACCACATGATGCTGTGATGCTCCAAAACAAATTGAATGAATTTGTTAAAAGAATCAGCAAATATATCATTGCACAAAGGAATAAAAGGAACCAACAGACTTTAGAAGGTGATAAGAAAAGAGCAAAGTTGTTGGAAGAAAAGAAAAAGAAGAAGTAAATAAGAAACTTGATTGATTAAAGGATAATCAATAAGTTTAGGGGGAGATTGTTAGAGCAAATCACAGATCAACTTAGTACTGATGCTGCAGTTGGTAATAATTATGTTTATTACTGATGGGGCAGAAACATTTACTACTGATGAAGTTGATGCTGGTGTTCTCTATAACTTAGTTACTACTGATCATACAAAGATTGAAGATACTACTGATCATTGTAGTTACTACTGACGTTGGTTTCTGGACTTACTACTGATCACCAAGTTTACTACTGATGTTACTTATTTACTACTGGTGATTGGTTTTACTACTGATACGCGTTTATGGAACATATCAAGTCCGAGATCTTCGCAGAGATAGTTATAGAATGTAAATCAATGTATATCGTTTATAATTAGATGTATATCGTATCCTAGAATAACTAGGGTAAATAGTTTAGCTTCAAGGACTATTATATATAGTTCCTTACGAATTGTAAACGTACGTGTGTATTGTTAACTTAATAATATACATTGAAGCTTTTTGTGAAACTGTGTTCTTAATATTTCTCATATTGTTCATACAGTTCATCGTTCTTAATTATTGATATAGTGTTGATCCGCTGCAACTTCTATCATCAAATAGATCTAAGGTGTTTATTAACTTGTCTATAGTTAATCGATCCTGACAATACTTCTTTCCTTGCTCTACTTCCATGGCAAACGTATCTGAAAAACACAAAAAAACGATCTTCAAAACGTAATCCAGAACAAATATTTTATCACATTATACTATATAAATGATGAATGCCCGTATTACGTTTTTCTGAGCACGGAAACAGTGGTCCTGGTTTGCCGTTGATGGTGTGGGCATCCGGCATGTTTGGAGGTAAACCCATCGCATTCCCCTGCTTCACAATGTTTTCAACATCACCGTGCCACCATTCCCCTAAATCACATTTACCATTTCGTTAGAAAATATACCAAACGAACAAACAAAATCTAGAAAAATAAACTACAAATTGGGTGTTACCAAACACCAACACTTGTTCATTATCGGGCTTAGGGAACGGATACGGAGTTCCTTGTTGGGGTAAAATGACAATGGCACCATAAACCGTAGCTCGGAGCCAAAAGATATGAGCATGCCACCACAATGTTCCTCTTTGTCCTGTAACATTAAAGTCATAGACGTAGCTACTTCCTGTCTGGATTGGGCATTGTGTTATGTATGCGGGTCCATCTGCCCATCCGTTGGCGTATTGTTTCAACCCGTGCCTAAAATGCCCGCCAACATATAGAAAACATCATTATTACCAACTACATTCTTAGAAAACATTGCGACTCATCATTTAAAGTTGTGAAATATACCAGTGAATCGACATGTTATATTGTGCATGATTTGTAACGTTGATGATAACTCTGTCGCCTTCTCGAGCGTAAACAGTAGGCCCAGGAAACATCCCGTTTACAGTCACGATCGGTTTCACATGGCATAATCGGCTCACATTGTTCACTTGAACCTGTTCGTAAATGAAGACAAGAAAAAAAAATGTTACTTTATAAGTCAATAACTTAAAAGAGCGACTAGTTCTTCAAATCAATTTTGGTTTTTTATGCATCCACACAGATCAAATGTAGTAAAATTGAAGATAAAACAGGAATGAACTCACATCGAACTGATACTTCTTGGTGGCAGCATCTGCTTGATGAGAAACTAATGACACAAATACGAAAATAATAAGATGCATGCGGCTACCACGAGACACCATTCTTTTCCCAACGCTAGCCGGAAATTAAGTGGTGTGTTTTTGTTATCAATGAAGAGAGGAAGACGAAGGTGGGTGAGATATGCATACATAGAAAGATGTATATATATGCGTGTGACTATAGAAATATTAGGTGAAGAAGAAGTAAGTTAGTTGTAAATGAAGACTTGGAAGTTAAATATGTGCAGATGAGAGTGTTGAATTGAAGGTTTAGAAATGAATTATAAAATGAATATAATCTGTCCAATGTTTATGTATTGGGAAAGATTTATGGAATGTGAGTGGTACACAAGGCCAACCCCTTTTTGCTCATTTTGGATATTTTTGTTTGGTAATATTGTGTTTCACTCAAGATGTTGTTTACCGCCGACGGGAGACATGAAAACAGATACGGTAATAGTCAGGTTATGTATATTACGATCATAAGATCACTATCTTGAAAAGTGGGAATCCTTATAATAAGAATACTCTTAGAAATAAACACTCCACATCGTTCAACCTTGTTATGCTATTACTACTTACCTTTTGCCTTCTATTATTTATTCTAATCATATATGGTCGAATTACTGATGTCCCTTTAAAACAACTCAGTTTTACGAAGAATGTAATTTTTTGTAACACGTACTAAATTAATAATCTATTAACATTTTTTTAAGAATTAATACTATCAACACAAATTTTTAAACCATAAATCTAGAATTATAGTCAACTTAACTTTTCTCAGTAAAAGTATTAAATAAATACATTATAAAGCCAGACCTAAATGGTAATTTTATCCCGGCACAAAACGCGAGGGAATGAAATCTTGTTTATATCATATTTGGTGTAGTCGTTTGTAATTATTTGATATTTTTTTATTCATGATATTACATATTTTTTAATCTATCATAGACTTTTGATGGTGATTCTTCGGGTAATAATCTCTCTACTTTTGAGTAGATGTGTAATTGTCTACATCTCATATTCACATCTTTCTCATTTGACGAAATTTTATATCGTTTAATTTTATTATTTACTATTTTTTTTGTAATTCTTGTAAAATTTTTAGTGATTTGCTAAATTTTATACTTTTAAAATCAAAATTAATTTTTAACCACCTTTTATTAATCACTCTAAAAAATGTAGTACTAAAATCATCATTTTTAACCGTGGTACTAAAATGATGTAGTTAAACCCGGGTGATTGTTTTTAGTTGTTTGGCGGTTGCTTTTTCGTTTTTGACTTCGGTTTGTTTTGGTTGTATTGACTTGGTTGTACTGCTAGCGTTTTAATATATTTTGTTGTGAGTGTTCCGAGAGTGATGACATTACCGAAGTTCTTGAGGTTTTCTCATTTGCCGTTCAAAAAGAAATGATGTAGTTAAACATACGAGGTAATTTTTGAGTTTTTAACAGAAAATTCCTAGAATTGGTGGGGTATATATTTTGGGAAAATCACCAATCAGGAAGATCATTTCAGTGAAGCGTGCAGATAGTATTTTTTTATAGGGCGTGGGGATTTTTGAGCGCTTGATTGAAGGACCTTTTTCGCTTCATCCCAGAGACGGTGCCGTAGACTGCGGCGGCGATTACGGTGGCGATACTCTGATCGAAGAAAAATATGGCAACAAAACGATCTATTCATTCGCTCTAACCCTAACTACACAAAATCATGGACGATGTTTTCAAGTTTCCGCCATTTCTCCGATCTAAAACCGCTTCATATTGTCATAATTAATTACTTTTCAATCAAACCCTAATTTGATCGATCGATTTAAAGGTATGCACTTCTTTTCAACTGAGCTTGTTCAGCTTACTTCCATTTTTTATTGCAGCTCGAGTTTCCCAAATCGTCAGATGCGTTCATGATAACGACCTTATTATTACTTTTATTTGCATTCTGCAAGAGGAGACTGACTCAAAGCAATTAATTTTCTCAACTTAATTATTTTCGGTGGAGGTTTGGTCAAATATGGCAATTATTCCGAGTTCACACGTTATAAGATTCAAAGTCAGCTTTCTGTTTTTGTTACTAAAGTCATGACCTCAGATCTATCAGTTGCATCCTAAATTGATAATTAAATAAAACATAGAACTTTCTTCATCCTTTCTAGGGTTTTTCCCTTAGCTTTACTGCTACTTATATTTTAAATAAGTCGAAATTAAATTTCTAGGGTTTTGGTTTAGATTCGCCCATACTTAACTTCTGATTACTTTGTTTTAACAATTGAAGAGAAGGATCTGCAAAAATGTCATTCAAAAACATTGCAAGAGAAATAAGAGATGGAATAGGGAGCATGTCAAGAAGACGAGTTGAAGGAAAACAATGGAGAAATTGCACTCGATCACATATTGTTCCTGATTTATCTCCATCAGAATCAATAACCGAAGGCCGGTGGGCCCACTTGCCTCCCGAACTGCTTTTGGACATAATCCGTAGAGTTGAAGAGAGTGAAACATCTTGGCCCGCCCGAACCGTTGTTGTTTATTGTGCATCGGTTTGTAAACCATGGAGAGATATTACTAAGGAAATTGTAAAAACTCCTGAAGAATGTGGAAGATTGACATTCCCAATCTCATTGAAACAGGTTAGATTTTGTAATTTGTTACGAATTAGACACCAAAGTTGCTGTTTTTATCACATCGATCTGAATGTTTTGTATTTTTTTAACTTATGAAATAGCCTGGTCCTCGTGATGATCCGATTCAATGCTACATTAAAAGAGATCGAGCAACTTCGATTTTCCGTTTGTACTTTGGGTTGACTCCTTGTAAGTAATGATGCATTATGTAGTTTCTGCTAAAGATTTTTTTTTTTAATCTTTTTAGCTAAAAAGTTAATTTAATTGACAGCTGAAGATGAGAGTGATAAGTTATTGTTGGCAGCCAAAAAAGCCCGAAGGGCAACAAGTACAGAATTTGTGATTTCTTTGGTTGCAGATGATTTTTCACGAGCTAGCTCTACTTATGTAGGCAAACTCAGGTAAGTTTTTCGCAACTAACAAATTGTTATATGTGTATTTAAGTAATTAAATTTTTTTTTGTTTTTTTCTTAATAGGTCGAATTTTTTAGGAACCAAATTCACGATGTATGACAGCCAACCACCAAACGACACCACATTCCAACCTAATCACAGCCGTTCAAGCCGACGATTCCAAACAAAACAAATATCCCCCCGATTACCAGCTTTTAATTACAACATTGCCACTATCTCATACGAGCTAAACGTCCTACGAACACGTGGCCCCCGAAGAATAAACTGCTCAATGAATTACATCCCAATTTCCTCAATTCAAGAAGGCGGGACCGCCCCAACTCCAAAATCATTCCCACAAGAAAAAAACCCGATTCAGTCACCACCAATTATGAAACAAAAATCATTACCCGAAACTGTTGGAAATGATTTTTTGGTGCTTAAAAACAAATCGCCAAGATGGCATGAACAGTTGCAATGTTGGTGTTTGAATTTCAAAGGGCGTGTTACGGTTGCTTCTGTTAAGAATTTTCAGTTAGTTGCTGCTGTTGATTCGGATCATAATGTGTCGGAAACCGAGCAAAATAAAGTGACTTTGCAGTTTGGGAAAATTGGGCAGGATATTTTTACCATGGATTACCGGTACCCATTATCTGCATATCAGGCGTTTGCAATTTGTCTTAGTAGCTTTGATACAAAACCGGCGTGCGAATAACGGGTTTAGAAACTGTATTTTAATGTTGTATGTGAGATACCAGTTTTTCCTTGTAGCAGTTGTAGTTGTAAGTTATAATAACAAACATTTGTTTCGTTGTTTAGACATCTATTAAATGTATGTTTCTTGTCTCTCAGTTTTTAGGATTTACAAGTAACAGGACAAATTAGCCGAACTGTAGCTGAAATAATTGATCCAAAGCAAAACTGGTGGTTTGGTTTCAGGTTTTATGGTTAACGGGATTTTTTCAGATCATTTTAGTGTGCCCAAAAAACCAAAATGCTACAACTGAAACGGCCCAAATTGTTTATGAAATTTATCTTTTAGTAATTGAGAATTCATCTCTGCACCACGACTTTTGACTCATACACAACACAATACAAATTTTCGAGCTAACTACATGAGCATATTAAGCAATAATTATGGTAGGTGCAACAAAAATTGTGATATAAAAATCACCCCTATCATATTAGTTAAGTTTGTTTATCTTTGTTTGTGTGTTTGAACTTTGAAGTGCTTAACATTATTTGCGGTGCCATTAAAATTTGGGCTGAATTAGTCCAAGCCCAATGAAATGGTCTAAAGCAACTTAACCATACTTAATTTATTTTCATTGGAGTTTCTACGAATTCATATATACGTTCATCATAATATATTGATACTATATGAAAATCACGTGAGAATATAAGACCAAAATTAGTAAGGTAGAGTATTAAATCGTTTATTATGTTAAGTTTATGGTATTATCATGCCCCTTTAATAGTTCAAGGTATTATTATGCATATTTAATAGTTCAAGATAGTAGTACTCTAGTCAAATGTAGGATATCAAAATATATTTTAGTCTTATAATTATGATATTTTAATTTTTAACTTCTATACCAAGTTAAAGACAAACTTTTTATTAATTATATATTTTCTTTCATACGATGATACCAATACCCATTCAATCCAACGTACAAAACCAAACGCCATCTAAATCTTCGTACAACACTCTACACTTCTTTCTAAAAATATGCTTTAAGTTGAGTAAATTACACGAATGGTCCCTGTGATTTACACAATGTTTTGGATTTGATCCCTAAGTCTCAGTAATTACACCCGTGGTCATTGTGGTTTATTCTTCGTATTGGTTTTGGTCCCTAATACTAACAGCCGTTAAAATTTGCTGTTAACTTTTTTTAATTGACAATTTTACCCTACCCCCATCATCTCCTTCCTCTTTCCTTCATCTTTACACACAAATTTGCCCGTGACGATGATCTTACCAATCTCTCCTTTTTCTTCTTCCTCTTAAATCTATTTGTAGTCTTCTTCCAAAATCATCTTCATCTTCTTCCCAACCATCGACCCCAATTGCCATCTTTCTCCTTCTTCCCAAAATCAGTGAAGCGTAAACAAAATGCACCAAATTTCGAATCTAAATAACCCCACATTCAAGGGTGTGTGTCACAACAACCCATTGTGGAAGCTCTTTGAATTTCGAAAGGAGCAGAACCTTCCCAAGGTCTACAATTCATAGAAAATATATCAACGTAATGGCTTCTGTTGTTTGCCACAAATGCTTGATTTGTGGTTCAAATGCAACTGGGAATTCAAAAAATAGCTCTAAGAATATATAATCAATAATTCAATATTAACTTTTGAAGGATGACATAGTAATAACATTTAAACACCAAATGCATTTAATCCGACGCATAGCGAAATCAAGTACTCCTTCCTCATAAAAATCAAATAGAAATCTGCAATTCATCCCGAAACATTTCATGAAATCAAACGAAAATCTTAAAACCCAACTAACAACCAATAGAATTTTATAAAAATTATACATTAGTTTACCTTTAGTGCAAATTGTTCTCGACGACGCTGCCCTACCAGGTGCCGGCGGCCAAGCTTAAATCGAAGTAGAAGCAGAAATCCGGTCGGCGGCCATGGTTTAAATTGAGTAGAAACAGAAGAATATCATATGGATGGCAACCGATGATAGCGAGTGTGGTAGTTGGAGAAGCATCGATCTGCAATTTCATGTTCATCTGGCGTTTTTGAAATCATATATATGGTGGATCTGTGGAAGAAAGAGGAAGAAGAAGACTGCATATAGATTTAGAAGGAGGAAGAAGAAAGAGGATAGATGAGTTTTAAAATTAAATGAAAAAAATAAAATAAAGGGTATTTTGGTCAATTAAAAAAAGTTAACAGTAAATTTTAACGGTTGTTAGTACTAGGGACCAAAACCAATACGAAGTGTAAACCACAGTGACCACATGTGTAATTACTGAGATTTAGGGACCAAATCCAAAACATTGTGTAAACCAAAAATTTGATGCTTCGCGTAATTTACTCCTTTAAGTTTGATGCTTAAAAATCAAATATCTCAATACCAAAAATTGCAAAACTAAATATCAAAACTATTGTGAAGTATTAAAAGTAAGGTTTCCTAAAAAAATTATTTGATATCATTTTGATGCAACAAAAATCTTAAAATTATCTTCTTTTTTTTGTGGGACACCGTAATGGTAGGCTAAGATTAAGATGAAATGACATAACCAATGAATAGACTACCACTATCAAAATTTGATTTTGCTAATAAAACTTGTGCATCCATGAGGATAAGAATTGGCCCCCCACCACTATTTTCATGTCATGTATTTTCAATCTGTTTATAACCGTACACTAGTCTATAACCCATGATAAATCACGGATGACTTGTGAAAATTTCATGATCTTTGTTCGTAAAAATTGTATGAAATAAGACAATAAAACAAAGACAGTTAACTGACAATAGTTGCATGCCCATTTTATCGTATAAACATAAAACAAAATTTAGAATATAATACATGTTGTTTAGAAACATTTTCAAATCTTTTGTAAAATTTCATGGTAAACAACGTTCAACGTGTTGTTAGACACTTTCCCGTCTTTGTCGTATATCAATATCTTTAATACTTTGCGACTTTTAACTCTAGAAACAACAACATAAAGCTGACCATGAGTGAAGACAGGTTGAGGTAAGAAGATACCTACATTTGAAAGTGATTAGCCTTGGCTCTTATTGATAGTCATAGCAAAACAAACTGAAAGTGGAAACTGACGTCTATTCATCTTGACTGGTAGTCTCTTGTCCGAAGGGCTTAGTTTCAAACGTGGTATTAAAGTAACATGTCCTATATTAGTTCATGTTATTATTTCAGCTTTAATCACATGTTCACCAAGACTAATGACCCTTAGTCTTGTTCCATTACACAATCCGGCTGTCTGATCAATGTTTCGTAGAAACATAACCGGTGCACCGACTTTAAGAGTTAACAAGTGGTTCGGTATACCTGAAAGTTTTAGACCATTAAGTATTTCCGGTGAGTAGTAAGAATCGGTGTAATTACTATCTAGGCATTCAGTTTCACATATATTATCTGAACTATAATAATCTTTATGTTCACCGGGAATCTTTGACATCAAATGGTCATTAATTATCCCAACTACTTCATGCGTCGGTGCAAGAATCACCCTTTCTTGAAAATAATTACGATCAGATAAATTGTCTTTAAAATTAGGATAAACAAATTCCACGAGAGATGCAATAGGATTAACAACATCAGTTATAAGCAAATCATGTGGAATGTCAATTGTGGCCTCACCATCATTAGGACCACCTAACACACCATCTCCTAATTTCAGGATCCAATCACCAAACTCTTTAATATCTTCAATATTAGACTCTGCAGAATCCTGTCTAAGCCGCATGTTCGTCGTTAATTCTAGTACAGTACAATGATCCCACATGTACGACGAATTTAGTGATGCGTGTACGACTTCCTGTCTGCTTCCAAAAGGAATAACCGGAAGAATCTGCCTGAAATCCCCTCCAAATACAATAACTTTACCACCAAAAGGTAGATTTTTTGCATCAGGGATGGTAGATCCAATAATATCTCTCAATGATATGTCTAGTGCTTCAAAACAGTGTTTGTGCATCATAGGTCCTTCATCCCATATTATCAAAGTAGTCTTAATAAGTAAACCAGCAAGATCAGTGCCTGAGATTATTGAAATGGAAAAAAAATGAATTACAAAAAAAAGCTCTGTTATTATTAAATGATATAAGATCTATACATGATGATACTGAACATAAAGAGTCTTCATTTACATTTATAGGGATGCCAAATCTAGAATGTGCGGTTCTACCGCCGTATAATAATAAGGAAGTAATGCCACTGGAAGCGACATTCAAACAAATATCACGTTTACACCTGACAGCTGCAGACAATGTTTTCCATATATATGTCTTACCAGTACCACCGTAACCATAAAGAAAGAAAACACCGCTTTTTTTCTTTTTAATTGCAAACATAACTCTTTCATAAACAATTTTCTATTCTTGAATTAGACTTGGATATAGCATGTCGTGTTCTGCCTTCAGTAAATTTGTGTCATAGCAAATTTCATCGTGGATAAGCATTCCTTTGACAGAACTTAGGTTGCTACCGTTTTTACGAAGGATATTGTCAATGTGCTGCAAACATAGATTGTATCTACGACGTTCTCTAATATGTAAATCTGCAAAAAAAAATTATCGTTTTCAATGTTAAAGATACCATATATGATTATTAATGACGGTTTGGGAAAATAGTATAATAAATTGAAAATAAACTTAATTGCTTCAATATAAACAGATGTTACATGGGTTATTAAAAAGCGAACGTTAATGATTTTCAATGTCATCGGACACACATTCCCATGTTTCTTTCCATACATGATCAGTCCTTACAATACTATTTGAAATCAACAGCATAACAAACAAACGACGAACATAATCACCTGATGCAATACGATGGCCTTCTTTAATAGCCTCAATGTACTCTCTATCACCGTCTAACAAACCGTATGCAAAGCATGCATCCCTAAATGACTCATGAACTGTACCATTAACTGTTCGAATATCTTCCCAAGAAGTTTTCCCTTTAACCTTAATCAAAAGTACTCTTAAATAGTAAGCATCACCAATCGAAGGGGGTACGTAATGTATCCTGCCTACCGCAAATCCAGTTTTACGCCACTGCCATATCCTTTTTTCAGGCTTTCCAGACAAATTTTGTTGGGAATTCGGCAAACGTCAATTTTTTTGCTCTGTCATCTATTTTGTTACATTCCATCCATGCTATAAATTTAGAAGTTGAAAAAAGAGGGTTTGTTTAGAACATCATCTAGATCATCAGTGTTGTCGAAAAAAATCTGTTGATCCCCAGGTAAATGAAATGGTAACCTGTCAACAGGGGGTAACGGTAGTGTACCTCATACTGAAAAATTCTCCAAGTTGCCTCACATGCTGAAAGATACCTACAATCGTAAAACTCCTTAATCTCATCAACTGCTGCACTTTTATTTGAATCTGGGCATATGTGGTTTCGTTAGATGATAACACTATTATTAACAATAATAGTTGTACAAACTCACCTATATTCAATGTCGGTGTCACCACATGAAACCTTTCTACTCCGACAAGTAAAAGCATTCCTTTTCTTTATTATAACTCCATCATCGTCTTTCTCAGTAACCACGTGCATTTCTGATTTACTCAAGCATTTTGTGCATGCCAAATACCACCAATTATAATCGGACTGTATTTTTGTCATGGTTCCAACAACCAAACAGTTCATAGCCTTCATATATGGAAAAAAACCATTAAGATTATTCTTGTTAAATACGCACCTATATCATAAAAATATATAAAAAATTGCTGGTGGGATATACCTCTTTCAATTCTTTAAGATCTGCACAGTTCTTCCTGGTCAAGGAAAGATAGTCGTCTTTTAAGCTATAATTTGACTTTGTACTCATTTGGGAGACTGTAGGTTCTTCATGCTCATTGGAACGTAATTTAACCAACCTATTGTGCTCTTCTTTAAACATTATGATATCGGGTATATCTTCGTTGATAAAAAGTCGGGTGCAGTGGTACATGGTTGAAACCGATTGGCTATCTGAGATAAATTAACCAAAGATGAGTCAAAGAAAGGAGTTTTATATGGTAATGAATAACAGCTAATTTGGTGAAAATTTGTCACTTACTGAGGTAAATTTTGTGCTTTACAAACTATACAGCTATAATTGGTAACCCAATAGTTATTTTGCCTAGAGCAGTGCTCATTTCTTCCGCATACTCATCCCATAACGTAAAATTAGTCAACTTCTTCCCACTGATATTCATATAAGTTATTGTATTATAAAGATATGACAATGTAATAAGTCTTTAAAACTTACCTCACGTCTTCAAGTTCCAGTTTTAACATTTTAGATTCTCTCGTAGGAAAAACTTTCGTTTCCAAATTTCCTTTTGTTATGACTGCTCCAATGATGTCTAATGAAATATTTACAGTTTAAATAGTTAGTCATAGCTGGGTTACATAATACAATTTAATATATATTTTATACACAAATTTGTACAGAAGCAAGACATACCATATGAAACAGTGGATTCAGACTTAGAATTTTCAATTTCCTCAAAACTTTTAAAACGGAAACCCTATAGAGGTCCACTGTAATCGTCACATGGTTTCACGAGAGTGGTTCTTAGAAACTTAATTCTTCGTTCATTGTCAACAATTAACGGTCTTTGTGTTATTGTCTCTTTTTTAAATCTTGAAACGAAAATTGCATCCCCTTCGTGGATAATATCGATAAACTTTGGGCAAAAATCCTTGGTAATGTTTGCTGATATATAGTAGGACTACAGAAAATGGTAAACGATTTTTAAAATATATACCATACATTTTTGTCATTAAAAAAATTAAATAGTAATTTTCATACCTTCTCATCTTGCAAGATCATCTCCAGTTGGAAGGTGATAAGTGGGTTATATATACATTTTTTCCTCCATAACCTAATTACCCTCACCTTGATTGTTTCATCTTCCTTGTTACCTCCGGCCAACTCATTGATAAAACATTGTTTTGTAGACATTTCTATAAACAATTAAAAATATATAGAATTTAAATTGGTATATTTTTAATCACAGTATGTTTATGCATATGCAGGGACAATTCGTTGAACAAAATAGTATGCCTAACCTGTAGTGAATACGTGAGAAGCAGGAAATACTGACAAATGACGGATTTGGGTTGATGCCTCAGTACGAAATTTCGCAGGTAATGAGTTTGTGAGTCATTTGTCTATATATATAATAAAATATTTAAATAATCGAATGTCAGTATAATTCGTGCTAATTCGATTTTATTTGGTTACCATAAATATATATATGTTGTATACATAGAATATGTATACCATATTCTCAAAACTTTTAAAATCGTTTACCAAATATACTGTAAAAATGTATTACCAAATATACCATATTCTTAATTCTTAAAAATATTGGTTTAGGTAAACGATATGCTGTAAAAATTCTTAATACCATATTCTTAATAATATGCAATAATAGGAAAACGGATATTCTAACAATATTCCGTTTCTGTATAGTACGTATTATATATATGTTGTATACATAATATTCTAAAAAACAGGAAAAATCGTTTACCGAATATATGGTAAAAATCGTTCAAATATACCATATTCTTAATAATATGCAGTAATAGGAAAAGGAATCATAAATGCTGTAAAGCATTCCGTTTATATATACTATTAAAAATGCTGTAAAACGATTATAAATGCTGTAAAATCGTTTTTGTTGTATAGTAATAGAAAATTCCGTTTTTAATAGGTTGGACTTGATTTTGCAGCCCCATAATTTATGCAGAAATAAGACTTTCCATTTTGTAGCTAATGATATGTGCATAATTAAAAAGGAATATAAAGAAAGTAATAATAACCAAAGACATGCTAAAGTTCGTTTTCCAGGAACATGAATGAGGGATGAGTTGGCAGACAAGTGGCGGCCATGTCAGCACTGATTAATGACGTCATTATGACGTGGAAAGACTTATGTGGCAAGAATTCAAATATGCTTTTATCTTCTCCTATATATAAAGATAAAGATTCTTTTATATTTTGATAACTACAACTATCTTATCAACTTCAAAGTAAAAGGACATCATTTTTATAATCATTATATTAAACTAATAAATTGAATTTATATAGAGCAACAAGTCAAACGAGAAAGTTGCGCCGCTAGATTTCACTTACAAAACATTTGTTGAAAACATGTACCACACAAATGAAAAGGAAAAGTAGATTTTTTACAAATGAAAACCAACAAAGCTATACACGAGTTGATCACGGCAATCTAACAAAACAAACTAGCAAAACCGGTTTGTTATATGGCTATAAACTAGTTCCTAAGTTAACCAAACAACTACTTAACATTTACAAATTTTTCTATCAAGACAATGAATCATGAGGGTTAATTCTGAACTCAATTTCGATTCTAGAAACAAAAAAATAATGGCTGCATGGCTATTCTACTACGAAACATATGCACAAGCGATTAGAAACCTAGAAAACTGTCCATTTCATACGAGAACAACTGCAAAACCTGCCAGAAAAAAAAATTGGTGATTAGTAATCCGATTAACATGGTTTATGAAGTAATAAAGCATTTTGAGTCATAAAACTTTCCGTTTTCAAAGTAAAATAATTTGTGTATATTTCATAAAGCACGAACATACTTTTTTACCCTGTGACTCAAACGGGACAAAAATCCAACTTTTAATGACTACAACTTCATCAATTTTAGCGGGATAAAACACCAATTTTTTATACGAAAAAAGTACGTTGGTATTTTAAGTTAATTTGAACAATAAATTCTTACCTAAACTTTTCTTTTTTGAGCTCTCGAAAACTTAGAAAAAAAGCGTGAAGTTCTAGACACCGTCTTCTTTTCCACACGCAAACTATCCGAATCAACTGAAACATCATAAATCGGTGCAACACATTCTTCAACATGTTCTTCATGCTCAACATCTCTCAAAAGCCGAAGCATTTCATGTGCTTTTGCTTTCCCGTTTTCATTTCCATTAATAGAAATAGAAACAGCAGCCGGAATCACACCTTCATCCATAACTAACCGACAATATTCATCACTTTGAGAACATAACGACACAAGAATTTCCAATGCTTGTTCTTGTTCCACACAATTTTCACTCTCGAGCACTTTAGCGACAAAAGAAATACACCCGTTTGTGCCCGCAATTATACTTTTATTATCTTGATTCCCACATAAATTTGTCAAGATTGCTATGCAATAGCTCGCGAGTGAATCGTCTTCCGAAAGTGTGACAAGTTTCGGGATTAGGTCTTGAGAAACAACCAGAGAACAAATGGTTCGGGTCAAAGTCAAATGATAGAGAATCTTGAGTGCGGGTGTTTGGATTTCTTTGATTTGGGTATCGAGAATCTTGAAAATGTGGGTTAAAGAACCCGAAGATGCAATTTCGGGTCGACATTTTTGGTGGGAAGATAATTCTTCGGTTATAGCAAGAGCTTCTTCAATTACTTCTGAGTCAAGAAACTCGGCTATTAACCCATATGCATCTTTGTTCAAGTATTGTATGCTTCTGCAAAGAATAAAAATCGAAACTTTTTTAACATTGATAAGAAAAACGAAAAAAATTAATTGGCATTATAAGTACCTGCATTTAGTGACCAAAATTAGCATCAATAAACACCCAATCCTCTGAGCTTTCACATCATTTACATCACGAGCAACCTTCAAGAATCTCACAATTGATCCAACCAAATTCTCACACGACAACAATTTACAAGCCCGATCATCATTTTTCAAACGGGCCATTAAATCTTCCACAAACTTGCATTTTAACTCCCATGAAAGCCCATCATCAAGTTCTTGAAATAATCCCGAATCAAATTCACGGCTATCTTCAACAATTTGCTGACTATTATCTAAAGACCCGAGTGAAAAATTACTATAATCAACAGGCAGTTGAAGACTGTACATAGAACTCAAACTATTAACCGAAGAAACCGAATTTTCCCACATGTTTGCATCGGTTGAGAACGAGATAAATGGGTCCAAAACAGTAATTCCGTGAGTTTGACACCAATTTGAAATAAGATCCTTCAATGCAGTATTTGGTATTAATGAAAAACTTGATAATTTTCTATGAGTTATTGGACAAATATCATGACCTTCATCAAACCATTTCTGTATCCACATTCTTTCGAATGTTTTACCTGAATCTATAATAACCGGGTCAAACATTAATTTGAGAGAAATCGGGCATTTAAACACTTCAGGCGGAATTACTTCCCCACGGTCAACGTAAAAGTCAACCTTCTTCGGCTTATGATTTTGACTTTGCAAAATGTTGTCGTTTTCTATGCGTCCAGATGCGATTGATTTTGTGTATTTATTTAGCAAATCCAAAAGAAATGACAGAATTTGTTTCTTTTGTTGTTTGTTGTTGTTTCCTTCACCAATTTGATTCACAAGTTTTTTGATTGATCTACGTTCGATTAAAAGGGAAGTTTTTGTCGTAATTTGAAGCTTTTGAGCAGCTATTTGAATATAATCGTTGTTCGATCTTGTTTCTGAACGATTTTCGGTTCTGTATCCTTCGAGTAATGATCTAATTGCTTTCCCTGCTTCTTCTTCAGATGGATCTAGACTAAATTTCACAACCCTAAGTTCCCCAATTATCTGAGATATCTGAATGGAAGCACATAAATTCAAAATTAAACCTAAATTAATGAAATTCGGTAGCTAAGATTGAACGTTATTGGCGGAATTTCTTGATTTTTCAACGAATATGTTTTTATCCTAAATGGGTCGGGCAGACCCGACCGTTTTTAACGTTTTGACAAAGAAAAAAAAAACATATTATTTTTGAAGTATGGGATAATATATCTAACCTTTGATGCAAGCATCACAGGAACCATATTTTGGATCTGACTCAAACTTTGTTCCAATAAGCTCTTGGATTTTTTACATCTTGACAGAATTGTATTTCCTGTCAGTGCCTAAATGAGAATAAACTAAAATTAAAAACAAAATAAAGAAATTCCAGTTGAATATTAATCTAAAAAAATCTAATCTTTTTTAACAAACATACCAAATAGAGTTTACTAGACTCACTGCAATCTCGAATCAACTGTTTGGATTTATCAATAGCATTATTTAACAGACAAAGTGACTCAATCCCAGATGAACATCGAGGTCGAGCTGCTTCTATTTCTGGGAATATTTTATCAACTCGATCCACCAATTTCATTAATTCTGTGCACATAACACTATGCACCTGTGTCACAAACATATGATTATATAAATAAAAACCCAATAAATCAATAATATAAATGGCTAAAAGCCTAAAAACTTATAATAAGTTTTGTACCTTGATGTCATAAGGTGATGGCAGTTTCTCCACTACATCAGTTCCCATATGAGTAAAAGGGCTACCCTAATTCTGCAAATTGGTTGAAACACAAGTTTTGGGTTTATAACATTAAGATATTTAATTAACATAAAACATAGCAATAAACAATTAGTAAAATCTTAGTGATGATCCAATTGCAGAATAAGAATTTGCAAGAGGTGAGTTTATTATATAAGACCTTTCTCTATCCTAATTCTTGAGTAGAGAAAGCAGCATGAATATTGAAATATTACCCTCAAAACAAATATAAATATGTGACTTAATAAACACTTAATCAAATTAAATATTGAAGAATCTTACCTATTAATTGTGTTCACTGTTGGGCCTCTGCGGCTCTGCTTTAGCTGGATTTACTAAAAAAGGTGCTGATGATAACCAACACGACCAAAAATTCTTCCTTTTTAGAAATTGGGAAGAACCCAATTTAGAATCGTCCTAGAATTGTAAAATGTTGAATCTTTTAGATACCCTTTATGGGAAAGATGAAATCAATCCACTTTTACAAATTAAACTCCTGAAAAAATCCGATTTTTTGTGTGGGTAATCTTGTCTTTTCCAAGATAATCAAGAAATGGTACACGAGAAGCTTTCTTGATGATAAACAGCCTGCAAATTCAAAGCATAGTAATCTTTTTCTCCTTAACAAAAACCCCAAGTTCCTTTTTTCTGCAAACCAAAACCTCAATTCACATAGTCAAAGCAAAATCTCTCCAAAAATGTCAACAAAAATCAAGATTCTTGATGAAGAAGCCAATAAACATCAATAAAGATGTTTTGTTGTATAGCTAAAGGTACCGGAAAATAAGGGCAAAGAATAATTTTTTAAAGCAATACAACACCACAAGAAGATGAAAAGTTTCACAAAGAGACTAAAGTGAGACTTTTCATGGGGATTGAAGATGGAATATGATGTGATGTTGGTCCACCAATTTGAGCTAGAAACTACTTGTAAGCAAGAGGGAAAATACGGAGGTTGATAGAGCACCAAAAGTTGAAGAAAAAAAAAAGTAAAAACAATAAGAGCTTATTTGGTCAAAAGAAGGAGCACTAGAAGAACAATGCCAAAGCCTATAAAAGACAAACTACAATTTGCAAGTGTGATGACCTACGTGGGCTCATTGAATTTGAATTTACTCAATCGTGAAAATTTATTAAAAGAAAATATACGTTTATTAATGGCATAATATAGTTGCAATAAAGACAAAACGTAAAAATAAATAAATTATATACTGCATTAAATTCTTTTAATACTCCGTAATTATTATTTATAAGGGTTTTTCTAACATGTGCCCTTAGGCACATATTTAGAGTCATTAATTACCATTAACTTTCCTAATAAAATCATATTATACATTAATGAAGTGTGAATTTTACATTTTCAAAGAAATGATTAAATGTTTTTTGTAGTTATAATGGTAAGTTAATAGCAATTAATGATTCTAAACATGTGCCTTAGGGGGCACATGTTAGAAAAACCCTACTTATATAACATTTCCTAAAAGTGTCAAATTAAGAAAAGGCTATGAATTAAAAAAAATATATGTAATTATTAAATGATCAAAATACCACTTCATGAATAAAATATATAAATAATCTAAACCGTTAATTATTATTGACTAATAATTGAGATGTGTTCTTTAGAACTAAAAAAAAAATTAAACACTACTTTGCACAAATATGTTAAAACTATTTAAATTATAAGATTTAAAGTTACTTTTCTATCTCTACACTTTCTATATTGAAGAAAACTCCAATAAATCAAAATAAACAAAATCTCCACAATAACAGATAAAATTATTTATATTAAACATAACATTGTAAATATAACTATACATTATACACAATCATATAATAACTCTCATGAATTTAGAAAATGTGAAAATTTAAATAAAATAGACAAATAAACTTGAAGAACTTTATCTAATTTAAAATTCAATTTTAGTCGTTATATAAATAAAATGGAATGTAATATTGGTACCATGCTAATTCTATTCAAATAGAGTTAATACATAACGAATTTGGTTTGGGATAAAGACATAATTAAAAGAGTAATGTAGATAGATAGCTTCTATAGTTCTATTAGCCTCTATTTAATTTTCAAATGACCTAAATTCAATTTGGATTTGGTCCATTCAACTCAACAAATCACAAAGCTCCCTTCTTCATTTTACTTTTACTTTGTCAAATGGATGGATTGTAGTTGTTAAAAGTATTTGGCATCATGCATATCCTACGTTGGCGTAGATGATATTGACCATCGAAACCTTGATTTTCTAACAGCTCTTATACAGGAAAAAAGAATCATATAGGAAACTTCAATATAAATGGTTTTTCTGGTCTGTAAATATGTCCTAAGATATGAAAAGAAATGTGTAGGAATTAACCACATAAAGTACGACTTTATTTGTATCTCTACTTTGATAATAGTCAATTACTTTTTATATAGTAATTAGAGGCAAAGGTCCAATTATAATATTAGATTAACCAAATGCGATTTTATGCAATGTTCTAAAAAACACATATGGAGGAGTGTGATTATGTCGGCCTCAAGTCTTAGGAGTATCGCGAGTAATGACATTTTTCAAGAGATTAAATAAGGGGACAATTTTTTTTTATATGATCTATAAATTTAGGGGAGGATTCATGCGAGAACTAAATTTATAATTACATATGTCATCTTATTTATAACAAAAAAATTCTAAATTTTATAACGTGCCACAAAAAAAGTCGTTATAAGGCTTATGCTTTACTTCGTGTTATCGCGTTTTATCTTACGTCACGCCTAACAGCACCACTATGAGCTATTTCGTAATTGCAGGGTCGCGTTTTACGCCTTGGTACTATTACAACACCGTTTTTTAGAACATCGCTTATAACACCAATATATTTAGCTAAGCGTCTTAATCAATACTAAATTATCTAGTTTGTGAATTAAAAAGCTTCACATGAAATTTCATTATTAGCATTAGATGCTATCTATTCCATACATAATTAGATGAAAGGCACATAGACCAGATGTGGACTTGCGGGCCAGCATTGGCTTTCAAAAAGCAAAACTATAGGTAGTGACTAGTGAGTCCACGAGATTATATCTAATGTGGGTGCATGGATTAAATTATTATATTAACCATTTATTTTTCAAATTAAATTTAGAGTAAATTACACGAATGGTCCCTGTGGTTTACACAATGTTTTGGATTTGGTCCCTAAGTCTCAGTAATTACACCCGTGGTCACTGTGGTTTACACTTCGTATTGGTTTTGGTCCCTAATACTAACATCCGTTAAAATTTGGTGTTAACTTTTTTCAATTGACAATTTTACCCTCACCATCTCCTTCCTCTTTCCTCTTTCCTTCACTACTCCAATTGATTTCTCCTTGTCACTCTGTTTCCTTTTTTCTGTGTTCCATAATCTTGATGTACGGTCAGCAGAAGCAGTTGCTATGTAGTCGTTTGTTGGAGAAAATACAACATCTGTAGCTCGTTCTGTATGCCCCTTTAGTGAAGTTACAATCTTGACAGCTGGCATGCTCTATATTTTAGCTACTCCAGTTAATGAACTGAACAATAAACAATCGTATAAATATAGTTACAAGCATTTGTTATACATATGAACCTTAAATTGTAACAGAGAGATACCAGGTGGCAAGAAATTTCGCATCGTGAACATCCTGAAAGAGGTCGATCATCTCCAATTTCACTGCAATCCAAACCAAAAGTCTTTGCATTCTCCAATGCCCAATTAATCTCTGCATCCAGATCTTCATCAGGATCTTCTCTCTTTCTTCTAGCTCTCTATAACCTAATTGCTTCTATCACAATGCTGTAGATCCCTCTGTGTAAAATGGATATTGAATCGCTTCTCCTTCATCCTCACCGTCACCATCCTCCATTCCCGCCGCATTTACCGCTGCTTCTTCTTCTTCCAAAACCTTCGTTAATCTTCCCAATTGACCTTCTGAATCCAATTTCACCATAATCATCCTCAACCTATCTCTTCTCTCCATCTCTCTCTCACCGAATAATGTCACTGGTTCACCTAGTCGTCTCAGTCGTGACCTCACCGCCTGGTCATTCGTAGGCACCGCTAATGCGGCGGCGCGTTGCTTCATTAAGAACTCATGTTTCGCTTTCTCTTGTTTCTCCCTAAACAACCTGCTTCCTTCTGAAATCTCGTACTCGGGAGCTGAATCGTCACGGCTGAGACGGAGTTGTGAATGAAAGAGGAAAGAGGAAGGAGATGGTGAGGGTAAAATTGTCAATTGAAAAAAGTTAACACCAAATTTTAACGGCCGTTAGTATTAGGGACCAAAACCAATACGAAGTGTAAACCACAGTGACCATGGGTGTAATTACTGAGAATTAGGGACCAAATCCAAAACATTGTGTAAACCACAGAGACCATTCGTGTAATTTACTCTTAAATTTATATAGAATACGAAAAGCTAGGTGCAAAGAAATAATGTTAGAAATTCCATATTTAGGGGGTGTTTGGGAGGGGTTTCTTAATGAACTTATTAACTTTTTAGCTTATTTAAGTTAATTAAGCATTTTCAAGTATTTATTTGGGCTTATAACCTTATGCTTTTAAATTTATTTAAGTGGTTTTAAATAATATCTTTTAAAAGGGATTTCAACTTATTTATGCCTTTTTACTACTCTGCCCTCGTTCTAAAACCCTATTTCTATCGCCTTATCTGTTTGTCACCTGTCTCTCATGAATTTCATATACTTCATCCGATTCAAAATAAGTGACACACTTTGAAAAATTATTTATTTGACAAAAATAGTTTGTCTCACACTTACTAACGATCTAATTTAACAAAGTGAAATGACTCCTTTACTCTTACTTTTTATTTTTAAACATCATTAACCTTATTTTATTAAAAAGGTGTGAGACTCATTCCCCCACTAACTAACAATTAATCTAACTTAATTATCACTATAATCTTTTGCCTCAAAAATCATGAAATCTCAATTGTGTTACTTATTTTGAATCGGAGTAAGTATTGTTCTCGTTATTATTCCGTGACTGTTCTAGAAATTAGAAGAAAAAGGAGATTGCGAATTTTATATAACTGTTATTATCTCGTTATTATCTCATACTAAATTCAATATAAAATAATTGAGATTTGTTTTTCGCCTAACTTTTTGGTCTTTTCAATTGCTTTTCTGGGTTTGGATTAGGAAAAAGAGGCAATTTGGTTGAGTTTATTGGTTTATTTCCTCTGTTTCAAAATATGATAATGATGGTTAATTAGATTAAATTTGATAGTTAGTGGATGATGGGTCCTACATATATTGATTAAAGTGAATTTAATGATGTTTAAAAGTAAAAGTAAGGGTAAATGTGTCTTTTCACTTTATTAAAGAGGATAGTTAGTGTGTGTGGTCCCCACTACATTTTACCAAATATGGTAGGTTTTCAAAGTGTATCACTTATTTTGAAACGGAAAAAGTATTAAAAATGTTCCTTTTAGTAATTTTATAATAAGGTAAAATAAGTATCTCCAAACACTTAATAACAAAAAAACTTATTAACTTAAATAAGCTAATAAACTTATAAGCTAAGAAGCATAAGCCCACTTAAATAAGTTTTCCAAACACCCTAGTAGGGGTTATATAATCATTGAGTCCCAATAATTTCGGCCAGTTTGAATCTATTAAATATTCAATTATATGAGGAAACTATAACCAAATCGAAAAGACCCAAATTGTTATAAGATGTATGTGGATATCCAAATATATGCGGATAATGTTTTTTTATTAATAACTTTTTATTAAATATAGTGACATAAGTATATTAATTTATAAATATGATATGTATTTTTATAAAATCGTAAAATCAGACACATATTCCTCTATGATATAAGGTCGTGCTAATGTTGTATACTACTTGTATATACTGTGTCTAAAACCAGACTTATAATCATAAAAAGAACTTACTCAAAGTTCATGTCTTTTAAACGGCAGAATATGATAAACAGTTTAAAAGAGATGGCCCAAAAGGCCAACGTAAAACTAATATGATAAAATAATCTGACGCGTATTCTAAAGTTTATGTCAGTTGAGAAAGCTCCATAATACATTTATGGCGGGTTGAGTTGACCGGTTGTCACTGAGGAAAACGAAAAAGACCTAGTCCCACGAGAAGTGACATAATCACCAAGTCAACTGCTTATTGGGTTTGATTCTGTCAAATATTTTGGACCGGGTCGGGTCTTGATTTTTTTATACAAATAGTCAACCAAATCCGTAACAGTCAAAGATCTCGAAATTTTACCATTTGTATTTTCAAGCTTTTTTGTAACAGCAAAAAGTATATAAAACTTTTAGTTCTCTAGTATTGAATTTATACAAGTTCTTTATAACTATAAAACTATGTGTGTAGTAGACTAGCTACATAACCCGCCCGATGAGCGGGTATGCTTCAAAATTTAGTATGTAGAAAAATCCCAACAAAGATTAATAATTTTAAAAATGACATAATAATGATGTAGCTGTAATGATGAATTGGTAGAAAAATCGATACATGAAGAAATGTTACATAAAATTTACAAACGAAATAAGACTTCTTTGTATACTACATTTGATGTTGAATTAGTGTAATTCCCATTGATGTCACAACAAATGACTTTCAATCCCTTCTTGTTCTTAACTCGTGATACAACCACATAAAGCTGGCCATGTGAGAATACCGGTTTTTGCAGAAACAAACCAACCTGAGACAACGTCTGGCCTTGACTTTTATTAATGGTCATAGCAAAGCAGACCTGAATAGGAAATTGCCTCTGATTCAATTTGAAAGGCATCTTGTTGTCGGAAGGACTAATAACTATTCGAGGGATAACGCTTGGTTGAAAAGCCAGTGGCGCGAAGTATATTTTACTTTCTTAAATACTTTATTCATTAAAATTTTATACATTTAAAATAATTTTGTACTAAAAACACATACTTTTATATCTTTCAAAATATCAACGGTAGATATTACTCGGTATAAATTTAGTAACAAACAAAACGCTCCTATAAATCACCGGTATAAGTAAAAATTGGAAAAAGTAACAAACTAATAATTCTCGAACTATATATTGTCATAAATTTTACAACCTTAACTGTTATCAAATTTTTTTATATTATAAATGGCTAATAAGACTTCAACATTGCTTCAAAGCCTGCCTGAATGGGTGGACTTGCTTCGATAAATAAAATCTATAAATATGAAAAAAAATATGAAATTATATAGTCAATTATTATTGAAATGAACGGATGCTTTCTGACCATTTATATAAATTTATACAAAATGGAAAAAGTAGCACAAATGCATCATGTGTGCTACGTTTAATCTCCTTGATCACCATTGTATTACCTGATACACCATAAAAAAAACCTACAAATAACAAATTTGTTTTAAATAACTTATAACATGATGCATATCAAATAAAATAAAAAAGAAACAAAAAATAGTTACAAAAAGACTGTACATGTCAACTGTGATTGAATTATATTAATATGTATGTAGAAAAACATACTTGCAATACTTGCAACTGCAATAAGAATTACGTGATGATATTACTATGAAGCTGCCAAAACATTTACTTGTGTTTATCAACCCATAAATTTGTAACTAAGCTGCAAGAGTGTTTCAAAAGTTGTTGTTTTAGTAACATGGAAAAAACCCTCAAACAGTATGATAAAAACGATGATTATAGCATATTATGCTAGTGAAACAACCACTTAAAACACTATGATTACAAATCTACAATATTAATAAACAACAACACTAACCTGGATTTTCAAGAAGGAGATGACTGTTGTAATTGCTTCATGGAATTTAGAGGTGAATTTCAAAAAGCTTAATGCCCATAAGTATATGTAGAATCTGATTAATTTATGTTTGATAACTCCCTAAAAATTAAAAAGAAAAACGTAATATTCGCGGATTATTTCTACCACTCAAGTAAAATCAACATATTCGTAGGTAACTCCTTCAAATCGCTTCATAACCCGCCCGAATGGGCGGGCTAGCTTAAAAAAATAAAAAGGAAAATAATACAAATAAATATTGTTGAAATCATATAATAATATATTATTTAAACGTTTTTGACACATAAAAAATGGTACACAAAAATTTAGAGACGAAATAAAATTTCTCTTTATACGACATTCGTAGTTGAATTAGTATAATTGTCATCTTAGTGAATGCATGAACAGAATCCTGATATCATATGAAAAAAAAAAAAAAACAATTTGGAATCATGTTTTACACCTATGTATTTTTAAAATGGATATTTTGCAGTCAAATGTGATGGCGGACTGTCATAGCTTTGAACTTGGCATGTTTTCAAATTCATTTAATTTTCAGAAAGAGCATTGCAACTAATTTGTCAAAATTACCATATTTAACATCTATGTATTTTACACTCGTATTATGGACGTAATGATTTTTGTCAAATGGAAATCACCTAAAGACTCCATATAGCTGTGAAGTTAGGCATCTTTTCAAATTCATTTAATTTTCTGAAAATGATTGCAATTAATTTGTCAAACTTACCATATTTGAAACCTATGTATTTTAGACTCGATATTATGGACGTAATGATTCAATATTAACGAAAATCACCTAAAGATTCCATTTGACAAAAAAATCAATTTTCAAAACTTGCTCAAATGCTAATTAACCTTTTGACTCAACATTGCACATTATTAAATAGGACCAACAGAATGATGTGAAATCTACTTGTCATCATATTAATTTCATGTTGATGAATCAATTGTGAAATAATATGCATAACGACTAAAAAAATACCTTTACCATATAGTTAAAAATAGTATTGAAATGATCAATAGACCTTTGGTTATAAATAAATAAAGAACTTCAACATAAATCTTCAAGTGGTGGTTAAGCATGTTCAAGTGTTAGGAGCATCAAAATTTAAGTGCCGAATCTTCTTATTTGAGGGCCCCTTCTATAAAAACCTTAGGCTATGATTTCATACTCCATAAGTGGGGAGATGTGTGCCAGCAGGAGATCGTTGTACATGCATAAATATAAATATATATTTATAAATGAAGCCTTAACTTAGCGTGTTAATAACTAACTTTACAACAAAGCTGATATTATGTTAATACTACAAACTTATAACCATTAAAATATTACATTGTTCTCCAAATCAATTCCTTAGTGGCAATCTTGTAAGCCACCGGATAATCCTAACTCCTAACGAATAATGGGGCTACATGATCTTCTGCAACAAATTGGCAAGCCATTAACATGTTGCATATAAGGACATTAAAAACTTAGGTTTAGTGTGTCGATAGATGTTAGAAAAATTTATCACCAGTTGACTTAAATTATCAATTGCACTAATGGGTAAGCCTTTTTCTAGGTTACTTAATCTTTTAAATATGCTTAATGTTGGGATTAGACTTTTGGGAGTATTATATAATTTAAACGGTTTGTGATAAAAGAATAAAATGGAGAAAATTGACCTGTTTGACTTATGCTATTAACAATGTAAAAGTTAAAAGTACCACAACAGAACACAAGTCAGCTAATTGGCAAAAATTTGTTATATTAATCACTATAAAATGGAATTGCTGATGTTAAAGGGTGATAGCATGACCATATAAAAATAAGTAAAGTTACCTTGTTAGCAGGCCTGACAAGTCTTGGTGCAACTTTAGCAGCCATCTGCTTTACGTGTCACTTGGCTTGCCTTCCTGAAGAATATGTGTGCGCCCTAAAACAGCTATGAAACCATCTATATGACATCCCATATAACTGAAATCAACCATTCGTTCACAATCATATTAATAAGAAAAAGACATATATGGAGTAACAATTAGCTCGATAAATCCTATATAACTTCAACGACAATAACATGAGCTGCTCCTACACTTATTTCAAGTTCATGGTGTATCATCTTGTGTTTTTTTTTTGTTTGTAAGATTTGCATATAATTGAAATATTATACACTTACTCCAAAATTAACTTTATCATACAATCCCTTCTTTGTTAATGATCGGACACCATACTTCAAAATCCAATTTTCATGTATGATCGGATACCATACTTCAAAATACTATATAACTTCAATTCCTAATTTTATAAGTAAAAAAGTCAGTCCAACTAATAAGCAATCATAATGTCTTATATACTTGAAATGATGCACTTTCTAGTAGAAAAAAACAATGTTCACACAGGCAAAACATCAAACACTTGGTGGGCAAAATACTTATTCACACTTCCTCATAACTATGAACATCAAACAGTAAAAAAAATCAATTTTAACAACTCACAATTACACAAAAAATTTAGAAATGGATAATTTAAACACATAGACAGTTAAAAAAAAGGAAAAATATTGTAAAACGGTGAAATTTTTTGTACAACGATGAATTGCAATCAGAAAGAAAAAAACATTTTACATCATGGAAACCCGATTCTAAAAATGAATGTGATGAATTAGGTTAAAGTACATATTTGAGAAACGCACGATTTTGATCAATCGAAGCCATTGTTGAAGGTTTAAGCTCTGCGCGCGCGTGTGCGTGTGTGTATGATGATGATTTGGCGCCTGAAAGTAGAGGGAAATGAGGAAACTGGCAAGTGTAGGGTTTCAGTATATCGGAGCAAGATGAATAGCAATACCACCATTGAAATCCTTAAACTTTGGGCAACTATCATTCAACTGTGATGGAGGAATTAGGGTTAGCAAAATGGTGACGAGAGAGATGCGCAGATATCATAAAAACATTAAGCCAAATGACAGGCTGCATGTATCAACCATACCATATTTGGACGCCTTAAATTCCGGTTGCCCTATTGAAATGTCGTTGAGGAATGGTTGTATGGTTGGACCAATGAGAGATTTACAGGTGGCATTTTCGGCGAATCAGGATCGAGCATTGTGCTGAGGTGTCGTACAATAATGGGGTGTAGCCTCATATATAGGTTAAGATATTTAAATATTGACAAAGAAAATTTTAAAAAATATATAATTAACTCTAAATTATATGCCAACTTTTTGACCATTCTATGAATGAATTGTAAAATATGTAAATTAACATAAAATTTTACAGTTCTCGCAAAATAAGGTCGTTTCATATTGACAATCCAAATTGCAAAATTCAGTTCCGGAATAGTAATACGTTTAATTTTACTAAAAAAATCCGTTCAATTCAAATTAACTTCGAAACCTTAGAATGACTTGGTCATCAAACTGTTTTTAGTTTTATTTTCGTTTCTATAGGTGAAAATCAAATGTGAAGTTTTCTATTATTCTGCTAATTTGGTTTGCTTGCTTCAAATAAAACTGAAGGAAGGCCGGGTCGGATTGTTTATCAAATGCATGTTCAATTACATACATACAATACATAAAAGCAATATTTTAAAATTCGAGTTATTACTGGGCTCGGTAAGATGATCGGGTCACGGGTCAACGGTTCAACTGGCGGGACAATCCGGTCAACTAATGACATATAAAAAGAATATTATATAAAAGATGTGTACATTATGCAGTAAAGTTAGTACATTATTATATACATTCAGGAATTTTCCTATTATTTAGAAACTGAAATTTCGATATAGAAGGATCTCCTTATTTCTGAATAGATTATAGCATCATTTTCTTTCAAAGATATGAAATCACCTTGGGAAACTTGAAAAGAAGTATTTCCATCTCACCATTTTATTTTCATTTATTTATTAAATATAAAACTAATATTTTATTAAATAAAAAAATACATTTCATTAAAATTAAAACTACAATACAAGAAATTTAAAACTAATATACGTAAAATTAAAAAGGCTAAAAGTATTTATTAATGGCTGTCCGGGCCTTTGCCTTTGCCGCTAGGAGAATTTCAAGATTTTCCATCCGCAAGCCATCATCTTTCATACTCAAAATATTCAAACTATTGATCATTCTTTGTTCGTTTGCAATCTCTCTTTCTCTTGCTTCTCGTACCTTTTCTTGTTCATGTCGTTCTAGTTCCAAATGAACTTGTTGACGCCGCATCTCAACCCTCTCTTTCGTTGCTTCCATGTGGTCGTTTAAACTTTTTTTAGTACCTTCCCTATGCTTGGCTTTCGCATCTTGCTCTGCCGCTTGCTTACTAATATGCTAACATCCCCACTCAAACTCATAATGCAACAGTAATAAGCATTGAGAGTTTGTCAGTCAGAAAGTGAAACCGAGGGGCTGTCAAAGACTTAGTGAATATATCAGCAATTTGCAGGGTAGATGGAATATGCGGAAGCGAGATAGTCCCCTGCAGCAGATGATGACGAGTGAAATGACAATCAATCTCAATATGTTTTGTGCGCTCGTGAAATACCGAATTCTTGGCAATCAATATGGCACTTTCATTATCATAATGCAATGGAGTAGGCTTCGAAATGTGGACACCCATATCTGCAAGAAGCCACCGTAACCAAACAATCTCACAAGTGGCAAGGGCCATGGCACGATACTCAGACTCTATAGAAGAGCGTGAGACAATATCTTGTTTCTTACTTTTCCATGAAATCAGCGAATCTCCAAGGAAAATACAGTACCCAGTAGTAGATTTACGGTCATAAACATCATTATCCCAATCTGCATCACTATAGGCACGTAACTCAAGTGAGGATGAGGACGGAAGAACAAGGCTGCGAAACTGAGTACCACGAAGATATCTCAATATACGCATCACAGCTCCCCAATGAACACTAGTGGGAGCAATAACAAACTGGCTAACAACATGAACTGCATGTGCAATATCAGGCCTTGTGACCGTGAGATAAACCAAACTCCCCACAATGGTACGATAAAGACTCGGATCAGATAAAGGAATACCGTCAGTTGGAGAGTACTTAACATTGCTTTCTAAGGGAGTATCAACTGTCCGGTTATCCGTGAGTCGAGCACGATCAAATAAATCTGAGATATACTTTGTTTGAGATAAGATGTAACCTTCTGGGATTGAGCAACTTCAATGCCCAAGAAATAGCGTAGCAAACCCAAATCCTTCATGGCAAAACGGTGGGCTAAATCACGTTTCAAAGATTCTATACCATCATGATCATCGCCAGTAATAATCATATCATCAACATACAAAGAAAGAAGGATTCTACCTTTATCCGTGCATCGAACAAAAAGAGCCGAATCATGATTACTTGGTTGAAAACCAAGTGACATGATGACTGTAGAGAACTTCTCAAACCACGCGCGCGGTGCTTGTTTGAGACCATACATGGCCTTTCGGAGGCGACAAACTTCACCTGGTTTGTGAGCAATACCCGGGGGCGGAGACATGTATACCTCTTCATGAAGATCACCATTCAAGAATGCATTCTTGACATCCATCTGATAGATTTTCCATTGGCGAATAGAGGAAACTGCAATCAAAGTGCGAACAGTCGTCATTTTTGCAACGGGAGCAAATATTTCCTCATAATCCATACCATACTGTTGTGAATACCCTTTTGTAACAAGTCTGGCTTTATAACATTCAATTGATCCATCAGATTTTGTCTTAATTTTGTATACCCAACGACAGCCTATCGTGCGTTTACCAAGCGGAAGCGGAACCAAATCCCATGTACGTGTCTGGTAAAGAGTCGCAAGTTCCTCAGCCATAGCAGTCTGCCAAAGAGGATCAGAGACAACCTCTTTTGTAGGATGACGACTCAGTGAGACGATGAACATTGGCCATAAAAGAGGCAAACCCAGACGAATAAGTAGAGTAAACAAAATCAGGAAGTTGTGTGGTCTTCCGATTACGAGTAGGTCTCCCCGGTGGTGGATCAGCAACCGGTGGTGGAGCAGCAACCGGTGGTGAATCAGCAACCGGGGGTGGATCAGTAACCAGTGGTGGATCAGCAACATCAAAATCAAAGGGACCAATAGTACAAAACTCCTATCGGGTAACACCATGAGCCTGAACAGGGATACTATAAAACGGGATATGTTCTAAGAAAGTAATATTGCGAGACACATATAACTTTTGATTTGACGGATCATAACATCGATAACCTTTCTGACCAATACCATATCCCAAAAACACACAAAGAGCTGACTTCGAGGATAGCTTATTTCTCTGCACATGAGGCTTCAAAACAAAACATGTACACCCAAACACCCGCAGCGATGCATAATCAGGTGTTTGCCCAAACAACATTTCATAAGGTGACCTGCCCGAGTTGTGAGCAATAGGGATACGATTAACAACGTACGTAGCTGTAAGAATAGCTTCTCCCCAAAACATGTTAGGAACTTGAGCAGATAATAACAATGATCGAGCAGTCTCTAGGAGATGCCGATGTTTTCTCTCAGCAACACCGTTTTACTGAGGTGTATCAGTGCAGGAGGACTGATGCACAGTGCCATCTGATGCTAATAATTGGTTAAAATCATTAGAGGTAAATTCACCTCCTAAATCACAACGAAAACATTTGATAACAGCAGAGTGTTGGGTCTTGATAAGAGCTCGGAATTCGTTATATATAGTCAAAAAATCAGACTTGTTCTTCATAAAATAAATCCATGTATAACGAGTATAATCATCAATAAAAGAAACATAATATTTTGAGCCCGATTTAGAGACAACCGGGGATGGACCCCACACATCATAATGAATAATGTCAAATGGAGCAACAAAACAAGTCACACTTCTATTAAAAGGTAAAGCAGAGAATTTTCCAAGTTTCAACCATAACAATCAGAAAATATCATCAGTTTTTAAAGAACCTAACACACCAGTGGAAATCAAAAAATTGTAAACGTGAAACTGACACATGTCCCAAACGAGAATGCCAAAGATAAAAAACAGACGATGACTGACTCAAACGAAAAGATGACAAATCAACACTAGAGGCAGCAACATTAGTGATGCCATCAAAATGTAGCTGCTCCAGGACATAGAGATCCCCAAGCCTACGCCCTATCCCAATCACCCTCCGCGAGCAATCCTGAACACAACAAATCGAATAAAGAAAATAGACCAAACAACCAGACTTGCACAATTGACTGACCGAAGGGAGATTCAAAGCAAGTGTTGGAATAGGATAAACATCTGTTAGAGATATATATGGGGTAACAATAGAACCAACACCCTCAACTAACATAGGTGTAGCACTAGCAGACATAACAGATATGGGTGAACGAGGAGTTAACGAAGTAAAAGATGACAAATGTGGTGACATATGATGGGATGCTCCAGAATCCAATATCCAAAGAGATGAAGGTATACCTGAATTGCTAGATGTAGATGGAACTGATTAAGACATGGATGCTGACATGGCGGCAGGATTGGCATCAATGAACTGTTTAAACTTCTCAACAATCTGGGGATCTAGAGCAGATGGTGGTGTAAAATCTGTTTCAGCCTCTACAGAGGTTGCAACAGCAGTAAACTGTGGTGGCCTGATGTTTGAGGAAGAAGGACGAAAATGAGGTTGTCCAGCAGGTTTGTTATGTTTCTGATTTCCCTTGTTCAACATCACGGGGCACTGAGCCTTCAAATGATTTTTCTGCTTGCAATAGGTACACTCATCAAAAGCAACTCTGCTCCGGTTCTGGTTTGAAGCCTGTCTTGACTGAGTAACAGCAAGAACAGTAGGCATTGTCGTCTTGGAGCCTTTGTCTACATGAGATTTCAGACGAGTTTCTTCAGCAATCAACTCGTGAACAACTGAATCAACAGAGGGAAGTGGAGTACGATGCAAAATAGAGCCACGCTGTAACACCGAAAAATTTAGAAAACGTTTTTCTTTTAAAGGTGTGCGGAAGCATAAAGATAATAAATAGTTTAGGTTTAGATTTACAAACCAAACATCCCAAAATAAAGTCCAAAACATTAATATTTAAACGGTGTCACTTAACGACATGGCTCATTTTACAAAACATATCCATTTGAGCTTGATCACCCATTCCGTCCAAAGCACCGATCAACCTGAAAAGAGTCAATGAATGAGGGATTAGCACAAAGCTAAGTGAATGAACATAATCTACAAATTATATAAAGCTCAACAAGCAAGCACCAACATCTCCACGATCGTTACTCCTCGTAACCACTTAACCACCGCTCCACTGAACCACTGTTCCACCGAACCAGTAACCGCTAACTGTCTAATCACTAAGCACGGAAGTAACTCTACATCTCCGCCTACTAACCTCAGAAGTAATTCTACATCTCCGATTGCTAAACACGGAAATATTACTACATCTCCGCGTTGGGTAACCACTAAGAGAGAGAATCGGTGGCTTTGCGGGCCTTAAACCATGGTCGGCCAAAACCACGGTAACCGATAGCCTGTATCCAACACCCCGGGTAAGTCCCTCCCCTTAACCATGCAACGCATACAGGTAAGGTCAGATACCCTATTAGTCGATACACTATGCCCAGCCGTTATCCATCCGACACTGACCTCATCCCAATCCTCGATTTCCACCAACCGAGTTGTTGCTACCAATCAAGCAAAACCTTTCCATCTATGTTCACATATCCTATTTCGTCTAACCCGATCGAACAGGTACCGAACAAGCAAACTGTCAAAGATTCGCGCCCGAAAAACGACCCGAAAACCTGAAATCAGAAGTTCACGATCGTGAACAATAGTTCACGAACGTGAACTAGAGTTCACGATCATGAACTCACTACAGCGATTGATTCCTGCATTTTTCCTGTATTTTCCTGCATCTTTCCTGCCAAACATGCAATACCGAACCGGTTGTAACCAAACACAAGTTGGAGGTTAAATCCACTCACCATAACCTTCAATTTCCGTAACTCAGTGAGCTAATATCACTGAGTTTCCTCCTCGGATCCTGTACATCAAAGAACACCGAGTCAATAACCGGTAAATATCAAGAATCACCAATATTAACAATAATGAACACTAACTTTCCACCAAGTGTTATAAGTACTAATTCTAACACATAAGTATATTAAACTCACTTATACATACACAATTCAACAATTGGGTCGTTCCACCATTTAATCACCCGAACGGGTCAAAACCGGATTATTAAACAATCATACCTTCTATAACCACAATCATATCATCAACTTACAATTCACCAATTGCTATCACTAACATTTTTAACACATAATCTAACAAGACACATATACTTGCACAATCCAAGTTTATTAAGTCCCTTTACTATCAAATGGCCCAATCGGGTCAAAACCTGAATATGACTATAACACTTCCTCATTACCATCAACTATCACATAATCTCCACACTAGTAATTCACAATCATTTAGCAATTCATCAAGTTCATAACTAACCATTCCAAGTATTTTACTTACACAATCACTAGTTCGCCCATTTGACCCAAACACTAACTACTTAATCCATCAAAACATACAATACTTGATTTCTCAACATCTATAACTTACTAAACATGTTTTCTCAACCTAATGAACAATTCTAATCATTCAAATATCAAGAAATTCAAGGTTTGTCAAAACCCACCTTCAACATCCACCATTAATGGAGGTTGAAGGTGATTTTCACCAAACATTGTTTTCCATCAACAATCAACCATACATTTCATGTAAAATCTTGCATAAACACTTATTATAACATCCATAACAAGATTCACTAACAAAACATCAAGAATCATAAACCCCAGTTTCACCAAAACTCAAGAACTTCAAAATAAACACATATATGTCAAAGCTTTCCTCAAGAGCTACTCAAAAATGGGTTTGGATTAATGATTGACCAAGAAACGAGCTAGAGATCTTCAAAATGACCTCAAGAACAATGAAGAAGAAGATGGAGATTTTAGAGAGAGGTTAGAGAGAGAGAGAGATCACGTAGAGAGAGAGATGGATGAAATGAAAGAAGATGGGGCTTTTCCCCCTCACCAAAACCGTCCAAATGAGGAGGGTGTGTAACGACCGAGATTTTGTAAATAAATAAATTGTACAAAAATATGATAAATAAGGATAATTCATTACAGAACCGTAGGAATTGGTTTCGTGTCATTTGGACACCATATGAGAAAGTTATGGACGAAATCGGGTCGAGGCAAGGACCGAAAAGTGCAGCCTAGCTGACTGGAGAAGTTCACGGCGCGAACATGGGATGGCGATCGTGAACTTCATCCAGGGATTTGAGGTTTTCAGACATAGAGTTCCCGACCAGTTACCGATCGTGAAGTGGTTACGACACGCGAAGTTCGCGACGCGAACTTGAGTTCGCGATCGCGAACTGGTTAACACTGTATAAAAACGGGTTGAGGCTAGGGTTTTGACACCTACACCCCTAGAACCCTACCAGCCGTTATTTTGGAAGAAGTGCACGATTGTTGCTGTTCTTGAGCTCAAATCTTCATATTTCTTACAGATTATTGATCTAAGGTAAGAATCCTTGCTAGTTAATGCATCTCTTTGGTATTTTGAGCTCTATTTGGGTATTAATGGTGGTTTTGGGGACCAACCACATCATCTTTGGGGAAGATGATCTATTATGGGTGTAGAACACTCATGGTAAGCTTGTAATCAATGTGTACAAGTGGGATTTCGGTTTTATGGATAGAAATCTTGAACTAGGGTTTGAGATTTCCACCAAGTGGTATGAACTTGGTGGTTGGGAATGTTAAGATGGATTAACTAGTAGTTAGTTATGGTTTATGACTAGATTTGTGATAATTTTGATAATAGGTCAAGAAGGAGTTGAGATTGGAAGTACTTCCTTGATTGGGAAGTAGAGATTGTGTTGATTTACACAAGTATTGGATAGCTTTGCTAAGGTGAGTACATGTGATCTTCTGAGTACATAGTAAACCATGTTTTATGTACTGAAATGATTTTTGAGTCTTTATTAGGTAAATATTTTTAATAAAGAAAAGATTGACTTGATAGAGTATGAACTTAATTTAATTGAATTGAATTGAATTGAATTGTAAGTTGTCTTGCTTAGTTACCACTAGTATGATTGAGTTGTGATATGGGCTTTGACCCAAGTTGATGATTTGTTATGTGGTAGTTAATCGATTGGATCCTAGATAACCCACACAAGTTGGGGGAGTTAGTGACACCTACTTGGGGCGGTACCACCCTGCGCAAGGGTAGTGTGTCGAGAAATAGATAACCCGGAAAATGGGGGAGTTTGAGATAACCCGGAAATCGGGGGAGCAAATAGATAACCCGGAAACAGGGGAGTTTACTTAGATAACCCATATCGGGGGAGTTGTTTCGGGGAGGCCCGTTACGTATGTGTTTGGCTTATGTCAAGCCTTAGAGATTGATTGACTATGTGCAATTTGATAATTAATTAATTATTATTTTATTGAAAATTATTTCTAACCGGGTCTAAAACCCATGTTTCTCATGAGACAATATTTGTCTCACGTACTATGTTTATTTTGGCTATGTACTCAGGTTTGGGAGCTAAAGACTAGGCGGCCCGTAGTAGTTAGCATTTGGAAGTGATTTAGCTCGGTGTGCTTATTTAATTCCCCAGACATTGTTTTGATATATTTGTAACACCGCTTTTTGATACTAGCAATTACTCCAAGTCTTTTATCTAAATTTACATTTTTGGATATTTGGTTTGTAAAGACATGTATTTTATAATTTTAAAAGTTTTAAATTCGGTTGAAAAAAAAGGTGTGTTACAACTTGGTATCAGAGCATTAGTCTAAGTGAATTAGGTTGGTTACCCACCCTAGACTTAGACTTTGCTTTTGGGACATTATGTTCTATAGGAAGTTAGGTTGACCTTTAAGAACTAGGGTTGACCATTGAGGGAATTGTTTTAAATCGAGCTATTCTTATGTTTAATTTTGACTTTTTAGTCAACTTATTGGATTCTAATTAGGTTGACATCTTGTTATAGTAAGATGGCTAGAACGAGAAGTGGTCGATTGTTGGATGGGGAACAAGCTTCGAATTTGAATCAAGATGGGAATGGATTGGCCAATTCGGGTATCGGGAATAACCATACTCCAGTAACAATGGAGGCCATTCAATCCATGCTCACTAACATGCGAAATGTGATGCAACAAGATGTTAACCGGATTAAGAGATGATGATGAGGAAAGGGAGGAAGAGGAACGTCTTTTTGAGGAGGAGAGGGAGGAAGGTGAAGATTCCCCTCAACTCACTAAGACCAAGTCAACGGGGAACACCAACCCGACTGAGAAATCCTCCAATGGGGAAAGTGGTGAAGAGAGAAAGATTGAACGTGAAGGATGTTCTTACAAAACATTCCTTGCTTGACGTCCCGACTTCTACCTCGGGAGTACGGAACCGAAAGTGACGGTCCAATGGATTCGAGAGACGGAACGTGTGCTTGAGAGTAGCAAGTGCAAAGAGGAAGACATGGTGACTTATGCCTCACGATTGTTTAAAGATGATGCTCTTACATGGTGGGACACCGTGTATGAAACTTTGGGAAAGAAAGCTATTTACAAGATGTCGTGGGATGAGTCCACTAGAAGACTCAAAGAGAAGTATTGTCCCGAAAGGGAGTTAGAGGAGTTGTTGGAAAAAAATTTGCACTTCAAGAAAGGCAATTTGACCTTGGAAGAGTATACCAAGAAGTTCACGGGATACCTCCCATTTGTATCAAGTACTTACCCAACCGAATGTAGCCGTGTGGTTCGGTTTGCTAATGGGTTACCATGGGAGTATGAACTCGAAGTGAAGAGGGCGACCACTCTTGATGAGGCGATCAACGTCGCCCGAAGTGTTGAAAAAGTTAGTAAGAGAAGAGTGCAAGAAAAGTAAGTTTGCCCCGAGCGGGTCAAAGCAAGGTAGTGTTGGTGGTTGTAGAAAGTGTGGTAGGGACCACAAAGTTGAATGCAAGGCGGATTCCAACGGTTGCTTCAAGTGTGGTCGTTTTGGCCACAAAGCTAAAGATTGCAAGGTTAAAAGCCTTGATGAGGTGGAGTGTTTCTCATGCCATGAGAAGGGGCATTATAGTAATGTTTGTCCAGAGAAGGGAACCGAAACGTTGGTGTCAACCACTCACAAGAAACCGGAGCCGTTGAAAGTCAAAGGGCGTGCCTTCCAACTCATGCGAGAAGAAGCCAAGGAGACCCATGATGTTGTCTCAGGTACCTTACTCATAAACTCCATACCCACTTATGTACTAATTGATTCGAGTTCCACATATTCTTTCGTGTCTCATGAATTTGGTGCTAAGTTTAAGGTTCCACTAGAGTTACTTGATGATTTGTATGAAATAGAAGTAGCCGATGGGAAAACCTCTATGGTTCAACATGTCTATAGGGATTGTGAATTAGAAATCGATAGTAAGAAGTTTAAGGTTGATTTAATGCCTATGGGGATTAAGGCTTTTGATGTGATTATTGGAATGGATTGGTTGGGAATCCACCAAGCCAAGATTTTATGTGGAAAGAAGTTAGTGTCGATCAAGTCCCCCGAGAATGAGAAGGTGTATATTTATGGAGAAAAAAGGCATCAAATGCCAAACTTGTTAACCGCCATTAAAGCAAGAAAGTGTTTATCGAAAGGGTGTGCATCATTTATAGCTTATGTCTTAGACGGGAGAAAAGAGAAGAAGTCGGTTGAGAATGTGAAGATTATTCGAGATTTTCCCGAAGTTTTTCCCGATGACTTACCCGGTTTGCCACCGGAGAGACAAGTCGAGTTTCGTATTGATTTAGTCCCGGGGGCGACGCCAATTGCCCGAGCCCCGTATCGTCTAGCTCCCACCGAAATGAGAGAGTTGATGGCTCAACTTCAAGATTTGCTCGATAAGGGTTTTATCCGTCCTAGCTCGTCACCATGGGGTGCACCGGTTTTATTTGTGAAGAAGAAAGATGGGTCGATGAGAATGTGTATTGATTACCGAGAGCTTAACAAGATGACGATTAAGAACCGTTATCCTTTGCCAAGGATAGATGATTTATTTGATCAACTTCAAGGAGCCGATTATTTCTCCGAGATTGATTTGAGATCGGGTTACCATCAAGTTCGTGTTAAAGAAGGTGATACCGAGAAGACGGCCTTTAGAACTCGTTATGGTCATTATGAATTTTTAGTTATGCCATTCGGTTTGACGAATGCCCCGGCAATTTTTATGGATCTCATGAATAGGGTTTGTAAACCATGCCTCGATAAATTCCTCATTGTGTTCATCGATGATATTCTTATTTTCTCCAAAACCGAAGAAAAACATGAAGAACATTTGAGGCAAACTTTGGAAGTCTTGAAATGAGAAAAATTGTATGCTAAATTCTCAAAGTATGAATTTTGGTTGCGGGAAGTTCAATTCTTAGGTCATGTGGTATCTCGAAGCGGGATAAAAGTTGACCCGTCTAAGATCGAGGCGGTGAAGAATTGGGAAGCACCGAAGACCCCGACCGAAGTTAGGAGTTTCCTTGGGTTAGCCGGTTACTACCGAAGGTTTATTGAAGATTTTTCCCGAGTGGCGGTCCCACTCACTAGACTAACGAGAAAAGATGTAAAGTTCGAATGGGGGAAAAAGTAAGAGGATGCTTTTGCCTTGTTGAAAGAGAAGTTGTGCAATGCACCAATCCTCACTCTACCCGACGGTATGGGAGATTTCGTGGTGTATAGTGACGCCTCGAATAAGCGTCTCGGTTGTGTTTTAATGCAAAGAGGTAAAGTGATAGCTTATGCTTCAAGACAATTGAAGAATGCGGAGGAAAGGTATACAACACATGATTTAGAGTTGGCGGCGATTATTTTCGCCTTAAAGATTTGGAGGCATTACTTGTATGGCACAAGGTGTATTCTATACACGGATCACAAAAGTCTCAAGTATGTGTTTACACAGAAGGACTTGAACATGAGACAAAGGAGGTGGATTGAGTTGATTAGTGATTACGACTGTGAAATTGTTTATCATGAAGGAAAGGCCAATGTGGTAGCCGACGCCTTAAGTAGAAAAGTTTATGAAAAACCGGCTAAGGCTAAATTAATGCGGATTGATGTGATATCTAGCTTTATTGAAAGTATAAAAACCGCACAAAAGGACGTGATGGGAAAAGACGAGTATAGACAAGAGAGGTTGGGAAAGAACCAAGTATTTGAAGAAAATGATCAAGTGCTAAAAACCGTGAATGGTCGAATTTGGGTTCCGAAGTTCGGTGGAAACCGAAAGGTGTTGTTGAATGATGCTCACAAGTCTAAGTATTCGATTCATCCCGGAAGTACAAAGACTTATCAAGACTTGAAGAAAATTTATTGGTGGCCCGGGATGAAGTCAAGAGTAGCAAAGTACATATCAAAATGTGCCACGTGTGCACAAGTGAAAGCCGAGCACCAAGTGCCTTATGGTGTTGCACAATCGTTGCAAGTGCCGGCCGGGAAATGGAATGACATCACAATGGATTTCATTGTCGGTCTCCCAAAGACTAGTAGAAATCATGACGCCATATGGGTGATTGTTGATAGGTTAACGAAAAGTGCGTTATTCCTAGCTATTAGGGAGACCATGCCACTTGAGAAATTGGCAAAATTGTATGTTGATGAGGTTGTCCGTTTGCATGGGGTACCATTGTCGATTGTGTCCGATCGGGATGCAAGGTTTACCTCGAGATTTTGGAGATCACTCCAAGAAGAGTTGGGGACGAAGTTGAGATTGAGCACGGCTTACCATCCGCAAACCGATGGTCAAAGTGAGAGAACGATCCAAACGGTCGAAGATATGTTGAGGTCGTGTGTTTTGGATTTTGGTGGTAAATGGGATGAACATTTACCGTTAGTTGAATTTTCATATAACAATAGTTATCACTCGACCATTAAGATGCCATCGTTTGAGGCTTTATATGGGAGAAAATGTAGGACGCCTTCTTGTTGGTTAGAGGCGGGTGAGACGAGACTCACGGGTCCCGAGATTGTAAAAATAACAAATGAGAAAATTGGAATAATTCAAAGGAATATGAAAGTGGCACAAGATCGCCAAAAGAGTTATTCGGGTTTGAAGAAGCGACGTTATGATTTAAATGTCGGTGATATGGTGATGTTAAAGGTGTCGCCTTGGAAAGGCGTGATGAGGTTTGGTAAGAAGGACAAATTGAGCCCAAGATATGTTGGCCCATTTAAGATTTTGAAACGGGTCGGTTTGCAAGCATTTAAGTTAGAACTTCCACCCGAGTTGCAAGGTGTCCATGACGCCTTCCATGTTAGTAATTTGAAGAAATTCTTGGGTGAAGTGGAGAATATTATCCCACTTCAAGATTTGCGGGTCGATGCGCCCAACTGATTGATTGAAGAGCCCGAGGCCATATTGGAGGCCCAAACAAAGAAATTAAGGAACAAAGAAATTGAGTTGGTGTTGGTCAAGTGGTAACATTCCCTTGGGCCAAATTTGACTTGGGAAGTCAAAGACGAGATTAAGAGACGCTACCCGAACTTTGTTGATTATGATGCGATTCCGAGGACGGAATCCTCTTAAGGGGTAGATAGTTGTAACGACCGAAATTTTGTAAATAAATAAATTGTACAAAAATATGATAAATAAGGATAATTCATTTCAGAACCGTAGGAATTGGTTTCGTGTCATTTGGACACCGTATGAGAAAGTTATGGACGAAACCGGGTCGAGGCAAGGACCGAAAAGTGCAGCCTAGCTGACTGGAGAAGTTCACGGAGCGAACATGGGATGGCGATCGTGAACTTCGTCCAGGGATTTGAGGTTTTCAGACATAGAGTTCCCGACCAGTTACCGATCGCGAAGTGGTCACGACACGCGAAGTTCGCGACGCGAACTTGAGTTCGCGATCGCGAACTGGTTAAATCTGTATTAAAACGGGTTGAGGCTAGGGTTTTGACACCTACACCCCTAGAACCGTACCAGCCGTTATTTTGGAAGAAGTGCACGATTGTTGCTGTTCTTGAGCTCAAATCTTCATATTTCTTGGAGATTATTGGTCTAAGGTAAGAATCCTTGCTAGTTTATGCATCTCTTTGGTATTTTGAGCTCTATTTGGGTATTAATGGTGGTTTTGGGGACCAACCACATCATCTTTGGGGAAGATGATCTATCATGGGCAAGGTTCTAGAAAGCGTAAGGCGTGGCGTGGCGGCACCATCAAGCCTCAGCTAAGGCGAGCCATGGCGGGTCATGACGTTTTTCAAGTCGTGACTTAAGGCGGCAAATTTTTTGTATAATATATATATATACATATATTAAATTAAAAAAATTATATAGATCTATTGATTTATATAACAATTCATATATAAAACTCATAAAAAAATATTACATCTAAATTTATAATTATATATTTTATCATTTTTAAAAAAAAAATCATTTTTCACAGCCGCCTTCAAGAAAACTCGCCATAAGGCGCGCCTTATCGCGCCTTATCTCACGTCACGCCTAGCCTAGCCGTCATGGTCTTTTTCGTAACGTCGACGCCGCGCCTCACGCCTTGGCGCCGCCATGGCGCGCCTTTTATAACCTTGATCATGGGTGTAAAACACTCATGGTAAGCTTGTAATCAATGTGTACAAGTGGGATTTCGGTTTTATGGATAGAAATCTTGAACTAGGGTTTGAGATTTCCACCAAGTGGTATGAACTTGGTGGTTGGGAATGTTAAGATGGATTAACTAGTAGTTAGTTATGGTTTATGACTAGATTTGTGATAACTTTGATAATAGGTCAAGAAGGAGTTGAGATTGGAAGTACTTCCTTGATTGGGAAGTAGATATTGTGTTGATTTACACAAGTATTGGATAGCTTTGCTAAGGTGAGTACATGTGATCTTCTGAGTACATAGTAAACCATGTTTTATGTATTGAAATGATTTTTGAGTCTTTATTAGATAAATATTTTTAATAAAGAAAAGATTGACTTGATAGAGTATGAACTTAATTGAATTGAATTGAATTGAATTGAATTGTAAGTTGTCTTGCTTAGTTACCACTAGTATGATTGAGTTGTGATATGGGCTTTGACCCAAGTTGATGATTTGTTATGTGGTAGTTAATCGATTGGATCCTAGATAACCCACACAAGTTGGGGGAGTTAGTGACACCTACTCGAGGCGGTACCACCCTGCGCAAGGGTAGTGTGTCGAGAAATATATAACCCGGAAAACGGGGGAGTTTGAGATAACCTGGAAATCGGGGGAGCAAATAGATAACCCGGAAACGGAGGAGTTTACCTAGATAACCTATATCGGGGGAGTTGTTTCGGGGAGGCCCGTTACGTATGTGTTTGGCTTATGGCAAGCCTTAAAGATTGATTGACTATGTGCAATTTAATAATTAATTAATTATTATTTTATTGCAAATTATTTCTAACCGGGTCTAAAACTCATGTTTCTCACGAGATAATATTTGTCTCATGTACTACGTTTATTTTGGCTATGTACTCACGTACTACTATTTATTTTAGCATTTGGAAGTGATTTAGCTCGGTGTGCTTATTTAATTCCCTAGACATTGTTTTGATATATTTGTAACACCGATTTTTGATACTAGCAATTACTCCAAGTGTTTTATCTAAATTTATATTTTTGGATATTTGGTTTGTAAAGACATATATTTTATAATTTTAAAAGTTTTAAATTCGGTTGAAAAAAAAGGTGTGTTACAGGGTGGGGCCCACTTGGTGTTCTTTTCCACTTTTAAGCAATACAATCTAAAAAGTCTCGTTCGTAGCTAATTTATTTAAAATACCAAACGAACTCTATTTTTAGCAACGAAAATATATTCGGAAACGATATTAAAAGGAGAATCCAAAAGTATAAAAATCATACAATCCTTTAAACATTTCAGAAACCAGATATTTTAATCCGTTGATTAAAATATCATAAAAGGACAAAAGGTCAAACAATTTATTTAACATTTAGTCACTTTATTCCACTTATGGTCAAATAGATATTTATTAAACATCCATATATACCTAAAACTACTAGGCCGGTTTTAGGATGTTACACACGCAGACATTCAAAATCTGAACGTAAAGCCATCAAGAATTGAACCAAACGCTGCTCTTCCCTTCTATCAATATAAGGCTTAAAAGCCTTCAAGTCAGCAGGTTTTGTAAGAGCTAGCTGATCCCACAAGTCAGACATAGCAGCATAATATTCTTGGACAGTTAAACTGTTCTGTTGAAGTGCTCGAATATCAAATTCCAACTGATATTGTTTTGCAAAATTAGATTGAGTATACAATCTATCCAAGTGATCCCAAACTTCCTTAGCCGTGTCATACTTTGCTAACTGTGTACCAATCGACTGAAGAACAGAATTATTAATCCAAGTGATGATCTTGGAATTTTCAGTTTCCCAAGTTTCTAATAGGGTTGCATATTTTACAGCCTTATCATCTGTTGGTTTGCTTTTGGTACCTGTTATAATACCCCACAGGTTCTTGCCCCGCAAGAAGTTTTTCATAACATAACTCCAATAGGCATAGTTCTTGCCATCTAGTTGGGTGCTAATTGACTGAAGAGAATCGTCTCGAGCCATGACCAAACAGAAATAATAATAACCAACAGTAACAATTACTACTGCTCAACACCAGCAGTAACAGACCAGCAGAAACGGGTCAGCAGAAACGAATCAGTAGTAACGAGTCAGCAGTTAATATTGATCAGCAGAAACGAACTAGCAGCAACGAATCAGTAGTTAATACTGATCAGTAGAAACGAACCAGCAGTAATGAAGATCAGCAGAAACGGGTCAGTAGAAACTGATCAGCAGTTATTACTGCTTAACCAAAATCACGATTTCCCAAATCAACAAATCAGAAAACCCTAACGAATACAAATCGCCAGACAAGAATACGAGCACTAACAACTAAACGAAATCCCCAGAATCAAACAAAATCAGACGAATCAAAGCAAACGAGATACTGAAACGAGCGAGAAAAACATACCAAAAACGTCAAAAATTTCGAACCTCCTCCAACAATCATGAACAAAAGATCGAGTCTATCTCTGATACCATGTGAACTTACAAGAACTTACAAAAGGAGGCTAGGGTTTCATAGTAAATTAGCAAAAGTCAAGTTACAGAACAAGACAAAGAAAGACAATATATATAGTAAAGTTAACTAGCTAATGGGCTTGACATAATGCCCAACTAATAAACCCAATAAAACTAATATGCTAACAATATTTATTTATCTAATAATATATATAATAGAAATGAAAATGACAGTATGAGTAACAACTCCTGAGAAACCTGTTTCTGCTTGGACCAAAATAATTCATCTTTTACGACCCCATCTAATTAGAATCTAACCTCAACCATATAAGCGCATGTGACATGTTCTAGCCTATAAAATGCTTTTTCAAACCTTATATATACATTGTCCATGTTATTCCGTTTGTAGTAAATGAAGCTACGTATGAAAAAATGGTATTATCTAGCTGATGAGATTTACTCAGAGTGAATATCTTTTGTCAAATCATTTACGGTGACACGAGACAAGAAACATGCACACTTTAAAAGGAGATAAGAAGATGCACGAAATGAGGTCGAACCAGTTTTTAGTGTCCTCAAGGGACGTTGGAAATGTTATACAACAACCCACAAGGTCTTAGACTGTCAACAAGCTACAAAACCATATATTTGAACTTTCGAGTTCAAGGGGCCAATTTGCGATTATGACATAAAACCATTATAAACACAAGACTAACCTGCTTATTAGTCAAGTATTCAACGAATCAACATAAATAAGTTAGTTCATGGTAAATTACTTAAAAAAAAATACAAATATGAAACAAGCTTTAAACATTAGATCAAGTTAGAAGCTTTCATATCCTCTGTACGAAAGCAATGTTTCACTATAAACATCAATTTCATATATTCAATCAATACACGAGCATATAAAATTCCCTTTCTTGGAGCCACATACCTGTTATCGTTGCAGCTAGTCTGTTGACTATCTAAATTGGTTTCTTTCCTAAAACTTGGACAAAATTTGTGGGTCCAGCATTTCTTTTAGATTCTTTGAAAGCTATGTTCGTGAGCTTATGAAGCCTATATTATACATGATTAGTACTAATAAATATGGAGGGTTGAAAAAGGTTGGAGAGTGATTACACCATGAAGGTGATTCTAGTTAATAACGGTTGTAGATAAAGTCCCAAATGAGTCAGCTTCCCACATCGTTATCTGATGCAGAACAGAGGAGGTATATATTTAGAAGAGAGCGATAGTAAGTCACGACCTTACTTGAGCAGGATCTGTTCTATAGGCTCGTACCTCTGTATTCTTGATCTCTAAGAAGACAGTGAACCATGTCTGGTTGATGAACCACAACCATGTAGCCTGAGCGTGATTAACAGTGTCTATGGTCTTGACCAGGCTCGGTAGAGGATCGTTGGCAGAGCCCATCTAATGGGTCCTGTCATGGCTACATGGTTGTCTGACAGACAATTCAATTCAATTCTTTTTTGAGTTTTATGTTTTTTCTTTTCTGGGACCAGATTATGATTAGTATAGAACTTCTGCCCAATTTAGAGATGCATACTAAGTGTTTGATGAAATGCCTCCCCAAAGATTTCACAGTCTAATTGATTTTAAAGATTGCTAGCCAGCCTCTAAACAGATAATTGCTACAATTTAGAGATGCATACGAAGTGTTTGATGAAATGCCTCCCGAAAGATTTCATATTCTAATTGATTTAAAAGATATTTATTTATGTATATATTTTGAAAAAGTTCTTATGTTCTGCCCATGTCTATATTGTTGCTGATTGCATTAAACTAAATGGAACACAAAATTTCTGGCAATTGCGACCTTTGAATTCTCATTAATTAGTAATCATAACTATAGCTAGAACTGATCGACTGGTCGACCTCTTTATGTACATGAAAATGTTAGAACATAAAATCATCTATCATACTATTCACCAATACCGCAAGAATGGGTGTCTATATGTTCATATATGTATATCATGTGTGCATAATCTTGAAAATTAAATAAAATATTATATTCCGTATATGTCTATATGTTCATATATGGAATCCGATATATGACTAGAAAGGATCAAAGAATCTTGGAACATTACTTTTCGATAAAATTTTGATATGATAAGGATTCCAATCTTCCATATATCGGAAAAATTAATTTGCCTACATGACCATTAACATGTAAAGGAATCGCCTTTCTCATATTTCAAGAGATTATGCTCACAAATTATGTGTTTAAAGAGTGGCGTATAACTAATTTAACGATTTTAAAGAGTATGTGTATGTGTATGTCTGTTGCTTTCCATATTTAAAGGAGTATAGGTAATTAGGGGTGGTTATTCAGGTGGTGTTTGAATCGTGAGTTGATGGCGGGTCATAAACATTCAACTTGAAACATCCCCGTTTATGTTAACGGGTAAATATCGTAACCCTAACATGTTTACTTTCAACATGAACACGACCCCTATAATATGTTTAATTAAACAAATTAAACAAGTTACCGCTTTGAACGAGTCCAACATGTCGACATTTTAAATGTGTATGCTAATCCTACTGAAATATGTTTCTTTTTCAAACATATATATATATATATATAATCGCTAGAGTAAAATTTTATATTTATATTTAAACATGTTTCAAAAATTAATCAGGTTTGCGGGTCAATCGATTTAAATTATCATTACCTCTAACCCGTTTAATAAACATGTCAACTGAGTTTACCCTAAACAGGCCCGAAACTTATTTCCCTCAACTCTAACATATTTAATTTCGGTCTTAGGTCGGGTAACAAATTGCGACATCGAGATGATAGAAATGTGTAATCTTTTAGAGGGAAAAAGCTACATATGATGATGTGGCCTTTTGGCCCAATTGTGTCAGTAGCTCCTTTCTTCCTACAACTTCGGGTTCCAAGTTTCTTAGTAGAAATTAGCATCATATATTATATTTGAAACTTGAAAGTCAAACTGGTAAGAAAATCTGTGAGTACTATAATTTAACCAACATTCCCAAACTCAAACTACTTATAATAAGCTCAAAAGTCGCTAAAATAAGCTTTTGCAAACATGCCTTAGTAATAAAGACTAATGTAGTTGTCTTAGATATATACCGATTATCCAACTTACTAGCTATTATTCTTCATCCGTGTTTCACAAAAACAAGAATACGAGCGTGTTGCAATCCCACCCACTTGCAACTTATATTCACCCAACCCAACCCAACTCCGCAACTTTTTCGTCCTATATATAACCAACTTAACTTCCTCTAATACCATCCTTCAAACCATCCCTTACATTTATTTTTTTTGTAGGTATCGAAAATGGCATCAACCTCATGGACTCCCAAACAAATTAAATTATTTGAGAGAGCACTTGCAGTGTATGCTCAAGATATTGCAAGGGCAGTTGGCGGGAAATCAGCAGAAGAAGTGAAAAGGTATTATGAATTGTTGATTCAAGACTTAAGGCGCATTGAATTTGGCAATCTTCCTTTCCCTAATCACAGACTTTGACCTTGATTAGATGTTAATTAATTGTGAGGTAATGCAGTAGTTTTGATATGCCGTCTTAACTCTTAAGTATGAAGTATCTAATAGTAAGTTATGTTGATTTCATATATTGTTTGCAATATAATGTTAAGTTTTATCCATGTAAGTGATGTCTTTATATATATGTAATGATTTCTTAATTGAACGATTATAGCTTGCAATTTCAATCTCCATTTTGTTCATTCTTCTGTTTGTTTTAGTTTTGATTCCAACAATATGGACCGAATATGCAATCCGGCTAGACTATAATCACAATAATCTAATTTATATGTGTACACCTACAATAATAAAAGAAGACGTTCAATAATCGTAGATATTTGAGATAATTGCAACATGGCATACATCATAATCATAATTGAAAGATAACAAATATCCGTAATTCCTATAATAACACAATCCGAACGTCATACTTTACACTTGAGCTTTATGTGTCTAAAACACTCTTAACATATACTTCCTCCGATTCAAAACAAGTGTTACACTTTCCATAAATGGGTGATTTAAAATAAGTGCTACATTTTAAAAAATTACCTTATTTAGCAAAAAATAGTAGGACCCACACCCACTAACTATTTACTTTAACAAAGTAAAATGACTCATTACCCTTACTTTTTACTTTTAAACATCATTAACCCCACTTTATTCAAAAGGTGTGAGACCCATTATCCACTAACCATTCAATTAATCTAATTTAACCATCATTATAATCTTTTGACTCAAAAACCGTGAAACTCAAAGCGTAATACTTATTTCATATCAGAGGAAATATATATACTTTATGTATTCTCACCACCATATATATATGGTATTATTAATTTATGTGTTTTTCTAACATGTGCCCCCTAGGCACATGTTTAGTGGCATTAAATCATCCAAACTTTCCATTAAAACTAAATAATGCATTTAATATATCTTTTGAAAATGTAAAATAGGAGGTTCATTAATGTGTATTAAGATTTTATTAGAAAATTTTGAATGATTTAATGCATCTAAACATGTGCATATGGGGCACATGTTAGAAAAACCCTTAATTTATTACCAATCTTAAGTTTAAAATTGAGAACCGAGTATATAGCCAACTAAAGTTGCAAGACTTCAATCTATCATCATATAATCTCAAACTTAATAAAACCCGATCTTTTGAATAAGATATTAACACATAAACTGGTCTTTCATTTTATAATGGAAGTATTAGTCATTCTAATTTAACCATCTTTTAGATACTATCAAATATTATATTTGTTTTTAAAATATATAAATTTTAGACGGGTGCCAAGTGCCAACGCACATTCGGTTGGCATAAAACTTTCACCACGGCGACACGATTGGCACGGTTCCTTCGGTAGGAAATGTTGGTTGGTTTCTTCGGTTTAGGAAGCAACAAGCAACGGGCCGGTGGGGGTTGGATGGATGAGGTATTTATATAGAATTGGGTATTTTGTGAGTGTGTATTTATAATGTGTGGGGCTAAAAACAGGGACGTTACAACTAATGTTTGGGCCCTGGGCGGAATCGGAAAAGGGGGCCCCTTAGAGTAATTTTTTGCTCCCAAATAAGTAAAATCCATATAATACCCGTATGTAAATGTTTTTTAGCTACACGGAAAAATATTTTTATGAAAGATTACACAAGCTAGAACAAATACTAAACCAACTGAGTGGGAAAAACAACAGATTGGCAAAGCCACAAAGAGAGCATATTGCTATGAAGTATGAAGCATTAGCTGCAATGATGTCAAAATCAGATCCAGAATTCAATAAACCTTTAAAAACATTTCTGCAAATCAATTCATTATTTGACTTTAATAAGCCCATTATAAACTATCTTATAATTTTATAAGATCCAAAATTTCAGTAGGGGGTTTCAATCAAGTGATAAATCATAAACCCATGACGCATTAACAATAAACCCGTATAAAACGAATATCAAAATTGGACAATATCAAGACTACTGTGAATCCTGTGATACCATCAAAAATTAAGACAACATTAAAACTTAAGAAATTACTACGATAAACCCATCACTAAATTGAGATTAGTCGTGAAATTCAAAATCAAATAACAATATCACATCCATTGATCACCTAATTACCTGATTAGCCGAGAAATTCATAATCAAAATCAAATGTCTTTGTTATGCCATCACGACTCAAGAACGAAATTAGAGATTAGGAACCAAATCACGATTCACGAAAGATTTATTGTTGGATATGTCACCAATGAAACGGATAGAACCAAGGAACGAACGAGATCAATTTTCTCGTCAAATCGTCATTTCAATTCCAAATTTTTTCCGAGTTTCCGCTCTAAATCAGGAACTAAATTGGATACAATATACAACGGATTGTCCAAATGGAAAATGGGCCCTCAATTTTGAAATGGAATGATTCAGAATTTGAGCTTAGAAGGAAATTCTTACGTTTGGGCTAGAACCTATATCACGAAAGACTCACGAAAAAGGGCCCTTAAAATGTTTGGGCCCTGGGCGGTTGCCCTGGTGGCCCAGGTCCAGGGCCGACACTGGCTAAAATATTAATTAAAAGGGTATTTTCGCATGAGTGTGTCAGTTGAAGTATCAGCTGGCAGTCTGACACTTATTTGATAAAAACTAAAGTTTAAGTTTATGTCACGGTTTGAAGTAGTCTCATTTTATTCAACATTCTGAATTGTAAGAAAAAAGCATTTCTTCCGTCAGCACATAGATGTCGTCCTTTCTTTCTTGCGCATATTTACCATTTTTGGAATTAAAAGCATAATACACATTGTTAAACGACAAATCAAAATGACAGTTACGGAGTTGCAACAAAAGGAATAAAGAAGAGTAAAGATATTCATATTTCATTAAAGTTAAAAAAATGAAAAGAACAAAAATAATTTGACCGGCAAAAGTGAAAAAAAAGGCTGCTACTAGCCTACTACTAAAACTAAACCTTAAAAATTAAAAAAAAAAAACGAGATCTAGTACATCTTCCTAACGTAAAGAATTTTGAACAAGAAAAGAGATTGTCCCCATATATCCACGTCATCGTGGGTGGGACTGCACGATACGCCACGTCATAATTAATTAAGCTTTATATTTTTCATCTAGTAATTAAAGTCGTGGACGAGTCCTGGTCTGTCAGTGACGTTGAGCCGCCATGAGAGGAACGATGAATCTATGTCATCCACATCATCCATAAACCTAAATTCACTCGACGCTGCCGCCGCCGGCGAGTAGCATGATGGCATTTTATGGCCGGATTGTGAGTAATCATTAGCCCAATATTGGTTCCCGTCCGTCATGTATTGGTGGTGATATCCTTCCGTTGAATCACTGTCGCCGGTTGTAACCACCGAAGCTGCCGCAGCATTTGCCCGCCGCTCCTCTTTCTTGTATCTAATTCCACATGCATTGCACAATGACTACAAATAAACAACGGTTATATGATAAACTCATCCAACCTACTATCGAATATCAAATTGATGAATGTAATTAACTATTTTGTGATACAAATTAAGAATTGTAAATATACCTTAGGGCCGCGGGGTCCATTCCTCCAAAGCGGAGTAGAAGTGGTGTCGCAGTTAGCGCACCGCCGAGAAAAAAGACTATCTGTGGCGGCAGTTGTATTACTGCCGCCGCCACTTCGGCTGGATTTTTGAGCCGATGGAGTAGCTGAGTGACTAGAAGATTGCAAGATGTTCCACCAATTAGACCCACGACGCCTTTGATCATGGTGTGTTTTTTCATTGGTCATACGTGTGGACGGTGTGCCTAACGACAGTGTGCAATCGACGGAAGAAGGCGAAGAAGAACCGTAGCTATAAGGATCACATATCTCTTGTTGATCATATGGCATTGGGAATACGGCGGAGAATGAGTTTGGCTGATAATGGTAATGGCCACATGAACATGGACCCATCATGGTGGAACCGGTGCACCTATTCATGGTTTATGTGTCAGTGTAGGTTGATAAAATGATGAAACAAGGGTCAAAGTGAGTGGCAGTGAGGAATATTGTCGTTATGTTAACGTGAGTTTTGAGAATTTTACTATGTCTGTAGACCTGTGGGGCCAATGATGAAGAAGTAGAAGAGGATGTTGGTTGAGAAATGAGGGGGGTTGAGGGTGTATATATAGGTGTACGCGAGTGGGTCCGGTGGAACAGGAGTTGCAGGAATGAATATTCCACATATGTTTTTTTGTCGTCTTGTCTTGTTCCTTTGGTGATAAGCATTAGTTTAAGACTTTAAGAGAACTTAATCACTACAAACAAAGGTGGGTAATACCGATCGATCCTTTAATCTAAGTAGAGGACTAAAAGAGATTCTATCTAAAAGAATAATGGTTTAGTATAGTGTATAGGTCATGTCGAGTCTTTTAGAAGCCTTATAATCAATAGAATTACATGATCTATATTCTTAGATACTTATATATGACTATTTCTTAATTAATGCTTTCAATCGATACATTTTTTTACATATAGGCGCATTTCCCTCACACGTATGTGCACACACATCTTTATATATTTTGCATACTCACGACACTCTAACACATGTATGCCATACATAGGGCACATTTTTGTAAACGTACGCATACAAGCGTATATAATATGAAGAATATGTATGAGTGTAAAATAAAGATCGATTGACAAACGTTAAAGGTAGTTCATCATTTTTGTAAAATTCTGAGGGACAAATCTCAACCATTGGATTAATCAACCCCCAAATCACCACAATAACTTGTGATTCAATACATCAACACCACCACCACCACCACCCCATGTGTACTAGATCACATGTTATTGCACGCCGTCGACCAACACCACCGCCCCATGTGTATTAAATCACATGTGATTCAACACCGTTGACCACCACCGCCAGCCTCTGTCGGCCACCATCTCCACCACCGGCAACCCCTCCCCACCATCGGCTGCGTTCAATCACATGTGATAGTGTATCCAATTACATGTAATTGCGGCGGCCGGAGGTGGCGGCGGGCGGTGGTGGTTGCCGGTGGTGGTGATTGCCGGCGGTGGTGGTTGTGGATTGAATCACATGTGATTTGATGATGGTGGTGGTTAAGAGATTTTTTGATTTAATGACTAAGATTTGTCTATTGGAATTATGTTTTAATGATGAATAACTTAGAATACAACCCTATTTAGTTAATATAAAAATAAATATGCGTTTTGATAATGACATCCTTAGGGCTGTCAATAAGAACAAATAAGAATGAGCAGTGTTGATTCTGATTGGAGGAGAATTTTGGATGTTGCTAAAATTAAGGAAAATTATTTGTCCAATGGGGTTAAAATGGGGTAAATAGTATAAAATATAACTAATTATTATTTTTCAAAATGTAATATTCCTTCTTATTAACAGTTCTTAGGGCTTTTATTATTAAAATCCATAAAATATAAGGAAAAAAGAAGATTCAAAATGATATATTGAGAGAGGGTTTTGAGGGAGGTGGTTTTTTAGGAGGTGGTCAAAAGACTCAAAAGAAGCCAAGTGACCAGGGGGAACAGTCTTCCATGGATCTACTTCTCCGATCACGAGGCGCACAATCCTTTTTATATAATTACCATTATACCCTTGATCTTCAAATTATTTCATTAAGTAAAGAATATTCATTAGTACGTAGATTTAGTTTTTTCTGTACAACTACAGGAAAGAGGATCCCGGAATAGAAATTCATCAAAGTCATCATCCCAACCAAGAACATCCTAAAACTATATAAAATGAAGCACTAGCAAGATTAGCAACACAATTACCCAAAACGATAATCAACTTTTGATGACCAAATGCAACTTAATAATTTTTTAGATAGTAAATTCTTATATGATACGTTGATAACCAAGATTCGATTGAAACAGATAGAACTTAACGCTTGAGCTCGAATATGTTATTTTGTAGAATCTATGTAAAATACATGTTTTAATTTAATTTGAGCAAAATTTATTTATTTAGCCCTAATAAATGTGTTTTTGGTTGGTTTGAAACAATGCAAAAACTTGATTGAACCCAATGAGGGACCGTGGCTAAGGCTTAAGTAACAAGTACTGAGAGGAGGTGGCTAGGATTTTGGAGCTGTGCATTCACGTGATCGGGAACCAAAGTGGCTAAGTTTTGTTTTGGGTTCGGGTGTGGGGGTCCAGGACCAAGGCCCAGGCCAGGGTGGCCACTGGTCAGTGGGTCACACTCAGGGTCAGATTGAAAAAAGAAAAAGAGGGAATCAGGAGATTTTGTTATGATTAAAAGAGAGAAATGGGTTGATAGAAATGGTAGATACTACTGCAATCATCAAAGCAACCTATTTTACTCTGGGTTTTGGACTAAATCTTTGACCCAAATTATTATTACAAAGAACAGAAAAAGCAATAATTATACTCTCTTGGTCTCAAAAACATAAAAAATGGTAAAGGAGTGTACCATTGACACTGGCCACATTTGTGACCGGACACCCGACCCAGCAACAGGTGCATTCCCCGGCAAATCACCTAATAATGATATCCACACCTCTGCTTGGGCTCGATATTGTGCTGCAATTATTATCCATTAGGGTTCATTTATATTACCAAAATCAGATATAAACAAAGAAAATATGTTCATACTTCATTATGAGCAGGGGTGGTATCAGAACAATTTTTAAAGGTGGGCAAATTTTTAGATTAGAAGCCAGGTTTTTTAGTATTTTTTTTAAGGTCAAATCGTAAAAAAAAGCATATCAATTTTAGTTTGAAGAAAGTCTAATCATAAAGTAAATTAGTCAAAATCAAAATTCGTTTGTTAATTAATTCAAGAATAAAAAATTTAAAATTTGGCAATATAAAAAATAATATAGAAATTTTTATAATGGTAGATTTCGTATACAAAATTTGTATTGTTAATCCATATTCGTATTTAATTTTGTTATAACAATGAAGTAAATTATTCAAAGTGTTTATATATTTCACTAGTTAAAATACACTTAAAATACATGTGTAATCAAATAAATTGCAAACATAACATTCTTAAACTAAGAAAAATAAGGATGAAATTAGTCAAAAGAAAAGAAAATTTTAATGATAAATGGAGCAAATGAAACATATAAAAGAAATAAGGAAAAAATTGAAATTAATTTTAAAATAAATGCATATGAAAAAGACTTGGACTGAATGTTATATGTATTAAGATTAATGAGTTAACAACTAAGCTAATATATGACGTGAATTAGTTATCGCTCATACATTATATATACTTTGATAGGCGGAAGATAAAAATAAATTGACCTATAAAAAATTTATACTAATCAAAAAAAAATTAGGGTGGGCAGATGCCAACCTTGCCCACCCTCTAGAACTGCCACTGATTATGAGTTTTCAAAAATATACGTCATATTAATAAAGTAGAGATAATTTCACACACGTTCTTACAAACTTCATATATTACGAATATATTATTGCAAATTTCATTATTATGTATATATATCCTTCCAAAATTTCAAAATTCTCGCATATATCTTTTTACTTAGTTTAATAACATTTATATCTTTTAAAATTTGAATAACGTAAATCCTAATCTAAATTAACAGCAAATTAGCGTAAATATCTTGATAAAATCAAATGTAGTTGTCGAGTTTGGCAACAAAATATTGTTGATGAAAGAAAAAACTCTTGACCTTTAAGTGTATTTAGACATTTTACCAATAATTTAGATTCAGATTTATGTTTTTAAATTTTATAAGATTCTGGATATTATCAAATTAGGTAAAATGATATATGTGACAATTTTGAGATTTCAGAAAGATATATACGCAATAATGAAGTTTGGAAGGATATATGCGTAATAATATTATAACTTTGTAAGGATGTATATGAAATTATCTCTATAAACTAATATATTCATAACACTACATTTAAAAAAATACATTATTTATGCATTGTAGATGGATAATAATATTGTAGTAGATAATTTGCTACGTACAAATACAAAAATTCTGGTATTTTACCTGCATAACTTCTTGTAGATCTATCCTACAACCAAGAGATTACACTAATAGTGTATTATTGTACGCTGGATCTAAAACAAATCATTAAATTAGAGTTACACTTACATTTGTAACGTTTCTAAGAGATGTATTTTGCGACATTTGACGTGTGAAAAATAAAGATACATTCTTCGCAAGATCTAAAGTTTATTAAAAGACAAGATTTACATGAATAATTCTAATAAAACTATTATTCGTAAATGATGCAAAGCTTATTTTGATACAAATTATTTGAATCGAAATGTTGTACTTCCTCCGTATCAAAATAAGTGACACACTTTTCATTTTGTGGTATATCAAAATAAGTGACACACTTTGAAAACTTTCCTTATTTGGTAAAAATAGTGGGACCCATACCCACTAACTATCCACTTTAATAAAGTGAAATTACCCTTATACCCTTACGTTTACTTTTAAAACTCATTAATATCACTTTATTCAAGAAAAGTGGGACCTATTCTCCACTAGTTATGTACTTTAATCTATTTTAACCTCTACTTTAATCTTTTACCTTAAAAAACTTGTAAACCAATTTGTGTAACTTATTTTGATACGCAGTAAGTATAAGGTGAAAATGCGAGTCAAACATATTGGTCAAAAAGGCCATGTTGTATTACTTGGGGTGTAATCTAGGGACAAAAGCCGGGCAGCCGGGCAGGGACAACTAGGAAACAGACAAAGGTGTACTGGCCCACATTGACAGGCACAGTCATAGTTCCCATCCCAAAAGAACAAACACAGCTCCTTTGGAATATGGATCCAATCGACAAAAAGATTCAAGCAAAACATCAAAACACTTGGAGAGCGAGAGAATCAGATCGTCTAGAAATTCGAGAATGGTGTACCTTACATTCTTTTTTCACTATTTACAGTTAATTAATAAAAACATTTATCCATTCATTAAACACTTTTTATACAGCTTCAAAACGGATAACTCTGTCAACACCATTTGTTGTCGAGAAAGGTTATACCAACTAAGGACATGCCGTCGCTATAGTGCCAAATATGTCGTCGAGATATTGAAGTGTTCTATATGTGCCACCCAATTATTTATCTTGTGTAATCTTTCTAATTTTTGACCCAAATAAATGTCAAAGATGAAAATATGGCCATAAGTTTTTTGAAATAACATGTAATTCTAACACATGATATGTCGATAACTCATTAAATATTTTTTAGTTGTTAACTTTAAGACCATTTTTCGTCTTTAGCATGTTTCTTCAATGTGAATTGGTATTATGACACAAGATACATACTTGAAGTTATGACAAGTTTAGTGGGGTGCAACTTCGAGTTTTGTTTTGTTGAGTCGCAAATGTGTTATTTCTTTTGCTTATTGGTATATAGTGTTGGAAAAAGTTGTGATAAAATGATTTTTCACCAACTTTGAACCTATATATATATATATATATATATATATATATATATATATATATATATATATATATATATATATATATATGGTCGAATTCCGTACAGAACTCATATTATTTACAGAACCGGTAGAACAATTTTTAACCAATCAGAATTTAGTAAATTAATTTCTGATTATTTAATTCATTTAATGGTTTGGGGGTATTTACGACATTTTGTTTTTTTATTTTTTGTTTCCTTTTTTTTAAATTTCTTAATATGTAAAAATTAAATTCCAAATTTCAATGATACATATATATGTTATGTTTACGGATCTGCATATATGTATAACCGTTTTAATACATTAATGTCCATACATATAAAACATTAGTGCTTTCATACATTAATGTCACGTGAACATAATCAATTGTGTATAAAAATATAAATACATACATGTTATACAAATACATACATGTATGCTACAATAAGTGCTTCCAAAGTATTTATAAAAAAAATAAGAATTAAATACAAATACATACATGTATACAAAAATAACACCTCTCTGAAAAATACAACACACATGTATTAATTCTCCATATATGTACAAAAGAAAACATATATGTATTGATCTTCATCTATTCCTTTTTCTCTTATGTATTGATCTTCATTTTTAAGATCCATGTTGGTGCTAACAACCATTTCCCATAAGACATTGAAAATGAGATTATGTTGTTCTTCATACAAATTATACAACAAAAGACAATGTTCTATACAAACTGACAGAATAATACGAAAGCTATTTACATAAGCGAATAACGTGACCATCACCATCTCTGTCAGCGTAATCCATGTGATTTAAGAACATTTGGATGATCAACCAAGATCATTGTTTCGGATTCACGTGATATATTGTCCTGATAATATATTAACAAATAAAGTTTAGTAATGAAACAACAAATTAAGAAAGAAACTTTAAGAAATTATAACAATAAATTACTTAATCATGCTCTATAAAACTGAAAATAATTTTAAAGACCAATACAAATCCACCAGCTTGAATCGTCCGTTAAATTAACACATTATTATTCATAGCATTAAATTCTATAATGAAGTATGGAATCGATCAAAAGAAAACATAGAAAACATAGTGAAGTTAACAGCATTAAGCTTCACACATTCAATTGGCACTGCGAAATTCAATACGGAGTCGATTAAACCTAATTAAAAACCAATAATCCCAATTAACACAAGTAAGATAGATAAGCACCTGAAATTGATGGAGCAAAAGCCATATTGACCAGAAGAATAAGAACATGACAGAGTTCTCAATAATTAAACGACGCAGGACAAAAAATTGAGAATCAATGCCGGAATTCACTAAATTCAATCGTTAACTGATATGATTTGTAATCCACGGTTTGTGGTGTGATTCCGTTTGATGATGAATCACAGGCTCACATCCATGAGGGCGGTGAAGGGTTTTTACGGTTTAGGAGTGTAGGGGCGTTGGTAGAGAGAGAACTAGAAACGGGGATACCCTACGTATGTGTTAGGGTTATTAAGGGTTTTTTAATTTAATTTTTATTTTCTTACAATACCCATTTTACCCTTATTATATACCAGTTACCAAAAATGAAATTCGATTTATTTACAAAAATAGCACAACTAATCTCATCCATCAATATTATAATCTAATGGTCCAGATTGGGTTCTACGAGTTCTGTAACTAAAACGGGTTCTGTATGGAATCCTTCACTATATATATATATATATATATATATATATATATATATATATATATATATATATATATATATATATATATATATATATATATATATATATATATATATATATATATATATATATATATATATATATATAGGGGTGAATTATTTTCAAAACCAATTAAGGCTACAGAACCAGCAGAACTCAATCTAAACCATTGATTTATAGTGTAGAATGTCAAGAACCAATTACGCATATACATACATGTATAGATAACACTTATGTATACATACATGAAAACATATAAGTATATGTATACATGCCTTAATTGGTTTAGATTGAGTTCTGCTGGTTCTGTAGCCTTAATTGGTTCTGATTTTAATTCTACACTATATATATATATATATATATATATATATATATATATATATATATATATATATATATATATATATATATATATATATATATATATATATATATATATATGTCTGTTATATATAGTTATTGGTTGGTAGCTTTGTGTTCTCCTTTGTGAGAGCTACGCAATGGTCTATAGCGTGTCCAAAGTAGAGTTGTGTTCTCCTTTGTCAAGTAATGGCTTGAACTCATGTACGCCCGAGCGACCTGCGGACACGAATGCAGCTCCGAAATTCCTGCACTGAACTGCAGTCTCATACTGACTTGCACAGCAGACTTCCTGTACTGACCTGCGCAGCACACTTTCTGTACTGAGTTGCGCAACAGACTTCCTGTACTGAGTTGCTACTGAACTGACTTCCTATACTGAGTTCCAATACTGACCTGCAGCGCTAAGTTCGTATACTGAGTTCTCGGACTGACCAGGCAGTTACGGAAAGTCTGCATTTACAGCAGATTGCAGTTTTGGTTTCTTGTTTAATGGAATTGAATGCATTTAATGTTTTTGTTGAACATTACTTGACATTCTACACTATAAATAGAGACATTGGGTCTCATTTGTAGACACACCTTTCCACACTTCTCTTCTAAATCACAACTTTCTTTTGTGCGAAACACTCTTAACTTCGGTTAGTGTTCTGGCTTGGATTATATCCGGTAGTGTAAAACTACTCGGTTGTATTACCCTGGGAAATAGACAACAAATCTATTTTAAGGGGATCGTGAATTTCAAGAGACTCAACCAAAACCCTGTACTTGCTTGTTCTATTTAGTTTGTTTCAATCTTTTGTAAACGTATTCGTCAATTTCCCTTATTGTAATTGTATTTTATTTAATGAAAATTGGTATTAGCTCCTACATATAGTCGATATGTATGTATTGATGGATAATTAATTATTTCCCATAAAAGTTAATTAATTATCTTTTAATGGTATGTCAATTAAATATCCATTTCTTATACATCTTGCTGAAATGGTTTGGACTTTGTATATATCCTATTTCCGTTTAAGTAATATATATGTCTTCCAAAAAAACAAGAGTTATAGTACTAGATGAAAAACATTAGCACAAACTTGCATATTCAATATCCCTCGTAATTTTATTAATTAACAGTAAACAAAATAAAACAAAATGAATAAAATCTATGGTCTAAGTTGGAAAGTGGTTTGCATGCATATGCATGTAAAACTAAAACCAACGATATGGAGATGGCACGTGCATGGATCGGTATTTAATTAGTAGCGTTTGGGGTTAGTAAATGCATGTATATATATGATGATTATAGCGCATGCAATGTTTCGTAATTCGTTCAATTCCCAGCCGCAATGGGGGACCTACAATATCCAACACAACAACTGCTGAGTTCTGAACAACTCTATATAAACGTCGATCTTTAGGCTCAAGAATAGTTAGTTCTTATCTGGAATAAGCATATACAAATAACAAAATTGCGGAATTAGTTGAACATATATGTATAGCTAAACAAGTTTTCATCATTAAAAGCCTCAATTCTATATATAAATACATAGAACGGTTCTTCGTTAAACAGGATCAAACGATCTTGAGGCTTAGGTTTTACACACAAAACACGTTAAAACGTGGGTTCCAAGAACATCTAATTCTATGTCATTAGGTTTCTTTATATACTAGAAAACCCAAGACTTACAAGGAAAAGATAATAACTAAATCTTTTAAACTAATAAAGATATACTATATCTTTTTACATTAATGATTATCTCCTAAATCTTTATTTGAATTTGAACTTTCATATCTTCAATTTAGGTCCTTGTAGTTTAATAGTTTTGACTAATCAAATCTTTAATGAATATTTAATAAAAATATTCCTAACAATCTTCCCCTATTTGATTTGACAAAACTTGTAGAATTAGCTAGGAATCTTCAAGTCTCTTCCCCTTTTTGACATAATCAAATTAATCCGAGAAACTTGAACTTCCCCTTGAATGATCAACACTTTTTCTTCCCCTAAAAGTGTGCTATCATTCTTGTGTTCTTCAAGACTATATTAATTACATTGAAAACCAACTATCTTCTATTTGAAGTTGAAGTAGAAACTCAAACTAAGCATCACATTCCGTCTAAATATAGTAAGATTACAGGTAAAGGAAGGTAAGATTACAGGTAAAGGTACTGTTACTAATGGAAAAATTACCTTTGATGATGTATTTTATGTAGCTGAACTAAAATACAATCTTGTCAGTGTGTCTCAAGTTTGTGACAAAAAGAACAAGATTCTGTTCACAGACATTGAGTGCATCATTCTTTCTCCTGATTTTATTTTAGATGAAAAATATGTTGTTTTAAGAACTCCAAGGAGAAACAATGTGTATTGCCTGGATATAGGGGGAGAACTCATTTCTACAAATGAGGTCAACTGTTTTATATCCAAGGCAAACACCACTGAATCAGAACTTTGGCATAGAAGGATGTGTCACACAAATTTTAAAAACATGAATAATTTAGTAAAAAGAAATCTGGTAATTGGACTACCTCAAAAACAATTCATGTGTGATCATCACTGTGTTGCATGCCTAAAAGGTAAACAACACAAGACTTCTCATAAGTCCAAAACTGTGAACTCTATTTCTGTTCCTTTACAACTCTTACATATGGACCTTTTTGGACCTACTAATGTAATGAGTATTGGAAAGAAACAATATTGTCTTGTTATTACTGATGACTTTTCCAGATATACATGGGTTTTCTTTCTCAGGACAAAGGATGAAACAAGTGAACTCATAAAGAACTTAATTGTCAAACTGGAAAACACATCTGATCAAAAAGTGAAAGCCATAAGATGTGATAATGGCACAGAATTTAAAAATGCTAACCTAATTAACTTTTGTGATCTTAAAGGTATTGACAGGCAATACAGCTCACCTAGAACTCCACAACAAAATGGTGTAGCTGAAAGAAGAAATAGAACCATCATTGAAGCAGCAAGATCAATGCTAGCAGATTCAAAATTACCAATCACTTTTTGGGCAGAAGCTGTTAATACTGCTTGTTATGTTCAGAACAGAGTATTAATAGTGAAGCCACATTTTAAAACACCATATGAACTTTTTAATAAAAGAAAACCTTCTATAAGTTTCTTAAAATCATTTGGTTGTCCTTGTACTATTCTGATTACAAGAGAACAAATTGGTAAGTTTGACTGCAAAGCTGATGATGGAATCTTTGTGGGATACTCTACTCAAAGCAAATCATACAGAGTATTCAACAAAAGACTAAGGATAATTGAAGAAAGCATCAATGTATCCTTTAATGAAAATGTACCTAATGAACAAGGAAATGGTCCAGATTGGCTATTTGATATAGACAATCTAACCAAATCCTTTAATTCTAATATGAATTTCAATGCAGGTAATTCAAATTGTCTTAATCAAAAAGAAGGAACATCATCTGTTAATACTGGTCAAGAAAAGATGAGATACATAATTGTTGATACTGCTCCCATAGTTAATACTGATATCAGTAATAACTCAAATATTGAAAGCAGTAGTAACTCTGAGAATGAGGTCAGTAGTAATTCCAATACTACTGGTACCAGTATCAGTACTAAAAATACTACTGGTCCCAACAATAACCTAGATTCTCATACTACTGACACCAGTAACAACAACAATACTACTGATCCTAATGAAGATAATTCTAGTAGTAACTCTGACCAAGATGATGATGAACCAAACATCCATGACAATGAAGAATCACAAGATGAACAACTGCCTGAGACAAATGAGTCCAATCTTGGAAATCAACTAGTGGTTGATAAAGCTACAACTACAAGGACTCAGAAGAACCATCCATTAGACCTTGTTCTAAGTGATGTTAACTCACCACTTCAAACAAGAAGCAAATTAAATAAAAGCTTAACTGCAAATATGTGTAACATTAGTTTAATTGCTAATGAATGTATGTATGAATGCTTTCTGTCTCAGGATGAACCAAAGAAGATCCAACAAGCAATGAAGGACTCAAACTGGATTGAAGCAATGCAAGAAGAACTCCTTCAATTTAAGTTACAAGCTGTTTGGACACTTGTACCTCTACCCAAAGGAAAAAGAGCCATTGGAACAAGATGGATATTCAGAAACAAGAAAGATGAAAGAGGTATAGTGATCAAGAATAAAGCCAGACTAGTAGCCCAAGGATACACTCAAGAAGAAGGAATAGACTATGATGAAGTATATGCTCCTGTTGCTAGAATTGAAGCCATAAGGATATTTCTAGCATATGCTTCATTCAAGAAATTCAAAGTCTATCAAATGGATGTTAAGAGTGCTTTCCTATATGGGAAAATTGAAGAAGAGGTATATGTTTGCCAACCTCCAGGTTTTGAAGATCCAAAACATGGTGATTATGTGTTCAAATTGGATAAAGCTCTGTATGGCCTACATCAGGCACCAAGAGCATGGTATGACACATTATCATCATACCTATTGAAGAACAACTTTAAAAGAGGAGCCATTGATAAAACATTGTTTACAAAGAAAGTCAAAGATGATATACTACTGGTACAAATCTATGTAGATGATATCATCTTTGGCTCAACCAATGATACATTGTGCAAAGAATTTGAAGAGCTGATGCAGATTAAATTCAAGATGAGCTCTATGGGTCCAATGAACTTCTTCCTTGGACTCCAAGTCAGTCAAAGAACTGATGGTATTTTGATAAATCAATCAAAATATGTCAAAGATATCTTGGAAAAGTTTGACTTGAAAGACAGCAAAAGTGCTAGTACTCCAATGGAAACACACAAACACCTACATCCTGATGTTGAGGGGGAGGATGTAGATGAACACTTATATAGATCAATGATAGGCTCTTTGATGTACTTAACTGCATCAAGACCTGACATTATGTATAGTGTTTGTGTGTGTGCAAGATATCAAGCAAGACCCAAAGAACTAAACTTGCAGGCTGTTAAAAGAATATTCAGATACTTGAAAGGCAAACCATCACTAGGTCTATGGTATCCACATGACTCACCCTTTGAACTAATAGCCTATACAGATAGTGATTATGGAGGTGAATGTCAAGATAGAAAATCCACTACTGGTGGATGTCAATTCTTTGGATCAAGACTGGTGTCATGGCAATGTAAGAAGCAAACAAATGTATCAACATCTACTGCTGAAGCAGAATATGTAGCTGCATCTGCTTGCTGTGCTCAAGTACTATGGATTCAAAATCAGCTTCTAGACTTTGGTATCTCTATCCTTAAAACTCCTATTTTTATTGATAATCAAAGTGCTATTAGTATTGTGAATAATCCAGTAAAACATTCAAAAACTAAACACATTGAAATAAGATTTCACTTTATAAGAGATTGTAATGAAAAGAAATTAATCAAAGTAGTTAAAATCCATACTGATGATCAATTAGCAGATCTTTTTACAAAAGCATTTGATGTAGGAAGATTCAACTTCTTGGTTAGCAGTATTGGAATGATTTTAATAACTTAAAATCTCACTTAAAATCATGTGTAAAGTTAGTGTTGTAAAATATTATGTTCTTAAGTGTTTTACTACTGGTATTGCTGTACTACTGGTGTGAAAGTGTATGCACAAAATACTACTGGTAATTCATTACTACTGGTGTATTTTAGGTTTACACAAATACTACTGGTAAGTCAGTACTACTGGTATTCTCATATACTAATGGTCTTGTGTGTCAATTGTTACTACTGATGTCTATAGTTACTACTGATGTCAAAATCCTTAGTCACTACTGATGTTAGTAGATACTACTGACGTTTTACTACTGATATCTTATTCACTACTGGTCTTTCATAAACATAATTACCAAACTAACCCCCATGAAAATAACCGTTATGTTATGATTCGAAGGCTATTTTCGTAGTTTTGCAGGTTTAATCGAAAGATATAAAAGGCGGCAGATGATTAATTTAGCATTATCTTCACTTCGATTCTCTAAACACCTCTCGATAAACCCTAGCTTACGATCAAAAACACTTCATCTGTAACAAAATTCTTGCAAAATCTCAACAACAATGGCAACCTTACAAGCTCTCGATGTGCAAACCGATCTCAAATACTCAGAATTTCACAATATGGTTGCATTCTTAAAGAATCCCGACGGAACAAAAGATTTCCGTCCGATCGTAAAATTTTTGAGAAATTCATATATACAGTTTGCCTTAACTGTAAAACCAAAATCATATCAACAGCACTTGGTGGATTTCTGGACCAATGCTGAGCGAACAGAAGGGACAACATCATCAATGATAAAATCTAAAGTAGATGGAAAGCACATTACAGTAACAGAACAATCAATCAGACACCATCTACAACTACACGATGATTCAGGTATGTCCACTCTTCCTAAGGAATACATTGCTGAAATTTTGAATAAAATGGGATATGAGGGAAGACTGAATATAGTTACTTTTCAAAAGGGTCTTCTCTCCCCACAATGGAAATTTTTAATACATACCATTCAGCATTGTATTTCTCCTAAAAGAAGTACTTGGAATGAGTTTATTAAGGCAATAGCCTCTGCTGTTGTCTGTTTATGCACAGACCAAGTATTTAATTTTTCAAACATGATATTTGATGGTATGTTGGGAAATCTTAGTTCTTCTAAATTTTTAATGTATCCCAGATTTATACAACATATCATAAACTGTGAATTGCAAAACTTGTCAACTCCTAAAAACATTTTTCTATTACCTGAGTTGAACAAGAAAGTTTTCTCAAATATGAGAAAACAATTTAAATTTTCGGGCAAGGAAACCCCTCTGTTTCCTAACATGATCAAAGATCAACCCAATATTGGAGAGGGTTCAACCATTGCTACAACCCAAGTTGAACCTCAACCCACTCCATCACCCCCAAATACAGCCCAAACACCAATCCAAATAGCCACTCAATCACCAACCCAAACAGAAGTCCTGAATGTGTCCCAGGAACTTGATATAAATCTGCAGAGTGCTACTCTTCACTCTGTGGAAGACCTACCAGACAAAACCAAAAACATTTCCACAATTTATAAAAGAAAGAAACTTTCTTCAAAGGACACCAGGGGACAAATCGAGTCACACCCCAGGCTCAAAGAGTTGTCCTCCAAGGAGGAGAGAGGACATGAGGGGAGGGCTTTCACTACTGATGCCCCAAAGGTGGGTGCACAGGACAGTGAAAACATCTATAGGACCCAAACCTCGGCAACTTTGAGTGATGACTCTTTTGAGGAGTTACTCAAAGGACCCCGGTGCCAAGAAACCACAAGGGGGGGCATCTCTGCTTCTTCTAGGAAGAAGAGAATGTCTAAAAGACCCAATGAATCACCAAGCAGTGATGAGGGCAGATCTGTGGAATTGATGGAAAGGAAGGAAAACCTTAAAACCAATGTACCTGTTAGTAAGCCCGATGATCTTGCTAGATGGAGTGAGGGCAGTATTAAAATCACTCAATTGACGGATAAAGTGGATTCTCTTGAATCCACTGTACAAAATTGCCATATATACTTAACTAACCAAGGGAAAACCATGGCTGCAATGAAAAGGCATGTCAACACCATCAACAGAAGGATGAGATTATATGAGCACAGGCTTTATCAACAAGCCAAAATCATCAGACAATTGAAGAAAAAGATTGTTGATAGTGAGGCTCCACCAGTTGAGCTCACTAAGGGGGAGAAGGACAATATACAGACAATGATTGATGAATCTATAGCAGCAGCAACATCCTCCCTTTTAAATCTAAAAGAAACAAATGTTGATGAAGGCCCAGAGATGATGGTGACAGAAGAAGAGCCTATTACTACTGCTACAATGGAAGAACAAGTTGAAAAAGAAATACCAGTAGTAACCTCTACTACTGATATTATAGCAGTAGTAAATAAAGAAAAGGAATTATTAGCAGCAAATACTACTGATGCCCTATCAGTAGTAACTCCTGAAGTAACACCAGTAGTAACTACTCTAGATACTACTGAAGAGGAAGAACTACATTTTCCAGAGCTTATTGAAAGAGAGAGACATGTCATCATTACCAAACCACCAACACCTGATCAACCACTTATCATACCTGACATTGATGATAATGTGAATTGGTTTGAGGTTGATGAATGCTCACTTCCTCCACATCCAAAAATTCTTCAACAAAATGAACTTAGATCATTTTCTCCTTCAGTTATAATAAGTGGAGTGCCAGATATGAAATATATTCCACCTCCACCTTCAGCACACATTGGAAAGGGTAAAGAAATATATGATGAAGATTACCCTAACAGAGCACTTGGTCATTACATGGTAAACAAGATAAATCTTGTTAGAGCTGATAAACAAGACAAATGGAAGGTGAAGAATAAGAGATTTTGGGAGAAGGTAGCTAAGTATCAAGCTCTAGAACAAAAGAAGAATCAAAGAGAAATGCCTGTTCAAGCACCTGTTCAAATTAAAGATGTTCAGATAGAAGGCCAAGAAGCAGAATTCAAAAGGCTTAGAAAAGTAGAAGAAGAACATCTAAACTGTCTTGAAGAGCTTGTAGCAGAATGCAAAAGAACAAAAGGTGAGTTACCTGATGATATATTTGAACAAAAAGCTCTTATGATAGATTTTCTGAAGACAAGAGGTCACAGTGCAAAATCTTTTGGGAGAATGAAGATGGTAACTATTATTGAAAAATACTGCACTGAAAAGAAGAAAGACCTGGCTGAACAAGAAGTTGAAGAATCAAAGAAAGCCAAAGCCAAAACTTTAGTACCAATCAGCTTAAATTTGCTCAAAGCTGGTAGTGTTACAACTGTTGGTAATACTTCAACTCCCCAATCACTAAAAAGAAAATCTGTTGATCAAGAACAAAGCTCCAAGAAGAAATCAAAACAACAAATTATACCTGTTCTTGAGATGCAGTTGCTCCTCTACAGAACAATCCAATTCTTAACTGGAGAGTGATGCAGAATAATGTCATAGAAGTCATAAGGGAAGACAAAGTAGTACAAAGATTCACTGGATGGTTACCCTTAATCAGGTCATGTACAAGAAGTGATGTAATCAAACTTTTGATTATTGGGAAACCAAGAATGACAAAGAAATCATGGAAAGAATCTGGAGCTGGATACCTGACTAGAATGATAGATGCTGCATTTTATCCAGATAATTATCCAGAACAATTTACAAATCCAGGTAATGTATATGCTTGGAATGTCATTCCTACTGCAAATATGTACTTCTTTGAGAAATCAGGCAAAGTGTGTGAATTGTACTTATATGAGAAAGAATATCCACATTCAGAGAAGACAATGTATCAGATATTCCTAAACACTTTGATGAAACCCTATGATGCTGTTATGTTCCAAAATAAATTGAATTATTTTACAAAGAGGAACAGCAGATATATTATTGAACAAAGGCTTCAACAGAATCAAAGAACTCTTGAGAAAAGAAGAAAAGAACAAGAGGAACAAAAGAAACTTGATTGATTAAGAGATGATCAATAAGTTTAGGGGGAGATTGTTGGAGCAAAACACAGATCAACTTATTACTGATGCTGCAGTTAGTACTGACATACTTAGTACTGATGGGGCAGAACATTTACTACTGATGAAGTTGATGCTGGTGTATACTATAACTAAGTTACTACTGATCATGAGAAGACTGAAGATACTACTGATCATTGTAGTTACTACTGACGTTGATTATGGACTTACTACTGATCACCAAGTTTACTACTGATGTTACTTATTTACTACTGGTGATTGCAGTTACTACTGATACGCGTTTTTGGAAGATATCAAGTCCGAGATCTTCGTAGAGATAGTTATAGAATGTAATTAAATGTATATATTTTATAATTCGATGTAAATCAAGTCCTAGAATAACTAGGGTAAATAGTTTAGCTTCAAGGACTACTATAAGTATGTTCCTTACGAATTGTAAACGTACGTGTGTATTGTTAACTCAATAATATACATTGAAGCTTTTTGTGAAACTGTGTTCTTAATATTCTTGTTTATTGTTCATACAGTTCATTGTTCTTAATTATTGATATAGTGTTGATCCGCTGCAACTTCTATCATCAATTAGATCTAAGGTGTTTATTAACTTATCTATAGTTAATCGATCCTGACAAGACTTGTTAGCAGATTGTTACTTGTTAGGATTGTTACACTTGATATACAGTTTTTGGAAGTTGAAATAGAACCATCATTGAAGCAGCAAGATCAATGCTAGCAGATTCAAACTATTTTGATTAGATTTTCCATTGTTTTTGAAGTAATTGCTGTTCTTTGGGCTGCCAACTCTTCTGTTTTGCACAAATCTTGGTGCACTTCTTCCAAATCTTGGAGTTTCAGCAATTGGAGTTTTTATTGTATTTACTACTGAAGTACCAGTAGTATCTTTTAACCTTTGAGTTTTTGCATTTTCTTTAAAAGCTTTAAATTCCTTTAACTCCTTGCAATTTATTGGATTGAAGTGACAATCCTTTGCTAAATGGTTCACTTTATTGCAAATAACACATTTTAATTTATTTTCTTGAGCCTTTATTGTTTTTCTTTGTTCTAAGAGTTGGTTTCTATTTCTTTGGTTTCCTCTTTTTAGAATTTTGGGTAGATTTTCTGCATTATATTTAGGAGAATCATTTGGACTTTGAGCTGTGTGAAAACTTGTATCAATTGATTTTGGTGATTCAGTTTGAGATATTGTAAATTCAATTGATTGCTCATCATCTGAAGAATCATTTGATTCAGATGTTTCATTATTAGATTCAGTTTGATTTGCAGTTTTTAATTCATTAATGATTCTTTCTGAACTGTTTTTAAGTGGAGGAATGAATTTGTGTGGAGGTGGTACAGCATGATATCCCACCCCATGAACAACTTTTTCTGTAGTTTGATTATTAGTTAATTCATCTAGAATTTTAGTGCTTCTTTCAAACTTTTTAATTGTTAATTTATTTTGTTCAATTTCAAGCTGACATTCTTCTAATTTACTTGTTAGTTCTTTATTTTTTGTTTCATAGAACTCTTTCTCATCCACAGCTTGAAGCAATTCTTCCTTGATTCGTTTATCAATCATCTTGTACACCTTTATTTGATGTTCTTGATCAGCAATTACACTATCAAACTCATGATTTCTTCTGATTGCTTTTGCTAAATCTTCATTTAATTTAGTGTTTTCCTTTTCTAGATTTTTAATAGTTTTAGCACATTCAGGAGTACAAGGTTTAGATTTTACCTCAGTTTTGTTGTCAGTAAAGGCCATGAGAGCTTGGTTTTGAGCATGCTCTTCTGCTTGGAAGCTCCAGTCATATCCTTGTCCTTGTTGTGACACAAGAGCAGTTGATTTTGATCTTTTGTCTGGTTGAGGACATTCTTTTGCAAAGTGACCAAGGTTGTTACAGTTGTAACATTTGACTTTTGTCTTGTCAAATCCTGCTTTGTCACCTTTGTTGAAATTGAGGCTTGTCCTACCAGTTCTTTTTAAGAATCTTTTGGCCCTTAGACTCAGCATAGCCATCTGCCATTTAAGATCCATCTCCTCAAGATCATCTGGATTCAATTGTTCCAAGTCATCACTAATCAATGCAGTATGCACATGACTAGTGAAGAAGGATTCTCTTGCATTATCCTCAGAATCTGCAGCCTTTCCTGTGGAGGTTTCTTGCCCTTGACCTGTACTTGATACAAATGCAGCATTGTTAGAAGAAATAGAAGGGTTTTTGTGATTTACCTCAGTTTCAAACACTCTGAGATCATTATAGAGTTCATCTAACTCCTTTTCTTCTAGAGCATCTCTTTGTCTATACACAACTGTATACATGGCCCATTCTTCACTAAGAGACCTTAGAAACTTCATGTTGACATCTTCTTGATCCATCTTTACACCAACTTGGTTGAGTTCACCAATTAGTTTGTTGAATCTGTCAAACACTTGAGTGAGTGTTTCATTGGGCTTTCCTTTGAAATTTTCAAAGTCTTGTTTGAGAACAGACTTCATGTTTCTTTTTGTACTCTTTGTCCCAACGAATCTCTTCTCCAGTGCTTCCCAAAGTATCTTAGCATATCATATTCAACAAAGAGATGTTGATAATCATTAGGAATAGCCAGTAGGAGAGTGCTTAGAGTTTTGAGTTCGATGCCTTTATCTTTCTTCTCCTTCTCACATTTAAGTTTGTCTGCCTCAGTTACAGAGCTGCTTGCTTGAAGTTGACCAGTTTTGTTTCCTTCACAAACGAATTCCCACATGGAATAATCTGTAATAAGCATGTATTGCTTAATACGATTCTTCCACATCCCAAAGTTATTGGGAGTGAGCATAGGGATTTTGTTGGCCTGAGTGCTTTCATTATTATCAGTCATGATTAATAATGTGTGTGTTTTAAAGATTAAAACTTTTTGTTGTTCTTAACAAATAGTAGATCTAGAACCAATAAGCTCTGATACCACTTGTCAGGATCGATTAACTATAGACAAGTTAATAAACACCTTAGATCTAATTGATGATAGAAGTTGCAGCGGATCAACACTATATCAATAATTAAGAACAATGAACTGTATGAACAATAAACAAGAATATTAAGAACACAGTTTCACAAAAAGCTTCAATGTATATTATTGAGTTAACAATACACACGTATGTTTACAATTCGTAAGGAACATACTTATAGTAGTCCTTGAAGCTAAACTATTTACCCTAGTTATTCTAGGACTTGATTTACATCGAATAATAAAAGATATACATTTAATTACATTCTATAACTATCTCTACGAAGATCTCGGACTTGATATCTTCCAAAAACGCGTATCAGTAGTAACTGCAATCACCAGTAGTAAATAAGTAACATCAGTAGTAAACTTGGTGATCAGTAGTAAGTCCATAATCAACGTCAGTAGTAACTACAATGATCAGTAGTATCTTCAGTCTTCTCATGATCAGTAGTAACTTAGTTATAGTGAACACCAGCATCAACTTCATCAGTAGTAAATGTTCTGCCCTATCAGTACTAAGTATGTCAGTACTAACTGCAGCATCAGTAATAAGTTGATCTGTGTTTTGCTCCAACAATCTCCCCCTAAACTTATTGATCATCTCTTAATCAATCAAGTTTCTTTTGTTCCTCTTGTTCTTTTCTTCTTTTCTCAAGAGTTCTTTGATTCTGTTGAAGCCTTTGTTCAATAATATATCTGCTGTTCCTCTTTGTAAAATAATTCAATTTATTTTGGAACATAACAGCATCATAGGGTTTCATCAAAGTGTTTAGGAATATCTGATACATTGTCTTCTCTGAATGTGGATATTCTTTCTCATATAAGTACAATTCACACACTTTGCCTGATTTCTCAAAGAAGTACATATTTGCAGTAGGAATGACATTCCAAGCATATACATTACCTGGATTTGTAAATTGTTCTGGATAATTATCTGGATAAAATGCAGCATCTATCATTCTAGTCAGGTATCCAGCTCCAGATTCTTTCCATGATTTCTTTGTCATTCTTGGTTTCCCAATAATCAAAAGTTTGATTACATCACTTCTTGTACATGACCTGATTAAGGGTAACCATCCAGTGAATCTTTGTACTACTTTGTCTTCCCTTATGACTTCTATGACATTATTCTGCATCACTCTCCAGTTAAGAATTGGATTGTTCTGTAGAGGAGCAACTGGCATCTCAAGAACAGGTATAATTTGTTGTTTTGATTTCTTCTTGGAGCTTTGTTCTTGATCAACAGATTTTCTTTTTAGTGATTGGGGAGTTGAAGTATTACCAACAGTTGTAACACTACCAGCTTTGAGCAAATTTAAGCTGATTGGTACTAAAGTTTTGGCTTTGGCTTTCTTTGATTCTTCAACTTCTTGTTCAGCCAGGTATTTCTTCTTTTCAGTGCAGTATTTTTCAATAATAGTTACCATCTTCATTCTCCCAAAAGATTTTGCACTGTGACCTCTTGTCTTCAGAAAATCTATCATAAGAGCTTTTTGTTCAAATATATCATCAGGTAACTCACCTTTTGTTCTTTTGCATTCTGCTACAAGCTCTTCAAGACAGTTTAGATGTTCTTCTTCTACTTTTCTAAGCCTTTTGAATTCTGCTTCTTGGCCTTCTATCTGAACATCTTTAATTTGAACAGGTGCTTGAACAGGCATTTCTCTTTGATTCTTCTTTTGTTCTAGAGCTTGATACTTAGCTACCTTCTCCCAAAATCTCTTATTCTTCACCTTCCATTTGTCTTGTTTATCAGCTCTAACAAGATTTATCTTGTTTACCATGTAATGACCAAGTGCTCTGTTAGGGTAATCTTCATCATATATTTCTTTACCCTTTCCAATGTGTGCTGAAGGTGGAGGTGGAATATATTTCATATCTGGCACTCCACTTATTATAACTGAAGGAGAAAATGATCTAACTTAAATTTTTCAATTTAAGTTACAAGCTGTTTGGACACTTGTACCTCTACCCAAAGGAAAAAGAGCCATTGGAACAAGATGGATATTCAGAAACAAGAAAGATGAAAGAGGTATAGTGATCAAGAATAAAGCCAGACTAGTAGCCCAAGGATACACTCAAGAAGAAGGAATAGACTATGATGAAGTATATGCTCCTGTTGCTAGAATTGAAGCCATAAGGATATTTCTAGCATATGCTTCATTCAAGAAATTCAAAGTCTATCAAATGGATGTTAAGAGTGCTTTCCTATATGGGAAAATTGAAGAAGAGGTATATGTTTGCCAACCTCCAGGTTTTGAAGATCCAAAACATGGTGATTATGTGTTCAAATTGGATAAAGCTCTGTATGGCCTACATCAGGCACCAAGAGCATGGTATGACACATTATCATCATACCTATTGAAGAAAAACTTTAAAAGAGGAGCCATTGATAAAACATTGTTTACAAAGAAAGTCAAAGATGATATACTACTGGTACAAATCTATGTAGATGATATCATCTTTGGCTCAACCAATGATACATTGTGCAAAGAATTTGAAGAGCTGATGCAGATTAAATTCAAGATGAGCTCTATGGGTCCAATGAACTTCTTCCTTGGACTCCAAGTCAGTCAAAGAACTGATGGTATTTTGATAAATCAATCAAAATATGTCAAAGATATCTTGGAAAAGTTTGACTTGAAAGACAGCAAAAGTGCTAGTACTCCAATGGAAACACACAAACACCTACATCCTGATGTTGAGGGGGAGGATGTAGATGAACACTTATATAGATCAATGATAGGCTCTTTGATGTACTTAACTGCATCAAGACCTGACATTATGTATAGTGTTTGTGTGTGTGCAAGATATCAAGCAAGACCCAAAGAACTACACTTGCAGGCTGTTAAAAGAATATTCAGATACTTGAAAGGCAAACCATCACTAGGTCTATGGTATCCACATGACTCACCCTTTGAACTAATAGCCTATACAGATAGTGATTATGGAGGTGAATGTCAAGATAGAAAATCCACTACTGGTGGATGTCAATTCTTTGGATCAAGACTGGTGTCATGGCAATGTAAGAAGCAAACAAATGTATCAACATCTACTGCTGAAGCAGAATATGTAGCTGCATCTGCTTGCTGTGCTCAAGTACTATGGATTCAAAATCAGCTTCTAGACTTTGGTATCTCTATCCTTAAAACTCCTATTTTTATTGATAATCAAAGTGCTATTAGTATTGTGAATAATCCAGTAAAACATTCAAAAACTAAACACATTGAAATAAGATTTCACTTTATAAGAGATTGTAATGAAAAGAAATTAATCAAAGTAGTTAAAATCCATACTGATGATCAATTATCAGATCTTTTTACAAAAGCATTTGATGTAGGAAGATTCAACTTCTTGGTTAGCAGTATTGGAATGATTTTAATAACTTAAAATCTCACTTAAAATCATGTGTAAAGTTAGTGTTGTAAAATATTATGTTCTTAAGTGTTTTACTACTGGTATTGCTGTACTACTGGTGTGAAAGTGTATGCACAAAATACTACTGGTAATTCATTACTACTGGTGTATTTTAGGTTTACACAAATACTACTGGTAAGTCAGTACTACTGGTATTCTCATATACTACTGGTCTTGTGTGTCAATTGTTACTACTGATGTCTATAGTTACTACTGATGTCAAAATCCTTAGTCACTACTGATGTTAGTAGATACTACTGACGTTTTACTACTGATATCTTATTCACTACTGGTCTTTCATAAACATAATTACCAAACTAACCCCCATGAAAATAACCGTTATGTTATGATTCGAAGGCTATTTTCGTAGTTTTGCAGGTTTAATCGAAAGATATAAAAGGCGGCAGATGATTAATTTAGCATTATCTTCACTTCGATTCTCTAAACACCTCTCGATAAACCCTAGCTTACGATCAAAAACACTTCATCTGTAACAAAATTCTTGCAAAATCTCAACAACAATGGCAACCTTACAAGCTCTCGATGTGCAAACCGATCTCAAATACTCAGAATTTCACAATATGGTTGCATTCTTAAAGAATCCCGACGGAACAAAAGATTTCCGTCCGATCGTAAAATTTTTGAGAAATTCATATATACAGTTTGCCTTAACTGTAAAACCAAAATCATATCAACAGCACTTGGTGGATTTCTGGACCAATGCTGAGCGAACAGAAGGGACAACATCATCAATGATAAAATCTAAAGTAGATGGAAAGCACATTACAGTAACAGAACAATCAATCAGACACCATCTACAACTACACGATGATTCAGGTATGTCCACTCTTCCTAAGGAATACATTGCTGAAATTTTGAATAAAATGGGATATGAGGGAAGACTGAATATAGTTACTTTTCAAAAGGGTCTTCTCTCCCCACAATGGAAATTTTTAATACATACCATTCAGCATTGTATTTCTCCTAAAAGAAGTACTTGGAATGAGTTTAATAAGGCAATAGCCTCTGCTGTTGTCTGTTTATGCACAGACCAAGTATTTAATTTTTCAAACATGATATTTGATGGTATGTTGGGAAATCTTAGTTCTTCTAAATTTTTAATGTATCCCAGATTTCTACAACATATCATAAACTGTGAATTGCAAAACTTGTCAACTCCTAAAAACATTTTTCTATTACCTGAGTTGAACAAGAAAGTTTTCTCAAATATGAGAAAACAATTTAAATTTTCGGGCAAGGAAACCCCTCTGTTTCCTAACATGATCAAAGATCAACCCAATATTGGAGAGGGTTCAACCATTGCTACAACCCAAGTTGAACCTCAACCCACTCCATCACCCCCAAATACAGCCCAAACACCAATCCAAATAGCCACTCAATCACCAACCCAAACAGAAGTCCTGAATGTGTCCCAGGAACTTGATATAAATCTGCAGAGTGCTACTCTTCACTCTGTGGAAGACCTACCAGACAAAACCAAAAACATTTCCACAATTTATAAAAGAAAGAAACTTTCTTCAAAGGACACCAGGGGACAAATCGAGTCACACCCCAGGCTCAAAGAGTTGTCCTCCAAGGAGGAGAGAGGACATGAGGGGAGGGCTTTCACTACTGATGCCCCAAAGGTGGGTGCACAGGACAGTGAAAACATCTATAGGACCCAAACCTCGGCAACTTTGAGTGATGACTCTTTTGAGGAGTTACTCAAAGGACCCCGGTGCCAAGAAACCACAAGGGGGGGCATCTCTGCTTCTTCTAGGAAGAAGAGAATGTCTAAAAGACCCAATGAATCACCAAGCAGTGATGAGGGCAGATCTGTGGAATTGATGGAAAGGAAGGAAAACCTTAAAACCAATGTACCTGTTAGTAAGCCCGATGATCTTGCTAGATGGAGTGAGGGCAGTATTAAAATCACTCAATTGACGGATAAAGTGGATTCTCTTGAATCCACTGTACAAAATTGCCATATATACTTAACTAACCAAGGGAAAACCATGGCTGCAATGAAAAGGCATGTCAACACCATCAACAGAAGGATGAGATTATATGAGCACAGGCTTTATCAACAAGCCAAAATCATCAGACAATTGAAGAAAAAGATTGTTGATAGTGAGGCTCCACCAGTTGAGCTCACTAAGGGGGAGAAGGACAATATACAGACAATGATTGATGAATCTATAGCAGCAGCAGCATCCTCCCTTTTAAATCTAAAAGAAACAAATGTTGATGAAGGCCCAGAGATGATGGTGACAGAAGAAGAGCCTATTACTACTGCTACAATGGAAGAACAAGTTGAAAAAGAAATACCAGTAGTAACCTCTACTACTGATATTATAGCAGTAGTAAATAAAGAAAAGGAATTATTAGCAGCAAATACTACTGATGCCCTATCAGTAGTAACTCCTGAAGTAACACCAGTAGTAACTACTCTAGATACTACTGAAGAGGAAGAACTACAATTTCCAGAGCTTATTGAAAGAGAGAGACATGTCATCATTACCAAACCACCAACACCTGATCAACCACTTATCATACCTGACATTTATGATAATGTGAATTGGTTTGAGGTTGATGAATGCTCACTTCCTCCACATCCAAAAATTCTTCAACAAAATGAACTTAGATCATTTTCTCCTTCAGTTATAATAAGTGGAGTGCCAGATATGAAATATATTCCACCTCCACCTTCAGCACACATTGGAAAGGGTAAAGAAATATATGATGAAGATTACCCTAACAGAGCTCTTGGTCATTACATGGTAAACAAGATAAATCTTGTTAGAGCTGATAAACAAGACAAATGGAAGGTGAAGAATAAGAGATTTTGGGAGAAGGTAGCTAAGTATCAAGCTCTTGAACAAAAGAAGAATCAAAGAGAAATACCTGTTCAAGCACCTGTTCAAATTAAAGATGTTCAGATAGAAGGCCAAGAAGCAGAATTCAAAAGGCTTAGAAAAGTAGAAGAAGAACATCTAAACTGTCTTGAAGAGCTTGTAGCAGAATGCAAAAGAACAAAAGGTGAGTTACCTGATGATATATTTGAACAAAAAGCTCTTATGATAGATTTTCTGAAGACAAGAGGTCACAGTGCAAAATCTTTTGGGAGAATGAAGATGGTAACTATTATTGAAAAATACTGCACTGAAAAGAAGAAAGACCTGGCTGAACAAGAAGTTGAAGAATCAAAGAAAGCCAAAGCCAAAACTTTAGTACCAATCAGCTTAAATTTGCTCAAAGCTGGTAGTGTTACAACTGTTGGTAATACTTCAACTCCCCAATCACTAAAAAGAAAATCTGTTGATCAAGAACAAAGCTCCAAGAAGAAATCAAAACAACAAATTATACCTGTTCTTGAGATGCCAGTTGCTCCTCTACAGAACAATCCAATTCTTAACTGGAGAGTGATGCAGAATAATGTCATAGAAGTCATAAGGGAAGACAAAGTAGTACAAAGATTCACTGGATGGTTACCCTTAATCAGGTCATGTACAAGAAATGATGTAATCAAACTTTTGATTATTGGGAAACCAAGAATGACAAAGAAATCATGGAAAGAATCTGGAGCTGGATACCTGACTAGAATGATAGATGCTGCATTTTATCCAGATAATTATCCAGAACAATTTACAAATCCAGGTAATGTATATGCTTGGAATGTCATTCCTACTGCAAATATGTACTTCTTTGAGAAATCAGGCAAAGTATGTGAATTGTACTTATATGAGAAAGAATATCCACATTCAGAGAAGACAATGTATCAGATATTCCTAAACACTTTGATGAAACCCTATGATGCTGTTATGTTCCAAAATAAATTGAATTATTTTACAAAGAGGAACAGCAGATATATTATTGAACAAAGGCTTCAACAGAATCAAAGAACTCTTGAGAAAAGAAGAAAAGAACAAGAGGAACAAAAGAAACTTGATTGATTAAGAGATGATCAATAAGTTTAGGGGGAGATTGTTGGAGCAAAACACAGATCAACTTATTACTGATGCTACAGTTAGTACTGACATACTTAGTACTGATGGGGCAGAACATTTACTACTGATGAAGTTGATGCTGGTGTATACTATAACTAAGTTACTACTGATCATGAGAAGACTGAAGATACTACTGATCATTGTAGTTACTACTGACGTTGATTATGGACTTACTACTGATCACCAAGTTTACTACTGATGTTACTTATTTACTACTGGTGATTGCAGTTACTACTGATACGCGTTTTTGGAAGATATCAAGTCCGAGATCTTCGTAGAGATAGTTATAGAATGTAATTAAATGTATATCTTTTATTATTCGATGTAAATCAAGTCCTAGAATAACTAGGGTAAATAGTTTAGCTTCAAGGACTACTATAAGTATGTTCCTTACGAATTGTAAACGTACGTGTGTATTGTTAACTCAATAATATACATTGAAGCTTTTTGTGAAACTGTGTTCTTAATATTCTTGTTTATTGTTCATACAGTTCATTGTTCTTAATTATTGATATAGTGTTGATCCGCTGCAACTTCTATCATCAATTAGATCTAAGGTGTTTATAAACAATATTTTAAATTTTCCAACACCAGTAGAAACTCTAACAAATTTACTACTGGTGTTAACCCTAATTATAATGCTGTATGGTACCAGTACAAGAATACTACTGGTAAAAACCCTAATTTCAAAAATACTACTGCTCCCAAAACAAATTTCAAAAACACTACTGGTGTTAACTCTAAAAACACTACTGGTCATTCTAAACATGGTAAGTACCCAAATACTACTGGTCCATCAGTAGTAAAGTATTCAAAAGCTAAAAACAATGGGTATCAACCAAGATCAGTAGGAAATTCTCACACCAGTAATAACTCCAAAAGGACAGTAGTAAAACAAAATACCAGTAATAAACAAGTATGGGTACCAAAAGTCTTTAAAGTTAAATCCCCAAAAGCTTATTTCTCAAAGGATGAACCCAAGACAAATAAAGCTTGGGTTCCCAAACTTAACTAATCCTTTACTCATTTGTGCAGAGTATTCAGATCCCAGAAGAAGGAAGAACATGGCATATTGATAGTGGATGCTCAAGGCACATGACTGGAAATCTGCAAATTCTTAAAGATTTCAAGTCATTTGATGGAGGATATGTGGCATTTGGTGAGAATCCCCAGGGAGGTAAGATTACAGGTAAAGGTACTGTTACTAATGGAAAAATTACCTTTGATGATGTATTTTATGTAGCTGAACTAAAATACAATCTTGTCAGTGTGTCTCAAGTTTGTGACAAAAAGAACAAGATTCTGTTCACAGACATTGAGTGCATCATTCTTTCTCCTGATTTTATTTTAGATGAAAAATATGTTGTTTTAAGAACTCCAAGGAGAAACAATGTGTATTGCCTGGATATAGGGGGAGAACTCATTTCTACAAATGAGGTCAACTGTTTTATATCCAAGGCAAACACCACTGAATCAGAACTTTGGCATAGAAGGATGTGTCACACAAATTTTAAAAACATGAATAATTTAGTAAAAAGAAATCTGGTAATTGGACTACCTCAAAAACAATTCATGTGTGATCATCACTGTGTTGCATGCCTAAAAGGTAAACAACACAAGACTTCTCATAAGTCCAAAACTGTGAACTCTATTTCTGTTCCTTTACAACTCTTACATATGGACCTTTTTGGACCTACTAATGTAATGAGTATTGGAAAGAAACAATATTGTCTTGTTATTACTGATGACTTTTCCAGATATACATGGGTTTTCTTTCTCAGGACAAAGGATGAAACAAGTGAACTCATAAAGAACTTAATTGTCAAACTGGAAAACACATCTGATCAAAAAGTGAAAGCCATAAGATGTGATAATGGCACAGAATTTAAAAATGCTAACCTAATTAACTTTTGTGATCTTAAAGGTATTGACAGGCAATACAGCTCACCTAGAACTCCACAACAAAATGGTGTAGCTGAAAGAAGAAATAGAACCATCATTGAAGCAGCAAGATCAATGCTAGCAGATTCAAAATTACCAATCACTTTTTGGGCAGAAGCTGTTAATACTGCTTGTTATGTTCAGAACAGAGTATTAATAGTGAAGCCACATTTTAAAACACCATATGAACTTTTTAATAAAAGAAAACCTTCTATAAGTTTCTTAAAATCATTTGGTTGTCCTTGTACTATTCTGATTACAAGAGAACAAATTGGTAAGTTTGACTGCAAAGCTGATGATGGAATCTTTGTGGGATACTCTACTCAAAGCAAATCATACAGAGTATTCAACAAAAGACTAAGGATAATTGAAGAAAGCATCAATGTATCCTTTAATGAAAATGTACCTAATGAACAAGGAAATGGTCCAGATTGGCTATTTGATATAGACAATCTAACCAAATCCTTTAATTCTAATATGAATTTCAATGCAGGTAATTCAAATTGTCTTAATCAAAAAGAAGGAACATCATCTGTTAATACTGGTCAAGAAAAGATGAGATACATAATTGTTGATACTGCTCCCATAGTTAATACTGATATCAGTAATAACTCAAATATTGAAAGCAGTAGTAACTCTGAGAATGAGGTCAGTAGTAATTCCAATACTACTGGTACCAGTAACAGTACTAAAAATACTACTGGTCCCAACAATAACCTAGATTCTCATACTACTGACACCAGTAACAACAACAATACTACTGATCCTAATGAAGATAATTCTAGTAGTAACTCTGACCAAGATGATGATGAACCAAACATCCATGACAATGAAGAATCACAAGATGAACAACTGCCTGAGACAAATGAGTCCAATCTTGGAAATCAACTAGTGGTTGATAAAGCTACAACTACAAGGACTCAGAAGAACCATCCATTAGACCTTGTTCTAAGTGATGTTAACTCACCACTTCAAACAAGAAGCAAATTAAATAAAAGCTTAACTGCAAATATGTGTAACATTAGTTTAATTGCTAATGAATGTATGTATGAATGCTTTCTGTCTCAGGATGAACCAAAGAAGATCCAACAAGCAATGAAGGACTCAAACTGGATTGAAGCAATGCAAGAAGAACTCCTTCAATTTAAGTTACAAGCTGTTTGGACACTTGTACCTCTACCCAAAGGAAAAAGAGCCATTGGAACAAGATGGATATTCAGAAACAAGAAAGATGAAAGAGGTATAATGATCAAGAATAAAGCCAGACTAGTAGCCCAAGGATACACTCAAGAAGAAGGAATAGACTATGATGAAGTATATGCTCCTGTTGCTAGAATTGAAGCCATAAGGATATTTCTAGCATATGCTTCATTCAAGAAATTCAAAGTCTATCAAATGGATGTTAAGAGTGCTTTCCTATATGGGAAAATTGAAGAAGAGGTGTATGTTTGCCAACCTCCAGGTTTTGAAGATCCAAAACATGGTGATTATGTGTTCAAATTGGATAAAGCTCTGTATGGCCTACATCAGGCACCAAGAGCATGGTATGACACATTATCATCATACCTATTGAAGAACAACTTTAAAAGAGGAGCCATTGATAAAACATTGTTTACAAAGAAAGTCAAAGATGATATACTACTGGTACAAATCTATTTAGATGATATCATCTTTGGCTCAACCAATGATACATTGTGCAAAGAATTTGAAGAGCTGATGCAGATTAAATTCAAGATGAGCTCTATGGGTCCAATGAACTTCTTCCTTGGACTCCAAGTCAGTCAAAGAACTGATGGTATTTTGATAAATCAATCAAAATATGTCAAAGATATCTTGGAAAAGTTTGACTTGAAAGACAGCAAAAGTGCTAGTACTCCAATGGAAACACACAAACACCTACATCCTGATGTTGAGGGGGAGGATGTAGATGAACACTTATATAGATCAATGATAGGCTCTTTGATGTACTTAACTGCATCAAGACCTGACATTATGTATAGTGTTTGTGTGTGTGCAAGATATCAAGCAAGACCCAAAGAACTACACTTGCAGGCTGTTAAAAGAATATTCAGATACTTGAAAGGCAAACCATCACTAGGTCTATGGTATCCACATGACTCACCCTTTGAACTAATAGCCTATACAGATAGTGATTATGGAGGTGAATGTCAAGATAGAAAATCCACTAGTGGTGGATGTCAATTCTTTGGATCAAGACTGGTGTCATGGCAATGTAAGAAGCAAACAAATGTATCAACATCTACTGCTGAAGCAGAATATGTAGCTGCATCTGCTTGCTGTGCTCAAGTACTATGGATTCAAAATCAGCTTCTAGACTTTGGTATCTCTATCCTTAAAACTCCTATTTTTATTGATAATCAAAGTGCTATTAGTATTGTGAATAATCCAGTAAAACATTCAAAAACTAAACACATTGAAATAAGATTTCACTTTATAAGAGATTGTAATGAAAAGAAATTAATCAAAGTAGTTAAAATCCATACTGATGATCAATTAGCAGATCTTTTTACAAAAGCATTTGATGTAGGAAGATTCAACTTCTTGGTTAGCAGTATTGGAATGATTTTAATAACTTAAAATCTCACTTAAAATCATGTGTAAAGTTAGTGTTGTAAAATATTATGTTCTTAAGTGTTTTACTACTGGTATTGCTGTACTACTGGTGTGAAAGTGTATGCACAAAATACTACTGGTAATTCATTACTACTGGTGTATTTTAGGTTTACACAAATACTACTGGTAAGTCAGTACTACTGGTATTCTCATATACTACTGGTCTTGTGTGTCAATTGTTACTACTGATGTCTATAGTTACTACTGATGTCAAAATCCTTAGTCACTACTGATGTTAGTAGATACTACTGACGTTTTACTACTGATATCTTATTCACTACTGGTCTTTCATAAACATAATTACCAAACTAACCCCCATGAAAATAACCGTTATGTTATGATTCGAAGGCTATTTTCGTAGTTTTGCAGGTTTAATCGAAAGATATAAAAGGCGGCAGATGATTAATTTAGCATTATCTTCACTTCGATTCTCTAAACACCTCTCGATAAACCCTAGCTTACGATCAAAAACACTTCATCTGTAACAAAATTCTTGCAAAATCTCAACAACAATGGCAACCTTACAAGCTCTCGATGTGCAAACCGATCTCAAATACTCAGAATTTCACAATATGGTTGCATTCTTAAAGAATCCCGACGGAACAAAAGATTTCCGTCCGATCGTAAATTTTTTGAGAAATTCATATATACAGTTTGCCTTAACTGTAAAACCAAAATCATATCAACAGCACTTGGTGGATTTCTGGACCAATGCTGAGCGAACAGAAGGGACAACATCATCAATGATAAAATCTAAAGTAGATGGAAAGCACATTACAGTAACAGAACAATCAATCAGACACCATCTACAACTACACGATGATTCAGGTATGTCCACTCTTCCTAAGGAATACATTGCTGAAATTTTGAATAAAATGGGATATGAGGGAAGACTGAATATAGTTACTTTTCAAAAGGGTCTTCTCTCCCCACAATGGAAATTTTTAATACATACCATTCAGCATTGTATTTCTCCTAAAAGAAGTACTTGGAATGAGTTTAATAAGGCAATAGCCTCTGCTGTTGTCTGTTTATGCACAGACCAAGTATTTAATTTTTCAAACATGATATTTGATGGTATGTTGGGAAATCTTAGTTCTTCTAAATTTTTAATGTATCCCAGATTTATACAACATATCATAAACTGTGAATTGCAAAACTTGTCAACTCCTAAAAACATTTTTCTATTACCTGAGTTGAACAAGAAAGTTTTCTCAAATATGAGAAAACAATTTAAATTTTCGGGCAACGAAACCCCTCTGTTTCCTAACATGATCAAAGATCAACCCAATATTGGAGAGGGTTCAACCATTGCTACAACCCAAGTTGAACCTCAACCCACTCCATCACCCCCAAATACAGCCCAAACACCAATCTAAATAGCCACTCAATCACCAACCCAAACAGAAGTCCTGAATGTGTCCCAGGAACTTGATATAAATCTGCAGAGTGCTACTCTTCACTCTGTGGAAGACCTACCAGACAAAACCAAAAACATTTCCACAATTTATAAAAGAAAGAAACTTTCTTCAAAGGACACCAGGGGACAAATCGAGTCACACCCCAGGCTCAAAGAGTTGTCCTCCAAGGAGGAGAGAGGACATGAGGGGAGGGCTTTCACTACTGATGCCCCAAAGGTGGGTGCACATGACAGTGAAAACATCTATAGGACCCAAACCTCGGCAACTTTGAGTGATGACTCTTTTGAGGAGTTACTCAAAGGACCCCGGTGCCAAGAAACCACAAGGGGGGGCATCTCTGCTTCTTCTAGGAAGAAGAGAATGTCTAAAAGACCCAATGAATCACCAAGCAGTGATGAGGGCAGATCTGTGGAATTGATGGAAAGGAAGGAAAACCTTAAAACCAATGTACCTGTTAGTAAGCCCGATGATCTTGCTAGATGGAGTGAGGGCAGTATTAAAATCACTCAATTGACGGATAAAGTGGATTCTCTTGAATCCACTGTACAAAATTGCCATATATACTTAACTAACCAAGGGAAAACCATGGCTGCAATGAAAAGGCATGTCAACACCATCAACAGAAGGATGAGATTATATGAGCACAGGCTTTATCAACAAGCCAAAATCATCAGACAATTGAAGAAAAAGATTGTTGATAGTGAGGCTCCACCAGTTGAGCTCACTAAGGGGGAGAAGGACAATATACAGACAATGATTGATGAATCTATAGCAGCAGCAGCATCCTCCCTTTTAAATCTAAAAGAAACAAATGTTGATGAAGGCCCAGAGATGATGGTGACAGAAGAAGAGCCTATTACTACTGCTACAATGGAAGAACAAGTTGAAAAAGAAATACCAGTAGTAACCTCTACTACTGATATTATAGCAGTAGTAAATAAAGAAAAGGAATTATTAGCAGCAAATACTACTGATGCCCTATCAGTAGTAACTCCTGAAGTAACACCAGTAGTAACTACTCTAGATACTACTGAAGAGGAAGAACTACATTTTCCAGAGCTTATTGAAAGAGAGAGACATGTCATCATTAACAATTTCTTCTTCCATAACAACTTCTGAAACAATTCCATCTTCATTAACAACTACTGCAACAATTTCTTCTTCCTTAAAAAGATCTGCTAATTAATCCTGGGGATTCTCAGTTCTTTTAGTAAAAAGAAATCTGGTAATTGGACTACCTCAAAAACAATTCATGTGTGATCATCACTGTGTTGCATGCCTAAAAGGTAAACAACACAAGACTTCTCATAAGTCCAAAACTGTGAACTCTATTTCTGTTCCTTTACAACTCTTACATATGGACCTTTTTGGACCTACTAATGTAATGAGTATTGGAAAGAAACAATATTGTCTTGTTATTACTGATGACTTTTCCAGATATACATGGGTTTTCTTTCTCAGGACAAAGGATGAAACAAGTGAACTCATAAAGAACTTAATTGTCAAACTGGAAAACACATCTGATCAAAAAGTGAAAGCCATAAGATGTGATAATGGCACAGAATTTAAAAATGCTAACCTAATTAACTTTTGTGATCTTAAAGGTATTGACAGGCAATACAGCTCACCTAGAACTCCACAACAAAATGGTGTAGCTGAAAGAAGAAATAGAACCATCATTGAAGCAGCAAGATCAATGCTAGCAGATTCAAAATTACCAATCACTTTTTGGGCAGAAGCTGTTAATACTGCTTGTTATGTTCAGAACAGAGTATTAATAGTGAAGCCACATTTTAAAACACCATATGAACTTTTTAATAAAAGAAAACCTTCTATAAGTTTCTTAAAATCATTTGGTTGTCCTTGTACTATTCTGATTACAAGAGAACAAATTGGTAAGTTTGACTGCAAAGCTGATGATGGAATCTTTGTGGGATACTCTACTCAAAGCAAATCATACAGAGTATTCAACAAAAGACTAAGGATAATTGAAGAAAGCATCAATGTATCCTTTAATGAAAATGTACCTAATGAACAAGGAAATGGTCCAGATTGGCTATTTGATATAGACAATCTAACCAAATCCTTTAATTCTAATATGAATTTCAATGCAGGTAATTCAAATTGTCTTAATCAAAAAGAAGGAACATCATCTGTTAATACTGGTCAAGAAAAGATGAGATACATAATTGTTGATACTGCTCCCATAGTTAATACTGATATCAGTAATAACTCAAATATTGAAAGCAGTAGTAACTCTGAGAATGAGGTCAGTAGTAATTCCAATACTACTGGTACCAGTAACAGTACTAAAAATACTACTGGTCCCAACAATAACCTAGATTCTCATACTACTGACACCAGTAACAACAACAATACTACTGATCCTAATGAAGATAATTCTAGTAGTAACTCTGACCAAGATGATGATGAACCAAACATCCATGACAATGAAGAATCACAAGATGAACAACTGCCTGAGACAAATGAGTCCAATCTTGGAAATCAACTAGTGGTTGATAAAGCTACAACTACAAGGACTCAGAAGAACCATCCATTAGACCTTGTTCTAAGTGATGTTAACTCACCACTTCAAACAAGAAGCAAATTAAATAAAAGCTTAACTGCAAATATGTGTAACATTAGTTTAATTGCTAATGAATGTATGTATGAATGCTTTCTGTCTCAGGATGAACCAAAGAAGATCCAACAAGCAATGAAGGACTCAAACTGGATTGAAGCAATGCAAGAAGAACTCCTTCAATTTAAGTTACAAGCTGTTTGGACACTTGTACCTCTACCCAAAGGAAAAAGAGCCATTGGAACAAGATGGATATTCAGAAACAAGAAAGATGAAAGAGGTATAGTGATCAAGAATAAAGCCAGACTAGTAGCCCAAGGATACACTCAAGAAGAAGGAATAGACTATGATGAAGTATATGCTCCTGTTGCTAGAATTGAAGCCATAAGGATATTTCTAGCATATGCTTCATTCAAGAAATTCAAAGTCTATCAAATGGATGTTAAGAGTGCTTTCCTATATGGGAAAATTGAAGAAGAGGTATATGTTTGCCAACCTCCAGGTTTTGAAGATCCAAAACATGGTGATTATGTGTTCAAATTGGATAAAGCTCTGTATGGCCTACATCAGGCACCAAGAGCATGGTATGACACATTATCATCATACCTATTGAAGAACAACTTTAAAAGAGGAGCCATTGATAAAACATTGTTTACAATATTAGTCAAAGATGATATACTACTGGTACAAATCTATGTAGATGATATCATCTTTGGCTCAACCAATGATACATTGTGCAAAGAATTTGAAGAGCTGATGCAGATTAAATTCAAGATGAGCTCTATGGGTCCAATGAACTTCTTCCTTGGACTCCAAGTCAGTCAAAGAACTGATGGTATTTTGATAAATCAATCAAAATATGTCAAAGATATCTTGGAAAAGTTTGACTTGAAAGACAGCAAAAGTGCTAGTACTCCAATGGAAACACACAAACACCTACATCCTGATGTTGAGGGGGAGGATGTAGATGAACACTTATATAGATCAATGATAGGCTCTTTGATGTACTTAACTGCATCAAGACCTGACATTATGTATAGTGTTTGTGTGTGTGCAAGATATCAAGCAAGACCCAAAGAACTACACTTGCAGGCTGTTAAAAGAATATTCAGATACTTGAAAGGCAAACCATCACTAGGTCTATGGTATCCACATGACTCACCCTTTGAACTAATAGCCTATACAGATAGTGATTATGGAGGTGAATGTCAAGATAGAAAATCCACTAGTGGTGGATGTCAATTCTTTGGATCAAGACTGGTGTCATGGCAATGTAAGAAGCAAACAAATGTATCAACATCTACTGCTGAAGCAGAATATGTAGCTGCATCTGCTTGCTGTGCTCAAGTACTATGGATTCAAAATCAGCTTCTAGACTTTGGTATCTCTATCCTTAAAACTCCTATTTTTATTGATAATCAAAGTGCTATTAGTATTGTGAATAATCCAGTAAAACATTCAAAAACTAAACACATTGAAATAAGATTTCACTTTATAAGAGATTGTAATGAAAAGAAATTAATCAAAGTAGTTAAAATCCATACTGATGATCAATTAGCAGATCTTTTTACAAAAGCATTTGATGTAGGAAGATTCAACTTCTTGGTTAGCAGTATTGGAATGATTTTAATAACTTAAAATCTCACTTAAAATCATGTGTAAAGTTAGTGTTGTAAAATATTATGTTCTTAAGTGTTTTACTACTGGTATTGCTGTACTACTGGTGTGAAAGTGTATGCACAAAATACTACTGGTAATTCATTACTACTGGTGTATTTTAGGTTTACACAAATACTACTGGTAAGTCAGTACTACTGGTATTCTCATATACTACTGGTCTTGTGTGTCAATTGTTACTACTGATGTCTATAGTTACTACTGATGTCAAAATCCTTAGTCACTACTGATGTTAGTAGATACTACTGACGTTTTACTACTGATATCTTATTCACTACTGGTCTTTCATAAACATAATTACCAAACTAACCCCCATGAAAATAACCGTTATGTTATGATTCGAAGGCTATTTTCGTAGTTTTGCAGGTTTAATCGAAAGATATAAAAGGCGGCAGATGATTAATTTAGCATTATCTTCACTTCGATTCTCTAAACACCTCTCGATAAACCCTAGCTTACGATCAAAAACACTTCATCTGTAACAAAATTCTTGCAAAATCTCAACAACAATGGCAACCTTACAAGCTCTCGATGTGCAAACCGATCTCAAATACTCAGAATTTCACAATATGGTTGCATTCTTAAAGAATCCCGACGGAACAAAAGATTTCCGTCCGATCGTAAAATTTTTGAGAAATTCATATATACAGTTTGCCTTAACTGTAAAACCAAAATCATATCAACAGCACTTGGTGGATTTCTGGACCAATGCTGAGCGAACAGAAGGGACAACATCATCAATGATAAAATCTAAAGTAGATGGAAAGCACATTACAGTAACAGAACAATCAATCAGACACCATCTACAACTACACGATGATTCAGGTATGTCCACTCTTCCTAAGGAATACATTGCTGAAATTTTGAATAAAATGGGATATGAGGGAAGACTGAATATAGTTACTTTTCAAAAGGGTCTTCTCTCCCCACAATGGAAATTTTTAATACATACCATTCAGCATTGTATTTCTCCTAAAAGAAGTACTTGGAATGAGTTTAATAAGGCAATAGCCTCTGCTGTTGTCTGTTTATGCACAGACCAAGTATTTAATTTTTCAAACATGATATTTGATGGTATGTTGGGAAATCTTAGTTCTTCTAAATTTTTAATGTATCCCAGATTTCTACAACATATCATAAACTGTGAATTGCAAAACTTGTCAACTCCTAAAAACATTTTTCTATTACCTGAGTTGAACAAGAAAGTTTTCTCAAATATGAGAAAACAATTTAAATTTTCGGGCAAGGAAACCCCTCTGTTTCCTAACATGATCAAAGATCAACCCAATATTGGAGAGGGTTCAACCATTGCTACAACCCAAGTTGAACCTCAACCCACTCCATCACCCCCAAATACAGCCCAAACACCAATCCAAATAGCCACTCAATCACCAACCCAAACAGAAGTCCTGAATGTGTCCCAGGAACTTGATATAAATCTGCAGAGTGCTACTCTTCACTCTGTGGAAGACCTACCAGACAAAACCAAAAACATTTCCACAATTTATAAAAGAAAGAAACTTTCTTCAAAGGACACCAGGGGACAAATCGAGTCACACCCCAGGCTCAAAGAGTTGTCCTCCAAGGAGGAGAGAGGACATGAGGGGAGGGCTTTCACTACTGATGCCCCAAAGGTGGGTGCACAGGACAGTGAAAACATCTATAGGACCCAAACCTCGGCAACTTTGAGTGATGACTCTTTTGAGGAGTTACTCAAAGGACCCCGGTGCCAAGAAACCACAAGGGGGGGCATCTCTGCTTCTTCTAGGAAGAAGAGAATGTCTAAAAGACCCAATGAATCACCAAGCAGTGATGAGGGCAGATCTGTGGAATTGATGGAAAGGAAGGAAAACCTTAAAACCAATGTACCTGTTAGTAAGCCCGATGATCTTGCTAGATGGAGTGAGGGCAGTATTAAAATCACTCAATTGACGGATAAAGTGGATTCTCTTGAATCCACTGTACAAAATTGCCATATATACTTAACTAACCAAGGGAAAACCATGGCTGCAATGAAAAGGCATGTCAACACCATCAACAGAAGGATGAGATTATATGAGCACAGGCTTTATCAACAAGCCAAAATCATCAGACAATTGAAGAAAAAGATTGTTGATAGTGAGGCTCCACCAGTTGAGCTCACTAAGGGGGAGAAGGACAATATACAGACAATGATTGATGAATCTATAGCAGCAGCAGCATCCTCCCTTTTAAATCTAAAAGAAACAAATGTTGATGAAGGCCCAGAGATGATGGTGACAGAAGAAGAGCCTATTACTACTGCTACAATGGAAGAACAAGTTGAAAAAGAAATACCAGTAGTAACCTCTACTACTGATATTATAGCAGTAGTAAATAAAGAAAAGGAATTATTAGCAGCAAATACTACTGATGCCCTATCAGTAGTAACTCCTGAAGTAACACCAGTAGTAACTACTCTAGATACAACTGAAGAGGAAGAACTAAATTTTCCAGAGCTTATTGAAAGAGAGAGACATGTCATCATTACCAAACCACCAACACCTGATCAACCACTTATCATACCTGACATTGATGATAATGTGAATTGGTTTGAGGTTGATGAATGCTCACTTCCTCCACATCCAAAAATTCTTCAACAAAATGAACTTAGATCATTTTCTCCTTCAGTTATAATAAGTGGAGTGCCAGATATGAAATATATTCCACCTCCACCTTCAGCACACATTGGAAAGGGTAAAGAAATATATGATGAAGATTACCCTAACAGAGCTCTTGGTCATTACATGGTAAACAAGATAAATCTTGTTAGAGCTGATAAACAAGACAAATGGAAGGTGAAGAATAAGAGATTTTGGGAGAAGGTAGCTAAGTATCAAGCTCTTGAACAAAAGAAGAATCAAAGAGAAATACCTGTTCAAGTACCTGTTCAAATTAAAGATGTTAGAAGGCCAAGAAGCAGAATTCAAAAGGCTTAGAAAAGTAGAAGAAGAACATCTAAACTGTCTTGAAGAGCTTGTAGCAGAATGCAAAAGAACAAAAGGTGAGTTACCTGATGATATATTTGAACAAAAAGCTCTTATGATAGATTTTCTGAAGACAAGAGGTCACAGTGCAAAATCTTTTGGGAGAATGAAGATGGTAACTATTATTGAAAAATACTGCACTGAAAAGAAGAAAGACCTGGCTGAACAAGAAGTTGAAGAATCAAAGAAAGCCAAAGCCAAAACTTTAGTACCAATCAGCTTAAATTTGCTCAAAGCTGGTAGTGTTACAACTGTTGGTAATACTTCAACTCCCCAATCACTAAAAAGAAAATCTGTTGATCAAGAACAAAGCTCCAAGAAGAAATCAAAACAACAAATTATACCTGTTCTTGAGATGCCAGTTGCTCCTCTACAGAACAATCCAATTCTTAACTGGAGAGTGATGCAGAATAATGTCATAGAAGTCATAAGGGAAGACAAAGTAGTACAAAGATTCACTGGATGGTTACCCTTAATCAGGTCATGTACAAGAAGTGATGTAATCAAACTTTTGATTATTGGGAAACCAAGAATGACAAAGAAATCATGGAAAGAATCTGGAGCTGGATACCTGACTAGAATGATAGATGCTGCATTTTATCCAGATAATTATCCAGAACAATTTACAAATCCAGGTAATGTATATGCTTGGAATGTCATTCCTACTGCAAATATGTACTTCTTTGAGAAATCAGGCAAAGTGTGTGAATTGTACTTATATGAGAAAGAATATCCACATTCAGAGAAGACAATGTATCAGATATTCCTAAACACTTTGATGAAACCCTATGATGCTGTTATGTTCCAAAATAAATTGAATTATTTTACAAAGAGGAACAGCAGATATATTATTGAACAAAGGCTTCAACAGAATCAAAGAACTCTTGAGAAAAGAAGAAAAGAACAAGAGGAACAAAAGAAACTTGATTGATTAAGAGATGATCAATAAGTTTAGGGGGAGATTGTTGGAGCAAAACACAGATCAACTTATTACTGATGCTGCAGTTAGTACTGACATACTTAGTACTGATGGGGCGGAACATTTACTACTGATGAAGTTGATGCTGGTGTATACTATAACTAAGTTACTACTGATCATGAGAAGACTGAAGATACTACTGATCATTGTAGTTACTACTGACGTTGATTATGGACTTACTACTGATCACCAAGTTTACTACTGATGTTACTTATTTACTACTGGTGATTGCAGTTACTACTGATACGCGTTTTTGGAAGATATCAAGTCCGAGATCTTCGTAGAGATAGTTATAGAATGTAGTTAAATGTATATCTTTTATTATTCGATGTAAATCAAGTCCTAGAATAACTAGGGTAAATAGTTTAGCTTCAAGGACTACTATAAGTATGTTCCTTACGAATTGTAAACGTACGTGTGTATTGTTAACTCAATAATATACATTGAAGCTTTTTGTGAAACTGTTTTCTTAATATTCTTGTTTATTGTTCATACAGTTCATTGTTCTTAATTATTGATATAGTGTTGATCCGCTGCAACTTCTATCATCAATTAGATCTAAGGTGTTTATTAACTTATCTATAGTTAATCGATCCTGACAACAACATTCCTATATCATTTAACTTACTTTAGTTTCTAGAATGATGTGTCCAGTACGTTGACTAGTTTTTTGTGGCGTTTGTTGTATTAGAAATAAAATATTGTATGTTATGTTTGAATCATAAATTGGTACGAATTTAGTTATTACTATTTAAGTTTAGTTATGTGTTTCGTGTTAAGAGGAAAAAACTGATTCATCGATCGGCAAACATGAATTTAGTCCTTTTACGAGTAATCTTAGAAAATATTTTGAGCTTGTGTTTTTATAATAATTTGATCCCTGGTTAATCTCTACGTTATTTCTTTAAAATCAATGCAGAAAAATGTTGACGCAAATTGTTGGGATATAAATCAGATATAACATTCTATTACTGATGCTGCAGTTAGTACTGATCAATGAAGTATTGAAGTTAGTACTGATGGGGCAGAAACACTAGTTACTACTGACGATGATGAACACATGACTTACTACTGATGATCAATATTACTACTGATGCTATTTATGGTGATGATCAAGTCCGAGATTCTAGTATAGTTTGTTATAGAATGTATATATTTATGTAATTCAATTGTAATCGATTCCTAGAATAACTAGGTTAATGTTTAGGCTTCAAGGACTAGTATATATAGTTCCTTACGAATTGTAAACGTACGTGTGTATTGATCGATCAAATTAATATACATTGAAGCTTTTTGTGATTACTGTGTTCTTATTGTTCAATCGTATTTGTTTACAGTATTCATAAGTTCTTAATCAATTAAACTAGAGTGTTGATCCGCTGCAACTTCTCATAGTTTGTAGATCTGTGATTAATTAATCCTTCTGGGTTAATCGATCCTGACAAGTGGTATCAAAGCTTTACGGTTCTAGATCTACGAATTAAGAACAACAAAAAGTTTCATACTTTCGAACTCCAAATTGTTAATCATGTCTGATAACAATGAAAGCACTCAGGCGAACAAGATTCCAATTCTCACTCCCAACAACTTTGGGATGTGGAAAAACAGAATCAAGCAATACATGCTGGTTACTGATTACTCCATGTAGGAAGTGGTTCTTGAAGGAAACAAGACTATTCAAACTCAAATAGCCACCACCTCAACTGAAGTTGACAAACTTAAGTGTGAAAAGGAAAAGAAGGACAGAGGAATTGAACTCAAAGCCTTAAGCACTCTTTTGCTTGCTATTCCCAACGATTATCAACATCTCTTTGTTGAATATGATGATGCTAAGAAGCTATGGCAGGCTCTGGAAAAGAGGTTTGTTGGTACAAAGAGCACAAAAAGAAACATGAAGTCTGTTCTGAAGCAAGACTTTGAGAACTTCAAAGGGCAGAAGAATGAATCATTGTCTCAAGTCTTTGATAGGTTCAACAAACTCATTGGTGAACTGAATCAAGTTGGTTACAAACCAGACAATGATGATGTCAATAGGAAGCTCCTCAGGTCTCTAGGTGAAGAATGGTCTATGTACAATGTGATATATAGACAAGGAGATGCACTGGAAGAGAAAGAGCTAGATGAACTCTACAATGAACTAAGAGTGTTTGAATCTGAGGTAAGTAATAAAACTCCTAATTTACCTTCAAACAATGCTGCTTTTGTGTCTAGTACAGGAACAGGTCAGGACAATGCAAAGATTGCAGGCAGTGAAGATGTAGCAAGAGAATCTTTCTTCACTAGTCATGTGCATACTGCATTGATTAGTGAGGATTTAGAACAACTCAATCCTGATGATTTGGAAGAGATGGACATCAAGTGGCAGATGGCAATGCTGAACTTAAGAACAAAAAGGTTTCTTAAAAGAACTGGAAGGCAAAATCTGTCATACAACAAAGGTGATCGTGCTGAATTTGACAAAACCAAGGTCAAATGCTACAACTGTAGCAATCTAGGCCACTTTGCCAGAGAATGTCCAAATAAAGATCAAAGATCAAGCTACAACAAAAACAGCAGTTCAAATTCAACTGCTTTAGTATCTCAAGAAGGACAAGGATATGACTGGAGCTTTCAAGCAGAAGAACATGCACAGAACCAAGCTCTCATGGCCTTTACTACTGATTCTACTAATGAGGTACATTCTAAATCTTGCACTCCTGAATGCATTAAGGCATATAAAGAATTAGAAAAACTAAACAAAGAAACACTTGAAGAGATGATTTTAAACAGAAATAGAAGAATTGAATACAATGGTTGTATAGCTGATTTAGAAAATCAAATTAAAATCTATAAAATAACTGATCAAAAAATAAAAGATGAATTGCTACAAATCACTTATGAAAAAGAACATGTTGAATTAAAATTAAAAGAAACTTTGATCAAATTAGAAGAATGTCAAATGGAATTAGAACAGAATAAATTAACCATTAAAATTTTTGAAAGAAGTTCTAAAATTGTTAATGAATTAACAAGTAATCAAACCACTGAAAAAGTTGTGCATGGAGTGGGATATCATGCAGTTCCACCTCCAACAAATTTTATCCCTCCTCTTAAATCAAGCACAAAAAGAATTTTAAATAACTTAAAAATTGAAAGTCAAACTGAAACTGAAACCAGTAATGAAACAAATGAATCAAATGAGTCTTCTGATGATGATCAAACAACTGAGTCAACTGATACAAGTTTTCACACAACACAAAGTCAAACTGAATCCCCAAAATTCAACTCAGAAAATATACCTACAATTTTAAGAAGGGGAAATCAAAGAAACTTGAACCAGTTAAAAGAACAAAGAAAACCTGAAAGTGCTAAGTCAACAAAATTATCATGTTTAATTTGTAACAAGGTTAACCACATAGCCAAAAATTGTCACTTCAATCCTATTAACAGTCAAGAATTTAAAGAATTTAAAATCAACAAAGAAAAGGAAAAAGCTTTAAAATTAAAACAAACTGAAGAAACAAAAGCAAAAGAAATTAAAAAACCATGTGTTGAAACTCCCAAATTTGGAAGAACTGCACAAAGATTTGTGCAAAATATCAGGTATAAAAGTCCAAACAGAAGCAATTATTTCAAAAATAATGGAAAACAAAATCACTTTCCTAAATATTCAAAGTTTTCAAACATCAGTAGAAACTATTCCAGGTTTACTACTGGTAAAAACCCTAATTACAATGTTGTCTGGTATAACTACAAAAACACTACTGACCATGCTCAAAACTCATATTACCCAAATACTACTGGTCCATCAGTAGTAAAATATTCAAAACCTAAACACTACGGGTATAAACCTAGATCAGTAGCAAACAAGAACACCAGTACCAATCAAACAACTAAGAACAAACCTGCATACAAGGCTCATTCAGTTAGAAACTTACTCTTCAAAGGATGAACCCAAGACAAAACAAGCTTGGGTTCCCAAAATTAACTAATCCTCTTACTTTATGTGCAGAGTATCCAGATCCCTGAAGAAGGTAGAACATGGCATATTGATAGTGGATGCTCTAGACACATGACTGGAAATCTTCAAATACTTAGAGATTTCAAGTCTTTTGAAGGAGGATATGTTGCTTTTGGAGAAAATCTAAGAGGTGGTAAGATTACAGGTAAAGGTACAGTATCAAATGGTAAGATCACTTTTGATGATGTATTTTATGTTGCTGAGCTTAAATATAATCTGGTTAGTGTCTCACAAGTCTGTGATAAGAAGAACAAAATTCTTTTTACAGATGTTGAGTGCATCATTCTTTCTCCTGATTTTATTATAGATGAAAAGTTTGTTGTTTTAAGAACACCAAGGAGAAACAATGTGTATTGCCTGGATATAGGGGGAGAACTCATTTCTTCAAATGAGATTAACTGTTTTATATCTAAGGCAAACACAAATGAATCAGAACTTTGGCATAGAAGGATGTGTCACACAAACTTTAAAAACATGAACAATTTAGTCAAAAAGAATCTGGTAGTTGGTTTACCACAAAAAGAATTTATGTGTGATCATCATTGTGTTGTCTGCCTAAAAGGTAAACAACACAAGACTTCTCATAAGACCAAAGCAATCAATTCTATTTCTAATCCTTTGCAGCTCTTACATATGGACCTTTTTGGACCTACAAATATAATGAGTATTGGAAAGAAACAATACTGCCTTGTTATTACTGATGATTTTTCCAGATATACTTGGGTCTTCTTTCTTAGGACCAAAGATGAAACAAGTGAAATAATTAAGAATCTGATTGTAAAGCTGGAAAATACAAGAGATCTCAAAGTGAAAGCAATTAGATGTGATAATGGAACTGAATTTAAAAATACTAACCTAATTGATTTTTGTGATCTTAAGGGAATTGACAGGCAGTACAGCTCACCAAGAACTCCACAACAAAATGGTGTAGCTGAAAGAAGAAATAGAACCATCATTGAAGCAGCCAGAACCATGCTTGCAGATTCAAAATTACCAATAACCTTTTGGGCTGAAGCTGTTAATACTGCCTGTTATGTTCAGAACAGAGTATTAATAGTTAAGCCTCACTTTAAAACACCTTATGAACTTTTCAATAAAAGAAAACCATCAATAAGTTTCTTAAAATCATTTGGTTGTCCTTGTACTATTTTAATTACAAAAGAACAAATTGGTAAGTTTGACTGCAAAGCAGATGATGGAATATTTGTAGGATACTCAACTCAAAGCAAATCTTACAGAGTGTTCAACAAAAGGCTAAGGATCATTGAAGAAAGTGTAAATGTATCCTTTAATGAAAGTTTGATGAATGAACAAGGAAATGGTCCAGATTGGTTGTTTAACATTGATAATTTAACCAAATCTTTTGATGTTAATTATGAGTTTAATACAGGAGTTTTAAACAATCAAAGCCAACAAGTAGGACCATCATCAAGTGGAAGGCAAGAAATCATGAAATACATCTTAGTTAATACTGATCCCACAGTTGATACTGAGGACAGTAGTAACTCTGATAACCCTAGTTTCATTGACACCAGTAACAACACCAACTCTGAAGATACTACTGATCCCAGTAGTAACTCTGAACCTCAGAGTTTTGATGATGATCTACACAACACTGATGTCAGTAACAACAATGACCCTCCTGAGGTCAATGATGAAAATGTTACTACTGACACCAGTAGCAATGATGAAACTCCACAAAATGCAAACAATCAAGAAGAAACAGGGACAGATGCACAATCTCCTGAACCCAATGAGTCAAATCTAGATTCTCAAATCACTGTTGACAAAGTTCCTGGAACCAGAACTGAAAAGAATCATCATTTGGACTTAGTCCTAAGTGATGTCAATTCAAACATGCAGACAAGAAGCAAATTTAATTCTTCATTAAATTCAAATGTTTGTAACATAAGTTTAATATCTAATGAATGCATGTATGAATGTTTTCTGTCACAGGAAGAACCTAAGAAGATTCAACAAGCTATGAAAGACTCAAACTGGATCATAGCAATGCAAGAAGAACTTCTTCAATTCAAACTACAAGCTGTATGGACACTTGTACCTCTACCAAAAGGAAAAAGGGTCATTGGAACAAGATGGATCTTCAGAAACAAGAAAGATGAAAGGGGTATAGTGATAAAAAAACAAAGCAAGACTTGTAGCCCAAGGATACACACAAGAAGAAGGCATTGATTATGATGAAGTATATGCACCTGTTGCCAGAATTGAAGCTATAAGAATATTTCTGGCATATGCTTCATACAAGAAATTTAAAGTCTACCAAATGGATGTGAAAAGTGCATTCCTTTATGGGAAAATTGAAGAAGAAGTGTATGTATGCCAACCTCCAGGTTTTGAAGATCCAGAACATGATGACTATGTGTACAAGCTAGACAAAGCTGTATATGGCCTTCATCAGGCACCAAGAGCTTGGTATGAAACATTTTCCTCATACTTACTGAAGAACAATTTCAAGAGAGGTGCCATTGACAAAACACTGTTCACAAGAAAGGTCAAAGATGATATGCTACTGGTCCAAATATATGTAGATGATATCATCTTTGGATCAACAAATGATCAACTATGCAAAGAATTTGAAGAGTTAATGCAGATCAAGTTCAAGATGAGCTCAATGGGTCCAATGAACTTCTTTCTTGGACTCCAAATCAATCAAAGATCGGATGGTATCTTGATCAATCAATCTAAATATGTCAGAGACATTTTAGAGAAATTTGCAATGAAAGACAGCAAAAGTGCAAGCACTCCAATGGAAACTCACAAACACCTACACCCTGACGTTGAGGGGGAGGATGTAGATGAACACCTTTACAGATCTATGATAGGTTCCTTAATGTATTTAACTGCATCAAGACCTGACATTATGTATAGTGTTTGTGTATGTGCCAGGTATCAAGCAAGACCTAAGGAACTACACTTGCAAGCTGTCAAAAGAATCTTTAGATACTTGAAGGGAAAACCTTCTCTTGGTCTTTGGTATCCACATGCATCACCATTTGAACTCGTAGCCTACACTGATAGTGATTATGGTGGTGAATGTCAAGATAGGAAATCTACTACTGGTGGATGTCAGTTCTTTGGATCAACATTGGTGTCATGGCAATGCAACAAACAAACCAATGTTTCAACATCAAGTGCTGAAGCAGAATATGTAGCTGCATCTGCTTGCTGTGCTCAAGTTCTATGGAGTCAAAATCAACTTCTAGACTTTGGTATCTCTATCCTTAAAACTCCAATTTTTATAGATAATCAAAGTGCTATCAGTATTGTAAATAATCCAGTAAAACATTCTAAAACAAAACACATTGAAATACGATTTCATTTTATAAGGGATTGCAATGAAAAGAAATTAATTAAAGTAGAGAAAATTCATACTGACAATCAATTGGCAGATCTTTTTACAAAAGCATTTGATGTAGGAAGATTCAGCTTCTTGGTTAGCAGTATTGGAATGATTTTAATAAGTTAAGTCTCAAAAGAAAATCATTTGTAAAGTGTTTTGTACAATTTTCTTTATTTTACTACTGGTTATTTATTACTACTGATCTTATGTTACTACTGTAATTTAGTATTGATAGAGTTTCTCAGTAGAATTAGGTTAAGTATAGAAACAATGGTTACTACTGATGTTTCTACTACTGACACTTATTTACTACTGATAGACCGTTATCTGGAATATACATAAATTACAATACTGACCCTCATGAAAATAGCCGTTGGGTTATTATTCGAAGGATATTTTGGTCATTTTGCAGGTAAAATCGAAAAATATAAATAGCAGATTGAGATTAGTTTAGCATTATCTTCTCCTCGATTCGATAAACCCTACGCTAAACCCTAATCTCTGCAAACTCCGATCAAAATCCTGCATCAGTAACAACTCAATTCCTTCCACAAATCTGAAATTCTTACAAAAACGACTCAACTCTCTGTGAAAGTTTCATCACCAAAGATCAAAATCAATCAAAATGGCAACCCTAAAATCACTTACAGTCAAAACCGATCTTAAATATTCTGAATTCCACAACATGTGTGCATTCCTAAGAAACCCTGATGGCACAAAGGACTTTCGTCCCATAGTCATGTTTCTGAAAAACTCTCCTATCAAGTTTGATTTAACTATCAATCCCAGGGCATATGAACAACATCTCATTGATTTCTGGACAAATGCTGAAAGAACTGAAGATTCCAACATGTCCAAGATCAAATCCGTTGTAGATGGAAAGTCTATCACTATCACTGAACAATCCATCAGACATCATCTTCAACTCAATGATGAGTCAGGTATGTTTTCTTTACCAAAGGAGGATCTTGTTGATGTTTTACAAAAAATGGGATATGAAGGAAGACTAAACATTGTCACATTTCAAAAGGGTCTTCTTTCACCCCAATGGAAATTTTTAGTCCATACCATTCAACACTGCATCTCTCCAAAAAGGAGTACTTGGAATGAGTTCAACAAGTCAATAGCTTCTGATGTTGTTTGTCTGAGCACAGGACGAAGGAATGCTTGGAAATTTATCATCCTCAAAATTTTTAATGTATCCAAGATTCCTCACTTATATAATAAACTGTGAAATTCAAAATCTTTCTATTCCTAAAAACATTTTTGTTACACCAGAGTTAAATAAAAAGGTGTATGCAAATATGAGGAAACAATTTAAATTTTCTGGAAAAGATACTCCATTATTCCAAAACATGATCTATGATCAATCCCCTACTGGAGAAGGTTCAAGTCACCCCATTGAACCCCAACCAACTCCACCACCAAATACAGCCCAAACACCACCCATTCAGTCCACTCAAACAAATGAACCAACAGATGTCCTGAATGTGTCCCAAGTACATGAAATCAATCCCCAGAGTGCTACTCTTCACTCTGAGGAAGACCAGACCATTGCCAAACAAATTTCTAAAACTTATAAAAGGAAGAAATCTTCCTTAAAGGACATCAGGGGACAAATTGAGTCAAACCCCAGACTCCAAGAGTTGTCCTTCAAGGAGGAGAGAGGGCATGAGGAAAGGGTTCTCACTACTGATGCCCCAAAGGTGGGTACACAGGATAGTGAGAACATCAATAGGACCCAGATCTCGGCAACTCTAAGTGATGACTCAGAATTTGAGGAATTACTAAGAGGATCCCGGTGCCAAGAAACCACAAGGGGGCACTACTGCTTCTTCTAGGAAGAAGAGAGTGTCCATACAACCCAATTTATCACCAAGAAGTGATAAGGGTAGAACTGACCAACCTGAATTGACGGATAGGATGGAAAACCTTCAAACCAATGTACCAAATGAGCCCAATGATCCACCCAAATGGGCTGAGGGCAGTATTAAACAAACTAAATTGACGGATAGGAAGGAAAACCTTAAAACCACTGTACAAAATTGTCTGAATATACTGAACAACTAAGGGAAAACCATGACCTACATGAAGCACTACATTAATACTTTAAACAGAAGACAGAAGAGATTCGAGTATAGGCTTCAAAAGCAATCCAATTTGATCAGAAAATTACAAAGGAAGATTGCAAGTAGTGAGGCTCAACAGGTTGAGATCACTAAGAGGGAGAAAGATCAAATTCAAGGGATGATTAATCAATCCATAGCAGCAGCAACTCTCCTAAATCTGAAAGAGGTCCATGGTGAAACAGGTCAAAGTTTTGATGAAAACCTGAACAAAGAAATGAAAAGTATGGATGAGGATGTGTTTGTGTCTGCAAATCAATCACAAACAGCAGAACAAATAAACTCTCCAGTTACTACTGAGGTCATAGAGACTACTGATCCAATGGATATTACTGAGGCAAAGGATCAAGAGGTTAAAACTACTGATCGTGGTGAAGAAACAAATACACCAGTAGTAAATGCACCAAAAAAAGAAATTATGGATACTACTGATGCCCTAGCAGTAGTAACTCCTACAGCAACCTCACCAGTAGCAAATGAAAATCAACAAATTGTGGTATTTGAACCAGAAAGTATAGCAATAGCAACCACCTTGGTTACTACTGAAGATGAAGATGAAGAAATACCAGAGGTTCTTGAACGAGAACATGTCATAATTGTAACAAAACCTAAAACACCAGAACAACCACTTGTCATACCTGACATTGATGACAATGTAAATTGGTATGAAGTTGATGAGTGTGAACTTCCTCCACACCCCAAAATACTTCCAGAGAATAAAATTCATCTATTCTCTCCATCAATCGTATTCACTCCTGTTCTTGATATGAAGTACACTCCACCTCCTCTAGCAGTCTGTATTGGAAAAGGAAAAGAGAAGTTTGATGATGATTATCCAAACAGAGCCTTAGGACACTACATGGTAAACAAAATGAACCATGTTAGACCTGCTAAACAAGACAAATGGAAGGTGAACAGGATAAGGTACTTAAGAAAAGTGGCTAAGACTCAAGCTCTTGAAGAGAAGAAAAAGGTTGAAGAAGAAAGATAAAAAAATCCAGAAAGTCAAGAAGCTGAGGTATCAATTCCACAAATAGAAGGAGTCCTGGTAGAAGGTCAAAAGGCAGAATTTGAAAGACAAAGAAAGATAGAAGAAGAACATTTAAATTGTCTTGAAGACCTAGTAGCCGAATGTAAAAGAGAAAAGGCTGATCTACCAGATGATGTATTTGAACAGAAGAAGAAGATGATTGACTTCTTAAAGTCAAAAGGGGACAGTGCCAAATCTTTTGGCAGGATGAAAATGATGACAATAGTAGACAAATATTGTACCGCCAAAAAGAAAGAACTAGCATAAATGGAAGTTGAAGCAGAAAAAGAAAAGGTGTTAGTTGAAATAGATCCCACAATAATACTCTCCAGAACACCAACAACTGGTGAACCTTCAATACCTCCTAAGAAAAGGAAAGGAGTTGAACCTGAAACTGAACAAAGAAAGAAAAGAAAACAAGAAATACAAGTCTTTGATACTCCTGTTGCTCCTATTGAAGATAATCCAATTATAAATTGGAGGCTTGTTGGTGATGCTATTGAAATAATAAGACAAGACAAATCAATTCAGAGATTCACTGGATGGAAACCAATGGTTATGTCTTGTAGTAGAGCTGATATTATTAAAGTCCTGATCATAGGCAAACCAAGAATGACCAAGAAGTCATGGAAGAATTCAGGAGCTGGATACTTAACCAAAATGATTGATGCTGCATTTTATCCAGACAAATATCCTGAAATATTCACAAGTATAGAAAATGTTTATGCTTGGAATGTACTTCCCACAGTAAACATGTACTTCTTTGAAAGATCAAGCAAAAACTGTGAATTGTACTTATATGAAAAAGAATATCCACATTCTGAAGAAACAATATATCAGATATTCACAAACACATTCATGAAGCCCTATGATGCTGTTATGTTTCAAGAAAAACTTAATTATTTTACAAAAAGAAACAGGAAGTACATTATAGCTCAAAGAAAGCTGCAAAATCAGAGAACTATTGAAGGCAGACAAAGAAGAGCTAAATTGTTAGAAGAACAAACTCAGAAGAATGAAGAATAGAAGAAACTTGATTAATTCAAAGAGAATTAATAAGTTTAGGGGGAGATTGTTGGGATATAAATCAGATATAACATTCTATTACTGATGATGCAGTTAGTACTGATCAATGAAGTATTGAAGTTAGTACTGATGGGGCGGAAACACTAGTTACTACTGACGATGATGAACACAGGACTTACTACTGATGATCAATGTTACTAGTGATGCTATTTATGGTGCTGATCAAGTCCGAGATTCTAGTATAGTTTGTTATAGAATGTATATCTTTATGTAATTCAATTGTAATCGATTCCTAGAATAACTAGGTTAATGTTTAGGCTTCAATGACTAGTATATATAGTTCCTTACGAATTGTAAACGTACGTGTGTATTGATCGATCAAATTAATATACATTGTAGCTTTTTGTGATTACTGTGTTCTTATTGTTCAATCGTATTTGTTTACAATATTCATAAGTTCTTAATCAATTAAACTAGAGTGTTGATCCGCTGCAACTTCTCATAGTTTGTAGATGTGTGATTAATTAATCCTTCTGGGTTAATCGATCCTGACACAAATGAAATTTTTTGTGTTCGTTACTAGTTAAGATAAATTGACTAACGCAAATGACGTGCTTTATCCTTCTTTATATACATTAAGAAAACAGTTTTGTAAGTACTATTTTTAGTTATTATTTGACCAAAAATAGTTCTTTAAATTGTCTTATTCAATGACAACCAAAGTAGAGGTTTGGGTTACTAGAAAGATCTTTGAATTGTGAATTATGTGAGAAGCATTCTCGTATTGATGAGAGTTTTGATGTACTAAAAAACACAATCCTCAAAAGGATAAACAACAACTTGAATTGATGACACCATGTTTTTTTTTTCTTGTTTCTCTCTCTAGAAACTAAAAATAACGAGAGAGGGGTGCTTTTGGGGGGCCAATGTGATGTTAAAGAAGTGTAGCAAATGAGTTTAAAGGAAAAGGGAGGTTTGATGAAGAAGACAAGAGAGAAATGGAAAGTGGAATATGGGAGAAGCCCCTAACAAGTCTTGGTGTACTTTGGGAAAAGTTAAAGATTGCGAACACAGATGACTCCTACTTCTTATTGTCTCCTCTATGGGGATCTTATTTTTTTTCTTTTTATTTAATTTGACATAAAGACCTTCATCTAGCTAAACTCTAATTATTTGATCTAACCAATATTACTATGAAAGTGCAAAATAATTATGCTTATTAAGAAACTAATTATAACTAAACAATTATGAGTAGAATACCATTAGTCTCGACTAGTAACTAGTAAGATGATGGATCTAGTACTTGTAGCCAAGTATCATTGGTATTTGGTGTTACCATGACTTAATATCATGAGTTCAAATCTTGTTATTGACAAAATTAGGATACATTTAAGATTTGTTATTTTTTCTTAATAATCTTAGTTCTTTTTTTATTTTATTAAAGCGGTCTACATTTATTAAATGATTGGCTTAAGTTACATATACCTTGCACGGAAATGGGTTTAAGTGGGGCCCATATACTTGTGATCTAAAAGCGAGGCCCGGTATACAAAATTCATTCTGCCGCCAGGCCCACCGCCATATCACATTTGACAATTCTTTTGACGACCGTTGCTAATCTGTCGCTTGTCGCTCACACAGCCACAACTCTGGCAGAATATCCTATCATTTGGAAGAAGTAACTATTAAATTATGTTAAACTTTATGTACTACTATACACAATCAGAAGGTAGTCAAGTGTATAATGTAAATTTTGTCTATACATCTCTGCTTTTATAATGGAGCTAGCAAGGAGCTACAAGAAATACAGACGGAAAACAATACATAGGATACAAACACCAATCTGACCAACGAATATACAAACCTACTATTCGCTAACCTATTTTTGATCAAGAAATAAGAAAACCTTTGAATTTGACTACAAACAAGCGCTTCTTTCTCCCTAATACTAGAGTAGAGATCTTCCCGTTTCTCAACTTCCAAATGAACCACGTCCGTGAACTCCTTCTTGGCATTCCCGTTTCTTTATGGAATATCAAAAAAGGTACTATCTTGCTGATGAGATATAAATTAGTCAAGTGTTTTTTTTATGAACCCTTTGAACTTAATTTGCCCTAAACCTCCTTGGCATTCCCTGTAGCCCGGAGGTCTTTTAAAACGGGTAAACGTATGATGTGTTTCCTTGTTATGGTTACTAGGGGAGATGTGAGCCTTTGACTCAAATATACGTAGAGTATTTCTATAGTCGTTACCGAACCCATTCACTAAGGTCTCGGCATTGTGACATCGTAACACCGTTATATAACCACCACTAATAACCAGGACAAAAATGTCACTTATCTTATTATAAGGACCATTCATGAGCACTTTAAAAGAAATAGAAGTTTTGCCGCCACTTGGGCCCACTCTTCACATTTTTTATCCTCTTCCGTCGATTGTGAGGGAGAGAAACGACTGGAGGAACGAACAAACATCAATGGCGAACCCTAAATTTAAGGTATGTTGTAGTCTCTATAGTCTTCTGAGCTCTTACTCATAAATTGACTAACAGCCCTAGGTTTTGCTCACATCGCTTATAAACTTAGATTGAATGTTTCCTTGATTTGATTGTGATGATTTTGTATATAACAGGCGAAGATAATATTAGGTTCTTCTTCAATGGCTCGTCGAGAAATATTGAAGGAGATGGGGTATGATTTTACAATTATGGTGAGTAATGAAATTTTCCCCAATATTTATGCTACATTTGATTTTTTTAAAAGCAAATTCACTATGAATTTTGTTAGGTATCTGCAATTTGAGAATATATGATTTTTGGTCGTACCTATAGAGTTTCTGCAATTTTTATCTAATAATTTGTTTCGTCAATGTTTAACTATTGGAAGTTGAAAAATTGATCAATTTTGATTCATGTGGTTTAGACTGCAGACATTGATGAGAAGAGTATTAGGAGGGAAAAACCGGAGGATCTGGTGGTGGCTCTAGCTGAGGCAAAGGTACTTACACTCTTCTGTATCTAACTATCTATCAACTCCATGATTATATATAATTTGTTATCATTAGCTGTAAAACTTGAGCAGCTACCTTAAGATTATAAAATCTTATTGAACAAATTTGATCATGAGTTATTGTCTAAAATTTGTAATTGTAATATGTGATATTATAAGTTTGTGATCAGTATTAAATGATAAAAAAATTGAAGTTTATTTTTTTTTCTGAAAAGATCAGGCTGATGCCATCATTTCAAGGCTTGGAATTACAGGTCATAAGGAGGAAAATGCACACCCTACACTACTAATAACAGCTGACACAGTATGCTTATTCTAATATCTTTTTTGATTATTGCAATAAAATTAACACATAAAATGATTTTTAATTTTTAATTTTTAATTTGAGGTGGTGGTGTATGAAGGGATGATTAGAGAAAAACCTTCTAGTAAGGAAGAAGCACGCCATTTTGTCAAAGGTTGGTTTCTTTATTATCAACTACTTTTACCGTAAAAATGTTCCAAGTTTCAACAATCACATGTTATATTGTTATCTTTTTTAGGTTATTCAGGTGGTTGTGCGATTGTTGTAGGATCTGTAGTCATAACTAACCTTACTACAGGGATCAAGAAATTGGGGTGGGATAGGTCAGAGGTATCATCATTTATCTCTATTTTTATTAAAATTTGAATTTATAAATTTCCTTATAGTTGAAACTAAAGTTGGTTGATTCTTTTGCTGCGATGCAGGTTTATTTCCATGATATACCAGATGAAATCATTGATAAACTGGTATGTAAATTCTTTTATTCATCAATGGGAGAATATAATATTATTGTTGAGTTTGATTTGATGATGATAGGTAGATGATGGGGTAACGCTTAATGTTGCTGGAGGACTAATGCTTGAGCATCCACTAACTGCTCCTTTTGTTGACACTGTGGTTAGTCAATCTTTACATATATGTATATATACACACCCACACACACATATACATATATGATATATATGCATCATATTATATACTACAAGTTTAGTCATTTGAATTATTGGATTGTAGATTGGAACTCCTGATAGTGTTATGGGACTCTCTAAATCTCTCACCAACAAATTAATCAAGGAATCCCTTGAATAGTTAATATACTCTGAATTTGATTAACCATTTGTATTTTAGCTCATGGCATATTACCATGAAATTTGAATTTAATTCCTTTATCATGTTGCAATTTACTTACCAAATTATCACTGCATTTTTAACAACAAATGTTGCATTTTGTTTAGATCAGGAACTATTTGAATTTGGTATTACAAAAAGGTTATCTAGTCACGGACACCATCACCATAAAACCCAGCTTAGATGAATCTATGGGTGTTTAAAAATATCAGAAAACCGGGTATCCGAAGAAGTATCTGATATCCGGAATCTGAATAGTCTTATTCAAGATTTCTAGATATCCGATAACCGAAAAACTATCCGAAATAACAAAAATATCCGAGATATCCGAAATATTCAAAACATACCTGAAATATCCGAAAATGTTTGAATATTTTGTTTTTTTACGGATTCTGAAATCCGGGTATTCGAATTTCAGATACCGAATTCGGATAGTAAAATCACTATCCAAAAATCCGGATATCTGATTATGAACACCTCTAGATGAACCCTCAAAAAACCACAACCATACAACAAAAACCCTTTGTCTTTTTCACAAGGGGCTTATGCACTTCATGGTTATCATACTTTTCAAAAATTTAACCTTAGTCATCTTTTTTTCGTTTATTAATGTTATTGTACTTAAAAAATTAGTCATTTATTAGCAATCGGATATATATTTTAACTTGTAACAAAATGATAACATCAACATTATTAGTAGGCTTAATGTAGTCTTTAAAAAAATGTGTATCCAAATATTAATATCTACGTAGTACAATGACTTTAATAAACAAAAAGTAGAATGACCAAAGTAAACTTTTTCAAGAAGTACGAAAATGAATAACCATTTTCACAATTAGTATAAAACATCATTTAGTTGCAAAAGCTGTTGCTCGTGGGTTCGACGCCTGACTTGAGCTAAACTATAGTACAAACTGTAGGTTGTATTTATCTATAGATGTGTTTTTGTGTTAGTTATATTCTGAAGTTTATAAATTTAAAACCGAGTTGTGGTAAAATGCATTAAATTTTTTTGCGGCTTTGTCGTGAAATGATCATATTTTGCTTTAATTGGTGTGTTTGTTGATTGTGATGATTTTAGTGGAATTTATCCCATTAAAATTTGTTTGTTTTTGAAACTCTAATTTGATAACTTGTTTGCTATGGGCTATGGCCTCATGTATTGCTATCAACAGGATCCGACCATTGATTCACATTTGCATTTGATGGAACGTGTCTGAAGGGTAAAAATGTCATTTTCAACGAGTATTTCCGCTTTTAGAAAACGATTTACAAATGGGACGATTATCTGTGGGCACACGTACCCAGTTTCTGGAAGGGCAAAACTGGAACCCAAAATCAAACAATAAAGAAGCAAGTTCAGAGTTCTCCCTGCCTGATTCTGATCAGCTAAATTCAGGGGAAAATTCAGTCAACAATGACTCTAGGTTTGGTAAACGCAAATCCAATTGTACGTGAAAAGAAAGAAAGAATCACTCGATCAGATGTTCATCTTCACTGCGACGATCATGAAGCCGTTGATCCTCTCGAAATTTATGATATCCTTTTGTAATCTTCATTTCATTTCGTTTGCTTTGAAATCGACTGTTTATGAAGTCATTAATTTTCCGTCTGAGGTAACCAAATTAGCGATCAATTATGCGGAATTTGAGAAATTAGATTGTGTTATTGTGATCTTTGACTTTAGATCGATAAATTATGTGAGGGATATAAGAGATCCAGAGCATCCTTATACGTTAGAACAGCTGAGTGTTCTTTCGGAGGAATCTATCACCGTTGATGAGAAGCTCGGACGAATACTGTGAGTTTATTTCTTCTGCTGATTCTACTTTTGATTTTGAAACTTAAAATAATATGATTCTGATATTTTATTATCTGCATGAGCCCACTTTCATATTGAATTCAGGGCTTTCTAGCGTAAATATTTCCTTTTATGTATTTTTATTTATAAAATAAAATCACTCTTTTTTTAAAAAGAAAGTATGTCGTGTGAAGTGAGCAGACTCCATTATTGGGACTCATTATGTGGCGGAGGACGTGTTGTGGGTTTGAAAAATTGTACTTCCTCCGATTCAAAATAAAAATAAGTGATACACTTTCCTTTTTTTTTGGGTGATTCAAAATAAATGATACACTTTGAAAAGTTTTCTTATTTGGCAAAAAAAATGGGACCCATACCCACTAACTATCTACTTTAACAAAGTAAAATAACCCCTTTACCCTTACTTTTTACTTTTAAACATCATTAACCTTACTTTATTTAAAATGTGTGGGACCTATTCCCTACTAACCATCCAATTAATCTAATTTAACCATCATTATAATCTTTTGTCTCAAAAACCGTGAAACCCCAAGTGTATCACTTATTTTGAATCGGAGGAAGTACTTAGTTTCTATAAAATATTTATATTTGATTTTTATCCATTAAATTATCGTAAAATCCACTAATTAATCAGATGAGTAGGTAGTATGCATGTCTTTGATCAGTTTAATAAACCTTTGCTTAGGCTTCTTTTTGTATACTTCCTCGGATTCAAAATAAGTGATACCATTTTCATATTTGGGCGTATCAAAATAAGTGATACACTAACTACTTATCTTAATAAAGTGAAATGACATCTTTACCCTTATTTTTACTTTTAAATATCATTAACCTTACTTTATTCAAAGATTGTGGGACTCATTATCCACTAACTATCCAATTAATCTAATTTAACCCGCATTGTAATCTTTTACCTAAAAAAAGTGAAACTAACATTGTATCACTTATTTTGAATCGGAGGAAATATTATTTTATCATCCTTAATTAATAATTTTTTTCCGATGGTGCGGCACTCTAACCTCCTTTTCAGAAAGAAAAGATTAATATATAACAAAAATGATTAGTGAGGTGTCATGAGTCTACTCGGTAAGGTAGTGGTCCTTTAGGAAGTATACGAGATGATTGATATAGGTTACGAAGATTTATAACGAGAATATAAAATTACTCTAATTTTAATAAATTTTACTTTATTTTCCTGATAAATTATCTTCGTAATCACATGATTCCAAATTTTGGGTACTGTCAATGGACCCCTGCAAAATAAGAATTCACTACTAGAGTACTAGTTTTGTTGTGCTTGGTATTTTGGAATTTTGCAGGAGTCATCCCTGATGTTATATATCCTAAATCTGCAAAAATAATTCCATATTATAGCTAATTAAAAATTATTTGATTTGATTTGATGGTTTACTTATTGTTAGGATAACCTTCACCCCAACAATTCAACACTGCAGTCTGGCAACTGTAATTGGTTTATGCCTCAGAGTTAAACTCAAAGATTGTTTCCCTCCACATTTCAAGGTCAAATTTCTCAATTTCCACTCACTAAAATATTTCTTGATTTTTTTCTTGTTAATATGGTCCTTAATTATTAGTCTTAAATCACTAATTTGATGGTTAATATTACAGGTAGACATCAAAGTAGCTCCTGGGTCCCACGCAGATGAAGATGCAGGTAAAAGCCTACACCACTAGTTATATAAATCATGATGATATTGTTTTACAAAATTCAAGCAATTAATTAATTAATTTGTTTGCAGTTAACAAACTGTTAAATGACAAGGAGAGAATTGTGGCTGCAATGGAGAATCCTAACCTTAGACAACTTGTTGATGAGTGCCTTCACTCAAGCGAGCTTTAATCACAATCATTCACTTTGTTGTTGTACAGTTTGTGGTCCCTCTGTTTTTGGTAGTTATTCGTGTGCTTTTTGCATAACAAAATGTCTCTTTTTGAAATATCGACTAGTTCCAAAATCTTGTAATGTGAAAAAATTGGTGTTGTTAGTGACTTGGTGTTTTACAATATTATCATTTTACTTGTAGCCATTTATGGGCTTTCCGGTTTAAGATATGAGTAGAGTAGATGATAATTTGATTATAAATATTAAAATTTTAAAATAGTTAATGTTAAAAATAATTTTGGTATTCTGAACTTCATGTTTTCTACTATCATGAATGAATTATTAATGGTGCATAATATCATTCTGAACTTTACATAATGGCTGATTTAAATTCTAAATCATTAATTTGATAGTGTTTTCTTACTTGATTTACTTTCTTTGAAGCGTCTAGAAAATATATGTTCATTTCAATATTTGATATTGGAAGCAAATAACGTGAGAAAACAAGACCAAATTAGTGAACAAAGTATTAAATCAGACATTCTATCTTCGGTATCATGCTACACTTTTAATAATCCAGAGTAGTGAAAAGTCAAATTAAGAATATTAAAATGCATTTTGGCCAATAGTTAATATAATTGCAATCATGTGATGCATTGGGTAATACCTCCGGCTAAAGCGATCAATCAAAATTAGATTCAAGAACAAAAAATCACTATTGTTTAAGATTGTGCGTAATGGGTGACCAAACCCAGTTTGATCACCCCCGCTACCTCTGTGCCATATCAGCTTTCTTTTTCCTGATCAAACACATGACCAGAAAGCGACCAAATGCCCGTAATGGGTGACCGTTCGAATATTTTTTTTTTATTTTTTTTAATTTTAATTTAAATTAAAAACAATACATTAATAATAAAAAAATTACATTAACAATAAAAAAATACATAAATAAAAAAAAACATTACATTAATACTAAAAAAAACAAACTAAAAATCCAAATTATATTTGGCCTTGATTTTCGCCTTCCTTGCCAAAACTCACTCAAGTTTTCTGCCGGTGAGGTGTTCATGGGAGTTATTGTAGAATTTCATGTGCTTGAGCTCTTAGTTATTTTTTTGAATCTCCATGAAATCAGATATGTTTGCTTTGCGGAAGTCAAAAAATTCGTCTGTGGCGTCTTTCCAATGCCCAACTAATTCCTGAGCCGATGATGGCGGGGGGGGGGGGGGGGGGGGGGCACCGAAATCTGAACTTTGAGCAGCTGATCACGATGTCGTTGCTTTCTTCTTCGCCTTGTCCCGCCCCATTGGTCGAGTGGGTGCAACTTCCACTTCTTCATCATACTGATCCTCACCAACCCCTGAACCTTGAGCAGCTGATGATGACGACGTCTGTAACGACCCAAATTTCTTTTGTGTTAAATAAATTATGAAAAAATATGATAAATAAGGATAAATCATTTAAAGAACGTAGGAATTGGTTTCGTGCCATTTAGACATCGTATGAGAAAGTTATGGACGAAATCGTGTCGAAAAGGGCAACAAAAACTGCAGGCCAAAGTTCACGCCTCGAACTAAAGTTCACGAATGTGAACTTTGGTCAGAGATGTTGGGTTTTTGATTTTTGGAAGTTCACGATCAGTTCACGACGAGTTCACGGCGCGAACTTTGCTGAATCAGCATAAAATCGGGTTTTCTTGTCATTTCTCTCATTTCCAAACCCTAAAACATTCTCCCAAGTGTGAGTATACGATTTTGAGTGTAAGGAGGCCATTGGAACCAATTTTCACACTCAATCTTGAAGATTCTCACTCCATTGTTGAAATATAAGGTAAATCTCTACTCCTTTTTGTAATGGATGATGTTTTTTGGTGAAAATGGTGAAGTATGTAAACCCTAGTTGGAGGGTTTGTAATGGGTGATGAAATTGAGTTTATATAACTTAGATCTACAATATATTGTCAAGGAAAATGTGTTCATAGCATGGATTTGATGATTATCTAGCTAGTCATGAACTTTATTTGGGGAAAAATGATGGTTTGGGTAACCTACCAAGTTATCTTTGGGGAAGATGACTAAGATGAGTGTAGAACACTCTTTATAAGCTTAAGAACCTTGTGTTCTTGTTAGATTTTGGTTTTGTTGATGGAAATCTTGAACTAGGGTTTGAGATTCCACCAAGTTGGATCAACTTGGTGGTTAAGGAGGTTATTTTAGATTGACTAGTGACTAGTTATGGATAATAACTAGATTATACAATGATATTGATGGTAGGTCAAGAAGACCTAAAGATTGGTGACATTTCACAAGTTGGAAAGCAAGGATTCGTGTTAATGGACACGATGTGGAGTTAGCTTGGCTAAGGTGAGTACATGAGTCTTTTAAAACTGGGTACATAGCAAATGTTTTTTTTGAAAATATATATAATGTTTTGTGAGTCTTTATTAATAAATGATTTTTAATAAAGATATGATTGAAAAGATGAGAAAGTGATAAATAGTAGACTATCTAAGTATGTCCAAAGTAATTGATGATTTTGAAAGAGATCATGATAATGAAAAGTAATTAATAACTAATTATTGATATGATGTAAAAGAGTATACTTTTATAATATGTGATTACTAATAATGAGACTAGTTGATTTGATTATGTGAATGCTAGTTAAGATTAGCATGTGGATAGACTGTATGATGGCCTTATGGCATTGACGATAGATGTGACATATAGTCACATGTAATGGTTATAACGGGTAGACTGAAATAGGACAGATACGTGATAGATCGGAGGCATTCTGGTTATCATGGTATCTTTAAAGCGGGTGGATTGGAGGCATTCCGATCATCCAACAAGATGTTGTATCTTACTAGATTGGAGGCATTGTGATTAGTAAGATAAGATGGGTCACCTTGCTTGGACAAGGTGACAAAGGGGGTTATACTGAATCGGAGGCATTCTGATTAGTAGGACAAAAATGGGGTCTCGTTGTTTTGGAGGCATTCCGAACAACTTGACGGGTCGAATAGGTTATGAATGAATGTGATAGGATTACCGAGGAGGTGATCGATGTATATGAATGTATTAGGGTTACCGCGGAGGTACCTAAGGTATATAAATATAAATATATATATATAAATAAATATATATATATATATATATATATATATATATATATATATATATATATATATATATATATATATATATATATATATATATATATATTATGTGTGATTATTTATATATTAATGTTAGGTCTAAAACCCATGTATCTCACGAGACTATTTTGTCTCACGTACTACTTTGTTTTGGCTATGTATTCAGGTTCGAGATTGAAAGATTAGAAGGTCGCGATAGAGGTGGCCTAGAGATGTTTAGCTCGGGAGCTTATAGGTAGATCCCGTTTATCCTATGGTTATGATATTATCTTTGTAACACCGTGTTTTATAACTCTGATAATCTTTTAAAAGGTTTTTGTCAAACCATATTTCAGGATATTGGACTTTGTAATATTTTTATTTAAAAATTATGTTTTAAAAGGTGTTTTAAAAAGTGAGGTGTTACAACGTCCTTGATTTTTTTCCACTAGCCTTCGCGAACATCGCCAACTGTTTTGGGTATTCAACCTCCTTCCACTTTGGATGGTCCTTCAACAATTTCCAGCACTCCACCTCTGTGAACTCCCATGCATGTTGAGCACTAAATTCACCACAAGCTCGCTCGCACAAAATTTGGTCGTTCACCCCACTTGGGTTTCTTCGTACGAGGTTGTCATAAATATAATAAAAGTTTACAATATTAGGACGAAGCCTATTCTTCCACTTGCAGTTTAGTGAGTCGTATGTTCGGTTCGTCCCACCCATTTCGCTCGCAAAGTGAACTAACACATCCTGCCAAAATCCACATTTAACCTTGTAGTTCGCTTTAACGACATTTTCGGATGTGTCGATCCAAGCCTTGCATAAGGCTATCTCTTCGGGCTTCGTCCATGTCGCGCTTCCGCCGGTCACCCCCTTTGTCGGTGGTTGACGCCTTTTTGGTACATTCTTTTTGGTTGGCGCTACAACGGGCTCGTCGGAAGACTCGACGTCGAGGGGAGCAGAGGGAGTGGCGGGGGAACCACTTTGTGTTCGTGGTTGGTAGTCGTATTGGTCGAGCTCGGCGAAAGGATCAAAACTTTGGTGGTCGTATTGCTCCCCGCCAAAATAATTTTGATAACCTTGTTGTGGTGGTTGTTGATATTGTGGTGGTTGTTGTTGTTGTGGATGGTATGGTCGGTATGGTGGTTGGTAGTAGGGGGGAGCAAATGGATTATTTTGATAACCTTGTGGGATTGGTTGAGTTGTTTGGTGTACGAAACTTGGTGGTTGAAAGTTGATCGAGGGTGATTGAGAGGGTGTGGGAGTGTTTGCTTGGCGTCGAGATTTTGGAGCCTTGCCTTTGTTCTTGGAGGAAGACATTTTTGGAGAGGGTGATTGAGAGAATTGAGTGTGTGTTTGAGTTTAGAAAGAAATGAGAGTTGTGAATTATTTGGTAAAAGAATTGGGTATTTATAGGGTAAAAAAGGGGGTAAAAATTAAATTTGAAGGGGGTAAAAAATAGCCGTTGGAGGGGTTTGGGAGCGTGCAACGGTCAAGTGTGAACGGTCGACTAGTCGACCGTTGGAGGGGGCGACGCGTTTGGGTCGAGCGGGCGTAACTGGCGGGACGCGTCGGGCATGGCCGAAATGGAGGTCACGACCGGTCGTCCGTTACGCATGGTCTAAGCATAATTAGCTTCCATAAAAAGTACTGACATTTTATCTTGAAAGTAGAAAAGGTTAAAACTTAAAACTGAGTTAGTTTCTCTTCAAAGACTTACCTACAACTGTCCATTCACACATTTTGATTTACCTGCACCAGATCCTAACACCTCTTGCCTGACATAGGAATTATGTTCTTCGTTCTTTGCCTAAAATGATAGAATAGCACAAACCATACATATAACATTTTTTAACGGCAATAAAAAGCTTACATTAGAAACGAAACGAACTAGCAAGGAGCTAAAACAAGAACATATATAAAAAAAATTAACACTCCTCCAACCTAAATCCAACTTATACTTGATCCAAAATAGATCTGGGTGGGTTCGAACCACCAGCTTCCAAGAAAGGCGAATGGCCTTCCGTGGCGCTCTTACCAACATCCGAGCTCACAGATCTTCCAACTTTTCATAACTCAATTAACTGACCGTTCCTTCCTTATTTACAAAAAAATGATTAATTGAGAGGACAAGAATCCTAAAGTCTATAATGCAAACCTACGTATGTCAAGTTTCTTTAGACTCTTACACTCGTCTAAACGCCCACCAACTATTTGTTTTTGTCTACATAATTGCATGGACATTGGTTAAACAAATGTATTCCTTCTTAGTGCTCGAAATATTACGAGAATACATAGATTTTTAAAATACTTGAATATTTTAATCAAATAGAATTAGTTGTCTTGCACAATTTTGTACTCTGAACTTTATCATTGTTCAAAAAACGTACTTGCAACTTAAAAATAATTTATCGTATGAAATCTTTGAACAATAAATAAAATATAATTACTTGAGTAGAAATCTTAGAAATATTTATAGAAATAGGTAAGTCGTCAAGACATAGTAAAAGAGACAAATTAGTTTTGATTATTTAAACATTTATAGTAAAAGAGACAAATTAGTTTTGATTATTTAAACATTTAATGAAGAGGGAAGACTAATTTATAAAAGAGTTTTTCTGGGTATGACATGAGGAGTGATATATAAACTTAAACTAGCCATTAAAATTGAAATGACGCAGTTATTAAACATTAATAAAGTGTATTTTTTAAATATACTATATGCATTTATCAATAGTAAATTTGAGTTATCTAAACACCTGTCATCTCAAGGCCTAGACAAACCCTTTATAAAAAAGAGTTGTTGATAAAATACTGATGTAATATAACAACTTACTAGCCACAATAGGCTAAAAAATATTATTGAATGATATAAAGAGCTAATTTAGCAACCAAAAAAGGCAATTGCAACACATACTAGTATGTCTACAACAGAACAATGATGCCATTATTTGTCTATCAATTAAGTGATTAACCAACCTTTGAAGTGTGAAAACAGGAAGAGTAAAAGGCATCTGCAATGACAACAATCGTAAGCATGCAGTAAAGAAACAAATCATAAGAAATGGCAGAGATTAATTACTCACTTATTTATGTAGGCAGAGAAGGGATGGATATTTATACAATACACCATGTTAATATCAACAATGAAATCAACTGCAAGTATGTAGATTAAGTTGCCAAATTCATAAAACTTGCTTTGATGTCCATATAAAGGATTGCATTTCCTCAAAAGATGATTTTTGCTCTTAAATATATGCAAACCGAACTCCACAACGACCATCATCATCATCCATCTTTGAGCTTCCAACAAAATTTTGATAGAAAATGCTGAACATATCCTCAATACAAGAACCTAGAAACTAACAGCAGAATACAAGGCCACAATAACAGAAAAACCAACTTCGCATCCACAATGATACAACTCAATGAATATCAACAAGCTACAAAGTTCAATAATGGAGATTGCCAACCAAATACATAAATATTGATAATAAAAAAGCTTCAAAATTACTAAATGGATAATATTAAAGAATGACAAGAAAGCAGTAAAGATAGTATGCATGACAGCTCAAACAAACCAGATTTGCTCGCATTATAAAGCTTGCAGTGTCACTTGAATCCATATTGTAAAGAGCTTGCACTTTCTCTATTAAAATTAGTTTGTAACACTTTAAACAAAAGCCAACATCTTTTTTAAGTTGAAACCCTTCTTAAGTTGAGCACTCATTGAAATACAAATGGCCATGCCTGATACTCATTAGACGTAGCTAAATATAACATTTTTGTATCCCTGTCATGATATATCTTATAGTTGAATAGCGTGATTACCGTATATTGTGTATAATTTTAAAACATGTCTTTCTAAATTCAATTGCAGTATGTAGAAATATGATTAGATGTACCTTTTAACTGTCGGATTGCAATAAGTAGATATTTGGTTAGATGTACCTTTTGACTGTCTGATTACTTATTCCATATGTTTGGCTGGATATTTGTTGATGCAGTTTCCACGTTTTGTTTTGTTAGCATATTTTGACAGCGATGGGAAAGGAACCAAGGTATAAACACACGCACGACAAGACACACACACGGGAGGAGAACCCGGCAAAACACCGTGCGATCTCCCCCCAAAAACCAAAACTATTTCTTTTTTATTAGGATCAGGTGACCTGCCATGTGAGCGCACCCATCATGGCAAAGGCCAATTAACAACCATATATAACATACATAAAGTGAAGCCCCTAAGGACCTTAACATCTATGTACAAACCTGTCTGCAACTTCATGACGCAACTTTTCATTAATACATCATCAGCTAGCTTCCACGACGTACCAATTTCATCTTAAAATGAAATCCCCCAACAAATGAAGAGACTGATAGAAGTAAACAGAGCTCTAGACCAACGCATACAGATCCTGATGTGCAGTAGAACATGACAACAATTCAATTAACTTTACGGGGATGAATTGATTGAAATACGCAATCTTAATTGACCGAAAGTATAGCCATAAAAAATGGGATCTGAAGATTAATCGAAAGGGGGAATTACCTTGCTTCACCTCGGAAACGTAAGATCTCAGCTCAGAGTGTAAATCGAAAGATCAGGAAATGATAACGCTATGCATCTACAATTGTAGGATCATCGGTAAGATCGAACGCTTAAATCAACATCTTAACGTCTTCGCATAATCGCAATCAATCGATGATCTCCAAGCAGATTGAAGTCTGAATCTCGATCGCCATGGTCTAAGCGGAGATGCAGAAATCATACAAGAACGTATAGAGAGGGGGTTGTTAGGAACCATCTAGGGTTTCTTGGTATCGGTAGGTATGAGGATTAATTTTCTGGCGATTTGCAATTTATAAAGGAGAGACAAGTAAATGGACGGCTAAGATTGAAAGATTGACAATTGGCAGGTGTATCGGATTCCAATTGAGGCGGTTTGGAAGGAGTCGTAGACGATTTCTTATTATTAGCTGGCATATATAGGCGCCAGCAAATACTCCGTAATGGATAACTCACATCTTATAAGATGCAGTATTTGTTACGAAGAAAAATGATCGAATTAAATAACGGAAAAATGATAATAATATATGCATCATAAATTTTTATATTAATTTACTAATAGGGCACCGTGCAATGCGGGGGGTGTATTCCGCGCAACTATATTTTTCGGCGAATGTAACTTGCTCGACTACACAATTTTTTCTAAACAATATTGGTTACTCACGCTATTAGTCAGTAACAAGATAAGGAAAATGTTGATGGTGGACGGTAGCGAGATTGGTGGTAGGTATAAGTTAATGGATGTTAAAAATAACTAGTAGTTCAAGATTTGACATTCAATTCATAAAAAACAAAAAATATGGTTGATAGTTTTGCATTCACATTTGCGATATCTATATAACGAGCTAAAGAATGTTCAACCTCATTTTCCCCGCTTTTAGTAATACGTTCTAGATGTTTGTAAATAGTGTTGAACTGTTGATAAATATCGTTTAATGTCGTTCACATCCCCGTCAATATGACTTTGATATGTGGGTTCTTCGTACTTTTGATGAAATCATTAAGGACATGGTTCCAAAATGAGTCGTCGGATTGGTCAACTCTCGTTTGGCTATATTGGGATACATCAACCCAACACTTGGCTAATATCATTTCTTGCTCTGTATCCAACCGACACAAAACCCGCTGTGACGGGCCTGCTGGTTTTTCCCCCTTTCTCCGGGATTTTTCGGTGGTCATTTTTTGTGGTTTGTGGTGGTTATGTAAAGATCGGAGATTGATTTTATTGAAGGTGTTAAAATTGGCGGCTGAGCATTTGACAATGTTGTTATTAGAAAAGAGTTGTTCAGATGTGAGATTCGACATGACGAATTAGGTACCAAACGTTGGAAACGATGGCATTTCCCAAATTTGTGATGGTACTGATTGTGCGGACAATGATGTAGATAGGTTTGATGAAGATGATCCTTGCTACAAACTGAATAGATTGTTAAAGAATAATGGTTTGGTAGTTGAGATATTTTTTGAAGAAGAATCGTAGAGATCTAGAAGTGTAGTGTTGAAAAAGTTCAAAAAACTGAAAAGGTATATGATATTTATAAAAAGGTTAATATTAAAAAATAAAAATAATAATAATAAGGGTTTTGATAGTGACAGCCTTAAAGGCTGTCACTAAGTGCATTAAAAATGGTACAAATGAGTAATTACTAAAATTTAGGAGTCAGTTATAGATGGAAGTACAACTCATTTATGCATGTCTTATGACAGCACTTAGGGCTGTCATTATCAAAACTCTAATAATAATAATCTTGAAAAATTCTGCCTGTTCAACGGATAACTTCATGTGGCTTCGCTCCGTTCGTCCCCCGCCCTTGCTGCCCATCCCGCACCCAACCTCACTCACGTGGCGGGCGGTGTTGTGATGCCGCTACTTTGGCCGACCAAGTCGGATCACCGACCTCTGACGCCACGTTACCATGAACTCATGAAAATTTCCTTTATGGGTTACATCATTTATTCTAACCAATATTCGTGTATTTCATCAAATACTTTATTATATTCGTTACTGATGAGGATTTTAGTTTTTCCCACTATATTGCTACTGCTTTTTTTATGCATAATAATTCATTAAACAAGTGCATAAATATTAAATGTAAGAGTATAGTATCATATTTTACACTTTAACCAATAGTTCAGGGACCGTTTATGCAACTTACCCAGACACATAGGAAGCAATGCATTAGCGTCATTAGTTGCAGAGTTGATCGGAGCTATTCGCGGGAAAAAACGGAGAGAAAAATGGGAACGAGAGAGAAAGATACAGATCTAGAACGTATTACACCACTTACCAGATTAGGTTCCAAAGATATCGATGGTGATTCCACCGCTTCTTCGCCGTCGAAATCCCCTCCGGGGGCTTCTTCGTCTTCCGCTCCGTATTCCGGCAAGGAGGTCTCCAATTTTGTGCGTCTCTCTTTCTGTGGTTTGTTTCCCTATGTTTCTCTGCATTTATTCTAATCCTCGATCGATATTACATCCATATTTTGTTGTTTTACATGTATGATTTCATAAATTTGATTCCATGAATTCTACCTGATTTTGTTTGTCTAATGTAGTTGATAATTTGAGATAATTGTTACTAATTGTTGATCTGGACTCTCTTGCTCTTTACAATAATCATATTTTAGAAATTTATACACTGTAATAAGGGGGAGAATTGAACAACTAGTCTTGTACCATTCACAATTTATAGTTTCTGTGCTTCCTGAGCTGCACTTTAAGAACAGACCAGATGTTAATTCTACTTTTTCTTGTGAAAGTTTGCTAATTACATTATAATGCTACAAAGAGTATAGCAAATAGGATAATGTTAGTGTTAATCAACAAGATTAATGGAAATTTGATTTGAAATAATTAGGTTTTGTAACAACAAGATAGGTTTAGAAAATATTTCTTGTTTCTACATGCAGGCAATTGTCAAAGTCATTCGCAGTTGGGCTTCAAAAAAGTTCATGACAGGATGGTTTGTTCTCATTTACTCACCAATTTCATAGTTTTTAATTTACCATCAGAAAATATGTGGACTGCCATTAAAACTTGTTTATTTTGCAGTGTGATTTTATTTCCCATAGCCATGACATTTTACATTACTTGGTGGTTCATTCATTTTGTGGATGGAGTTTTCTCCCCAATCTATTATCTTATGGGAATTAATACATTCGGTTAGTTTACCAGCTTTATTTTTGTCAAATTGAGACACAAAAATCATTATCAAATGATAAAATAATCTTTATAGCAGGTCTTGGATTTGTGACCTCAATTACTTTCATATTTTTGGTTGGTGTGTTCATGTCATCATGGTTAGGCAGCTCTTTATTGAGCTTAGGGGAATTTTTAATACAAAAGTTGCCTTTCATGAGTTACATTTACACTGCCTCCAAACAAATTAGTTCAGCAATCTCACCAGGTAATATAATTCATCACATAATCAAACCTCAATCGATGAATATTATTTATTTTTTTATAGGTGAAGAAGGTTCACATGCATTTAAAGAAGTGGCGATTATAAAGCATCCGAGTGTTGGAGAATATGCAATTGGATTCATAACATCAAGTGTTATATTGAAAAAAGATTCAGGGGCTGAAGAGTTATATTGCATCTATGTGCCAACTAACCACCTTTATATTGGAGATATAGTTCTTGTTAATTCTAACGATGTTATGAAGCCTAATATATCAGTTCGAGAAGGTATAGGTAAGGGAAGCCTCCTTAATCAAATCAAATGCATTTTCATTTTAAAAAACCAATAACTTGTGTACATAAAATAAGATTAATTTTAAGGGGTGATTTTCATACCCCAACTTTTACGTCATCTGCCACAATTATTGCATAACATGCTTGTACAGTTAGCTTCAAAACTTGTACAGTGTGTTATAGGAAGTAAAAATTATGGTGCAGAAATGAATTCCCTTGATTTTATGATTTTGTGTACAGAAATAGTGATATCAGGAGGCATGTCGATTCCACAAACCTTAACCACGATGGATTCACTAAAGAATTTGGGACCAAGAAGTGGGAAATATGCTGTTCCACAAGTATAATACAAAGTTTATACTTTTTTTAGAAATAACATTTATTGCTTCGGTTTGTACCCAAATGATTTTGCTAACAATATCCTTTGAGTTAAGCTTAACAACCACTAACCACATGAGCTAGTTTATAATCGCAAAATTGGCTTTTCAACCACAAATCAGTAAGTAATCACATTTAGTTTTGTATGAAAAAACCGCTGTTGACCATAGGCCTTATCTTTAAATAGTAAAATACGAACTTGTAATATTGTCATATTGACAAAACAGAAACATTTAGCATTAGTAAACTAGCTTCTAAATAACATCAAATTTTCGCCCATTCTCTCTAAATTCCGTTTGCCAAATGGTCAAATTACGCAAAACCTACTTTCACCAAAACAGAGTGTACCAACAAAAGCCCAAAATTTCCAAAAGAATTGGATCATGTTTGGCAGATAAAGAGAAACAAAAAGGGCAAAACCGGAATTAACCATTTTCAGTTGTTAACAGTTGAAAGCATCCCTCCAGAAGCTGTGGGGATAACCACCTCCCAACCGGGGCCTTTAAGTGGAAGTTGACTGGTCAAATAGTCAAAGCTCCCATCTGCCTTTGCGGGGCCCGCTGCAATCAGATCACTTCTATCCAACACCCTTTCAAGATCCTCTTCACTTAGATCCGTTTGTATCATTTTGTCTTCTGGATCATCATCATCTCTCAGAAGAGATAACAGATCCTCTTCCTAAAAAAAAGTATAAAATCCCATTAAATAACAAAATAAATAATACAGTAATACAATAAAAATATATATAAATAACCTCGACAACTTCATTGTTGGTTGACTTTGATGTTCTCTCCTGTTGAAATTGACCCTTTCCAATCACCACATGCTCAAGCCTCAACTTGCGGAAAGCTCGTTTCAGAATTCGACCCTAAAAATATTATCCAAAATTAAATATTTTTTCTATAAAATTGAAAATAAAAATATATTATGAAATACCTCAACAGACTGGGCAGTTGCAAGACGGTAGACATGAACAGGTTTTGTTTGACCGATTCTATGACATCTATCCATTGCTTGTAAATCCATTTGAGGATTCTGGATTCAAATTTGTTATTATAAGTTAAAATTGTATTAAAATGAACATTAAAAAATTAAATAAATTTACCCAGTCAGAGTCATATAATATGCAAGTATCCGCGGCGGTGAGATTGATTCCTAACCCACCAGCCCTCGTGCTCAGAAGAAATATTCTATAATCACTATTCACATCATTGAAGTCTTGGATCTGTATAATTGTAAAAAACCACTTTTTTATAAAATGATTTACTATTTAATAAAAGAAAGTTTAATGAGGTATTATATTATTATTATATTAAAATTATAGTGAAATAGTTACTTGTCTTCTTCTATCTTCCAATTTCACATTGCCATCAATTCTACAAACTTCCATACCCTTCTCACTAAAGTAGTAATGCATTATATCCAACACTTTAGTCCACTGTGAAAAAATTAAAACCTGAATACCAAAATCAAGAATCAGTAAAAATAAAACTTTATTCACAAATATGCAAGTGAAGTGGTACTAATATAAAAATTATACTTTGTGTTTGCGAGCAAACAGTTTTTGAAGCAATTTTTCCAGCAACTGAAACTTTCCACATTGCCCTACTATTTGTTCTAAAGGTGGATAAAAACCTGTTGATAAAAAAAATATTAAAAATTCCAAAATAATCATTAATATATAATTTAGGGAGTAAAATGATACATACATGAGCCCTCAAAAGCTGCTTCTAGAAGGTCAGGATGATTGCAATTTTTCCTTAGCTGAATCAATAGATTATTAAGCTGTCCTTTCACACCACGACCTGCATATTATAAATCCAAAAAACTATTTTAATTCATTTTTAATTTTGAAGTTGGGATATTATATTATATTATATTATTAAAGGAAAATGTGAATTACCAGTGTCGACTTTTTCTCGCAAGTAGGCTTCAAGGGACCTGTTGACTAAAAGATCTTGAAAATTTCTTTGATGTTCAGTAAGTGTAGCATATAAAATAATTTCTTTTTTGCGGGGAAGCATATGCTCAACATCTTCTTTCATTCTTCTTAGTAGAAAAGGACGCAATATACCATGTAATTTTGCTACCACCTGTAATTAATTCATTATTAATAATTTTTATAAAATAATAATTGGGGATATGTAGTATCTGAATGAATTTGTACATACTTGTGCTTTTCTCTTTTCTTCGGCTTCCTCATTGTTGGACTTCCCAGAAAAGTCAAACCTGAATTTAAATAACATTATTAAGTACAAAAAGTCAAAAATAGAATAAAAATAAGAAATATAATGTGTGGATTTACCATGACTCAAATTCCTCATGTGATGAGAAAATATCAGGTAAGATAAAGTTGAGCAATGACCAAAGCTCAGCTAGATTGTTTTGCAGAGGTGTACCAGTCAACAAAAGCTTGTTTTCAACATTTAACCATTTTAATTCTCTCAATAATTTGCATTTTGAGTTTTTCAATCTGTGACCCTGTGAAAAAAATACAGTTTTAAGTGGTAAAATATAACATAAAATTAGGTAATTATAAGTAACTACCTCATCAACCACAAGATACTTCCAACTGTAATGCCTCAGGTATTTTTTAGCATCATTCATTGCTACTTCATATGAAGTTATTACAATTGGAAATTTCGGGCCTACAGTTTTTGGCATGTTTTTTCTCCTTATTTCATCTCTTTCAGTTCTACTCCCGTGGTAAATTATTGCATTCACAGAGGGCACAAACCTTCACAAACAAGACCAAAAAAAGTAAAACTTTTAATTCAAAAGAAAACCAAAAAATTAGAAACTTTAGTATATTACATAAATCATCCCTACAGTTTGTATGAAATTATGGATTTTATCCTCAACTTTTTTAGTTACAAAGATAGTCAAGGGACGAAATCCATAATTTAGATAAACCACAGGGACGGTTTATGTAATTTACTCAAAACTGTGAGGACCAAGAGAGACAATACCTTGTTATCTCATTTAACCAGTTTGAAAGAGTAGACAAAGGGGCAATAACTAAATAGGGCCCATCTAAACCCTTCCCTTTAAGATGTGCAAGAAAACCAATGGTCTGGATTGTTTTACCAAGGCCCATTTGGTCAGCAAGAATACCATTAAGCCCATTTTGCCAGAGTGAAATCAACCATTTGACACCTTTAAGTTGATAAGGTTTTAACTTTCCACCAGTTAACAAGGGAACAAGCTCATTTTGCTCTTTTTCAACTCGTTCTTCCACACTCAGATTCATATCTTTTGCTTCAACACCTTCTTCAGACCGTGTTAACATGGCTGCAACAGCTGTTTTAGCCCTCCTCTATATAAACAATTAGAAAAAATTATAACAATTAAATAAATAAAATGTGATTATGTAATAAATAAGATAACTAGATAAGTTATTACTGTATTGTAATTTGAGACAGCTTTTCGTTTTGAACCACGGCCTTTCTTCTTATTCTTATCCTCCTCCTTTACTTCATCAACATCTTCAGTCAATCCATTCTATAATAAGCCAATAACAACTCAGAAAATGTTAACCAGATTATGAATTATGAACATAACATAAAAGATAAGAAAATATTAGAGTATACATTTGTGATGTCATCCATTTTTTCTAGTAAAAACTCAGAGTAAAGCTGAGTTTGAGTAAGAAGCTCATCGAGTTTAGTAAATTGTGTTTCACTCAAGTTAGGTGCATCCTTTTGCACATTTTGTTCTTCCAATTGCCTTTGTTGTTCAAGTTTAACTTCTTCTTCTGCCATTGCATCTGATATGAGCAATGAGTCCCCATTTTTGGCCTCAAGAATGGGTTCTCCATCAACTTTCTCCTTGCAGATATCCTTCAAGATAAATAAGAAAATTACTATTGAGAAAATAATCGAACAACTGCAACATCAAAGCAAAATATCTAGAAACTTTTGTAATAAAAATATGGCAGAGTTGACAACTCAGAATCAATATAGACACTTGTATTCCAGTAAGAATACTCAATTTGACTATTTTCAACTGTATATTTGTTGGTAATAAATAAACAATTAAGCTTTGAAAAGTATTTGAAGAAAACAGTGTGAAAGACATGCCATTTGACATTCTATAAACAATGAGTTGGCTTTAGATTAAAAATCTGAACTGCAAACACTTAAAGTTCGAATATAGTCGTATCAGACAGCAAAAATAGTCATATCAGGATATCATATATTCCTTATATTTAAATAATAGGTTCAAGTTCTAGAAACTAGTGAACCTAATATATAGATAATAAACACGGAAAAAAACTGATTTCAAGCATAAGTAAATAGCGCAGAAACGGAAAGATCAAAAGGTATGATAATGGTAAGAACCTCGTCTTCAAGCACCGACGTAGGAGAATCTGCTAGCGGTTCTTCTGTGACTTCATTTTTCGGCACCGTAGTCGGAGAATCTGCTACCGGTTCTTCTATGACTTTGTTTTTCGGCACCATCTCTAACTCAAAACCCTAGAAAACAAACACATCAAACAAAAATCCCTTTTCAACTCAAAAACACCAAACATATAACAACAAATCAGAACTTGCAACACAATCAAAATGTACGGGAAGATCTAAAAACCAAAAACAACAAAATCGAAAATCGAGCCGTATCGCATTTCAAATACTTCGATAAACATAAATAAACAGATAAGAACACATTTAAGCATTACTGAACTAAAATTAGTGAAATTATAGGAAATTAGTGAGCGAACATACTTCGATTTGTGCAGAAAACGCTGTGGAGAGTGTTGGTGGAAGGTCCGATAGAAATGGAGAGTGGGAAGTAAGGTTTTCAATGGAAAAGACGGAAATATAATTTTGTGACTTATTTAATTTAATTTAATGGTCTTGTCTTATCGAGGAGTGGGCGGGAAAGTGTGAATTTCACTTATGCCCTCAAAAGAAGACACAATTACGAGTGGAGCCATCCTTCACGCCATTTTTTAAATTCATCCCATTAATCGAGAGACTTTGTACTTGCATAAATTTTCTAATATTTTATCCATAAACACAAATTAAAATAATATGAAATAAGAAATCTACAAAATTTCGATGAAGGAATCTATAATCAAAATAAGAGCAAGCTTATTACTATTTTAATAAGTTTTTGTATCATTTATTATCATTACAATGACTAGTTTTTCTAAAAGCTTACTGTTAAGACTTTTTTTCTACTAACCTTTTAACTCACTTTCAATGTTTGTCTTTTTTGATCCCTCATATTTAATAATTTTTTATTTTAAACCTAAATATATTATCTATAAATTCTTTATTATATTTTTGTTGGTTAATAAATAAATTATATAATATTAATGTCAATTATTATAATATTTTTGTATGTGACATTTTATAAAAATATTATATTTAGTAATATGTTAAAAAATTATTGAATTATATATAGGGGTATTTATAAAACATTTGAAATACATAAAGGTAAATTAGAAATATTGTAAAACAAAAAGCTTTTACAAAGATTAACCATTGGAGATGCTATTTATAAAAACTATTTATGAAAATATTTTTGGCTATTGAAATGTTAATGTGGCAAAAGTAATAAGCTTTTGTAAAGTTAACTTTGTATAAGTTATAAACTTGAAGTTATCATAAAGTTGCAAATGGATGAAAACATCCATAATTTTACAGTTTTGTAGCATATACAGTTATAGCTATAAAATAACAACACTCTAGTCTACTAAAATTTGTGTTGCCGATCAATATGAAGTTAATTTTTTAGTAACCAAAAGCCATTCCTTTCCTTTGTGCTTATATAGGGTGTTTGGCATAAACTTATTAGACAGCTTATTAAGATATGTTTGTATAAGCATTTCAAGAGTACTTAGTTTCTTGAGAAGCTAAAAAACCAGATCAACCAAATAGAAAAACATCGGGTATACTTCCAAGTTCTCTAACATAGAACATAACAAACAGTCGAGAAAACAAAATCCAAGAGAACATATAACATAACAAAACAAAACACAATCCAAGAATCGAACCAAATACATGCATCCGTTTTATAATTTGAAAAGTAGATGCAGAACCATCTCAATACTCATACTCACGCGAAAGCGACCTATCAGATCGCCTATACTCATGATCACGATCCTTATCACGTGGCTCAACCTTTCCTCCTCCATAATTCTCTTCATCCATCTGATCATACCGATCATGATCGCGATCTTGATGCTCATACCTCCCCTGATCAACCCGACCATCATCATAATAATCATACCCACCCATGCCCATATCACGGTCCGGGTCAACCCGTTTAACATTCCCGTGTTCAGGCTGCTGCTCATACCACTCCTCAGGATCCCCATGCTTATCTCTCTCGTGTTTTTCAACCCGATCATAGTCATAGTCCTTATCACGTGACCGCCCCCGGTCCATGTGGTCAACCTCACCTTCTCGGTCCTTGTCACGGTGGCGGTCTGACCGGTCCCGACCGCGGTCGGACCGGTCACGCCCCCGGTCAGATCGGTCACGGTGCCGGTCACGACCACTGCGGTCTCTGTCTCGGTCACCTCGGTCTGACTTTCGGTCACGGTCAGACCGGTCACGGTGTCTATCTTCACGGTGTTCGCGGTCCCTTGGTTTATCGTGAGACCGTTCACGGGATTTTTCACGTTCTCTCTCTTTTACTCGTTCACGAGATTTCTCTCTCTCCCTAAATTATTGCAATAATCAACAACCATCATAAAGATATACAATGAATATTAGGGTTTGACTAGAGCCAAACTCGCAAATTTGTTTTTGAATCAGTTTTCAAATACTTGATTTTCAATTTGGTCTGACTTGAAAATCAAAAATATAAACATTCTCCTTTAGTTTTGTAAAAACAAAACTAAAGGGAATCTTTATTTGGCTAATTAAGAATTTGGACTTTTAAACTTCAATTAGCATATTGAATAGCTACAATTTGATAATTGTAATTTGTGGAATTTTGTTTTCTGAATATAGATTGGACTTTGGACCAAATTAGTTGAAATCAAATTCCAAATTAGACTAAAAAAATTTAAAATCAAACAACCCGAAACCCGACTTGATGAATATAGAGAGCAACGTTAACACGGTATTTACCTGTCTCGTTCTTCATGTGCTCTTGGTTCTGCAGATCGAGGTGGTCCACCTGATTGTTGTTGTTCTCTGACCATAAAAAATAATTGCAATTTTAATATTAATAAAATTGTACCAAATTACAATTAATTATTATAAAATTAAAATGCAATTTACCTCCCGGAGTTCCTTTGATTAAGTTCTTCACCACCAACCCTGGTGGTCCCCAGTCCACCACCAAGTCTACGGGGTCGCCAATTAGGAACAGTTCGACCACGTTCAACATCCACAAGCACTCTTCTATTATCAAGCTTTCTTCCATCAGCTTGTTTATATGCAGCTATCATATTATAAGAATTAAAACATCAAATATGAAAATAATAATATAATGATGCTTAAAATAAGAATTAAGAAAATAAAACCTTTCATATCACGAGTATGCATGTACTCTATGAAAGCATATCCTCTTGGTTTGTTTGTATCCTTATCAGCAATCAACCGAACCTGTAACTCTTAATCATTATAGAAAATACCAAAGCCGTATTTATTTATTAGCAGAATATACGTTTGCTTCCAAACTAGCATTTTAATGTCATTAAAAAGTTTAGCAATTATTAGTATTAGTAATTTAGTATTATTATAAGATTAATAATTCCTAATGCACGGCAGGCTGGCACTCAAAGCCTCTAAATAGCCGTGCTCACCTTTGATTAATAGGCTCCATAGGCGAGAATGAGATGCATCATCACCATCATTGCTAGAGTTGCACAGAGACTGTGGCCAATTTACCATTTTACCCTCCCCTTACCAGGGATTAACTAATTTAATTATAACGAAATTATACTATAAATACTGAGTACTTAGAGAAGAAGGGTTTAGATGCACTCCCACATAGTTTTACCCAAAGTTGAGTCTCTCCATTTCTTGCAGAAAATATTGACCAAAAGAGATCTGCTCAAATTATGGTAAAAAGGGAAGAACATCAAGTACCTTTTTTACCTTACTACCTGAATGGTCGCTATGAGCTTCAACTAGAATACCCAAAATCCAGGATTCTTGAAATTGTGATTTGTCATTTGTGATTTAATTGAAGATCAATAAAAAATGGGAAAGAACTGAATAGGCTAGTAGGGTGGTGGGTAGGTAATAATACAACTTTTTCAAACTTACCAATATTGAACAAGTTGTGCTAACAACCTAAGTGTAATCATATGACAATAGAAAGAAACTTACAATACTCCAAGCTCTCGGATTTAACACTTCAATTATTTATTTATTTATTTATATCAATTTTTCAGATAATCCTGTTACTGAAATATGCTAAAATCTGACAAAATAGTAGCTGGGATATTTGTTTACAAGAAACATCACTCACCAGCAATATTACCAAAACGAGTTTTTTTTTTAAGTTCTAGATTTTCATTTATGAAGGTTATTTTAGCAGAAAACAGAACAAAGATGTTGTTTATGTACCACAGAACCAAACCTCTTACCGAACAAAAGGCTATAACCTTGAGTCCCTTTTCAGGGTACTCTACAAAACCTACCCGTTTTATGGGACCATATGCCTCAAACTCCCTTTTTATTCTGCTCTCAGTTGTCTCGTAGTTCTGCAAGTAAAAAACAAACATCAAGTTCATTAATTCAGTCAACTAAAGTCAAAGTCACATCAATGCAAAAGAGTGTATTTGTATTACTCACAAGCCTAGCAACAAACAATGTTTTGTATGGATCTCCAGATATATTTGGGTCATTGTTTGGATCATCTGCATAAGCCACCAATATTCCAGTTATCAATACCTCTACAACTTATGCACTCAGAAAATAAAAAAATAAAAATGAATTGATGTTTTCTTACATTTCTCAAGCTCCTCAGCAGCCTTTCTTGCACCTTCTTCAAGCTTTAATTGATGAATCCTAGCCCTCTTTTCTCCCTGATTCATAAAAAGGATTGACAAACAAAACATAAGCTGTAAAATTCATCAATAAAACAAAAAATACACTGACCAAAAGAAATTCAAATATGATGGAAATATTGCAGATGTATAGTATGCTAGGTTCAAAATCTTACAGGAGTTTCACCCTTCACAACAGGTGGAGCATATTCAGGGTCAGTGGGCTCAGCAAAGTTGCTAACAAATTGCGCCATACCTTTGAAATAATCAAAAAAGCAACAAAATCAAATTTTTAGATCTTCAAATGAAACTGCATCAGTAACATATGAGTGAAGAGTAAGATTACAGAGGCTATATTGAATACCTGTGTATGGCGGACATTTTCTCTTCTCAGGTGGTGGCTTGTACTCCAATGGAGGTCGTGGCTCAAAAAGCTTTAACAAATTGTTAGTTAATCCTGTTGGATGACTCTGTCCAATCTGCAAAATGTAGAGTGTTAAGAATCAGAATCAATTTTCACAATCACAGAGATAGATTGAGCCTAAACTCTACAAAAATGGAAAGCATCTCCAATCAACATCAATGTTGTTAACATAAGCTAATGCTCATCATTTCAACCTGTAGCTAACTCACGTTCGGTTCAATAACTACAATCACCAGCTCAAATTAGGAAAGAAAAAGTAAGTATTAATCACTAGCAGTTTTCAAAATCCACAGCAGAAAAGCCAGTTATAATAACCTAATTCTCAATTTTTACGCATCAAACAGAAGCTCCTATCGATGTAAGTAGCAATTAACAAAACCTAGGGCCACGAGAAAATTCTACAAGTACAACAGAATCAAAATTGGATGTTTAATGATAGTCATACCAGCTTCATTTGCATAAGATTAGCACGGTTCTGTTGCTTTGTTCGAGCCTGAACAGCGGCGTTATTGTTGCGCATGAACGCATCGTTGTAATCCCCCATGATTTCCGAGATCGGATCACAGATTTTTATGTTTTACTGCAACGCCAACGAAACGGAAATTCAGACTGATGGATCAACACGAATTGATTGAAGATGCTGGGCAAGATCGATCTCGTCGTAGCGGGCCAGCGGCTACCTATAATCAAGGGTTTTGTTTCATGACGATTTGGTGTACAATACGGAGTTGAACCTTTCTGTAACTCGTAGCTGAGATAATCGCCGATTTGGGCCTTAGGGGTTACGGACTTAGGGCTTATAAGACCGGCCCATTTCTAAATGAAAGGATAAAATAATGATTTGTTAATTATTTTTATTTTTCTTTACATGAGTTTATTTTTATTTTTATTTCCAAACGAGCACTAATTTTGCGGGTAGCTCAGATTCGACACGTGTAAATCTCTGTGATCACAAGGGGTATTTATTTTTCTCCTAATGATCAAACCTGTGAGCTCCTGAGAATTTCACCATTTAGAAGATCAAGTTCAACCACCAAGTTACTGCCGTTGTGTTTAGAATGTTGTTAATTAAAGATATTTGAAACAATCTCCGAGAGTTAGGGCTAAAATGGTACAAGAAAGACATTTAATAGGCAATCAATCTAACAAAAACAAAACCTGGTGAAAGAAAAAGAAGTCATAAATATAATAGTATCTGGAACTACCCATCTCATCGCTTGAAGATTCTTTGCTCGACAACACCATCTCCTTGAACTTCATCATGTCATTGTTGTAGGCCTTTGTGTCGTAACCTCTTGTTTCACTTGTGTTTAATGTCGAGTCTCCTTTGGTTGCCTTCTCATACAAGCTATCTAAGATGCATTTCCTTCCAACACTCGTACATTGTGGTTTTTCACTTGAAGATATCATATAATTAATACGTATGTGTAGCCTTATAAACTTTTTGTAGGAAATACATAATCAAAAAAGGCTAAAAACTATATTTTCTGACTAATTATGACCAAGGTTATATTTATAAAACTTTTAGGTGAGCCATTTGGTTCGTGATTCGTGAGGGTGTCCGGGCCGGACTAGCCGGGTTGATTAGCAGAATATGAACCGGAATGGACCGGCCGGTTTTTCACTGAACCGGGTCGAACCGGTACCTTCAGACCGGGATTTGGGCCGGATTTGGGCCAGATTTGTGATTTTTTTTAATTGAAAATAACCCTAAATAAAATTAGACGGTTCGTTTCTTGCATGCCAAAGCGTTGAAAATCGTCTTCCTTCGGTTCTTCTTTTCTTCTCGTAGTAAATCACCCAGCCGTCGTCTTCTTCGTTTGATCATTGAGATATTAAACGTAAGTTTTAACAATATTAAAGAATCATCTTCTTCATCTGATTTTAATGTTGGTTTCGATTTTCGATTTTATTACATGTATTACGATTATTTAATATTGCTTTCGTCTGATTAAGCTTAAATTAATATTTGATATTTGATATTGCTTTTGTCTGATCTTACGATTTTCTTCGAATAGCATATTAATATACTATTGAAATCTCACCCATTCTGTTGATTTTGTTAAAGTTAAATTAATATATATTTTATAATTGAAAAACACAAAATGCTGATCACCAGAATGGGATGATTAGAGATGTGATATATAACCATAGTTGAGTTTACATTAGGCAGAATGTTGGCTCAAGAACATCTTCGACAACCCACTGAATCTAAAAGACTAAACCATAAGATTTTTAATTGCTTATGTATATAAACCATAAGATTTTTAATTGCTTATGTATACATGTTTTTAGTTGCCAAAAGGTAAAGTTATTAATGTTTGTTTAATTTTGTAGAAATATGGATACACAATCTGAGCAACAACCAAAAGCCAATGTTAGAGCTAAGAAAGACCCCACATGGGAATATGCAGAATTAATTACCGACAATGGGAGAAAGGTAATTAAGTGTAATTTTTGTGATAAAGTTCAACGTGGTGGGGGAATAAACCGACTTAAACAACATTTTGCCGGCGTTAAAGGCAATGCTTCAGAATGTAAAAAGGTAACTCCGGAATTAAGATTTCAAATGGTCGGTTTATGCAAAGAAGCCGAAAAAAAGTCAAAAGATAATGTCGGATGTAAATTTTGTGTAATTTTTGATAAGTATGGATGTTTAACTTTGTTGGAGAATTGTTTTTGCAATTGTTATAATGCTTGTTTTGTGTATTTTAGGCTTTTCTTTGTAAATCCGGTTCAACCGTCCGGTCCGACCGGTCCGACCGTTTTTGAAGGATCGACCGGTCCGGTTCAAAATCCGGGTTTTAAAACATTGGGTCAGACTGTACCATGCGATTAAAATAGATCAGTGGCGGTTCTAGGGGTGGGCAGAGTGGGCATCTGTCCACCCCAAAAGTTTTCCGATTAATATAAATTTTTTATATATCAACTCAGTTTTGACTTTTGCTTATAATGTATAAGCGATAACTAGTTCACGTCGTATATTATCTTAATGGTTAATTCATATATTTAAAAAATATAACATTAAGTTCAAGTCCCTTTTGTATGTATATTTTTTTTAAATTTATTTTTTCCTTATTTCCTTTTTAATATTTTTGTTGTTGTATTTTTCACTAAAATTTTCTTTTCTTTTGACTAATTTCCTTTCCTTTTCTTAGTTTAAAAATGTTATGTTTGCAATGTATTTGATTATTTGTGTATTTTAACTAGTTACATATTAGTCCAAATTATTCATATATAAATATTTTAAAAAATTTACTTTAACGTTATACTAAAATTTATGATTAGACTGGTTTAATTCTTGAATTAACTAACAAACGAATTTTAATTTTGAGTGATTTAATTTATAGTTAGATTTTCTTCAAACTAAAACTGATAATTTGATTTTGTTTATAATTTAATATTAAAAAAATATCAATTAGGAATCTGATTTTCACTCTAAAATTTCGTCCACCTTTAAAATTTTTCTTGATACCACCAAATAGATGTTTTTTTTTTCTTCTTCTAATGAACAGAGTAGTTAATTGGGTGAACCCATGTGGCCTTCGAGTAGATGAGCGGCCCACCTAAGACAAGTCTAATGTGCGAGCCACTAACCTAACTTATTTTATGACGCTTCTTAGGAGAATGATGGACACGTAGCGAAGGTTTTCTATGTTGCTAGGCGATTGTTGGTCGGTTGACCCTCACCGAGTGACTAATCAGTCAATGAGTGAGTTAGGATGGACTAGGCAGATTTAGATTTTCAACACATATCGTAAAATTTGATTATATGTCAAAGTTTATATAAATAACAATTTAAATACTTCAAATTTCAAATAGTTTTAACTATTTTAAAAGAAATGTAATCTTTATATTTAACCTAATCCTAAAACAAAAGATCGGATGTTCTTTTCTAATTCTCTCTCCCTCTCTAATGATAATATTCATGTTGTCAACCATTTATTGGACATTGATGTCCACCGCAAAAAACCATCTTTCATGTCAAATTTCCTCGTCTTCGTCCTCCGCTGGTTTCTACTCCTCATCTCTACCGCCGCTGCCTAGGCAAGCACATGTTTCTTCAACCCTTATTTTTTACAACCTAGACCCGATTTTGACCATTAGTTGGCCTCCTAGACCAAATTTTGACCACCCAATTTTGACTATTTATGCCCCCTAGCCTAAATACTATGATTACAGCCGAGTCATGGCGGAGAACACCCGATTAGCGCTTAGGCGCCAATTAATCAGCACCCTCGCTCGAATTCTGAAATAGTGGTTGTAGCACAAGAAGCCATTTGTGCCATCTCATTGTCATCACATTTATTTTTATATCGTGGGTCCATACTCCATACGCTCACTGTAGCCTCCATCTTCCTTTGCATTGGCAATAAGTGGCCTCGCTCGTTCTTACATTTTCGCAAAGTAAACAAATAAATCATATAATGACCCATTGTTGTAAAATGAGTAAACAAAGAGTACAAATTTAAAATACAATCTCTAATTTTTAGTTTAGTTTTTCCGTTTTGTAAAGTTTAATGTAATTGTAATTTTCAATTTTATTTTTTATTACGCGGAATAAATGTGTATATACGTTACTTTCGTCCTAGGTCCTGAGTTCCTGACTCCGGGACTAGGTGTGTATTATTAATTCATTAGATTGAATAAATTTATTTGCAAAAACTAAAAAACGGCATAAAAAGAAACAAAGTTAGTGTTTCGAAACATAACAAACTTACCTAAAAATTCTCATCACGCAAGTTACATGCTAACCTATTATGCCATTTCTCTTACTTCTTTCATGTAGTATCAATACGTTTATGTGTGTGAATATATTTGAGACATTATGCTAATCAGAATACAAATAACCATAAGTCAAAATAATGCGATGAAGATCCAAAAAAAAAAAAATCACCAATTCCCTAATATGCACATTAAACATTACACACGAAACCATCCTCAAACTAGTCACCAACAGAACACATCCTTAAAAAGACGAATACCGAACTTCTAGCCACCTATAGAAACGAGGCTATTAACATAAGGAAACAACTTATTATATCCCCTAAGAATAAACGATTTTTCAACCTTTTCTTCTTTCACATTATAAGCATAAAGACACTTCTGCCCTTCAGATTTCTCCATAATAACCGCAATAACATCTTCACATGAATTACCCAAAACCCTGCATTCAACTAACTCACCATCTTCAACACCATAAACCGGAATTTCAAAAGTATCTTTCAACGACATAATCCCACCGCCATAAACATCCAAAACGCATAATTTCAAAAGATGAATATATCTTGCTTTAACATAACATATCTCTCCATAAACATTCGATAATGCACCATTTTCACTAAACGGGATCGTTTGCACACTGTAGATCTCGTTCTTCAAATCAAAGGCTAGCATTTCGCCACCTGTCGTTTCCCAGTAAACGATCCCGTTCACAAAAATCCCGTCACTTTTCACTTCAGATTGATCCAAATCCACACAAACCATCTCAGATATTCTCCAAGAATTTGTATTTGAATCGTATATGTCAAAATACACAATGGGTCCCGCAACAAGATCCGGAAGAGAAAACGGACAAATGATTTTATAATTCGGTATAAATTCGAGAGAATTAGGTTCGAATGCAAGCACAATTTTAGGGTTTACTCCATGGTAATAACTAGAAGGGGGTATTCTGCACAAGTTTCGATTTACAGGGTTACAAACGAAATATTCGCCACCCTCAAGATTTTTTTGGCAAAGAAGCAACCCGTTACAAGAGTTTCTAACGGTAACAGAACATGGAAGGAAATTTAAATAAGGGTCAGGAACTCCATAAGCAGATTGGTTTAGCGAAATAAAACTAACGGTTTTGTTTACAACTTTGAAAAAACCCGAGGTTTTTTTGAAATATTGGCTCTGAATGTGTGCAAAGAACGGGCTTTTTATCCATTGGTTCCATTCTTTAGAAACCACTTGAATTTGGGCTAAAGTTTTGGCGGGAAGATAACGGATAATGTGATTTTTTGCTACCTCTTTTAAGTCTTCCTTTAACTTGAGTTTAGCAGGGAAATCGAATAGATCAAAATTCGGGTTATCACTAATCATTGTCATTAAGTTGCGGATTTTACCCTGAAATTTGAAAATATGAAAACTATATAAGAAACGAAAAATATTTTTACCAGTTGATAATGAAGTTATTCAGTAAAGGAAATATTTGAGTAAAAAGATAAATTAAAAAATGAGATACATTTTGTACCTTTTTAACCGTATTAGGACTTGATTGAGGAATAAAATCAACATCTGATGCAGTTTCGAGTACCATTTCTGCATCTTCTTCTTCATTTTCCTTTTTAGGGTCAGAACTGGTTTCACTTTTGAAATCCATATATTCGGATAAAAGATTGTAAGTTTCTGCACAAGAATCGTCCTCAAAAACAGTTGTGTTGTTTAAAGCCTCTTTTTCGGTTAGAACTAGTGTATCAGACACCTCAGAGCAAAGAAAGTCATAAGAACCATCATCAGATAGATCCTGAAACAAATTTTAAAAAAATAATACTAGGATAAAAGTACTAGGATAAAAGTAATATTCATCAAAATAATACTAGGATAAAAGTACAAGATTTTAATCAACAATAACATTAAAATCCAGAAATTCAAGCACTAGGATAAAAGTAATATTCATGTCAAAATAATCGCACCATGTTACTAGCAGTAACAGCTTCCATGTTCTCCTTTTCACTAGCATAATCATCGATATTGACTAATTCATAAGATCCATCTGAATCGCTATGAACTTCATCTTTGTTCTCCATCTCTTTAAACCTATAGATTCAAATTTAAAATTAGCCTCTTAATATCATATGAGAATAACAATCTAATTGACAACAGGTTTTAATTATACATCCAAACATACACAAAATTCTAAGCAATTAAAAAAATAATCTTTACTACTTATAAAGCATTTTAACATTTCCTTAAACAGGCTTTTGAAAATTCAGCCAATTTCTTTCTATTTACGGAATTGGATACCTTTTCTAAAAAAACTAACTATGAAAGGATTCGAACCCACAATCCACAGGTAAAACTCCAACGCACAAACCACCTGCGGCAGCCTCCGGCTGTGTAAATATTCTAAACATAACTATATTAAATGGATATAACGACACGCCTCTTCACAATAGAGTGGGCTTTGGCCCATCCGCCTATTCGGCCCGTCTGCCTATTCGTCCCATGGAAAAATAAAGCTCGATGTCCAGCTCTGTATCTTTCCACACATGCCAAACCACATTCAATCGACCATTGAACGGCCTCCTCGATTCTGCAATTAGACTCTTCGGTCTCTGCAAACGTTCTCCTCGATTCCATGAAACCTCCTCGATTTCATCGCCTCGGTTCTTCAAACTTCAATCTGTGTCTGCAAAAGCTTCAACCTTGCGTCCATAATGATGATCTAACAATGCTTCTTCTCCAAATTCATCACGGAGACACTATATGTGTGGATAACGACGATACATCAGCTGAGGTATGATCACAAATTAATTCTTCCAGATTAATGTTTGATAAATAGTTTATTCAGATATATATATGGGGTATTGTGTGATTAACATATACAGATTCGATTTTATTGACGGCTCAGCTAGGGCACGGGTGGAAGCAATTGAGAAAGTTGAATTAACAGCTGCCATTGATTCCAGATTAATGTTTGATATATTGATTGTCACATTGTTACATTTATTTTTGTGTGACATGTTAAAAACTAAATTTTCTAATGATATTTTGTTCTAGATTAAAATTCCTTTCAAATTTGTTGTTGTTGCAGTGTTACTAAAAACATTAAGGAAGGTATTGGTTTGTTGTTGTTGTAGTGTTACTAAAAACATTAAGGAAGGTATTGCTTTGTTGTTGTTGCAATGTTACTAAAAACATTAAGGAAGGTATTGCTTCTGGAAAACATACTTGAATCTGACAAAATTTTATCATAATTTAAACCATGTGTAGTACCAATTGTAGGAGGAATTGTTGCTGGGCTACAAATAAAAAAAAGTAAATGATGTTGCACAATGTGAGGGTGCTTACAGAAGGTTTGAAAAACACTTAACAATCGGTTTGGGCTGGTTCTTGGCAATTCCATCAGTTCCTGAACCGAACCGAAGCTTCAGTTTCGAGATTTTAAGAACCGCAGACCGGACCGGGCACTGCAGTCCGGTCCCAGTTCAATCCGGGTCTGTTGATTCATGTATATGCTTACTTGCTCTTCAGAATCTTTTGTATGGATTGAAAGTTTTTCTTCATTAACTTCTTACACTTTTGGTGTTTTAGTGTGTGTATTGAAAATTTAAAAAAGTGGTTGTTTCAACAAGAATGATAAGGAATGAAGCTTATGCCCATGTCGATGTCTTTAAACAGAACACAAGGTATAATGACATGCACATTTGATTGATTTAACAATAAATTTAATTAAGAATTTTAAGCACTAATTAACTCTTTAATTTCATTCCCTCTAATCCTTTTTGAAGATGCTAGCACTTTACCAAGAACAAGAGGTCACAAAATTGCTCTTGCGATTGGGACAAGTCTCGGATGCATCTCTTTGCTCATTTTTGGACTTGCATTAATTTGGCGGAGAAGAAGATACAATCAAGAACCCTTTTTGTCATTAGCAGTTGATTTTTACTGTTTAATAACTAAAACAAGGGATATGGTGTCTATTTTGAAGATCTTTTGACTTATTAAGTGTTAGCAAAGTGGGTTAGTTCATTATAAATTTTCTAATTTTACTAACGATAAAACATAATAATATTATGGACTTGCATAATTGTATATTCCCCCTGTAATTTTTCTACTTAAACAACAATGTGAGCAAAAAGAAATTTATGTAAAAAGAAATTTATGTAAATTCAAAGTGGATTCAATGTCTTCAAGATTTACATAAAAGTGGATTCAATGTCTTTTTCTAATGCATCATGAATTTAAGATTTTTCAGTGCACTATGGTGCATCAACTGATTATAGATTCTCTTAAGGTTTTTTATTTTCTTTGACCATATGAATTTAAGATTTTAACGTACAAACTATAAATAAAAGTTATCTGGCAATTTTCTGTATATCTTGAAGTTTTACTCTAATAAACGTCACTATAGATTGATAATGTATCTAAAGATGCCCATACAATTGTATTGAACAGTGTGTAAAATCTAAGTTGTTTTTGTTATTTCAGAATAAATTTATGTTTATAAAAATATGTACTATACAGGACTTGAAGTTTTGAACATGTGACCTAGAGGCATTATTAATGCAATCTACTAACCAACTGAACTACTACCCTATATATTCCTTAATTGACATAAAATTATCGTAATTAATAACTTAATTTTTTTTTTGAACGACAAATCCTAATCTACATCTATTTTCCACATATGTCCACGACGTGACTTGAACCCTCAATCTTAAGGTTGTGAGACAAACACCATACCGCTAGGCCAAACACTCTTTAATAACTTAAATATTAAAAAGTCAAAATTACCACCACCCATTATCCGCGACCATCACAACTACCTGCATCCCGCTAGCGTCACTCAGCCACCACCGACCACCAACTGTTCGCAGGCAAAAATAATCACAAGGTACCCGCCGCCGCATTGCGCGGGTACCTGCTAGTAAAATAAAAAAGTCAATTTGCAGAGCAAATGAGCAGTAAATGAACTATGTACAGAGAATAATAAAAATTCGAAAACCACTCTTCAATTCCTCATTAGACACCGTAGACTGAATTAGTAGATATCGTAAACGAGTATTTTAATTTATCAAAAGTCAAAAACTTTTAAAGCGAAGAAAAAACAATTAGGGTTTATTTATTAAGAACCGAGGACAAATTCAACACATGGCGAAAGGAACAAATCAAAGATGAAATCATATCACATGCGTTAATTTCATCATCAAAAGACTAACCCTAGCATCTTCATTCATACGGACGCAAATAATCAAACAATAATTCGTACTAATTTCAAATGATCACACAGATTGATCATGCGTCATGCATGAATAATTGAATATGCTTCGAAAAGGGGCTGACGAACTTACCGGAAGTGAAATCCAATCGCTCAGTTAAACCCTAATTTTGAACGATGAATTAGTGATGAAATGAAAATTTTGAAAAAGACGAAGAGGATTTAAAGTTTTAAACCCTGTTTTGTGCGTGTGTGTGTGTGTCAGTGTGTGAAAGAAGAATTCACTTGGTGCATTCCGCAACTTTTCGTTGCATGTAACGAAGAAAAATAAAGAGGATTTCACGTGAAGTCAACAAGTCAAATATCTATATTTAGATTCTTTGGAGTGGATACCACGCAATCAATTCTAATTTTAGTAGAGTATCAAATCAATCTTTTTGTACTATTTTTACACTCACTAAATTAACGGTTGTGATTGACAATTAGATGTGAACTAAACTAGAATAATATACGATACCAAACATTGCAAACAGAAAAGGCAAAAGTTAACAATGAAAAAGAGCAACAAATTAAGACGGTCATTAAGAAACCAAATGTGATGAACAACGTAAACCAACCGGAAGAATAACGCCCTAGATCTTATACACTGTTATGTTTACAAAATAAGTCCATTTTCAGCCGGATTAATTATACAAATTTACATAGATCATTATGTCTTTAATACAACCCAGTTAAGGGTAAAGCGCATAACTATTTAGAAACTTTATATTTGAAACCAAATAGTTATTGAAAGTTAAAACCCTGAATTTTGCATGTGTATAGTTAGAAATGTGTAGAGGCTAAATCGTATATAAAGTTAAACTCCAGGGGCTAACTATGCAATCTCCCAAATCTACCCTTAGGTGCGACCCAGATCCGACCCGCCACCATCCGGACGGGTTTGGATCTTTTCTTCTGTAACCCTTCATTAATTTCATGTTTTACATCATTTTCTTAAATCTCATGCACCAAATGCACGTAACATACATCCCTATTCATTTTCTAAAATTCATATTTTTTAATTCTACATAAGCATTCAAGAACACACCTTCTGTAACAGATGATTCCAAATCCAAATCAATGACCAAATGGCCACAATAAGGTCACGAAAAATCGACTGATCGATACACTCAATAACTGCTATAATGCTTACAAAATAATTAATTTCGAGTTTAAAAAGTTACTTGAAATCGCACTCGCAACTTGAGTTCACGTTCTTGCATCCGCTCTTATGGTTGCTTCTTTTTCTCCTTGATTCGATAACTGAATGAAACTATATCTCTTAATTTTTTTGTGATACGAGCAATGCGTGAATGGTTATTATAATAAATTTATCGGGCTATCTTGTTTTGGGCCCTATGTTTAGCCATTAAGCTAATTTACCCTAATTAAGTATTTTATTTATATTTTATATTTTTCTTCCTAATTAAGTGCATTTTATATTTGATAATAATATGAAACTTTATCTGTTCTTTGTAAATTTACATGGTATCAAAGCTTCATCTAATTTTCCGTTCATAATTTTCTAGGATTTGGAAGATGGTGGCTGCTGTTAGTTACGTATGCATCTGATTTTGGGCCGATCAAGTTTTCTGTAATAAACCTTTTGCAAGAACTCCCACAACAATATGATGTGTGACAATAAGAATTGATTATCAACAATTTATTATTCTTTCCTACATCATGCACAAAAGGCATAATTGGCTTATATAACTCGTCATTAGCTTCTATTGCACCCATTTGATATTAAAAATCATACCTTTAAAAACCATTTTTTAAATGTAATGCCATAGAATTTCACGCCTATTTCATTCAACAATGTTTTTTAGCAACTTATTAAGAGTTTTGATAATGACAGCACTTAGGACTGTCTTTAAATGCATCAAAGTTATATAATATTTATAGTTCCTAAGATTACGGATTTTTTCGATGCATGTCTTGTGTTAGGGCTGTTATTATCAAAACTCATTTATTAATTCATTCGTCAAATAATTAAGGCCTGTTAAACACTTTAAGGAAAACTAATTATTCAATTTTAATTATTTAATACCACATGATTACTTTTTAATAGTAATTTCAAACACCGCTATTAAACTTTTGGGCTTTATCTCAGACATAAAATATACATTTGGGCCCAGCAGTATGATTAACGAACATGAAGGCGATGCTACCCCCAAATCTTCAAATTTGATAATCTGAAATCGCTTTGAATATCTTCAGCAAAATCAACGTGTTAGCGGTGAAGGATCGATCCAAGCTGTCTCATAACTCTTGTGCATGTTTGTCCATCATCTTTTGAGCAGTGTGTGTGGTATTCTCAATCTCAAAAACCTCACACAGTTTGTATCAGATGAACACTGTTTAAATTAAGCAAATTTGATTTCAATTGCGTATACTTTCTTCAAATCGGTGGAGATATGAGGGATGAGGAATCCCTACCGGTATCAACATCTACAATTATACATTCGTCATCGGTAAATAAAAAGGAAACCCTAGATTCTAGTATATTTAGAAGAAGCCGGTACAAGTTTTGGGCACTCACCGCTATTATACTCCTTGCATTCTGGTCAATGTTTACCGGTACCGTCACCCTCCGCCTCTCTGTCGGCAACCTCAACCGATTATCCGATGACATTGCCGGTGGACCTCCTATATATGACGATTTCGACGTCCTTGTTCGTTCGTTTTCCTCTATCTCTCTGTATTTCTGTGTCTATTTGGATCAATTGATCTGATTTCTGTTTTTGATTAGGAAATAGAGGAACGAGAGAAGGTTGTGAAGCACATGTGGGATGTATACACCAATAGCCGTAGGATCAAATTACCTCGATTCTGGCAGGAAGCATTTGTGGCTGCTTATGAGGATTTAACAAGTGATGCACCTGAAGTGAGAGAAGCTGCCATATCTGAGATCGCTAAGATGTCGTTGCATTTTATTGATCTTGAACCTCCTCCTCTACAATCAACGGTTCGTACTGTACCTAAAGCCCTAAATTCATTTACTACTGTGATATAAATGCGACATTAGAATGCATTAAACTTCAATTGTTGCATTTTTGGTAAATTTTGTGTACATTAATAATACAAATCACCAGTAAAATAAGCTAAAAATTAAATGAGGTGATGTATAAATGATTTCAACTGTATAGTTTATGTTTATGAACGGAGGTATACTAGTGCTTGATTAACACCGTGTAATAGGATGTCTTTTATGTATGTATCTCATTTTTTTTCTAGGGAAGAACATTTATGCATGTAAGAACTTGATATTAAAGTAACCTTTAGACCTGTAACCGTGCTGTAGTATACATATCATCTTGGGACATCTGTCAACCATATTGAATTCCAGAATATGAAGTTGCATTTACCATATATTGAAGATAAGTAATGCTGATCAAGTTTTTAGGTTTAATCATACTTATGCATTATGCAATCAATATATAAAAATGGCGACCTCTTTAAACGGGAGTTCCTTTTAGGTAAACATTGATGATACCTCTGCATTCTTCATAAGTTCCCACTATAGTTAGTTGACCAATATATATTTATTACAGATATCTGTTAGTATATATTGTGATTGCTCCTTTATTGTCATTATCTGGAAACATAAATCTTTATTGGCGTTTTTTGAAAATGGCAGAGACAGACTGTTGCTGTGTCAAATTAAACAATAGTCGCAGCAATTCAAACTTGTTCAAAAGAACAATGTTTTAAACTGTCTTTTAAGAATTAATTTATGTGATAAAGATATAGAAAAATGGCAGTTAGGTGACGCACCAAATTCAGGTTAAAACAGATAGGGTCAGGTCTTGTTCAAGTTTTTTTTAGTGTTTTATAAATTATCAGTGTTTCAAATATAATAATGAAGCTGTGATTTATGTAAATTCCCCGCCGTAATATCATCTTATGCTTATTAACAATCATATATAGATAATATGTTGTAATATATAGATAAATTGATAAATTCTAATGTGATTTGTTTTGATGGTTGCAACAGAATTTAGAAGAATTGAGTTTAAGGCATGCACAGGCACAGCAAAACAAGGGTTGAGGAAAGTAGATCACCATTCTTTTATAGAGGCTAATCTTTTTGCAGTTAGTTTTCAGAAATTATCATACCACACTTTGTTTCATATGTTGTTTACTTGTATTTATTTGTTTATTTAGGAATCAATTTCCGATATTTTTTGTGAATTTTTTTTTTGTTTGATAATCAAGGAAAGAAAGAAACTCGTTTACACTCTACCAACAAACTTTAGCTTACTAATAGTGCTGATTATTAGCATCTGTACATTAGTATCTTGAACCTTGATTATTTAGTGCTCTGAATTACTCTCGCTGCTATATTCAGTTTAGCCTGCTCTGTTCTCGTTTGATTGTTGCTTTTAAAGATAAATTGCTTAACATAATAAGAAAGTTATCCCACACAATGCATTCTGAATACAGACGATGTCATTTACAATAGAAATTTGAGACATGCAAGTCAAAGATGATAGTCAACGTGGTTCATATTCATAACTTCTGAAATTGGTTACAAAATCAATTCAGTACCGAACAAATTAGTCAGTTTCTAAAGATGGTGAATGGTTGCAGGAGATTGAATAATTACATCACTTTCCTTTCAAGAATCCAATTGCTTCGTAATCGAAGGAAACCACCAAATAACAAGACATAACTGTTGAACGAAAAACAAAAATCAACAACAAACATTCACTAAAAGCTCCATAAATGAGCTCTGAAATTATCAATGCCTCAGAATTAGCATTTGCTTATAATAAAATAAAATTAATCATTCCAAGATCAAATTATTAGATAGCCTTTGTATCGCTTACCTTAACAAAAAGGTCAGTCAATCAGATGAAACATCTCGTATGTATATAATCAGTTTAAGGTTTTATTCAATATTTATCCCAAAAACAGCTTATACTCTATCTTATTTTGCAGCCTCAGTGTCAACACTAAATAAACCGAGTTCCTTCTCGATTTTAGACCAAGCAACCATAAGATTTGGGGGAAATTTCCTCCTCATTATCCTAATCATCCCTTCTGCATCTTTAGTTCTTGATTTTTTCACTAATCCTTCAACTAAATGCTTCAATGTATTGAAATCTGGTATCTTGTTAGCCTTCACACTACGTTTAAATACCTTATAACCTGTTTCAAACTGCTCATTCTTACATAGATAAAACAATAAAGTCCTAAATGTAGCAGCATTCGGATAACAACAATGTTCTATCAGTTTGTCATAAACTTCTGAAGAAATTGCAAGAATAGTGTAGTACCCTTCCAAATTGTACAAATAATGCTGTTTTTGGGGCTTTTGCAAAAATAATGCTACCCCCTAGTGCTACACCCGGATCCCCTTCTTTCCCCTAGTACCACACCCGGATCCCTCTTGAGCCTGCACACTCGTCTGTACCTTGCGTACTTTGCGTACTTTCATGTAGGAACCCCTAGTAGTACACCCGGATCCCCTTGGGGTATCCCCGAGCCGTACGCCCGGATCCCCTTGGGGTATCCCCACTTGGCACGCCCTATATTCACTTAATACATCATCTCCCATAAGTGGGATCCGGGCGTGCCAAGTGGGGATACCCCAAGGGGATCCGGGCGTACGGCTCGGGGATACCCCAAGGGGATCCGGGTGTACTACTAGGGGTTCCTACATGAAAGTACGCAAAGTACGCAAGGTACAGACGAGTGTGCAGGCTCAAGAGGGATCCGGGTGTGGTACTAGGGGAAAGAAAGGGATCCGGGTGTGGCACTAGGGGATAGCATTATTTTTGCAAAAGCCCCAAAAACAGCATTATTTGTACAATTTGAAAGGATACTGCACTATTCTTGCAATTTCTTCTAAACTTCTTTTGCTTCCTTCATCATCCCTTTCTTACAATAACATGTCATCAAGTAATTGTAACTTATTGTATCTGGTTTCAAGCCTGCAGTGCTCATTTCCTCAATCATTGTTTTGATGTTTTCAGGATCACTGTCTACTGCATTCATTAACCTAACGTTGTGTGCTGCAACATCGATTACACACCCTCTGTTCACCATTTCATCCCAAATTTTTTCAGCTTCAGTGGGATTTCCCTTCTTATACAATGAATGTATGATTGATGTATATGTAACACCAGAAATTTGAATACCTTTTTTGTCCATTTCTTTCAATTTATCAATTGCAAGCTCGGGTTTACCAGCATCACAATAAGATTTCACCAGTATGCCATATGAATACTGGTCCGGTTTGAATCGATATTTTGCTGGCATTTCGTCGAACAGTTGGGGAGCACGATCGAAATTCTTAGAATTGACACAAGCTGTGAGTAAAGCATTGAATGATAAAGCTGACCTAGGGGTTTTTAGGGTTTCCATTTCACTATAGGTATTGAGAGCGTGCTCAAACATGCCGGAGATTCCGTACGATCGAATGAGGGAAGAGAGAAATGATTCATCGGTGATTCGAGGATCATTTTTGTGAGACTCGATGAGCCCTTCTATATCGGAGAACCGGTGAGACTTTGCAAGGCGGCGGACGGTGATCTGTTGAGCATGGTGTGCGGATCCCGGCGACGATGTTGAGTGGTTGTTTTTGACGGTTGAGTAGATGTCTAAAGCTTTGTCTGTATCGTGTTCATTTCTGAGTTTCGATTTGGCTTTGGAAATGGTCATGGAAGCTGAGTTTGTGACATTGGCGGCGGCGGCGGGAGTCGCAGTGGCATTGGCGGAGGCGGTTGACAGGTGGCGGGCGCGGCGGAGAAGAGCAGAAGACGACGACGCCATGTCTAGGTTTTGGGTTTACCAAAGGATGAACTTTAGTTTATGTGTCATGTGCGTATGCTATTTTCTATTATCATTTTTATCTTTTATTTAACGAGATTAAAATGCAATAATTAATTTCTTTTTTTACTTATGTTAAAAAACAAATAGCAATTTTATTGCAGCTACCTTTGGTTAATTTCAAAAGATGTAGTACTTCGCATATGTAATCCGCTTGCAGATATTTTTACGCTGAAAAACAAAGGGCATCTTAGTTTACAATTTAAACTTATAAATCAATATACTCATAAAATGATAATACTTAGACATAAATTGATAACACTTAGACTAATCATGTTTGGATATGTATTAATTTTCAATGTTGAAACTTGAAACAATAACATGTTGCGTTTACTAACCACTTGACAAAATTAATATTTGATAATTTGTTTATTGAATGTTGAAACAATACCTGTTGCATTCACTAATCAATGTTTGCATATATTTGAACATACGATACATGTCCTTTTCCACTACTAATAGTAAGTTTAATCATGTGTGATGTGTGTGATAGTGTTTTGTGGGGTACCCTAAAAGTCAAAAGAAAACAATCAATAATGATCTCTAAAGTTTGGCTCAATAGTAATAAACAAAATCAAAAGATAAAAAGTTAAAAAAATCTCCCTCGATTATTGATGCGTTTGGTTCAGTGCTAGAATTCATACTAATTTGGTGTGAAAACATAGACTTATGTCAACGTAAATGACAACATGTGTTTAGTTAGGAGGACATTCGTCAATCCATCTAACATATTCATTTTTGTCTTATTAATTGTCATCTCCATCTCTAACTTTCATCTTCACATTCTCATAAAAGACATAGATTTAGATCATCTTAATTGGTTCACACTTGACACAAGTCTCATATCATGTCAAAAATCATACTCAAACAAAGTATAACAATTTTGGCACGGTTCTAGTTCCGTTTTACAGTGTAGTCCCAAACTTTGAACACACTGAAATATAAATACAATCATCAAAAAGAAAGTGAAATTATATTAATTTTTATTATATCTTCCTAGTTATCTTCATACACATCTAATCAATACAATTACCCAAATCAAATAATAAGATTAAAAAAGAGAATTAGTAAAAATGTAAATTATTATATGAATTAAATTATAAAGTACGAAGATTTAATATAATACGAAGCATTACAGTTTTCCAATCAAACTACAATCAATGCACATAGACATAGTTGGACTTTAAAAAATGAACTTTCACAGAAAAAATTATTAAATAACAAGCATTTCCCTTGTCACATGTTGTATTTGCAAGTTGAAAAGTTGAAATGATGCAAATTATTTAAGCCATATATATTTTCAGACATTAAAAGTCAACAATATACAGAATCTTATATGCGAATTAGAAAAAAAAAAGCAAGTTGGTATAGGTTGATTCCTTCAATGGTCCTAAGCAAGCGGATATCCAGAGTCCCATATTTCTTTTCTGGATTTACTTATACAGATAGAAATAAAATATATTAATTTACATTAAATAATTATAAAAAAAAAAAAACATATTACTAACTTATAAACTACCCACTACAAACAAGAGTTACCAAGTACCTACTGCTTCCCCATATCTTTTCCGGCGAACTCACTACCGCCACCATGAAGACTGCCGCCAATGGAAGTCATCAGAGCCGATAATCCGGTGGTGGTGCCGCCACCAGCCGCCATACCCAACCCTAGAAAATCAAGTGTGGTATGTTTAGGCCCGTATCCTGATGGAGTCCCCATCATGAGTTCCTCTAACCCCACCCCGAGACCCAACCCGATAGTCGCACCATCCGGGTCATCTCTCTCGAGCCCGAATCCCCTGAGGAGAGACGCACCAGAAGCCGATGCACCCATCTGAGCAGCTTTTTGTAGCAATGCTGTTGCTGACATGGCGGGCTGAGGTGGCGTTGCATATTGCCGGAAAATTGAAGAGCCTTGACTTGTAGATAAACATAACGATATCGGATCTTGATTCGATGGTAATGTGAGATCGGGTGTTTGTGCGGGTCGGCCCATGGATCGGGTCAAATCTTTGAATCCAGTTGGTTGACTTTGTTGTTGTGATTGTAAATTCTTGGAAGCAGTTGATGATGCAAATAAGCTTGCAAATACACTACTGCTTGTGCTTCCTGTGTTAGTTGAACTGCAACTACCACTACAACTTCCGGTCAAACCTGCCACCACTAATTCCGGCGGGTTTTCTAAAACGGGTCGAGAATCATGATTTGACTTTGAAATTTCCGGCAAATCTGCAAGAATACCTGGAGTTTTTGCAATACATAAAACTGAAGATGTTACAGGAGTGGTGGTTGGTGGTGGTGGAGGGAGCAGCAGTGGCGGTGATGCGGTTGAGGTGGATTGTGGTGCTGATTCTACAGATTGAAGAGGTTTCGGGTCTTCATAATCTTTTTTGGGATTTTCATCTTCTGGCTGACCTTTAGCACTCTCAACTGCTAACACATCACAGAATGCTCTGTGTGTAATAAAGCTATCCCGCCTTCAAATAAATAAATAGATAAAAAAATTCAACATTCGAACACAAGAATTTCATAATTATATGTTTATATTATTATTATATATAACCTTGAAAACAGAGTTCCACAATCACATTTATACTCTCGTGTCCCGCATATCTTCAAATGAGCTTTCCAATCAGACTGAACTGCATATTTTTTTGAGCACTGATCACATTTCCATTTTTTCTCACCATGTTTCCTACAAAAGTGCTTTTTGATCCCTGTGAGATCGCCCAAAGCTCGTGATGGATCATGATGAACACATGATGGTTCAGGACATACATAAACTCTCTTTCTAATCTCTTTGCTTGTTCTTTGTTTAAGCTTCCATGGTAAATTGTGTCCCCTTCTATGGAGCTGCAAGTTTTGGTCTCTCTGGAAGCCCTTATTGCAAATTTCACAGACGAATCGATTTGTAGCCATTAATGTCGTTGGTGATAGAGCAATCACCTCTGCATCTGGATCTATATGTTGAAAATTTAAAAACTGTAAAAATCAGAGAGTTTTTTTTGTTGCTTGCTCCAAATAGGATGAAATCAATTTCGGGTAATTAAGTATGGGGATTTCATTAATCTAATAAGATACCTATAAAAGGAATCCGGTCAAATAACTACTCAGATTAATAAATTATACCCCAAGTCACAAATTATTAGCAAATTTGGCTGAATTTCAATGTTACCTGGCATGCCGGCTAAATTTCGCTTCCTTTTAGGTGGCTTTTCTGGAGGTGCCGCCGTCTGATTGCCCGGAGAAGAAATACCAGCTTCGCCGGAAACCGTGGATTCATTCACGGCCGACGGGTTTTCTAAGTCGGTGGTCATGAGGAGTTATAATTTCTAGGGTTTTATCTTTACTTCCGTTTAGAAAATGGAGATTGGAAACAAAATTCAGTATTGTGGGCACTTTCACTTTTTTCTAGGGTTCCCTATCAATCGAACAAAAATTGATCGTTTCTATTTCGAACAAAAACTCAAATTAATCAACCAGGTAACAAAATCGAAAATTCATATCGCAAAACCAGCTCAGCTCTTCAGCTCATGGTGAATTTAGTTTCAATCAGTAGAGAAACAAGGGTTTCAAACAGTTTCCCTAAATTTTTGCCATATTGATCGAGACAAATAGCTACAAACAGATCACCAGAATCCGAAATTAAAGCCGAAATAAATAATAATTACAACGAATTAAGAAAAAAATAAAATTGATGGAAAGATCTTAGAAGAGAGAGTGAAAATCTAGAAAGAGAAAGTAAGCGACGGTTTGCAATAAGTCTTCGTTTACGAGTTTTCAATAAAATAGAAATTTGAAAGGGGCCAAATTGGGGATAAACCAAACATTTGGTCGTCTAACAATGGTTAGTTTTTTAACTAGTGGTTTCACTTACCATGGTTAGATTAAAATAAGGATTTGAATGCTCAAAAAGTCAAAGTACTTTTGGTTTGGGCCTTTTCAGTTTCTAACCAATCAAATTTAGACACGTAAGCGGTACGCTTTAAAAAATTCCAAATCATTGTGGTTTGAAAGTTGAAACATATTTTTCAAAGATGAAGGATGTGACCTGTGAGCCTTATTTTAGCAGCTGTTTTGATGGAGAAGAAGGTAAACACGAGAGTATAGTTTTCGACCAAAACATTCTCACTTATTTGGCAGGCGAAGTTTATTAACATACCAATTTAGTCAGGAATAAAATTAAGGGGAATCACAAAGTATAGGGATAAAAATGATGAAAAAAAATATAAGGATAAAATTGTAAAATTTGAAAGACCGCATGAATATGCCCCATTTTAAAACATGTTTTATTGTTAAAATCGGTGAGGTTTAAGTGTTTAACTAACACCTCATTAATTAATGAAATTTAAATCAAATTTGTCGTTGATGAATTAATTAAGCAAGTCAAATTAAGTGATGGTTTGAATTAGTCAAGGCGATTTTGTTGTTTTTACTGTTATAAATTTGTCTTATTCTTATAGATATCAGTTGACACATATCCTGTCTTGTTTTTAGAAACATTGAAAACATTATTCATTAGATTATGGAGTAATATGTTTGTTGCGTGTCACTCATGGACTCATAATTCACTTGGTATATCGTTGGGGGATTTAAAGTAATCAGAAAAATACATATCTCTTGATTGCATTCATATGCTTCTCTCCCGGATTATGCATTATTTGGCTAACCATACTTAGACATATGTCACATACTAGAACAAGTCGTGTATACGCCAAAATATATTATGTTGGAACTTGTGCACAGGTCAACTATAATTAACTATATTCTAATTAAATATGAACAATTAGGATCGCACACGAACAAAATTTAGACAATGATCATTAAAATACTTGTTTATATATTATGATACTATACTATATATATAATATAGATATAGTAGTGTTAACTAATTGTATAATATTGATATTATACTATATGGTTTAGGATCCGGTGATGATTCAAAAATCGGTAAGGACTGCGAAGACAATTCTCAACCAATCATTTTTTTTAATGGATCATTGTCAGAATTTTAGGATCTTTATGAGGATGACAATGATCCAAGATTTTAAAAATGATTCTAATTTGTAAAAATGATTGATTGATAATTGTCCTTACAATCCTCACCAAAATTGGAGTTATCACCCGATTTCACTTTCACTTATATACTATATAGTATAAGTATATAATATAGATATAGTAGTGTTAACTAATTGTAAAAGGTAAATGGACTAAGTTAAGTCAATGATATGTAATGGACTTGTGAATCCATTGGCTAATTAGCCCATAAGTATTCAAGCCCAAAAACCCACCATGTTGCAAGTAACTAGTTAGTTGTATATTTCTAGATTTAATTGACTTGGAATATGGCGATGAAACGTTCAAGACATCTTTCTCTCTTGTGGACGTTCTTTAATGTAGATGAACAAGGAGATGGTGTTCTTGTTTTGCTAGGGGTTTCTTCAGCACAATCATTCACTGCTGTTTTTGGAGTTTTAATAGGTGTAGAAAACGGTCCTCTAATTAGTTCGTTGGTTACTAGATCAATTACTTGATGTTTCTTTGATATAATTTGGAATTAAAGTCTAGCTTCTTGTTAGACTTTTTGGGGTAACGACATTGCCACAACTCCTTTATTGTTGTCATTTTCTGCTGTAAAAGAACATATATCATTCCAACCTTCTCCTTGCTTGCTAAAGATGTGAAAATCACTATTTTAAGGTTTTTCTTTTTTAAGTTAGCTAATATTTTTTGATGAAACTTAGAAGTAAAAATCATCAAATAGAAACCAAGTTTTAAAATTATTCCGTTCACGTCAACCGACTATGACAAATTCACAATTTTGAAGTAATATTGAATTTGAGTTGTTTTTGCGGTTAATTCTTTTTATAAAGTATACATAAACTTCGTTATGGGTGACATATATCATTTTCATACCGAAACAAATACTCCCTCCGTCCCACAAAAAACTTCTCATTTGGCTTTTGCACAAGTTTTTAGGTGATAGTTAGTCGTGGGGTCATTGATAATACTTTTAATTAAAATATAAGGTTGATTTGAAAAGAGAAAGATAATTAGTGGATATTAGTGATAGGGTTTTTAGTAATAATAGTTTTTTATTGTGTGGAGCCCATCAAATATGGGAAATGAGAAGTTTTTTGTGGGACAAAAATTAAGAATGAAATGAGAAGTTTTTTGTGGGACGGAGGGAGTATATGTTTATTGTTAAACATCACGTTTTTTTCATTTTCTATTAGGTTTGAAATACGGATGGGATCGAAAACTTAGCTAAGGGGTCGTTTAATAATTGTTGAGTCAATTAGTATTGATTGAGTTAGTTGCAAACTGAGTCAGGACTTCTGTCCGAGTTCATTGTTTTTTTTTTTCATTTGGACGAGATCAGTAAAATCCATAGATCGATTCCAATATGCGAAACGAGTTAGACGGAATTGAGGAAATCAAATATTCTGACTCAGATGAAGTCATAAGCAAATCAAATGAACCCTAGAGATCTAAACACAATGTCCTATTTCTATCTGATTTTGATCATTTGGTCCTTTTTTTGAAATCATACTTATCTGTTATCAAATGTCTCTCAAAGCAGTTTCTCTACAAACGTGTTACATACGCCATACTCCTTTAAATGTGTTGGGTGCCGTTATCGTTGTTCGAATTAGAATCTGAAAACAAAAATAACTTTTATCCATTACTGGACTTCACTATTGCTAGTTGTATGTTTGAGCTAAACTAAATTGAGCACTCATTACAAGACACGCCTAAATGTTCGGCTTCAGAGAATGTAATGCTAAAGATCTTCCATGTACTAAAAAAGAAGCGGTGAAAAGATATGAGTTTTGCTAATGACAGCTCTTAGGGCTGTCACTAACATGCATAAAAAGCTTGTACATTGTTAAAAAAGTAATATTCCTAAAATTCAGGGAGTTGTCTTTTGTTTATTTTGTCTTCTTAATGACAGCCCTAAGGGATGTCATTAGCATTTTCCAAAAGATATTTAGCATGTGTAATCCTACTTTTTTGTTTTACTCACTTCTAAACTTAACATGTCTAATCAGCTAATTCATTTTCCTCGTATAACTTCTTGATTTTAACACTTGTCTTAATAGAGTGAATAAAATTATAGGCAAGACTAAATAGTATAATGCGATACCACGTCTCTATTAAAAATTATCATCTTAGAAAATTACGAAGTTACAAAGCCAATCTACCAACTAAATTTTTCCTACTTCTAAATTTTATTTAAGAAATCATCACCTATATATGGAGCTACATCCGATTATGCTATGACAACTCATTACAACGCTCGCTTCTGATTGGACGAAAATGCCACGTGTAAATCGTTCATTGGTCCAACTATTTTTCAACAACTACACAAACTATTAATTCAATGTTTGACAATCATCAATTAATATGTTTCTTAAAATCAATTTCTTAAAATTGGTTCCTAAATTATTGTGAAATTATTTCCAATTTAACCACATTGATAGCAAAGTTGGTTTCCAACAATAAATCAATAAAATCTGTTTTTTATATTAGTTTCAAAATACTTCCAATTTAACCGTATTACTATCAAAATGAAAAAAATCGATTTCTAACAATATTTTGTTCTTACTTTGTAAATTGGTTCCTTGAGATTTTAAACAATAATGATTGTATTTGAATTTTTCCTAATATATAGCACTTATTTACGGAACATAACTTTCTACATGCCTTAGTTTTTCAAGCAGCCTCAAAAAGGAGCAGCAAACACATATCTGGTAAAATTTCGTGCAGCCATAAGTTTACGCATGTCATGTATTTCGTGCCCATGTTTATGCATAAAACTATGTTTGTATGTATGACTTCTTATGCACATGAAATTCACTAATAACTACCACTTTGCTATTATATATGTTTTTAAATAAACAGTAATCAACCATAAGCATAATCAGTTTATATTAATCAGCCATAAGCATAATCATTTTTCTTATAATTATCACATGTGCTATTAATGTTGTCATTTTGATATTCAAACATTATTTTGTCAAATTTAATTAATGTTTTTGATTAATTTTTTTTTAACTATTTTGATATTTATATTGCATTTAGTCAAATAATTCAGCTTTCACTTTTTATAATGATTTTTTATTAATCATTAATTTGACTTTTGATCGAATTTGACTTTTAGTCATACTTGACCTTTTTAGGGTCAAATGAAATCAGTAAGTAAATCCGGGTTTAAGGTTTATTGAATCAATTATACACATAAAAACCTATTTCTTTGTAAATCAGTATGAATAAAAGTTTGACTTTATGTACTTCAAATTGAGATGCTTTAGTTTGACTTAAAAGACAAATTTTACTTTTATTTTTAATGATTTTTTGATCAGATTTGACTTTTAATCAGTTATGACTTTTCAGGGTCAAATGAAATGAGTAAGTAAATCCAGGTTTAGGGTTTATTGTATCAATTACACACATCATAACCTATCTAAATGTAAATCAATAATTGAATATGGCTAAAAGTTTGACTTTATGTAAATTAAATTGAGCAGCTTTAGTTTGACTGTAAGTGAGACTGTTAAAACTATTATTTTTTATAACTATTATGTTTTGTAAAATTGTTATTGATTGACCATTATTCTGGATAACAGTAGGGTTAATTTGACTTATAAATTTGTTATAATTTAGCACTATAAACTAAGGTATATAAAATTGCCTACGGGTCGAAGTTGGTCCACTTCCACATCGAGAGTTTTCTTAAGGTCTGAAAGTTCCTCAAAAACAACAAATAGAAATTGAAGCATTTCATGTGTGTGATATCAAATTAACTTTATTTCCATATAATAGCCATTACTCCTTGCATTGTTGTTTACATTATTATAGGGTATACAAGTTTAAGTAATGAATGTGAGTTTGATGATGGTTGCACCATTTACAAAGACTACAACAATAATCGCTTCTATCTTATGCAACTAAATCATAAGAAAACAAGTTTTTTCCAGTAAAAATAAAAGTTCAATTGCAACTAAAAACGAAAAAATGAAAATGCAAGTGGTTGACATTTCAACACATCATATAATTGGCTGAAAAATTATAATAACTCAGTATTCTTGCAAAAGAAAGAAACACGAAAAGAGAACGCTTTTATTTCTAAGATACTCAAGTTTAATAACTTAGAATCACTAGAAATATCCACAATCCCAGTATAAGAAACATTCAAATGAGGACAACAATTCAAAATCTGCATATTAACATAAGAAGCATGCTGGTCTAATAGATCAAATATTAAATGTTGTATTAAAGGAAGTGTTTAAAAATTTATCATAACTTTTCTTATTTTGTTAAAGAGATTGTTTCGTAATAATTAATTTGTTAATGAGATTGTTTTGCGATGTTTTATATGATTTTTATTTTATTTTTTATTCTATGTTTATCAACTTATTATTACGTAATTTAAAATTTTCTTATGTTTATCAATTTATTATTACGTAATTTAAAATTTTCTCATGTTTATATAATTTGTAAGCTTATATTCAATAATTTTGAGTTTTAAAAGCATTATATATTTTCTTATCATATATATAATAATCATGTAATTAACGATAAATTTTTGTATTCTATAACAATCATAAAATTAACGTGGTTCATTTGACTATCAATGCGTCATATCTTTGGGACCACTGCACTATCTTGAATTTAACAGTAAACATGAGGCTAGGTTCGGGAGCATATGAGGTTGAAAGGAAAGAAATAAAGGAATTTGCAGATTGGATACTCGATATTGGCAACGACAATATAGGTGTGTATTTATTTTATTTGTAAATTTTTATAAACCATTCTAATAGATTTTTTAATTATATCAACTTTTTTCTAATTTTAATTGCACAGGTGGTGAAAATGATGGTGAGTCGTTAGTAGAGTTCCCGGACAACATGCTGATTCCAACGTCTGATGATAACGTTGGGGCTATTATTGCAGAAACATACCCTCATTTGTTGGATAATCTATGGTAACGCAGCTTATTTCGAGATAGAGTCATTCTTGCTCCCATACACGAAATGGTTGACCTCATAAACGAACGTATGCTGTCTTTAATTCCCGGAGAAGAAAAGACGTACGAGTCATCGGACTCGGTTTCCGCTGCAGATGAAGATGATACTATGTTTAACCTTGATCTTTACACCACTGACTTCTTGAATAGTATAAAAATGTTAGGTGTCCCGCAACATATCTTGAAGTTAAAGATCGGCGCTCAGGTAATGTGTATGCGCAATATTGATCAGAAAGATGGATTGTGCAACGGAACGAGACTTCAGATATTACCAATGGGGGTAAATATAATCGAGGGTAAAATCATATATGGCGGCAAGGTGGGTACAATTTGCGATATCCCGCGAATGGTTATTAGTCCTTCTGACAACAAGATGCCTTTCAAGTTGAATCGGAGAAAGTTTCCTGTTCAGGTATGCTTTGCTATGACCATTAATAAAAGTCAAGGTCAGACGTTGTGTCAGGTTGGTTTGTTTATGCAAAAACCAGTATTCTCACATGGCCAGCTTTATGTGGCTGTATCACGAGTTAAGAACAAGAACGGATTGAAGGTCATTTGTTGTGACATAGATGGGAATTACACTAATTCAACAGCAAATGTCGTATACAAAGAAGTCTTATTTCGTTTGTAAATTTTATGTAACATTTCTTCATGTATCGAATTTTCTACCAATTCATCATTACAGCTACAACATTATTTTCCATTTTTAAATGTATTAATCTTTGTTGGTATTTTTCTACGTATTAAATTTTGAAGCATACCCGCCCATCGGGCGGGTTATGAAGCTAGTCTCCTCCTATATATGAGGCCTAATTTGGCTTGGGTTTGACAACATGGCAATTCCAAGCTCTATGATTCATCAGAAATGCCACAGGTAATTCGGGTATTGGTCCACGTGATTAACCATCAAATTCGATACATTCCATGAAACCAATCCTGCAGTTAAGGAAAGTAACGATATATTAGGCCAACATTAAGGAGAAGATTTGATCATTTTCTTTTAAATTAAATTAAATTAAATTTTCTGACTTGCAAATTTGATCCTTTTCTTTTAACTATGAAGATACCCGAATTACTTTTTAAAAAAAAATCCATTCAACACCATTATTCTATGTGATTTACGAAATTCCTTAAATCACGGGATTTTGTGACTATCTTGACCAAATTTAACAGCATTTTTGTTAACCATCTTATATAATACCTCTCGATAATCACACATAAAACCTACAAAGCAAAAGCCAATCAACACCATTATTCTCTACATCAAAGCTGCAACATTAGGTAAAATTTTGCTCTTCATGATTTTATTTCTCGCAGATTAATAGCATTGGTACCGAAGTTTTGATTAGTATTGAACATTATGTTGTCAATCGATAATTTTGGATTAAAACACAAACACAATGAGACTAATATTTGACCAGTAATAGAGGCTGCCATTTTTAAATAATTGATACTAACATCTGTGGTTAAATTACAGGATTCGAGGAAAGACCTTTGTTACTTCGAAACAAACCTCTTAAAAAACCCAGGTTTGAATCCATTAAATTTTTTTATAATTTTTAGCAATTGTTTTTTCTATTTCAATTAGCTTTGATGCTGTTTTTGATAAATAAATTTAATCTTTTTTTTAAATACACTCTTAGAAAATTAAAAGAGTTGGACTTTATAAGTCAAAAACGTGGAAAACATCGTTAAATTAAAACAGATGTATTTTAAATTAAAACAGTAACATTATAATAAACCACATAATGGTTTTTTATTCATGAATTAAATAACCACATAATAGTTTTTTATTCATGAATTAAATAACCACATAATACTTTTTTAATCTTTTTATCAATTAAAATTTAAGATCCATGTATTATGACAGTTTGACTTCTATAGTCAAACCGAAAAAATACAGTTCTAATTGAAGATACAGTTTTACAATAAAACAGTTTGACTTTAAAAGTCAAAACTGTCCAATCTACATTCCAATCATTTAAATTTAAATCAATTTAAATTTTATCCTTTTTTCATAAATTTTTATTACTGTTTCAATACTGTTTTACTGTTTTAAATAATCCACGTGTATCTAAAATTAAATAACCACAAAATTGTTTTTTATTCTCTTTATCAATTAAAATTTATAGTCTTTAATATGACAGTTTGACTTCTAAAGTCAAACAGGAAAAATAACAGTTTTTACTTATTGATAAATTTAATTGACAAAAAGACAGTTTGACTTTTAAAAGTCATATTGTCCACATACTCTTTTTATCACTTTTAATTCTGTTTTAATCATTTTTCTACTTTTTTTTTTAATACATGTATTATTTATTTTTTTGTGTTTTAATCAATTAGCACAGTTACTTTATGCTACTGGACAGTTTGACTATTAAAGTCAAACATAATGGTTTTTTATTCATGAATTAAATAACCACATAATGCTTTTTTAATATTTTTATCAATTGAAATTTACGAGTCATGTATTATGATAGTTTGACTTCTATAGTCAAACATAACAAATACAGTTTTAATTGAAAATACAGTTTGAAACAATAAAACAGTTTGACTTTAAAAGTCAAAACTGTCCAACCAAAATTCCAATCATTTTAATTTAAATCAATTTAAATTTATCCTTTTTTCATAAATTTTTATTACCGTTTCAATACTGTTTTACTGTTTTAAATAATCCACGTGTATCTAAAATTAAATAACCACAAAATTGTTTTTTAATCTCTTTATCAATTAAAATTTATAGTCTTTATTATGACAGTTTGACTTTAGAAGTCAAACTGTAAAAATAACAGTTTTTATAGTTTCTAAATTTAATTGACAAAAAAAAAAACAGATTGACTTTTAAAAGTCAAATTGTCCACACTAAACTGATCTTTTTTAATAGAAAACAGTGTTTATCATTAATAATTATGTTTTAATCCCTAGATAATAGATTGGTTAAAATAATTATATTTTTAATTAATGTAAAATAACAGTTTTTACAGTTTCTAAATTTAATTGACAATTAAAACAGACTGACTTTTAAAAGTCAAACTGTCCACACTAAACTGATCTTTTTTAATAAAAATCTTTATGTAGCTGTATCTCGAGTTAAGAGTAAGAATGAATTGAAGGTCATTTGTTGTGACAGAGATGGCAATTATACTAATTCAACAGCAAATGTCGTTTACAAAGAAGTCTTATTTCGTTTGTAAATTATATGTAGCATTTCTTCATGTATCGAATTTTGTACAAAATCACTATTACATCTATTGATTATTATGTCATTTTTAAAATTTTTAAGCTTTGTTGGTATTTTTGTACATAATAAATCTTGAAGCATACCCGTCCATCGGGCGGGTTATGAAGCTAGTTGTATATAAACGAATAGAAATAGAAAATGACATTTTCTCATTGAATGGGAGAAAAATCTGACATTGTTCCTGGTTTTTTAAAGCGCCCAAAACATAGATGCTAGGATTATTTAGAGACGTTTCTTGACGTTAATGAACCGCCTATTGTAAATCTATATAATTACATTTTTTTTGCACCAAATTTAGTAAAAGGTCTAAACTACTTACTGGATACATTATCAAACCTGTAGGACGTTATAATCGATCAGTTTCACGATATCCTATAGTAGAACCAAGACAAGAAAAAAAGCTATATTAATTAGCATATGACCAAAGTCATGTGTTTAAGTTCCGTCGTGGACAAATTGGTGGAATGTTTGAGGGAAAGCATACTGCTCCTTGTGGATGTCACTGTCTAGGCTCGAACCACTAACTTACTAACTAGCCGTTTAAAAAAAAATTTAGCACAAAAATACAATCTTTATTACCTATAATAACATTTATCATAGGGGAAATGCTACTATACATATACCGTAGATGAATAGTTTTTTATATAATATAATGAAGTGTTATAAATATATTAACTTATAAATAAGATGTACATATTTGCAAATTGAATATATTAGTTTATTAATATGAATTATATATTTGCAAATCCGTCACATAGCACGAACACATACTACTCGTTAACAATCAATTTAAAATTATAGGATCATAGTATGAAAGTATCAATCAAGAAAAGAGCCGAAATTGTTCCCATAGATGCCATATGTCAAACACTTGTTTCTTTTAAATTACACTTTCCCGTTCTCCAAGAGGGTACCCTTCTACAGAAAAAAAATGCAAACCAGAACGCAAAATAAACACATGAAGGTGTATATTCAACTTTTTTTTACTAGATTTAAAGATAAAGAAAATATTACATGTTTATACCCACATAATTATATTTATTGAATAGTTTAAAAGATTTTGCTAATATGTGCCCTATGAGTATATAATAACGAACACTTAATGTATTAAAATTTTCTTAATCAGTGTAAAATGATATTGATAAGACATTAATGTCTTTGTGTTAAACCGAGTTTACCCTTATCATTATTGAAAATTAAGAGTTCTGATTAATTAAATTTAGGGGCACAAAAGACATTGCATATTTCCTATCATGTGTCAATGGGGCACATAATAAAAAATCCTTGTTTAAATCAGAGATGAAATTAGAAACTTACACCAATAGTTACATATTTTTTGCGGGAATAAAAATGTGAGATCCTAGAGGCAACTCTTGTGGCGGGGATCCCAATTACCAGTCAGCGGGCGGGGTCATGGGACGCCCCAAAACAAAAACGAATTTAATTTAAGAAACTGCATCACAAAATAGATTTTGTTTGATTATATACATCAATAAGTATCCAAGAAATAATTTCTTAAACTTACAAAATACCAACTAATTTTATAGGGATAATTGCTTTTATATCCTTGTAAAACTCACAAATTATTTATATATCCTTTCAAATTCATAAATTATCTCTATATCCTTCTAAACTTTATAATAACCTTCATATCCTTCCAAACCTTTAAAACTCTTTTTTATGTCCAAAAACCTATTTTAGTATTTATTAAATCGTAATAATAACAATAATGCATGAAAATAAACATGATTTCTAATACATAATCAACAAATATATTGCAAACTTATTTGATAATTATTGATATTTTAATGATTTAATAAATATTAAAATAGGCTTTTGGACATAAAGAGAGTTTTAAAAATTTTGAAGGATATAGAGGCAATTATAAAATTTAGAAGGATATAAAGAAAATTTATGAATTTGAAAAGGATATAGAAATAATTTATGAGTTTTACAGGGATATAAAAGCACTTATCCCAATTTTATAAACCCAAAAGTTAGAAAAGAAAAAGGAAAAACCTATAAGATATCTACTAATTTTATAAACTTAGAAGTTAAAAAAATCTACAAGACACATATTTTAAGTTTTTTTTTATTTGGTTTAGATTTTAAGTTGGTCTTTGAGTTTGGACTATTGACTAAAACTTGAGTTTTTAAAGATTGTTTTGAACTATTATGTATGTTTTTAAATCAGATAGTGGCACTGTAACACCAAAAGCCTTTTCCTCTTATTGTTATTTATCTTAGACTCTTTGTCGAAGATAATACCATAAACACTACTGATTATTTATGTATAAATAATAAAATTGTTACTACTTACCAAAGAATCTTTTGGCTAGGGGTATGTGAATCAAAACACCTAACAATCAAAACTTTCTAGGTTCTAAGTTCTATTAGGAACATGTGAAATGTAAATATTATATGTATTATTAGTTGTAGTTATTTGCTTTAAAAAAATGTTATCTGTTATTTCTATTTATTCTTATATAAAACCAAAATAGAATATAGAACGAAAATCACTAAAGTCTAATTATCAAAGTGAAAGGAGACATAAAATGACTTACTTCCCAGAAATTCCAATAATTAAGTGATTATTAGTAATAAAAGGTTAATGATGGTTCTAAGAAACTCATATTTTCTTTCCTTCGTCTAAAAGGAAACTTTAAGGCATCTTTCCAACCATACAAATACTCATTATTAGTCAAGGAGAACCTTATTGCCACACATGTACAACACATGTGTATTTTTTTTACACCTGCTTTTGTTATTCACATACAAATAATTGTGTGTCAATTTGATTTGGAAAGCATTCTTATTTGATTGTTTCATACATACTCGGTATATTTTCAGTTGTTAATAAGAACTTAGATTTTAAATATACTGAAAAGTGCAAACCATAAAAATTTAAAAACAAACCACAAGGTGATGACCTTATGGTTGGATTTGGTCATGAAGATGAAATTTAAAGTTATAAGGTTCAATTGTTATGAGAAAAAAAATATTACCCCTTTGTAGCCATGGAGATTCAATTGAGCCAATTTCGACAACCTGCAAAATATGTGGTCGCTATAGGATTAGTCAGATGGCAAAACGATTGTGAAGTTAGGTTAAAGAAAAAATAAAGGAAGATATTTTGTACTTCAAAAAGAAAATCCAACCTATCAACCATGGCCTCATAATATTGTATGGTTACTACCTTTTCATCAAACTCCTTTTTCCAAAATCATATTGTTGTAATAACTTGTACATAATACATTTGAAGTTGTATATTACATTTCAAGTTGTATGTTACAATATATTTATATTTATTTATTATTTCCTGACTTCAGAAAATGGCCAAAACCCCCCTTTTTCTCTTGGTGTTTTGCTTCAATGGCATGGTTTGTGTGTGTTTTCGACATGTCTTTCTCTACCTCCATCGAGAATGAACGATCTAAATCAAGAAGAATCTCACAACTCTCTCTATATGCACCTTTTGTGAGCTACAAGTCTCTTATTTCTTCGTCTTTTTGTCCACCTCACTATAACTTTAAATTCAGGCCTAGCGTGCTTTCCGTGTATTTCGAAACCTTAATTCGTAAGTTTTTGATGTCATCATTTTGTGTATATATTCTCCAATCCTCCACATACTAACTTATTTCTTTTTCTTCCCGACAATCCAACCTTTTTCCTACTATATATGGCTTGTTGCTTTCGTTGATCGTAACATATGAAACGTATACTATAAATGGTAATCGTAAAAACTACTTACCGATCGCTTACAAATATGGAAATAAGTAAAAAAGTGGCATTCGATAAGTTAGAATCTAGGTTTTGTCCGTATGACAATGAATGAATATAAATTAAAATATTTGGCGCATTAAGCACATATGGAGTAATTTTTACACCACATCTTTTAATCTATGTACCATAATTATTACTTTAGATGCTTGTACAGTTTGCAAGAATATTTGTACAACGTAGTGTATTCATAAAAAAATATATTGTAAAAATTAATTCCCTTAGAGTCATAAGATGTGGTTTGACGAGTTTTGGTATTGCCAAATTACTTTTCGCTAGATAACACCTGGAGCTATTAGTAGAATAAATAGTTATTTTGATTTTGTTAGAATAAATTTGTTCTCTAATTATGTATTCCTTTAACAACCTTCTTAAAAATGGTAATTGTATCTATTATATAATATAATATAATATAATTACCATAGGACTTTATTGTTCATTAAATACACCGCTAAACAATTTTAATAATTACACTTTTGCCCTTAAAATTTGAAGATTTCAAATTTTAACTCAAATGTTAGTATAATTTATATTTTTAGTTTTATTTAAAATTTCTTATTAATTTTATAATTTACACTCCTTACCAGAAATGTTGAAATCCGATTACAAGCGAATCTTAGTTTGAAACTAAAAAATTATGTTTCAAAATCTGTTGTAACGTGCGGGAAAAAATCACTCGTCCAGAACATTAAATCATGCACATTTGAATGAAAAATAATAGTAAAACATGGATGAATACTTTATACAAATTTGAACATAGTGGAGAAAAGAAAATTAAATTTATCCAGTAATTTAAGTAAAGAAACTACAATCTTAGAATCAAATCATAAGAATTTCACTTTTAAAATTTGGGAGTCATATTATAATAGTCCCTTTTCACGTGGAAAAAATGTGTTCACACTATAATTACACAAATATTGAAATTATAGATGAATTTATGATATATATATATACACAAAAAATAATTACTTACTGCATTTGACAAATTTTAAACATGTATATACATATATCGAGACATATGTGGTATGAATGAATCACTTTATGTAATGTAAAAATCATTTCTCATATTTAATTCGTAATTATCGTATAACGTGTGTTCTCACATGAAAACACACACATATATAGTGAAAAGATGTTGTTGATAGTAGTGTACAATTTATTTGTAACTGATGATATAATAAAATTGATGAATTAAAAATAAATAATTGTTTAGAAAGATCTTATAAACTCTTAATTTGTAATTTTTCAGAAAAGAAATTCTGAAATTCAATTCGAAGACTACATGTATAAGATACAGTACTATTAAAAAATTTGAAACTTACCGCTTTTTAAATTTCTATACTAAATAGAAAATGTATGCCACCAAACTTATATTCTATTTACATTTTCGAGTTTAATATTGTAATTGTTGAGACGAAATATTATTTTATTCATCCCACAAAGACATCCAGAAACACATTTTAGAATGTAGTATTACTTTCCTTTCGAAAGTCTACACAAAGATTTTATTTAAAGTGTCTTTAGATAAAAAAATAATGTGCATTAAGAAGAGAGAGTTTCACATAGCTTTGTGAAATAAAATGTGTATATATGTGAGGCCGTGTGGGTTGGGGCTATACTTTACAAAAAAGGTTTCAAGAACATAAATGATTATGTTTCCTTTTCTTTTGAATTTGATTAAGTAAAAAAAATTATTAACCTATAGTTTTTGTGAGTTTGTTCATTATTTTAGAAAGAATTGTTTGTGGAATACATTTTTATACTAAAATGTTTATTATATGATTTATCCCTATGTATAAATCTTTGATCACCTATTTGAATATGATTGTAAAACTTGTGAAATTGTTTAAAAATGTATACTCTTTTTTTATGTATATAAAATAGAATGAAAACTTGTTTTAATGATCAAGATCAACGTATACATGATGCGTTTGTCTATGCTTTTATAACTTGTTAAACATATTACAATGTATAGAAAGATTTTAACTATTCCAAGACACAATGGAAGAGCATATATATCCTTCCCTACCCCATATTCGATTTAAATGCCAGATATATACAATGCACCTTTGGTTTGAAATAACTTATACTAATATCTAGTAAACAGTACTAGATTCATTGCAAAAACTAGAGCTTCAAATAACTAAATCTAACATCAATAATACATACCAAAGGGCTTTTGCCTAGCGGTATGGTGTATGACTCTCATCCTTGAGTTCTGAAGTTCAAGTCCCGTCATGGTCATATGTGGTAATTAGGAGTAGATTAGATTTGCCGTTTCAAAAAGAAAAAAATAAAAAAAAATTATACATCAGATTTTCATCTAGCACCATTAAACATCACAAATACACTATTGTGTAAGAAATAAATGTACATTTACGGGTTATGAAAATGTATTACACAATGATGGTTTGTATTGACATTTTGACATAATATGTCGATGATTAAATATATTTTGGATATTAGTGTATATTACCATATTAGACTATATGCCCGAGTGCAGTGGCGGTACCAGAAAAAATATTACGAGGGGGCAAAAACTCAAAATAATAAACATACATTAAAATATAAGTTTATATATTAAGGCATTTAAAAATAGCAATAAATATATTAAGTGCTATAACTCATAGATAATTACTTATCATTGTTTTGCCAATTGTCTAATACCTTAAATTTTTTTCACAATTAATTCATCTGCAAATAACAATTAAACATTCATCCAAGCAATTATGCACTTCATCAATCATCATCATTTACGAGGATTTTTCGGTGAATTTTCGGTGTCATATAAACTTCAATAAAAGTGATAATATGATTCATGAACATGTATATAACATAATACAACAATGATATTCGACCCTTTCGGTGTAGAATGCCAATAAATGATATTAGAGAATCAGAAACTTCACAAGCAAATTTGTAATAGCAATTGTGTATCAGCGGCTTGCTACTTGCCTGCCTCCAATTTTTCCAAACTCTTTTATTTGAATTTTGGGTGGTCAATTATCATAAATTATAATTTGTAAATTAAAAAAATAAAAATCTTTGTAGTTGGACGGTGGTCAATGGCCCACCACGACCACTCCCTCCTACCGCCCTTGCCCGAGTGTATTCAAAACATCCTGATTTAACTTACATCGAGTGCATAATAATCGGAAATTGAAATTTGTAATATAATAATCTATAAAACTCGATTGCATTTCAAGCAAAAAAGTACTTGTAACGCGATTGTTCTTGCTCTAGAATCTATGCTAACCTTTTTATTGCATATTCATATCGTGTCATTGAATGTTATCATCTATGATTTGACTTAAGTGATAACACATATTAATAGTACAACTACGCATAGAAATTGAGTTAAAGTATAACAAATAATGCCATTAAAAAAAGAGTATAACACATAATACTGTAATGGTTAGCATGTATTATTTTTGGCTTTGAACCCGAATCTCAATTGTTATTTAAGCTTTCAGAATTTCAAAAACAAAGCGTTAAAAAATAATACTGGTTAGAAAACGGGCCTTTTTATTTACAAGGAGCAATGCATTAAACTCTGATAACATATAAAAACGTTATTACTACTTCTTCCGTATCAAAATAAGCGACACAAATTGATTTACACGTTTTTTGAGTTAAAAGATTAAAATAGATGTTAAAATTGATTAAAGTACATAGTTTGTAGAGGATGAGTCTCACTTTTCTTGAATAAAGTGATATTAATGAGTTTTAAAAGTAAAAGTAATGGTATAAGAGTAATTTCATTTTATTAAAGTGGATAGTTAGTGGGTATATGTCTCACTATTTTTACCAAATAAGAAAATTTTTCAAAGTATGTCACTTATTTTGATACACCCTAAAATGAAAAGTGTGTAACTTATTTTGAGGAAATATATATATCATTCAAATGTCACACTTGAGGTATACTTAAAATTCAATCATGATCGATCATATTTTACACAAGCTCCTGGCTTCTTATCTTAGTTGTTAAAAAAACTTAAAATTATTATATTAAATCTATTTAAACACGTTTAACTATATATAAATGTAATCAAATTCAGTGTATACAAAACAATGAAATTTCACGTTTAAGTTTTTAAAAGGGATCCACTTAACTCTAAAAAGAGGCAAACCAAAAGAATCAACAAAAGGCGAAGGTAAACTTTCTTTCCAGACTTTATATTGTCAAACCCAAAAGTTGTTGTTATACTCAATTGTACAGTATGAAGTAAAAGTTGTACCTGAAGTGTGTTGTGAACCTGTGATAGTAATTTCATCGAAAAGCAAAAGTTGTTTAATTTTTATGAAGATCTTGAGGAAGAAGCTTCTATGATATGGCAAAATCAATCAATCTTCTGACTCCCTTCACAACCCTGTATTGTCAATTCAATGTCCCTCATGTCCATTAACATGGCCGTCCATACCCCACCACCACTTTCTCCGGTTACAAAAGCTCATAATCATCACCTCTCAAAACCCCCTTTACCTGCTCCAAAAAACATACCCCATTAGATTTCAAATTTTACTAAATTGAATTACATCTGAGGAATGAAATTGCCCTTTGCTTCATCCCAAAACAATATCAATTCTACAAATTCTTCAAACGTCAAGCAGCAACCTACCGGTGGTGGGAGTAATCGATACAAACCGAAATCGGTACTCGATTTGCGAAGGAGTCCGCCTAGTCCGATTACTGGTAAGGCATCGGAGTTTCATTCTACTGATAATCATAGTGTTGTGTTTGCGTCGTCAGATGATCATTTGCCGTTGGATAATATTGAACATGGAATGATTCATCAGTTTGAAGAATGGGATTCTCTAATGAGGGAATTAGGTCTTCATGATGATTCTACTAAATCTGCTTACCCGCTTGATCTTCCTGAGCTGCCGCCGATTCACACGGAACCCACTGCTCCAGCGACGGCTTTGTTCTTTCACTCCGATTTCGAGAATTTGAATCCGAATTTGAACGCGCTCGATTTCATGAGTCAGGAAAATAGTAATGATAGTGGAAACGGTTTTGATTTTGTTGACGAGTTGATCAGGATCGCTGAGTGCTTTGAGACTCGGTCGATCCAGCTGGCTCAGGTGATACTGGCGCAGCTCAATCAGCGGCTCCGAGCTCCGACTGGAAAAGCGCTTCAACGAGCTGCTTTTTATTTCAAGGAAGCGCTTCAGAGCCTACTCACTGGGCCAACTCGAATGACTCAGTCATCCTCTTCGTCGGAGATTATACAAGCGATCAAAGCTTACAAGACGTTTTCGAACGTTTCTCCGATTCCGATGTTCTCTGACTTCACAGCTAACCAAGCCATGCTCGAGGCCATGGACGGTGCAATGATCGTCCACGTCATCGATTTTGACATCGGTTTAGGCGGTCAATGGGCGTCGTTCATGAAAGAGATAGCGGAGAAAGCGGAGGCTCGGAAGGTTCATTCGCCGGCGGTTAGAATCACCGCCGTTGTTCCGGAGGAGTACGAAACGGAATCGAAATTAATCAGAGACAATCTCTGGCAGTTCGCTCGTGGTCTCAAATTACGATTCGATATTGAATTCGTCTCGTTTCGAACATTCGAGTACTTATCGTTCAAATCGATAAAATTCATGGACGGCGAAAAGACGGCGGTTCTCCTTTCTTCATCGGTATTCCACCGCATAGGCGCCGGTTTTATCAACGATCTCCGACGAATTTCTCCGCATGTTATTGTCTGTGTCGACGGCGAAGGAGTCATGGGAGGTGAACCGTCGTTTTTCCGTCAAACCGTGATAGACGGTTTAGAATTCTATTCAACGCTATTAGAATCGTTGGAGGCGGCGAACGTTGGAGGTGGCGGAGGTAGTGATTGGATTAGGAAGATTGAGATGTTTGTGTTACTGCCGAAGATAACGGCGGCGGTGGAGGCTTCCGGTCGGCAGATGCCGTCGTGGCGGGAGGTGTTCAGTAGGGCGGGAATGAGGGCGGTGGCGATGAGTCAATTCGCCGACTTTCAAGCGGAGTGTTTACTGAGGAGGGTACAAGTCAGGGGGTTCCACGTGGTGAAACGACAAGCCGAGATGGTGCTTTGCTGGCATGATAGGCCCCTCGTTGCCACGTCGGCATGGAGGTTTTAGCCAATTGAAGGGAAGTGAATTAATAATCGAATACTACTACATATCATAGGCCTTTTTTTTCTTTTCTTTTCTCTCTCCTTTTTTGGCATATTGTGAAAAATAAACTACGACTTGGGATTTAGGGGATCATATTGTGGTGTTGTAGAAGAAAAGAATTACGTAACTCAAAACAAAAGTATTTGACAAAAATAGATGTTTCAGTTCTAACTCATTGTTAATCACTTAATTTAGGATACATGTTATCTCTACTGGGTCTTAGAGCACTCAATATCAGCTCGTTAATGCTATTTTTTCAGAGTTGGTACCTTTTAGAAGACTACCATAACAAGTTTAACAAATATACGGAGTTTAGAAAACCGTCTAACTATGAGAACGTTAACAAAACTAGCTGTAAGTTAGACTATTTCACACCCAAATGGTTTATTGCCTTCGAGGTAAATAATATAATAAAAAATATATATAAAAACGATACCAAAAATCTCATGACCACGGGAGATATTTCCTTTATCACTACTTTAAATATAAACATCCTAGTGATCCAAACATATGACTAGTATTTGGTCCAGGACTTAGAACCACAATAGTTATAAAAGGTGGGCAAGGACCAAGGATCACACCAAAAACGGCTGGACCACCGTAAACCTTTGAAGATTGGTCCTGCCTTTGGGGTTGGACCGCTTACCCGTTGGGTTTGAGTTTGACGCTCGGGCTACAAACTTTATACATATAGTTGTCAATAATCAATATAGTGAGCAATACAACACATTTCATTAAAATTAGACTCTTGAAAAATAAAAGTCAACAACTTCTGATAAAAATTACCATTCTTCAGGTAGCCTGAGTAGTTTATGTGGTCAGTATTTTTTTTGATTTTTTTTCAAAAATAGGCGTGATCGGCGTTAGATTTTCACAAATAGGCTTTTTTTTTTTCGTTTTCAAAAATAGGCTTTATTGGGTCCCCGAGGCCGGCTTCCCCATTAAAACCGTACTCCTGGAGACCGGCTTTAGCCTCCTCTGACGCGACCACTGCACCGTACCAACTCACCGAGGCCGGCTTCCCCTATGACGTACTCCTGGAGGCCGGCTTCCCCACTCCTGGAGGCCGGCTTCACAGTTTTCACATTGGTCAAAACAACGAATATAAAAACGTGTACGAAGATGCATGTGGTTAGCAACGAGTGGGTTTGTAGCATTGCTAAGTCAAAAAAATGTACAACATTTAGTATTGTTGTACAAGTGTGGAAAACGGATTATTGCTCTGAGCATAGTAATACTGGCTCTGGAAGTAAATAAAATAGCAATCGCCAATTAAACTAGAATGAGTTAAAAATGGAATCCTCATTTAATGCAAATGTGAAAACTGTGAAGCCGGCCTCCAGGAGTGGGGAAGCCGGCCTCTAGGAGTACGTCATAGGGTATGGTGCAGTGGTCGCGTCAGAGGAGGCTAAAACCGGTCTCCAGGAGTACGGTTTTAATGGGGAAGCCGACCTCGGGGACCCAATAAAGCCTATTTTTGAAAACGAAAAAAAAAGAAGACTATTTGTGAAAATCTAACGCCGATCACGCCTATTTTTGAAAAAAAATCATTTTTTCCCCAAAATAGTGTGGAGGCGCCATTTGTGACTATTGGGCAAATTTCCTCTTTTGTTTTCTTCTTGTGTGGTGTAATGATACTGTCATAACTCGCAAGGTTCTAAGAAACTAAGGCTCTGTTTGTTTTTTTTACTTATTAAGTTTTGTATAGTTATTTGTCTAGTTATATTATGTCTCTTTGGATAAATTAGTATTCTCGTTTGTTTTTCAAGTTGAACGAATAGTCTTAATAATAAAAGAGTAAATTACACGGATAGTCCCTGTGGTTTGACTTAAGTTTTGGATTTGGTCCTTAAGTTCATGAAATTACACCCATAGTCACCGTGATTTGAACTTCGTATCGGTTTTGGTCCCTAACGCTAACTACTGTTAAATATACTTGTTAAATCTAGGCATGTGCAAAGCACATGAGGGGTAATTTAGTCCTTTCATGAAGGATTTATGTGCACAGTTGGTCAACCTATGATGATACATCCATGCCTACGAAACACTTAAGGGTCACACCGGTGAGTGCATGTAATACGAGCAAGTTATGCAACGATACTACGAAGAGGAATGATTCATAATAGTCATTATGAATCAGTTAAGTATTAAGTTAAGTTTAACTTATTACTAGATTAGTTCAACTAACTAATTAATAGTGTAACAACCCAAAAATCAAGAGAAATTTAAAAAATTTTAAAACATTTAATTAATAAAATTTCCCCAAGTACAAGTAATGAAGAGGTCCCAACTCAGATAAAAATATAAACCGTCTCATGGTCTTTAATGCGGAAATAAATAAAAAAGGTTAAAAATTATGTTTGACTTAAAACAAACTTTTAAAAACTCCAAATCCAATAAATAAAGATGCAGCCCATCAACCGTTGACCTTCTCTTTGCCCTTACTAGTACCTGAAAAATGGGGGAGTGATTGGGGTTAGCCACCGCTGAGTGAATAATATCAAAATAAACAAATAAATACAAACAACTCAAGCCACATTAGTGATCCCTAGAGACTCTACTCAATTCTCAATTACTCAAGTTTATTTTCTCAGATTTTAAATTTATATAGCGCGCTTGTGTGACTTGGGACGAGAGATCAACCTCGACCCGCCTCACACAACTCAAGGCTCAACACCTGTACTCTTCGGTGTTGAGTCAAAACGTCTGGCACCAGTACTCTTCGGTGCCAAGACAACTCAAGTATATTATGTTTAATGTTTTAACTCAAGAACTCAAAACTCAGATAACTCAGGCTCCAGATAACTCAGGATCCAGATAACTCAAATCACAGATAACTCAAATAAATCACCCAATCAATACTCAAGCTCAATCAACAAGACAATTCACAACACATAGCACAAAATCATGAATCGAAAGTAAGTACAAGTTTATAGTGAGATTACCCACCTCGAATGAACGTAAGCTCCTGGAAGTATCCTCGGCACGTACAAGTCACAACTCAGTTCCTAGAAGATCCTACATCACATAATAGGGCTAGGATTAAAACTTGGCTCAAAACTCAACTCATATTAATCTGCCAGAACCCGACACCCCCGCGGGAACTGCTATAACTCTCAAACCGCTCACTAGATTTTATTCAAATTGTTACAGTAGTTAAATGACTCAGAGGACTACAATTTTACAGAAGACTTCGGAAACTGAATCCAAACAGAAAAGGTTCAAATAAGGATTACAAGACAGAATAGCTGAACCGAAAACTATTCTGTGATGGTTTATTAAAACGGCGATAACTTTTAAACCATAAATTAGATTAACGAGCCGTCAGCGGCATTGGAAGGAGGACTCGGAAAACTAGAGACCAGCATGGGCCGAAATTCTAGAAACATATTTAAAATAGGTTAAAACAAGCCCGAAACGTTGGGTAGAATCTGCCAGAAAATTCAGCATGACGATTAAAGACCCTATTTCAAACCCGACAATGATCCTTTTATTCCAAAGCACCCAACAGCCCTGAAACTCGAAGTACAGCCCTTAAAACCAACGACAATAACCCGAAGATATTAAAATAGTAAATGAAATAAAGCGAGTTAGGAATTCGACAAATGATTTAAAAGAAACGAGACAACGAATAAACTACAAGACCAAACCGAAACCGGCTCAGCTCGGTATCAACTCATCAAAAACCTGCAGCCCTACTCACGAATCAATCTAAAGGAATAAACCGAACCCAAAAATAATAAAAGAAAATAGCTAGAGATTATACCCTTCGAATCAAACACGGGGATAACGATTTCATACGAACCACCTCGCGAACCGACGCATAAGCCACTATACTTCCGAATGACACAACGTCCTTTTTTTTATTTAGGAGTAGCAAGCAAGCTCCTCCAATTAAATGGAGCTGCTTGTCGTCCATCTTGCATCCACCAACTGAACATCACTGCCATCTCTAAATAATAACAATCGTCATCTTATCCCCACAAGCAGATTAAGCATATGTCACCAAATTTAAAATAAATTATACCGTCACTGAACTCTTTCATGATTCCACCTCTTCAACAGAATTTAAATTATGATGGAACCGAAAATAAAAGAAACAGATTACCATTCAAACTCGGGATAATAATAAGGAAACGAGTACACAAGGAAAAAGGAAAAAAATGGAATTACTACCGATGCATCTCGCCATTCGTTCCTCAAAACTGTTTGATGATCCTAGCCTGCTCGTGATGATGAATTTCAATGTTCGCATATGGCTTGGTTCCATACGTGTACAAACACCAATTGAATTTAGTAGGAGCTGCTTGTTTGCTTATCGTCCAAGAAGGAATCATACTTGATCAAAAATCCCAAGAACAATATAAGGATACCACCGCCCCTTCTCACCAACAACAAAATAAATCACACCATGTCTGCTGACTTCGTCGTTGCTCAATGAGGGAATGGAGATGCTCTCGAAGGCTGCTTAGGGTGAGGAACGAATAAGGATTAAACCCCTGATGCTTCTAACTCCCGCTCCAAATAAACTAGGGCCCCAAGCCCTGAACTCACTAATTCACGGGCCACTAAATCCTAGCATTCTTGAGCCCAGACTAAGCCAATTGTGGCCGGACACTTACTTATCAATCTCGGGCCTAAATACTTATTTACTACTCGGTTGGTTAGAAGGAAAGCCAAGACCCGACTCTGGAAAATCCATGGTTCTAACTCATTGCCTCGGGCAGGACTCAAAGAATAAAAGAGGCTAAGATATTCGGTCCCTCATTTAGGCTTTTAGTCGATTACTCCTGGAAATATTAATCGGGTTTTAGGCCTTGGGAATTCAATAACGTCTACTCAATACATCCCATAATTATTTCTCCATAAATTAAAAATTAACTCGCAATTACATACTCAAAAATTAATACACTTTAGTTATTAATTAAACGTTACGTATTAAATACTCTAATTAAATACGCGAAAGACACATAACACATATAATCTTAACTAAATAAATAACTCGTAATTTATTTAATAAAAAGTAGATAGTTTTAATTACAATAAATTTAGGGCGTTACGAATACAAGTAGTTGTACATTTGCTAGTTGAGTAAATATACAATGTGTTAATTATAGATTATCCATGATATGATTTAAAGCTATTAAATCATATAGTAATTGGATAATATTATTGTGTAAATTATATAAAGGTTATTATATAATTAACTATTAAAAGTATAAATACAAGTGTGAATAATTCGTGTATATGGGTACCGAATTATTAGTGTGTTAATACTAGACATTTAATAGTTAAGTGCAACAATAATAAACTAGTTAAAACTATAAGGGATGAGAGTTTAAAAAGGAAGTTTAATTAAGAAGTTAATCTTAATTAAACTAGAAGGGTTTTAAGTGTAAGATCTTCTATTATAAATAGAAGACTTATGACTAAACCCTAGATGTTGATTCTTGCCTCCTTACACACGAAATTCCCTCCCCTCTCTCCCCTTCGATCGACCGAGCAACAAGGGAAGAACACAAGTCTTGTGTTCTTCGTGTTCTTCGTTCGTTCTTCGTGTTCCGAAGATCAAGGATCGTTGCAAGTGATCATCTAGAGGATCGTTCGTCGTGTTCATCATCAGTGAACTTATCTTAAGCATTAACCTAAGGTATGGTTCATGGAACACTCTTCCTCCTTCTCCTCTTGTGCGACGGACAAGAACACCAAGAACCCTAGGGTTCTTGGTGAGTGTTCGACGAACGCACATTCATTGTGTGTGTTCGAGTTTTTCGTACAAGGTTTCTTTCTTGTTAACCTAATCTAGATTTCAAACATCCCAATCCTTTAGGGTTTAAGGATTAGGTTTAATCCAAGTTCCGCTTTTAGGGATTAAATCAGCTAGTTGGTTTTAACCGGTTAAGAACAAGTTCATGTTCTTGGTCAGTATGGTCGAACCAAGCATACTAGGTGGTTGACCCAAGTGGTCGATCAGTGTTGTGAAACCCTTCATTTCACACTCCTCATCATCTTCATCTTCCTCATCATCACCATTAACAAAAAATACTGTCTAATTTTACTTTTACACAATACTATCGATCTGAAGTTGATTTCCATCACACAATAATGAAATCCAAATTCATAATATCAATATTACACGACACTTAATGGATCGACATGTAGATTGATTTTCAAATTCGAATTAGAAATCAAAGTCTGTACAAAAAATTATAGCGTGCAAATTGAAGTCGAGTAGATGATTGCTGGACGGGGTCGATGCTAGGTTCGAGGGCAGAGGTAAGTGGAGATGTGGTCGTCAGTTAGGTTCATCGGAGCGGGAAGGCGATGGCGGTGATTCTCGGCTGGTGGTGGTTGTTGGAAGTGTGTTGCCAGCGAGAGAGAGAAAGAGAAAGAGAAAGGAGGATTCCGCCCGTCAACAAATGTCTCAATCGATTCTGGCGCATGATTTCTATCTCTCTCTCTCTCTCTCTCCACCTTTTTTGTTGCTATTTCCCTCAGTTTTTGGTGCTTTTTTTCGTTGAACGGAGAAGTTGCGGGTGGCCGGAGCAGAGCTGGTCGGATAATTGGTTGGCGGTGCGAGCCGCCCTGCATACTATACTATGGCGGTCTTTCCGGCTGGTAAGGGGGATCCATGAAAGAAACGGAGATGATCGAAACGCAAAGACAACTATATTCAAGGAATCAGATAGTAACTCCCTTCAATCAAAATTGAAACTTTTTGTTTCAAAACACCATTTTTCAGCAAGCCCTATAATTAAATCATTGAGTTTTTTTCTATTTCATATGAGGAATTCAATTTTCAATATGGAAGAACAATGGGGGGAAATAGGGTTTGCGATTTTAGAGGAAGGATGAAGTTGCGTTGCTGTCATAAGACATGCATAAAAAACTTGCACATTCATCCGTAACCAACTTTTGCATTTTAGGAATTACATCACCATAAACTAATGTACAACTTTTCATGCACTTAATGACAGCCCTAAGGGCTGTCATTATCATAACTCTTTTTTATATTAAAAGAAATTAAAACTCATGTAAAAAAGGGTATATGTTAGGTCACAACACCCCTGATATTGCTAATAACATTGGTAAAGACAAGATCATATACGTCATACGATTATTCTTATTAAGCACAAACGTATAATATGTGTTCTTGGTTGCGGAATAACCAAGAACACTCCACAAAGTGTTACATTTAGAATTGGGTTACCGGTGATCAACACAAATGATTCACCGGGATCCAAAAGGATACTAAACAAGTATAGCCTAAACCTCTATTTATAAGTTATAGAGGTTTTACAATTAACCCTATTCAAATGTAACTTCCCAATTCTAATAAATACATAGCATGATTAAAGGATTTGACTAATAAAGTGAATCATGGGAAATAGCTCGGTCCGTGAACTCGGTATCACCACATACCGACCAACTCGGTATGATCACATACCGACCAACTCAGTATGAACCGAGTATTACTAAGATTATTTATTAGAGTTAAACTTATATATTCATTTTTTCATCAGACTCACAAAGTAATGGGTTTGACCGGGTTTTCTACCCTAACAATCTCCCCCTATCAGAGCATGCTAAATTAATCATTATTTAGTCGATCTATTACCCTGGCAGCCATTCCCTATATTTATCCCTCCAACACTCAAAAATCCAAAATGTCTACTATCATAGCACCGGTTATGTCTGGTAAGGGAGTGCCCATCTTTGATGGAAAGGACTTTCATCAATGGAAGCTTAAAGCTCAGTGGTATCTTGAATCTATTCACCATGAGATGCTCACTGTGCTGAATGATGGTCCCATCATTCCACAAACTTTGGAACCCGTTGCTGCTACTGATGATGCTCCTGAGAGCACAAGGACAGTTCCAAAACTGAAACACACCTGGACTGATACTGACCGTCAGTTATTCAGTCTAGACTCAAGAGCAAAGGGGGTGATTGGTAATGCTGTTACCAAAGAAATACTTAATGCAATTATGAAATTGCCAACAGCAAAGGCTATGTGGGACAGCCTATCAGTCACCTATGAAGGCACAACAAAGGTGAAGTTGCAAAGAAAAAGCAACATGAGAAGAAAATATGAAAACTTCTTCTCAACTCCTAATGAAGATATCACCACTCTCTATAACAGGTTCAATACTGTTATCCATGATTTAATCAGTGTAGGCATTGTGAAGGAAGAAGGAGAGCTTGTTCAAAAGTTCTTGGATAGTCTTCCTCAACAATTTCTTGACATGACAAATTCTGTCAATGCTGCTAACAACATTGAGTCATACACTCTTCAAACTTTATATGGTCTAATGTTGAATCATGAGAAGAATAATGCTGCAAGACTGATCAACTGGAAGAAAACTGACAAGTCTTCCACTGGCATGGCTCTAGTTGTGCAACAGGCATATAGCTGATGCTGAGGCAGAAGAACCAGAAGTTGATCTTGCTGATGCTGAGGCAGAAGAGCTTGAAACTCAAATGGCTCTTATGTCTGTGAAGCTGGATCAGTTGAAAAAGAAGAGGCTTGGTGTTAGCTCTTCCAATATTGACCCAAGATCAGGTCTTTGCTATAGGTGTGGAAAGCCTGGTCACATTGCTGCTAATTGTCATACTAAGTCAACTGAAACTGATCAGAATGACAAGATTGCATACCGAGCTAAACGGTATAGAGACAAATATGTCAAGCTAAAGAACTGGAGCAAGGGCAAGAATGCAGCAGGGAATGGAGTACCTCATCAAGCACTTTACTCAGAAGCTTGGATGGATGAAGAGCTCAGTGATGATGAGGAAGAGGTTGAAAACAAAGCCTTTATGGCTTTCATTGAAGATGATTTGAAGAGCTCCTTTGAAAAGGATATCAAAGAAGTTGAGAGGATGAGTGTTCATACTGACTGGGATTCCACTCAGTTGTACAAGGTGAGTTCCTTTCAAGCTTATTCAGTGAATGAAAAAGAAATTTTTTTTGAGTATGTGATTGTTGATCTTAAAACTTTAGTACAGAGAGAAAACGCTTTAAAATTAACAATTCTTGAACTTGAAAGGGTAAATAATGAACACTTAGATAAATTAGCAAAATTTAAAGATTTAGAACTAAATTTTTTAAACTTACAAGACATTAACCAAAGATTAGCTGATAGAGCTCATTTACACAAATTAGAAAAAGAAAAATTTGAAAATCAGTGTAAATCTTGGGGAAATGCATCTATTAAATTAAATAAATGTCTAAATCAACAATTTCTAGAAAATATAAGGGCTGCACTTGGTGTTGATTCTCAGTTAAAAAATAGAAATAATTTAGCTGATTTATTTGAAGAAATTTCTGAAATGAATCCTATTCAGTTTGTAAAAGCAAAAACTTTTTTTGAAGTAGGATGTCAAACTGAGTCAGACGATGAGGATAAAATCATTTTTGAAAAATCAATTGGTCCTTCCATCTGTTCTAAGTGCTGTACTGAACTACAAGAGCTCAGTATTGAATTTCCTAAAAGAGAAATTCTTGATACTGACCCTGAAATTGTACAGTATGACATTTCTGCTGTTCCTCCATTTGAAGTTTTATTTAACACAACTACTTTTGAGATATATAAAGAACCTGAGTCTACAACGAAGAAAACCACTACTACTCAAAATGTTTTAACTAATACTGAATCTACAGGAACAGCAAAGTCAACTACTCAAGAATCTAAAGAACCTGTTCAAGTTGTCATTCTAAAACATGATAAAAAGAAAACAACTTCAACAGGATCTTCAAGTGGCAAAATTAAGAAGTCAAATGAAAAAAAGACTTCCATGCCTAATAAAAATAAGACACCAGAATCATCTCCTTCAAAACCAGTCAAAAATAATATTAAAACTTCTTTAGAAAATGACAAAAATAACATTTTAAAATCTATTGGTGATCAGATCAAAGTTTTAAGTCAAAAGTTTGCAAAACTTACTCATATTGATCAACCAAAAATCAAACAGTTTTCTAAAATTCCTTATGAAAATATGTTCAGAAACAGACCTAGAAAATGTTATAGATGTCATCATACTGGACATAAAGGAGATGAATGCTGGACTGATCTCTCAAGTCCTAGGTACTCAGTACCAAAGAAAAGGAGAGAAACCAAGTCAGTATCACCAAAGAAAACCTCCAAGGTTTTCCCTAAAGTGATACTGATCTCTCCAATAAAAGAGATCAAGTCTATCTCTATTTCTCCTACCAAAGGTCCCATTTAAAAATGGGTTCCTAAAAAGAACTAATCCTTATTTTGTGTCTTGTGCAGGGTGACAGGAAATGGTACTTAGATAGTGGCTGCTCAAGACACATGACTGGCAGTATGGAGTACCTTCTTAATTATACACCAGAGAAGGGTCCTTCTGTCAAATTTGGAGATGATTCTATTGGAAAAACAAGAGGTTATGGTGTAATCAAGGCAGGCAACATAACTTTTAAAAGAGTTGCCTATGTAGAGGGTTTTAAACACAATCTGCTCAGTATCAGTCAGATGTGTGATGATGACAATGAAGCTCGTTTCAGAAAGGTTGCAGGAATCATCTACAATGATAAAGGGCAACCTGTACTCATTGCTAGAAGAGAAAAAGATGTCTATGTGGTCAACCTATCTGAAATAGATCCTACTATTCGAGTATGCCTGCTGTCTAAAGTCAAGCCAGAGTTGCACTGGTTATGGCACAAGAAACTTTCTCACATAAATTTCAGAAATATTAATGAGCTCAGTATGAAGAAACTGGTGAGAGGATTGCCCACTATTACTTATTCAAAAGATAAGTTATGCTCAGCATGTGAAATGGGCAAGCAGAAGAAGAGTTCATTCAAATCAAAGGTTAATCATTCCATTAATGAACCTCTTACAATGATACATATGGATCTTTTTGGCCCCATCAGCACACCATCTTTGGCCAAAAAGATCTATACATTAGTCCTGGTTGATGAATTCTCAAGATACACTTGGGTCATTTTTCTCAAGACTAAAGTCGATGCAACAACAGAAATCATTGCCTTCATTAAAAGAGAAGAACTTCAAAAAGGCAACAAGGTCAAACAACTAAGAAGTGACCATGGTACTGAGTTTAAGAACTCAGTATTGGCTGATTTCTGTGAAGAAAAAGGAATCGTACAAAACTTCTCTACAGCCTACACACCACAACAAAATGGTGTTGTAGAAAGAAAGAATAGAACCTTGATTGAAGCTGCAAGAACTTTGTTATGCCATGCTGGCCTGGCACTGAGCTTCTGGGCAGAAGCTGTCAATTGTGCAAATTTTACACAGAACAAAGCTACTATAGTCCAGAGACATCAAAAGACTCCTTATGAGTTATATAATGGCAAGGTTCCTAATGTTGAATACTTCCACATCTTTGGGAGTAAATGTTTTGTACTCAGTACTAAACAAAATCTCAACAAATTTGCTCTTAAAGCAAATGAAGGTGTGTTCATGGGCTACTCTCCACACTCTAAAGCCTTCAGAGTGTATATTATCTCAACTAAGATAATTGTAGAATCCATTCATGTCACATTTGATGAAGATCAGAATGAGCAATTCACCTCAGCAACAGAAGACATAACTGGCATAGAAATTCTATGCAATCCAGAAAATTCAATTGCTGAACAGCCCAAGTCTCACCCATACTATGTTGATCATGGTATGGTTGATACTGATCAAGAAAGAACTCAGTATAACTCTAATGTATCAAATTCTGAGGCAGACATTCCTGAGAACCTCAATACTGAGTCCCCAATACTTGATCTGAACAATTCCACCTATGAAGAAGGTGAATCTTCAAGTACATTTCAAGAATCCACCTCAGATCTGCAAAATCAAGAAGAACAGCAACCTGAAATGTCTAATACTGACCAGACTTCAGCTCAGTATCAGACAGACAACACATCACTGCAACAAGATATTGTTGACCTTGTTTCAAATGCTCCCTTAGGAAACAATATAAGGGAACACAGAGATCATCCTCATTCTAATATTATTGGTCCAATTGAACAAGGTGTCCAAACAAGAAGAAAGTTAGAATTTGAACCCCAAGCAACTGTAAATTTTTGTTTCTTCTCAAGCTTTTTATCTACCATGGAACCAAAGAAAGCTGATGAAGCTTTATTAGATGACGACTGGGTAGAAGCTATGCAAGAGGAACTGACAGAGTTTGAAAGAAATAAAGTTTGGAACTTAGTACCACCTCCTGCTGGCAAAACTATTATTGGTACTAAGTGGGTGTTCAAAAAAAGATGGACAAGGATGGTGTTGTCATCAGAAATAAAGCAAGACTGGTTGCTCAGGGTTACAGGCAAGAAGAAGGCATTGATTATGATGAAACTTTTGCACCAGTTGCAAGAATTGAAGCTATTAGGCTGTATCTTGCATATGCAGCTTTCAAGAATTTCAAAGTTTATCAGATGGATGTCAAGAGTGCTTTTCTTAATGGAAAACTACAGGAGGAAGTTTATGTCAAACAACCACCAGATTTTGTTGATCCTAAATTTCCTAATTATGTTTTTAAGCTTGATAAAGCTCTATATGGGCTCAAACAAGCTCCCAGAGCCTAGTATGATACCCTGTCTGAGTACTTAATTGAAAATAAGTTTACAAGAGGTAAAATTGACAAAACATTATTTTCAAAAAGGAAAGGTTCTGACATTTTACTCATTCAGATATATGTAGATGATATTATTTTTGGCTCCACTGACAAGTCACTGTGTGACTGGTTTGCTAAGATAATGTCATCTCAGTATCAGATGAGTATGATGGGAGAACTTACTTACTTTCTTGGTTTACAAATTGAACAAAAGCCTGATGGCACTTTCATAAATCAAAGTAAGTATGTGCATGACATGCTTAAGAAATATAAATTTGAAAATTTATCTTCCATGCACACTCCTATGGGTACTCAGGATAAAATAAGTAAAGATGAAACTGGTAAACCAGTATGTCAATCCACATACCGAGGTATGATTGGTTCTTTACTCTACTTAACAGCTAGCAGGCCTGATATTATGTTTGCAACTTGTTTGTGTGCTCGGTATCAGGCTGATCCTAGAGAATCACATATGAAAGTTGTTAAGCGCATTTTTAGATATCTTTCAGGTACTCCTAACATGGGTCTTTGGTATCCCAAAGACTCAAACTTTGATCTTGAAGGGTATACAGATGCAGATTTTGCAGGTTGTAGGTTAGACAGGAAGAGTACAAGTGGAGGTTGTCAATTCCTCGGTGGCAGATTAGTTGGTTGGTCATCCAAGAAACAAAATTCAGTAGCAACTTCTACTGCAGAAGCAGAATATGTTGCTGCAGGAAGTTGTTGTGCTCAATCTTGTGGATGCAGTATCAATTAATGGACTATGGGTTCAATTTCCAGAAGACACCAATACATTGTGATAACAAGAGTGCTATTGCTATCACTGAAAACCCAGTCCATCACTCCAGAACAAAGCACATTGATATCAGACACCATTTTATTCGAGATAATGTGGAAAAGGGTAAGGTTGAGGTAGATTTTGTTCCTACAGATGATCAATTGGCCGATGTGTTTACTAAACCTCTCTCTGAGGAAAGGTTTATGTACTTACTAGGACAATTGGGTATGCTGAATCCTTAACTTTCCTTAAAATTTTCTGATACTGACTGATCAGTATGACTTTCAATACTGACCATCTCAGTATCACTCGTCTGATTTATCAAATTTTATAAATTTTAATTTTTTTATTATTTAAAGTTTAATTTACATGTTTTTTTTAATTTTTAATTTTTTTATTAATTATTTTTAACTCGGTATTGGAGTCCTGGAGTGATAAAACTGATTTTTAATCCTTATACTCCCCAACGGTAACCTTTCTTAATAAGAAAGTTACCGTTGATTCAGGATAAGGCTGTCAAATCAGCCGGTTTTACTTCCCAATACCGTAATTATCACTAAATTCAGTATAAATAACCGTTTTCTTTTTCTTTAATTTTTTAACAGTTATTTCTTACTTTCTATTTCGATTCTCTCTGCGATTAACGATTTCACTATCTCTTTGCAAGCAAATTTCTCAAAATCAAAATCGCAGATGGCTAATTACAGATTCTTCGCACCGGAGGCTGCACCGGCTACTCAATTTCATAACGACGAAGTGCCCAAATTTGCGAGGAACAACATTACTGCAAACTTTAACATTCCTCAGGCTTGGGCGTGCCCTGAATTCACTCATATGATCACGTATTTGAAGCATTGTCCGATCACGCAAGCATTGATTCGATCCCCTCGAGCAATTTATCCAGAAATGCTCTGCGAATTCTGGTACTCTGCTAAGCTCGATTCTCCGGACATGATTACAGGTTGGGTAATTCGAGAACAAAGAAGGGCTTTTGTCTCCACTGCTATAATTCGGGAAACACTGAGGCTTCCTGCTCACGCTCAGTATGAGCCATTTGTCGATCGCACAGAGGCTCGCTCAGTGTTACCTTTTATTGGACGCAGAGGCACCACTGACATTATTAAACGAAATGAATTTGGTCCTATGTGGGGTTTGTTAATATCTACACTTATTCGGTGTATGACCCACAAAACAGGAGCTTTGGATCAAATCAATAAATTTGGGATGCAGATTGTTCATGCCATGTATCATGGTCGAGATATTGATTATGCTAGACTGATCTTCAATGAACTGGCCTCTCTGATTCAGGCTCCAATCAGAGAACTCAATGTTCCTTTCTGCAGATTTCTTTCCCTCATTTTTCAGAATGGGATGCCTGCTCATATCTATGATGAGTTCAATAGTCCAAGAGTGGACCTTCCTCCACTTCATGAGAAGATTTATTTTTACAGGCCAAGAGAAGGAGAGCCTGTACTGAGTCACTCCATGTGGGCTATAGTCCAGGCACACATCAATGATGAACACAATTCTGATACTGAATCAGAAACTGACGATACTGATGATGACAGTGGTAATGGCGGGAATGATGATCCAGATACTGAAATGGTGGAAGCTCAACAAGCAGTAGTACAAGAACCAACACACATTTCTCCACCAGCACAGGATCCTGATGCTCCTCATATTGAAACTGCTTCTGATACTGAGCCCTCAGAAGATACACCACTGGTCATTCAAAGAAGAAGAAGAAATCTTTCCCCAGTTCTTATGGGAAACTTATCATCAGAAGAGATGCAACCCGGAAATGCTCCTTCATTAACTGCATCTCTTCAAGCACAAAGCATAGCTGCAGCCAATGCTGACCTTCCAGGTCCTGAACCAGAACCAACTGCTCAACATATTGAGGAACCCCATGATCCTCTTGATGTCAAACTTCAGTATGAGCAGCATACACTGGAAGGTGCAGCTGTCAGAAGAGAAGAAGCTCATGAAGGTGCTGGTGCCTCAAATCAGCATACAGAAGATCCAGCACCGACTTCACATGATGCAAGAAGAGAATCCGACAAAGTCCCAGGTATGAATTTCTAAAAAGCCCTAATCTTTTATATATATATAAACTTTTCCCAAATAGAGACTATGTATTGGCCAGTACCAACTCAATACTGACCACAGTCTCAAACGAACTTTCAAATATATCCACTTATGTCCAACATAGTTAGCCCACTGCTGCTATGCAACATTCATACACTGAGCACCTCAATGATCATTGTCAGTCTACAGTTGTCTTAAGATTTAAAGAGACAATGGTGGTTGATGTCACACTGACACCCACTGGTGCTGCTTGAATTATGTCCAGCTTATTTTTGAGTTGGGTCACATGATTCAAGAAATGATCACAAACCTGTTAAGCCTCATTAGCCAAAATTTTCCATGGGTTTAGCCACATTTCTGTTATCACTCTGACACCGAGTGATATACATTGAAAATAATAAGAAGCACATCCCAGGCTTCGATTTCCCAAACCAAAACCTTTTAGTAAATGTGACCTATCCTCAACCGAGTTACTTAAAATTTCACACTCACCTTTACTAAAAAAAAAATTCTTACACATGCTATGCACAAGTTCACAATATTTCATCATGAACCCGATGAAATACAGACTTCACAAATCTGTTTATATGATTATAGAGTTAAATAACACCACAATTCTATTTGATAAACCTTTCTTACTAACCAGTTTTCTATTTTTGTTTCTTTAGCACCATCTGTGCAGGGCCAAAGGGCACAAGCCACTCAGTCTCAGGAAGTACATGGGGTTTACAGACTATTCTGAATCAAATTCTGGCCATGCAGACCACTCAGAATAATATTCTGGCCAGGATGGATGCAATGAGTACTGAGATTGACACCTTAAAGCAATCAGTGGCACTCCTACAGCAACAACAACAACAGCCTCCACCACTTCCACAAACTCCTACTGGAGGAAATAATGATGAAGAAGGTCCTGCCACTGAGCCTCGAAGATCACCCTCTCCTGCACATTCTGAGGGTGCAAGGGATGCTGCTACTGAACCTATGCGCTCCCCAACTCCTGAAGATCAACAGAGGGACATAGGTGGTGATACTGAACCTATTCCCTCCCCATCCAATGATAACAATAAGGGGGAGAAAAGACAAAGAGACCAAGAGGTTGATCAACCTGAGCCATCTGCTCAGGGGGAGAAAAGAAGAAGGTTAACTGAAGATCAATCTCCACAGCAAAAACAACAACATCAGCAAACACCTCATACTGAACCACTTAGGTTTAGGTATGAAAGAAGCAGACAAAGAGGAAGGTCAGTCTTGGAACAACTTGAAGATGAACCATCTGAGCCATCTGCTCAGGGGGAGACTGAAACTGACCAACCACAGCAAGTTGTTACTGAGGAAAACAACTTGCAGATTATAGTGTACAAGCCTTTTGTTTGGCCTATTGCTGATGATGATGATGATGAAGACCATCCAGTGCCATCTGAAAATTTTCTAAACTTTGCACTGGATGAAGCAAATAAAGAAAGCTCTTCATCATCATTCTCAGATGATGAAGAGCCCCCAAGAAGAAAAATCTCTCCTCCAACTGAAGGACCTTCTAGAATTCCTAGAAGACCAATAACCAGAAGAATGAAAAATGTGGTTATGTCCTCAGAATCAAGTGAAGAACAAGATCCAGCTCCTCTGATCTCAAGACCTAGGAGATCCACTCAGTATACTGAGTAAAAGAGTGATGTTGAGGATGAGATTGAGGCCCAGAAATTCTTTCCTGTTAAGGAAGAAGAACCTGAATCTGGGTCTGAAGATGTTCCAAGAAGATCTCATACTGTAAGAAGAACTGGAGATGAATTAATTGAACAGTATTGGAACATTGTGGCACAAAGAACAAGGTATAGGGAAACAAGGCTGGGTATGCTGAGGAATAAAGCATTTCTGAATGTAAAAGACATATACTGGCTAAATGAATTTGTCAACAAAATAAAAGTCAAAACTGTTGATAGATCAATTGTTGCAACTTGCACTGGGCCAGTCAGTCCTCCAATGAAGATTTTTCTCCATGACATCCAAAATATGGGACTCCAAGACTGGATAAAAATTGCTAGACTGATAAAGGAGATGCCCTCAAGATCTTCTGAAGCCCAAGTGATGATGGATGAAATTTGGGTTGTATCTGCTATATGTTATGAAAAAGGCATCCTTTATGCAGCAGATTACAGGGAACTCAGTGTGATGACTGAAGCTATCAAGAACAACAAACCTGAGTGCCTTAATACTTTCAGAATATTTCCCAAATATACTGTTCCCTCTAATCTTATCTTTCAGGATCAAAAGAGTACCATATATCCTACATCTGGATATATGTATACCGACTCAGATGACAGGGAGTGCTTCATTACTGAAGCAGATTTGCCAACAGCTCCTATTAGCCATTTGGTGGGTTTGAAATGGATGATAACCAAGAAAGAAGATGCTTGGTTCAGAAAGAAGATAGTTGCTGTGCTAAACAACAGGCAAGATGAGCTGAAGAAAAGAGAAGAGTTCATCCATGTGAAGAAGGAAGTCTTCTATGAGTTCGAATCAATCAACAGAAGATGAAGAAGAAGACTTTGCAGCCTGTAGTTATGTATTTTTATTTCTCTTTGTAATTGTTTTGTTATCATTAGATAGGGGGAGATTGTTAAGGCAAAAAGCCTTACCCCTTGTGAATCTTAGGATAACAAAACAATCTAGACTAGCTTAGATTAAAATGTAGATTAAATTAGCTAAGTTAGGAGTGATACTGAGTTTGGCCAGTATTGGCCACTCAGTATCAGTACTCAGTATTGGAAAACCAATACTGAGTAGAAGGACTAAGTTACAAGTCAGTATTGTAACGGACTAAGATCAAATCCCTTGATCTTAGTCATTTCCTTAGTTTAGTCCTTCGGTTACTCCTTTGCCATCATGTAAGATCTCTATAAACATTATAAATAGAGATCACCTTGCAAAGGGGTACTTACCAATTTACACGTTCACTAAATATCTCTTTGTAATTGTTCAAGTGGTCTTGTATTTCCGCTACAAGCCACACTTTGTGGAATAATATACGTTTGACTAAATCACTGTGTTAATCACCTTAATTGTCTTAAGTAAATTATTAATCTAAACAATTATCAAACAAACCAGGGTTGTTGTGACCTAACAACTGGTATCAGAGCGGTTCAAAGTTATCTACAACTTTGATGATCCTATAATCCTAATATTGTTGAAGATCAAGTCTTTCCATAAAGAAGAACAATGCAGAATTTTCGTCATAATCTGCGCACGGGTAGAAGAAATGTCGGATCTCCTTCGTTAATGGTCGAATCTGTGTGAAATTTGAACAGGAGGTTCTCAACAAACAGAAACACAATCTGACCGTTCAGAATTTCAATTCGAGTTTCTGGTAGAGAGATATGTATGGCGCAAAAAGTCAGATTCTATGCTTTTTATTCCTTACTTTCTGGGCAGCCATGGTAGAAAAATCAAATCTCTTTCTTCAAAATTCTAATAAGCGTGAAATTTGGACAGAAGGTTCAACATAATGTGTTTAACGTTTTCACCATTCAGATCTTCAAAAGCAATCGTTTATTGAGAGATATATATTTTTGAAGATTATTGACGAATATTTATGGTATGTTTTTAATTCTGCGCAACTCTGGTAAAACGGCTATTGTATCTTTTGTAACCGTTGGATTTTCATACATTTTGGATATTATACCCATAACACATACATGTACTCGGTATCAAAATTTTAGACTGATCAGAATCGTATACTGAGAGATGCATATTTTCAAAGTTGATGATTTTCTGATACTGACTGTCTCATACCGAGTGGTCAGTATGAGACCACTGTGATCGTTTCAACCGATGGACCAGTATGATTTTTGGATATGATGTTGAAGACGGGTATATGTATATTGTGTTAAAAATTCATAATGATCAGAAGATTCTACATGGAGATATGATTTTTTGAAATTGCTGCAAAATTAGAGAAACGAAATTCTGAAAGCTGAATTTTACAAGTGAGTATATTTCACATGTTTTTCTCTTTTTAATCATATAAAATCATCTTAAACTGAGGAAATCCATAAGTTGATTGATTCTTTGGAGGGGTTTCAAGTCAAAGATAAAATATACCGAACAGTTTAAGGTGAAAGTATATGATTCAGGGGGAGAAAAACTCAATGCGATATATATTTTCTTTTAATATGAAGTTAAAGTTCTTGAAGATAAAGTGTTCATGCTAAGTTATTCAAGGGGGGTACATGTCACATATTATTTTACAATCATTTGAATCATTTCAAACTGAGGAAATCTACTAGTTGAATGATTCTTGGGATATGTTTCATTTCAACTCAAATATACCAGACAGTTTGAGGAGGAGTCAATGATTGTGGGGGAGAAAAGTTAATGTGATATATATTTTCTTGAAGTACTTAGTGAATAAAGAATATGAAAAGATCTCAAAAAGAAGACCATACAAGACAAGATCGTTATTATTTATTAGGTTAAACTTATATATTCATTTTTTCATCAGATTCATAAAGTAATGGGTTTGACCGGGTTTTCTACCCTAACAGTATAATTGTCATTTCAAAAAATATAATATCTAATTTTAACTTCTGTTACGCTTAAGGACTAAAGGCAATACGAAGTCCAAACCACGGTGACCATGGGTGCAATTTTTGAAAGTTAGGAATCAAATTCAAAACTTTTGGCAAACCACGAGGATCATCAATGTAATTTACTCATAATAAAATTTGACAATTTTTCAATTTCTTAATATTGAAAAAATCATAATTAATTGATATATATAATTTTAAATTGAAATTTAATAATAAAAAATGTTGACATATAATAACAAAGTTAAAATTTAAAATAAAATTTTTATTTTAAAAGAATAAAATTATAAATTAACCAGACCATATAAAACATGAAATTTTAATTAATATAAATTACATAAATATAAAAAAGAAAAAAAAAGTTATGACTTAATGGTGAAAACATCATCTCATAACTTTTTCGGTTAAGTCATGCCGTCTGGATTAAGGCATAAACAAACAGTCTCTTTATGACTTTCCCCATACAGTTATTTCTACATTAGGTCGATTAAGTCGAAATCAAATGCCACATAAGACTGGTGCCAATCGTAAAATTAGTGATACATTATGTTTTGTCACATCAGATGACACTCAACCGATATACTCGTGCCAATAATACCAATTTTCTTCAGTTTTGTTTGCCACCGCGTCAAAATATACACACAATACCTAATTAAGTTACCCCTTGGAGCCCAGCAACCCCTCATCTCTTCCCTTCGGATAGTGCACTGAAAAACTAAAGAGAAGGCACAAAAGAATCATGCTAACGGTTGGAGGAAACTGACAGCCATCAACGGTCTAATAAACACACTAATTTTGAACTAACCTAGCAGGTTAAAAGGTTTAAACAATGATAAACTCGACGGGTCAGCTCATGTCATGTATACCAGGCCCATATTATCGAAACTAGGCCCATGTAATCGAAACAATTAAACCCGAGCTTTAAGACAATCCAAAATCCAGATGTCAAATAGGGTTTAATTATTAATTTATTATGTTAACAAATGCAACTCGCCTTTTTATTAAACTTCATAACCTATTTATAAATTGTTACTTGCATGGTGATATATTTTTCATTTTGAGGTGTTTCAAAATAAGTGATACACTTTGAAAGCTTTCTTATTTGGCAATAATAGTAGTGTTCACACCCACTAACTATTTCATTCAATAAAATGAAATAACACATTACCAGGACTTTTACTTTTAAACATCATTAAACTTACTTTAATCAAAGTTTGTGAGACTCAACGTCCAATAAGTATCTAATTTAATATAATTAACATTCGTTATAATATTTTACCTAAAAAACGTGCAACCACAAGTGTATCATTTATTTTGAAACGGAAAAGTATATAAATAGATAATATCCTCACGATGAAAATTATGTCAAGGGGAACATATATAAGCAAAGGAAAAAGGATTATACGTTTATAAATTGAAATATTGTATCTAAATTTCATTCGTTGATACTAAAGTTATCTAACTCGTAAAAAGACCACTATTTTATTAAAATTAAAACTATAGACTGGCTCTAAATAAAAACTACAACTAAATCTTGCTGATTTGTGGGTTTAACACCCATTCCAAAAAGAGCAATGAAACATGTGCCTATATTTTATATCTGTTGGAAAATATTAATTAGTTAATAGCAATATTAATTAATACTTGCAGGTTGACAAGTTCATACATTGGTGGGGGAAAGAACGATTAAAGGGTTTATAAGGTTTTTAATTCCTTAAGCTTTCAAAGGCTTTAGTGGAGGATTAAAGGCTAGATCCACACGCGCGCCGAACCGAGACCGATGACGCGATTTAGGCGCACGACGCATCGGTCGCTGGGAGTTGAGGAACTTTTATTTTTGGTCGCGTGTTTGAGAAAACTGTAACGACTGGGTATTAAAAGTGGTTTATGACTTTGACCGTTGTAACGTTTTTGGTTTATGACCATATCAGTTAAAACGTCTGGCTTAATGGTCGATATTAATCCCGAGCAGTTACAGTTTTGACACATTTGGTTCACTATAAATACTGGCTCGAGGCTCGGTTTAGAACACACTGAAAAACAACACAAACGCTCTCTGCTCCTGCTCGTTCTTTCTACGATTCTGAGTAACATCTTTGTGTTACACAGTGGTTCTTTTGCTGTCGGAACACATTGTCGAAGCTGCATCAAATCCTGGGGTGATACGTTGAAAGCTAACAGCATACAGCGCGTATAAACCTTAAAGGACAAGAATTCATTCCGTGCGATTTTCTGTTCTTCACGTCAACTTTCAGGTTCGGTTTAATCTTTTGTTCATTCTGATTTTTTTTATTACACTAATATTTGTTACAAATTATAAATAAGAAAACAATATCTAGTTCATGCCTATAAAAGAGAGTATAATATACTATCGTCTTTTATCTCTCATCTTACCATTTGTAGTATCATACGAGTAAAACATTAGTTTTATAGGCATAATTAACATCTTCATAATATCCAGAATTCGTATTGAGGATGAAAATTATACATATATTACTATATCCTCAAACTAAACACTTCATTAATTGAAATGGACAATTGTATCGTAATTGTACAAGGACCATCGACACAGATGGCATCTCAATTTATACGTGTCGTTGACGGTGGGATGCAAATCATGATTAAAGTTTGGTACTGTGCATGGCTCGGAATAGATAATATTTAAGTCAACCGAAATTCACGAGAAAAATAGGAATAGGTTTCTAAACTTTGGAAATATATGAATACTTCTCGCGAAATTTTATATGTATATGAAGCTTTACAAAATATATTTATTGATTAATACTTCTCGGGAAATTAATACTAAATCTTTCTAATTAACTATATTGTAAACAAATTCATTGACATGCTATGTTAATTTTTTTTTTAATTTCATCATTTGATTTGAACAATAATATTAATATTAAAAATATACAACTAAATGAACATTGAAGTATTATATTTTGATGCTTTTCATTTTATACCATATAGCTTGTAATGTGTTGGAAATATTAATTAGTTAATATCAATATTAATTAATATTTGTAAATTGGCAAGTTCCCACATTGGTGGGGAAGAACAATTAAAGAGTTTATAAGGTTGTCAATTTAGATTCAATGTTTAACTCGTAGATTAAACATATAACAAGTAAGAATTATGAAGATTGAGATGGATAATTTCTTAAGAACACTTTGCAATTGATAGGTAGGTTACAATTTAGGGCAAAGGTTAATGACAATTAACTAAGAACAAGGTATTTATACCTATACCTAGTTTTGACTAATTACATAATGCCCCCTAGACTATTGGTTACAATAAATGTGACCCAACAATGGTTTTTAATTCCTTAAGCTTTCAAAGGCTTTAGTGGAGGATTAAAGGTTATACCCACACGTGCGATGAGCCGAGACCGCTGACGCGAAATAACGCGGTTTAGGCGCAAATGACTGAGATATCAAAACGCTCTCAATCATTAATAGTCTTAAAACTGTATTGATGATGGTCAAAATACAGACAAGGCATTAAACATCTCTTTTAATCCTGAACGTTTCATTTGTCTGAGTTGAGCGAAATGCTCGTTCTACATCTTTCCTTGCAGCTTCATGCGCTTTCTTGTACCTTACCCGCTTAACATCATTCGAATTTGGGTGTGAAATAAACTTAACAAGAACAGACCAATCATGATATATCTCGTGAGTAAGATAATATCCCCATTTGCAAAAAAAAAGGTACCTAAGGTGCTTTCCCGTCTTTGAGATCATTGAAAGTATGGGATGCGCGTATCACGTTGGTGTCGTTGTTCGACCAGGAGACACCAAAGAACGCGTGCCAAAACCACAAGTCTTGTGAGGCAACTGCTTCTAGTAAAATAAATGGTTCTCCCCGTGATCCCCTCTACAATATTGCCCACGATAAGCATTTAGACATTGAGCCCATGGCCAATCCGTATAGTCAATGCTTCCTAGCATACCGGGAAACCAATATTTCTCCACATTAAAAGCATATAGCTTCCCCACATCAGTATGAGTAGGCTTTCGCAAATACTCCCTTCTATACAAGTGCATAACCCCTTTACAGAATTCTGCGAGACTATCACGGCTAGTTTTTTCACCAATTTGTAAGTATTCGTGTAGAGCATCTGGTATGGTGTCGTATACTAACTGACGAATGGCAGAAGTACACCTCATCAGCGGAGAAGTACTTGGGTTCCCAAGTGCATCAAAACGTTCCGCAAATAATGGGACGGTATTAGTGAGATCGCTAACAATACGTGTGAAAAGATCTCGACTCATCCTGAAACGTTTACCAAAATCATTTTCGTTGTACATCAGATTTTCAACAAAGTAATTAGCTGCTACGAGACGGTCATGAGCACCACAACGGTACCTATTCACATATCTTTTAGGATTTCTAGGGATACTAGAAGTGAAACCTGCAAGAAACGCCGCCGCCGTTTGTAAAAAACCAAGATGTATAATCTTGTCCTCCTCCTCGACGCCAAAAATGAAACTAGCGGCAGTCATCTCTTCATCCGAACTCAGTTTTAAGATAGTGTGTGTTATGTGAGTAAGTATGAGGAAATTAAATGAGAAGTGTGAATTTTTTTTGTGAAAAAGATTGGGTATTTATAAGGTAAAAAAGGGGATAACAATTAAGTTTGAAAGGGTTTTTGGTGTTAAAAATAGCCGTTGGGTGGGGGGGGGGGTGGTTCAAAAATTCGGACCGTTTGAGGGACGACCCTCAACGGTCGAGAACTCGACCGTCATGCAATTGGGGCGCGTCGTGGGGCTCAGGCTGTAACGAGGGGGACGCGTCGGGGGTGCTCAGCTGGGGGGTCGCGACCGGCATAAAGATCGACGGTTACGCATAGTCTTATGGTACACGGTAAATCTGCTCATATTACTAATCAAGTGTATTTTTTCCTAATTCGCTCATTTACTCTGAAAAAAAGTGAATCTAATGTGAGGAAATGTTATTCAAAAAGTAGTCACGTGAGCAAAAAATGTCACATTATGTATTTTTAAATTAAATAATTACCCGCTACCAGTTATATAAGTCACATATTCCTTCATTGATCGTTAATGAAAGTTGGTTAACTTTTAGGGTCAAAATTAAAATAGATACCCTTAAATAATTTTTTATCCAAAATACTAGATATATGCACACTGAAACTTGAATCCTCGTACACAAAAATAAGGGGCAAAATCATATCACTAGACTAAGGTGTTGTTTGGTAGCATCTTAATAATTAATATCTGAATGATGCAGATGTCTGAATGATTCAAATTTCCCCTGACATATGTCCAATTAAGAGACTGAACATGTTGAATTTTTTATTCATAGACTGATTAAGTGGCCTTACCAAACATTCTGAATCTATCCGATTAAGAGGCTGACATATTAACTAAATCATTAAAAAGCTTACCAAACAACACATAAAATACCTGATTTGGTTCATTTTTCCCTGTTAGAAATAGATGTTGGGTGATGGTCGCATAGGAGCCATGGGGTATACCAAACAACCGTCTTTTATTTCCTTTGGAAAAAAAAAAATAATAATATAAATAAACGGTGGACGGCTACTGCCCACATTTCCTACCAACTTCAGTCTATGGCCAGCTTTAATTCTTTTCGTACGTACACTGCAATTCCCATCTATCATACGTATAGCCAACATTGCGTCATCTCCTATTTTGGAGCCCACTTGGTTTTTTTAGCACGCCCTGTCTTTAAGGTGACTGGTTAATTCATAAAAAATAAATAAAAAATTGATGGTCTAATTGAGCAGAAGGATCAGTTGGATATTCGTTTAAACTCAAATTTTTTAGATCGAGAATTGAACTTACCGATTAATCATTTTTTTAGAAGACACTTCCTTTTCGGATATGAAAGAAATGCTTTTCATACTTGATGATTTAATTATGTGGTTATCTATTTTTTTTAATAATTGTATATATTATAATTATAATTATATAATTATTTATACAGTTCTTGTTGTCTTAACACGTCTTAGAAAACGCTATACCATTGCCATGACTTTTAAAGTTTAAGGTTTGATCATGCCGTCATATTATGTCTCGCGTTATTTAGAATTTTGATTATAACACTCGTTCAATTTTGATCTTTGATTATAACATCCATTCGATTTCGATCTTACTCATGCATAACAGTATATATCTTATATTACACTATAAACTAACCCAAGTGAAATAATTACTCACTAGCTTTTTATACTACACTATATACTTTACACTATATACTTTGTAATTTCTACTATTTCAATAATCTTTTTATGTTTGTAATTCTCGGGGTCCTTTTAATTTATATTAGACTACTGTCAACGACGACATCGACTGGGAGGCTTTTTGCCATCACCCGCTGGCATGAGGCGTCGGATAGTTGGCTTCGGTGACCTCTTCCCATTGAGGAAGAGTTGAAAGGCTGAAATGGTGGGGGCCTTTGCAATTCAATATGACATTTGTTATTTTGAGCATATATATTTTATAATTGTGAGCCTAAAAAACTGAAAAGAAATCCTATTGTTGACATAAATATGACAGTTGACTGTCAATTAAAATGTGAGCTAACATGTGAGCTGACGTTACACTGATTTGAAAAAAATAGATAAGGTTAATTATGTCATTATTGACACTAATATTAAAATTCTTTGCACGTTTCCTAATAAGAGAAAAAAATGACCCTCCACATACATATATATCCATGTAGCGTCACTAAATACGTAAAGATGCAAGACGTGGCATCTACTACCATCGCAGAAAAGGTGTTAGCTTAAGACTTGTAGCAAGTTTACTAAACCTACCACTTCCGTCCCTCTATATATAACAAACACTCAAAGGTATTCTTAGCTATCACTTGTATTTTAGTAAATCTCTTACTACTACCTGAAAGACCACCGCCATTTCTGCCGGCCGGAGATCAAAACACCGATGGCATCCACACTTGATATTGCTGCCATCAGAGAGGCCCAACGGGCACAAGGTCCAGCCACCATTCTCTCCATCGGCACCGCAACTCCATCTAATTGTATCTATCAAGCTGATTATCCCGATTACTATTTTCGCATCACTAAGAGTGAACACATGGTTGATCTCAAAGAGAAATTCAAACGCATGTGTATGTACATTTTTACTCCAAATTATTACTTACTTAGTTCTTATTCGTATATATATAATATAGATAGATAGATCAACATTATTAAAAGTGATCGAGGAGGCACCACAAGAAACGTGCCGTTTAGTTACAATCTATAAGTGATACTAATCTTTAAAAATGTGGGGAAAACTTAACGTTACAGTTCTTAACTCACTTTTTAGATGTAGGCAAACTTTTGACACTTTTGTGACACTTTTTGAACTTCTATGGACAATTTGGTTTACTTAAAACAATACATTTTCTACCTGTTATAACTTTTATGGACACTGTATAGCGACCACATTATAGGTAAAGTCAAGTATGGTCAACGCTATAGCGACAGGTGTCGCTAAAGGAGTAATTAATTCTTGTAGTGTTAGTACTTTTGTTTACAAAGTAATTGATTAATTTGCAGGTGATAAATCTATGATAAGAAAGAGATACATGCACCTGACAGAAGAGTATCTAAAAGAGAACCCCAACATTTGCGAGTACATGGCTCCGTCACTCGACGCCCGACAAGACGTGGTGGTCGTCGAAGTCCCAAAGCTTGGGAAAGAAGCCGCCACAAAAGCCATTAAAGAATGGGGCCAACCAAAATCCAAAATCACCCACCTCATCTTCTGCACCACCTCCGGCGTCGACATGCCTGGGGCCGACTACCAGCTCACCAAGCTCCTCGGCCTCCGTCCTTCCGTCAAACGGTTCATGATGTACCAACAAGGCTGTTTCGCCGGAGGTACGGTTCTCCGGCTAGCAAAGGATCTGGCTGAAAACAACAAAGGTGCTCGTGTTCTGGTCGTTTGCTCGGAGATAACCGCCGTCACGTTCCGTGGCCCTAACGACACCCACCTTGACTCCCTCGTGGGCCAGGCTTTGTTCGGAGATGGAGCTGCGGCGGTGATCGTGGGGTCGGACCCTGACTTGACAACTGAACGTCCGTTGTTCGAGATGATTTCTGCTGCTCAGACGATATTACCGGATTCCGAGGGCGCGATCGACGGACATTTGAGGGAAGTTGGGTTAACATTTCATCTTCTTAAAGATGTTCCTGGGTTGATCTCTAAGAACATAGAGAAGGCATTGATTCAGGCGTTTTCTCCGTTGGGTATTACCGACTGGAACTCGATCTTCTGGATCGCACATCCCGGAGGTCCGGCAATTTTGGACCAGGTGGAGCTGAAACTTGGTCTCAAGGAGGAGAAAATGAGAGCCACTAGACACGTGTTGAGTGAGTACGGTAACATGTCGAGTGCTTGTGTGTTGTTCATTATCGATGAGATGAGGAAAAAGTCGGCGGAGGACGGCGCTGCCACAACCGGCGAAGGGTTGGACTGGGGTGTTCTGTTCGGGTTTGGTCCTGGTTTGACGGTGGAGACGGTCGTCCTTCACAGCCTTCCAACCACCATTGCGACCTAGTTAAGTTTGACCACCGGGAAAAGTGTGTTTTGTGGAAGCCTCAACATATCATGTCGTTACGCTAATAAATGTATTTTTAGCTTTTATATATATTTTTTATTTTTGTGTGCTTAATGTTTTGGATGTAGTATACATACCCTGTTGTAATTTTATTTTTCTTAAATCATATTAATTTACTTAATTTGTATTATATTGTTTATTTTTCAATTCTAAATTCATCTTTAATTAAGATGTAAATTCTAATTAAGATGCTTTCTATTATATTATCTAAAAAGAGAAACGTTTAAGGAGGTTCATTATTTTTTATCAAATCTTGAGGAACAAATTTCAACCATTAATCAATAAGATCTAATGGTCACGATTAATACTTCCTCCGATTCAAAATAAGTGATACACATTGGATTTCACGGATTTTGAGGCAAAAGTTTATAATGATGTTTAAATTAGATTAATTAGATGGTTAGTGGGAAATGGGTCCCACATTTTTTGAATAAAGTAGAGTTAATGATGTTTAAAAGTAAAAGTAAGGGTAAAGGGGTCTTTTCACTTTGTTAAAGTAGATAGTTAGTGGGTGTGGGTCCCACTATTTTTTGCCAAATAAGGTAAATTTTCAAAGTGTATCACTTATTTTGATACACCCCAAAAAGGAAAGTGTATCACTTATTTTGAATCGGAGGAAGTAACATATTTTATACATAAAGGGGTATTTTGGTCATTTGGCACTTAAAAAAAATGTTGATTTTTTTTATTTTTAATTGAGTGGTATTTTGGTCATTTTGAAAAAAATATTTTTTTTATTTTTTGTTTTAAAATTTCTATTAAAAAAAAGATTATTTTATTTATTATTATTTTTTAAAAAATTATTTTTTTCCATTAATAACACACAATGTGATTGCATAGTGAATCACATGTGATTGCATAGTAAATCACATGTGATTGCATTCTGAATCACATGTGACTGAATTAAAACATCAAATGTGATTAAATATATAATTACATGTGATTTTACACTAAAATCAAATGTGATTACATTAAAATCACATGTGATTAAGTCATACACGTAATTATTAAATAAATATTATTTATTAATAAAAAAATTTAATAAAAATAAAAAAAATTTAAAATAAAAAATAAAAAAAATCGAAATATTTTTTAGTGCCAAAAGACCAAAATCTCCCTTCATAATAAAAAAATAAAAATTCTAGAATAAAAAAAATAATAAATAAATATTTTTATTTTTAAAAAAATGACCAAAATACCCCTTAATGTAACACCACAATCTTAGAGCCATTTTTTTTTAAATATGCATACGGAAGCGATTTTAGAAAACTATAAACCCTATTTATTACATATTATAAAGGCCATTTACATATTAACCAAAATATATAAGACATTTATAGGTGTTACTAAAAACAGGCTCGACCCGGTTTACAAAATCAGAGTACGGTCAGACTTCCAAAACCCGACTCTAGTCAAGCCAAATCCACAACCTGAAAAGAGTCAACAAATGAGGGATTAGCACAAAGCTAAGTGAATAGAAATAACAATCAATTTGCATAACCACAACAAATTAAAGACAAGAGAAACCAATCTGGAAACCCGTCCAAACTTCCACAAGCAATTGGACGTTATGAGAGTATCGGTGGACTTGCAAAGTACCTACAACTGTTGTTGGCCGAACAACAGTTTACCGATGGCCACTTTACTATTAGCACGGTACTCACCCCTGACGGAACACATTCGTAGGAGTCCGAGCACCCCATCCAATAGTAATGAAGCCTAGCCAAAACGCACTCATAGCTAACCTCTAGAAAACATGTGCACATACTACCATTAACAATCCCACAATTAATGGCACAACTGAAAATCAAAAAAATGTCAAAAAAATACATTTTTCCAAAAATCAGCCAAAATAGCGCCGCTATCTAAGATAGCGCCGCTATTTTGAGATAGCATCCGCTATTTCGAGTTTCTGTTCGATTGTTTCCCAAAACCAGCCAAGATAGCGCCGCTATCTTAAAGATAGCGCCGCTATCTTCCCAGATCAGCCAAAATCCTGCAATTTTTTATGTAACTCTACCATTCCATAATTTTTGCAAATTACACAAGAAGGAAGGTTAAATCCACTCACCTTAGCTTCCTTTTTGTGCCGAGCTCAGTAATCTTATATTACTGAGGCTCCTTCCCTTTTCCTTAATCTTGCTTCAAAAACGAAATCACAGAGAAGGAGGACAAGAGAATCAAGCAATTTCTTCCAAAATTAGAGTTTCTTCAAATGAGTGTGTGAAGTGTGTGTGTGTGTGTGTGTGTCGATGGAAGCAGGCAAGAGAAAGGTAAAGTAGGAGGTTTTGACACCTCCTACACACGTGTCCATCAAAACAATATAAAGCCCATAATTCATTTAATCACAGTATAGAAATACAGAATAATAGATTCGCAGATACTTAATTTAGACCTAACTAACTCCAATTTTAACAACGAATATATTTTTGGAACCCGGGTTCAAAAGTGAACCCAAATTTATGAAAATCATTTTAAAATTTAAATATCTCAGTATTTGCTAATTTTTAACCCTATGGTATAAATACAATTAATTCAAATAAAATAATATAAAATAATAAACACTAAAATATTATTTACCGGAAGTAATAAAATTCTAGGCCGGGTCTCGGGATGTTACACTCAATATATAAAATATGTAAATAATCTTGATCATTAGATCTTATTGATCAATAGTTGAGATTTGTTTCTCGGAACTTCGTAAAAATAATGGACCCCTTGAACACAACTTAATCTAAAAAATATTTAATTAAGATCAAACAGAATTCAAATATCTTTAAGTTTTTAATTAAGATCATAACAGAATCTCTAAAAATACATGGAAGTAATTCACAAACTTTTCAGTTTTGATCCTAATTAAATATTATAACCATGTAATTTGAGATTCTGAGAACTAAACAGCAAAAAATTAGCTTTAATTTGTATTGGGTGTATGTTTTCAAATTAATGTATTGATAACGTATTAGATGGAAGTAATTGAATTCTTTAAGGTTATGTTTGGTAGGTGGGAATAGAGGAGAGAATGCAATGAGTAATTACTAAAGAATGAAAAATAACTTGTTTGGTTGAATTTCGGAAAAGAATGGAGCATTTCTTACGTATTTTATTCCTTGGCAAGGGGTAGTTTTCCTCTATTCTGGTTCTTAATATAATTAGGATTACATTAATACCCCTCAATATAACTAATATTACGTTATTATTTTTTTCCCAGTCAGAATATCACTTCCATCCCCATTAATTTGTTGCACGCAGCAACTCAATTTCATTTTTGGTCCGGTTTTCAATATCGATGGATTAATTAATAACAAAATAGAATAATTTTGGTTTTAATGTAGACCCACTAATTATTTTAGCAAACCGCATAGATCATCTATGTAATTTACTCAATTATTTTACCTTTTTATATTTAAAATATAATATTAACTAATTAAATTAAAATTAAACCATTAAATTTAAAAAATATATATTACAATAATAATATTGAAATAAAATACTAATCTACTCTGATTTTTGGAATTGTTTGTCTTCTTGTGGTGCAAACATGAACCCAAACCAGATATTAGACCCGTGCTAACAGCCTCGTCACAAACTCGTTGGTAGGTATAAATCTCGTCGGGAACTTATTACCGTTGGCACCATTCAGTCACAAAACTCGTCGATAGGTTGGTGGTCAATGTGGCGAAGAGTTTTAAACTCGACGTGGTGGGGAAGGTGTTGCAGTGGGTTGAGTTTAAATTTTTAATATATTTTTAAGTGAGCGAGTTAGTGATAAGTTGCTATCAGCACAACCTTGTCAGTTACTCGTCGTCCGCGGGGGGGGGGGGGGGGGGGGGGATGTTGGTTCTTTTTCCCACTTTAGCGGTTTTGTTGCTCTTTGGCAGATCGAAAGATTTCGTCAGTTTAACCAAATCTGAGAGTTCAATTGACAAATGCATGCCAAAAATACTCTTCATTTTTATTTTTTTTGCCTCGCTATAAAAAAATATACATATACGCAATACAAAACATCCTATTAAAATAGCCATTAGACCTCACCTCCCACATGTCTCTTCCGTTCGGTTAGTGGAAGCAAACCACATTCTCTCTTCAACGTACTGAAGTCATCATACCAACGGTTGGAGCAAACACCAAAGGCAATCGAACAGAAAATTGTCTAATAACAAACCATGTATATTTAAAGGGTTTTGCTAATGACAGCCTTTAGGGCTGTCACTAACAGGCATAAAAAGCTTGTACATTGATTAAAAAAGTAATATTCCTAAAATTCAGGGGGGTTGTCTTTTATTATTTTGCCTTCTTAATGACAGCCCTAAGGTTAGGGCTGTCATTAGCATTTTTACTAACAAGTTCCAAAGATTATGGGATTAATTCAGTCGCTATATAGTCATTCTTTTCTTAGAGCATCTCTAATGGTTAACTTCACAATAACTTATTAATTTTGACATATAATCTTTTCACTACTCAAAAAGTCATTCATAAAAAGCATCTCCAACGTTAAATGTTTTTAAAAGTTTTTTCATTTATTAATATTACCAATTTACTTTTATCTATTTAAAAATGTATGTTACTATCAATTTTTATAATTAATTGATTTTTCTTTTATTTTTAAATTTCAGAAAATGCCAGTTAAGATATAAATTTCTATAATGCAAATTCATATTTATTTATTACTAATTATAAAGAATAAAGAACTTGCATACAAATATACTTAGGATTTAAAATGAAAGATTAATAAATATAGGAACTAAAAGGAATAAACATTGAAAGATTATTAAGTGGTTAAAGAAGAATAAGTGGTTGAAGTGACCTTTACAAAAAACTATATATTCCAACAATAAAAGGTTATTTAAAAACTTACTCAAATAGTAACAATCTTTAAAAAAAAGCCCTTATTAAAATGCTCTTACTATAGACATTATTATAGTACTTCAGTCGCTATATAATCGTCCTTGTCTTACTATAAACAATATTATAGTACTTCAGTCTCTATATAATCGTCCTTTTCTTACTATAAACATTATTATAGATGTTTTAGAAAATTACAAATACAGATTAAACAATTAAAAAGCGGAGGGTTATGTGGGGCACTAGATTAAATCGAGTGACGTATAAAGGCTTTTTGCCACTTAGCAATGAATGTGTGACCAATTTGAGATTTTTTTTTCTAAAATCCTACTATTTTTTCTTAAATTTTCACAAATGATACTTATTTTCTGGACTTTCAAAAATAGTATTTTAGGACTCTAAGAGTCCGGAATTAGCCATAATTTAGACTCCATGAATCCGAAATTACAGTGTACCCTCATACCTGTGCGTCAGAAAGTGTACCAGTGTACCAGTTATTTACAGAAAAGTACACAAAAATATACCAATTTTGGACTCATGGAGTCCTATTTTAAGGTATTTCCCGATTCCTAGAGCCCTAAAAACATTATTTTTGAAAGTAAAAAAAAAGAGCATCATTTGTGAAAGTTTTTGTAAAAACAGGAGTATTTTTGAAAAAAATCCCAATTTGACAAATGTTACCAAAGAATCTTTGACCTAGTGGTATGATGTTTACACGGATAGTCCCCGTGGTTTGACAATAGTTTTGGATTTGGTCCTTAAGTCTCAGAAATTACACTCGCGGTCACCGTGGTTTGTACTTCGTATTGGTTTTGGTCCCTAATACTAACCGCCGTTAAAATTTCCTGTTAAACTTTTTCAAATGACAATTTTAGCCTCACTCTCATCATCTCTTTCTTCTTTCCTTCGTCTCTACACATAAAAACACACCCAAATTAAAACCCTAACCCCAATTAAAAATCATTGATTTCAATTCTAATTTCATATTATGTTGATAGTATATAAAACAATCAATCATGTTGATACGATCCTATTCAAGGGGATCAGCCTTCCAAGAAGATTTCAGATAAGAAGAAGTCGTGAGGCAATTTTCTGTATATTTGATTCTCAAACAAATTACAATTAAATAATCAAATCAAAATGCATGATATCCTAATAACTGTTACGTGGACTAATGGCAAAGTGGAAACAAAATGCAAATGGTGTTCCTAAACTATACAGGAGCTCTAAATTAGTGTCAGTATGTGGTGAGTGTTTTTGAGAGATCGTTTAAGACTAGAATCAAGCTAATCCATTGAGATTGGAGTGAGAAATTGAAGATTTGTGTGAGTGTGTGTAGATGGTGTGAGTGTGTGTAAACGAGAGAGAACGAGAGAACTTTCAGAAATGTATTTCAATAAAGAGTGGGAAAGCTTACATTGTAAGTCAAATGTACAAGTATTTATACTCTCTACCACTTAACAAAGGACTTGTTAACTAACGGACTTAAAGGTCAAAACCATTACAATATTAGTCCTAATATTACATTTTTGGTCCTAACAATCTCCCCCTTTTTGATCTTTAAGACGTCATCCCAGTCTTCAAACTCCAAATTCTTCTAATAGTCTGTTTTTGGCGAGAAAATGTTTTTCTGAACTTCAAGAATAACATTTCAAAAATCTGGAAGTTTAACATACTCAAAGTTTATATGTTTTTCGCTGATTCTTTTTGAGTGAAGAAATCCTATAACTGATCTACTGAAGATTTGTAAATTTTGGGAAAGGGAATATCAGTTAAGTAAGGATTTGACTGGGTTTTCAGATACTGGAGAGGTTGTTTTTTGAAGTTTGTGGTAGAGGATGAGGATATAATGTTTTTGAATGATTTGTCAGTTAAAGTTTTGAATTTGTGTGTTTGATTTGGTAAGAATGATCTGAAAGTTAAAGGTTTTGAATGTGTGTGTATGTATGTTTTGTATGTATGAAAGAATGATATGTACTTTTAGGATTTTGGATGAATGTGGATAATTTGTGTTTGATATGAACAACAGAATTGAACAGTTAATCTTTTGAATGGATATGGTTGTTATGAAATTTTAGAAAGAAAGATTTAAAAGGTTAAGATTCTGATGGAAATGGATGTGGACTTGTGGTTTGGATAGAAAGATTTATTCGATTAAATTTTGAAATGGATAACAATGTGAATTTGTGGTTTGGATAAGAATGTGAAATGAATAGGATGATTTGACGGTTTAAGATTTGAAATGGAAATGTTGAGGATTTGTGAGAAATTTCTGAAAATAAGACGGTTTTCTTTTTCTTCACAAATTATTTCATGTAAATCGACGAAAATGTAGACCCATAGATAGATAGAGTTGTTTGTAGCGGAAGTCTTTTGATGAAGTTGTGGCTTTGTCGATTTATGAACATTATTTCTCAACTGATCTTTTTCGGTTTCTTGTTTACTCCCCCTTAATTGGTGCATATGTATTTTTGACGTGGAGTAAACTGGGCTAATATATCTTCGTAAATCTTGTAAGCATTTTCTTCATAAACTGAACTTCTTAGTAAATTTTCTCCCCCTCATGATGATTAAGATTTATCGGAATCATCATGAAAAATGTGAAGTTCGTCGAGGTGAAATGAAGAAAATCTTCGAAGCCCATGGATACAAATGTGATGAAGAATGATTTATGCATCTTTTGAATGAAGCAAGATACATCACATTGTATAATCGAAAACCGAATCCAAGTTGATGATATAGATATCCGATCAAATCATTTGGCATTTAATCTCAATGATCGAATCAAAATAGGGCAAACCGGGATCACATAGATTACCCGTTAACACAACAGTTACACAAACTGTGTGACCTACGTTCAGTGTTGGAATAGATGTTAGCACTGGTAGGATTTCCATTCAATCATCGTGGAATACCAAGAACGTTGGTATCACTATGAATGTTCCGGCTTTATCACAAAGATAAGCTTGGTATTATGCCTTGTGTCCTAAAAGTGTATTTCGGTTCTAGACTCAATTAGTGGACAAACGAAGGCGAGGACTGGAGAGACTTGTCCTCTGTTTCAATATCAACAATCTCCAAGTGAGATGTCGATAGCATATGAGCTAATCTCCGTGGAAATGAAACAAGTACTTTTTAAGAAATACTTGAGTGGCTGGGGGGGTTGTGCATTGCATCACTGGGTTCCATGATGTCTTTTTCAATATCAGAGAGCAACACATGCAATCTGATAGAGACGTGGCTACCCGGCTTTTTAACAGTTTGGTAAGGGTTTTTCGTTTTCTTTAACCCTGTCACACCCTCCTCACTCAAGCTTACTTTTTCATTTTTCGACTACTCCCTCATTTCATTTTACCATGTATAGCTGAATTGCACCCCATACTACATTCCCCCTCTCAAATTTTATCTCTGCGCACCCCAATCAAGATCCCGTGATACTTGATTCTGCTCACCTAGACCTATGTACCCTTACATATTGTCCTATATTGTAGGTGGCTCCTGGGGAAGATCATGCCGGTTATAGCAGATCATAGGAGTAAGTTGAGAGTGAACTATAACGCTCATGTGCAATTTATCAGCATTGATGATGTTACTTTGTAAGAATAACATGGATTTTTTCATCGGAAAATGTATGTGTTTCCGGCATAAGTTGTTGCCTTTATGATTTAAAAGTTTAGGCACAGCAACTTGAACAATTTAGGAAATACCGGACTCACATAGAGTATCCGTTAACACACGGTATGAATCGATAATCGTTTGCACAACCATTGATTCAAATGTGTGACCTGCGATTAGAGTTGGCGTAATTTTAGCTCTAGCAGGATTTCCACTCAATCCTCGTGAAACACCAGATTGTGATGCCACTATGAGTGTTCCGATGAATACACGGAGATTCATATTCAATAATGTATGTGTCCTAAATTGGAAATATTTGTCGATGAGATCTAGACACATTGTGCATTCAATTGAAGACGTAACCCGGGGCAGAAGGTTAATTATTTCAATACCAACATACTCCGAATGAGCAGTCGATAGATTATGTGCTACGTCCCCTGATGAATTGAAACAAATTCCTATTGAGAGGAATCTGAGTGGTTGGTGGTGGAGTGCAAATGCTTGACTGGGCCAGTTAAGTCTGGTGAATCATTCAACACATGAATGATCACAATTTAGTGAGGTTGCCCGGTTTATTTTCGGTTTGGAAGCACTCAAAGGTGTGTTTTCTTAAAATTATCATGTTTTCACATCACCTTTCACTCACCTAAATCTATACCCTAAGACATATACCCTCACATTTACCACTTTTGGCTAAAAAATATTTCCCTTGGAAGGTTATGCCGGTTCTAGCAAACCATAGGAAGGTATTGTCGTTTGATAAAAAAAATTGTTCGATTAAAAAAAATTCAAACGGGTATAAAAGTATTGATATAAGAAAGTTTCTCCCCCTGGAAATAATAATTCTCCCCGTAGAATTAAAATTTCTCCCCCTCGACAAAATAATGAAAAATTTACAGTTTATAGAGGAGTTGGGAAAGAGTTTTTACATTTACGTGAAAAATAAGGTTAAGAGCGGGTTTCAAGCTTATGTACTTGAAAGCCATTGCTTTGAAGTTTGAGTCATATACTGATGTGTATATAAGTCATTTACGATGAGGAAAGATTAAAACAGTTTAAGCTTTTAGATTTAGCATACCAAGTTTAGACACAAGAAAGTTAAAACGTTTTTCGTCTAATGCCTTGGTAAATAAATCAGCTAATTGATAATCTGTAGAAACAAAGTACAGTTCCACATTACCATGTTCAACATGATCTTTTATAAAATGATATCGAAGATCGATATGTTTAGTTTTTGAATGTTGAACAGGATTGCATGAAATTGCAATTGCACTTCGAGAATCACAATATAAAGGAATACGACTGTATAAAAAGCCGTAATCTTTCAATTGTGATTGCATCCAAATTACCTGGGATAAGCAGCTTGCAGCAGCAACATATTCTGCCTCTGCAGTTGAAAGAGACACACAATTTTGTTTTCGTGAAGACCAGCTCACCAGTTTATCTCCCAGAAATTGAACGCTCCCAGACGTACTCTTTCGATCCAACATACATCCCGCATGGTCAGCATCAGAAAATGCAGTTAAATCGAAGGAAGTTTCTTTAGGATACCAGAGACCAAGATCTCGAGTGCCCTTCAGATACCTAAATATTCGTTTAACCGCTTGAAGATGAGATTCTTTAGGCGCTGCCTGATACCGAGCACAGATGCATGTAGAGAACATAATGTCTGGTCGACTCGAAGTCAGATATAGTAAAGATCCGATCATCCCCCGATAGTGGGTAACATCAACAAGTTTGCCATCCGGATCAGCATGTAATTTCGAACCAGGCGACATCGGTGTCGATATTGGTTTACAATCATCCATAAGATATTTCTTCAATAAATCAGTGATATATTTGGATTGATTGATGAAAATTCCGGTCGGTAATTGACGAACTTGAAGACCCAGAAAGAAATTCATCTCACCCATCATGCTCATCTCAAATCTTTTGACCATAAGAGCAGAGAACTTCTTGCAATATTTGGGATTTGTAGAACCAAAAATTATATCGTCGACATAAATTTGAATAAGAACAATGTCTTCCCCTTGACGTTTGATGAAGAGAGTTGTGTCGACTTTTCCTTTAGAAAAACCAGACTCAACTAAGAATTTTGATAATACATCATACCACGCCCGGGGAGCTTGTTTTAAACCGTACAAAGCCTTGTCGAGAATATAAACATGATTAGGCAAGTGTGGATCTACAAAGCCGTCGGGTTGATGAACGTACACTTCTTCTTTGAGAATGCCATTTAAAAATGCAGTTTTTACATCCATCTGATAGATAGTAAAATTCTTATGTGCTGCATATGCTAAGAATATTCGAATGGCTTCTATACGGGCTACAGGAGCAAAAGTTTCTTCAAAATCAATGCCTTCCTGCTGAGCATACCCTTTTGCAACTAGACGTGCTTTGTTCCGAATTACAATTCCATTTTCATCCTTTTTATTCTTGAAAATCCACTTTGTACCAATAACAGATTTGCCAGGAGGTTTTGGAACAAGACGCCAGACTTTTAATCTTTCAAACTGATTTATTTCTTCTTGCATAGCAATAATCCAGTCTGGGTCTGAGAGAGCTTCACTGACCTTCTTTGGTTCATTTGAGCTTAAAAATGCAGTATACTGACATTCATCAGCAGTAGCTCGTCGGGTTTGAACAGAAGATTCAGGGTCACCGATTATCTGATGTAAAGGGTGCTCTCTTGTCCATTTAAGAGAATGAGGAAGTGGAATTTGACCTGGGTTAATATTTGAGGTATCAGTGAATTCAGGATGAGGAATTATCGCAGTTTGAGTAGGTGATGGAGACGATGGAGGAACAACCCGTTGAACGTTAAATTTAGAAAAATCAATCACCAAAGGTGGAGGTGGAGCTGGAACTGTAGATAAATCGAAAGAAGTAGCAGCTTGATCAGAAGGTGGTGATTGAGTATTTGTGGGTGGAGAATCGTCCGGAGATGCTTGATGTAGTAAAGGTGAAGAATTTTCCGGAGATGATGAAGCCTCTGGTTGTGAAACAATAGGTGATGAAGAAAAATTAGTAGGTGGAATAGTAGAAGTAGGAGATGGAGAATCCGTTGAACTTGAAGTATGTATATCTGGAACAGAGATAGATTGAACTTCAGCTACTGTTGGAAATGGAACGCCAGCTTCCTCCAGTAAAATATGTCGAATATTATGATAATCATCATAAAAATGACGAAATAAAATATCCAAGTCATTCTCAGATGTTGAAGGCGTTGACGATGGTGAAGGAGTTTCAGCATTGGAAGTAACTGAATTGATAGGAAATGTCTCATCAAAATTAACGTTAACACTTTCTCTGATCGTTCGTTTTGATCGATTATAAACTCGATAAGAAGCAGATTCCCTTGAATATCCCACAAAGATTCCTTCATCAGCTTTTTCATCAAATTTATTCAACTTATCTTTATCATTCAGAATGAAACACCGACTCCCAAAAATATGTAAAAATTTAATATTTGGAATGCGGTTATTGATCAGTTCATAGGGAGTTTTGTTGTATGCTTTGTTGATGATCGAACGATTTTGAGTGAAGCATGCTGTACTAATAGCTTCTGCCCAAAGAGATAATGGGAGTTTTGAATATGAAAGCATGGTACGAGCAGCTTCAACAAGAGTTCGATTTCTTCGTTCAACAACCCCATTTTGTTGAGGTGTTCTTGCAGCGGAAAATTGATGAGTAATACCAACTGATTCAAGAAAGGAATCTAAAACTTGATTTTTAAATTCAGTTCCATTATCAGTGCGGATGGTATGTACTTTTAAATCTAGATTGGTTTGAGTTTTCTTGATGAAGGATATGATGATATTAGTTGCTTCATCTTTTGTACGGAGGAAATGAACCCATGTGTATCGAGAATAATCATCAACAATAACCAACACATACCGTTTTCCTGCTAAAGATTGAACGCTCATAGGTCCACATAAGTCCATGTGAAGTAATTCAAGCGGTTTTGAAGTACTTTGAACTGGTTTAGACTTATGAGGTTTCTTTGTCATTTTTCCCATCTCGCACGAAGAACATAGATGATCTTTTTCAAATTTAAGATCTGGAAGACCAGATACATGTCCACCTTTCACCAACTTATTGATGTTTTTGAAGTTAAGATGAGAGAGGCGACGGTGCCATAACCAAGATTCATCTGATGAAGCTGTTGACATTAAGCAAACTTCTTCAAGTGGAACGACATCGTTTAGATTGATAGTAAACAGATTTGACTCTCGAGTTCCAGTAAGAAGTTCCTCTCCATCATATGTACGAACAGCACATTTCTTTGTACGAAAATTAACTTCTAATGTTTTATCGCAAAATTGACCGATACTAAACAGATTATGAGCGAGATCTTCAACATAGGTTACATTTCGAATGATTAGGTTGTGTCGGATAATATCTCCAATTCCCATAATAGCAGCTAAATGGTCATTACCAAATCTAACGGTACCCAAATATTTGTCTCTAAAATTTGTTAACAAATTCTTGTTTCCGGTCATATGTCTTGAACAACCAGAATCAAGATACCATAAATTCTACATAAAACAATTAACAAAAAGGTACCCAATCAGATATGGGTCCTATACGATTAGTAATGCATGTTTTATGAAGAATTAGTGAATATGATTTGAATTTAGAGAGTTGGAGAACTGCAAGGAGGCAGTTCTGGATTTGTTACTTTGATAGACCATTTGAAGGATTTCTCAGGTGAGGATAAAATCCATTTTGAATTTTCATTTTGGATCCATGTAAATTTAACAAATTTGGAATTCTTTTTAGATGAAGTCGAAAAACTGGAGTTTGATGATGTAGTTGGAGTCACAGTTCGATAAACTAATTTGGTTGGTTTAAGTGTAGAAACCACACGATTTACTGATTTTGTCGAGTTAGAATGAATCCGAGATTGTGGTTTAGATGTGGATGTTGAAGTATTGGATGAAGAAACTACACGATAAACAAATTTTGACGGATTAGGATAAGAACGTGTAGATGAAGATGTTTGCGATCGAGCAAGCATTGTTTTGCAATGTTTTGGATAACAAGTGATACATGAATGAATGATTGATCCGTTTTTATGAAAAACATCATGTCGTCGACCACAAGGAGCATCTTTTCGAACAAAATATCGTGTATCATATTGAGAAATTGGTGTATTAGTTTTTCTATCAAAATAAACCTTTTTACCAGTTTTGTCAGTTTTAACAATCAAATTAACACCATTCACAGTGAAATTAACAGGACGATAAATTGCTGAATCATAGACAATTCCATAACATGTAGCAGGTGAAATCAACTTTGATGAGTTATTACATTTATTAAAATTTGAAAAAGAAGAAGCTAAAAACGAGGAAGAGCTAGACTTCTTAAGTGCATTTGACTTAAGCATACTAGACTTAGACGACTTAGACTTCTGAGACTTCTCAACTGCTTTCATCCTGTCTTGCATCGGTGTTTTAAGCTTGGAATTTAAAGTTTTATCTGAAAAATGTAAAACCTGAGAATTAGAATTTCTTCTTAAAAGAATTGGAGTTTTAGGAGAAGAAGAATTCTCATTGACTAATTTTGATTTTGGAGAAGCACTGTGACTTGAAACAGATTTTATTTCAACAATTTTATCTTCTAAAGCATGAATTTTTGATTGTAAAGCAGATTTTTCTTTATCAAATGCCTTTTGGGTTGCATCTATTTCGGTTTCCAATTGATAAATTTTCTTTTCTAGAATTAGAGAAGGAATGTAAACTTTACGGGTTACTTTTTCTTGAAGTACCGCATTTCCTTTGATCTCAAACTCTGCAGGTGTAATAATTGGAAAATATTCATCATTTGTAAAATTTGCCTTTTTAGTTTCATAAGTTTTATTTAATTCATTGTAATTGAAACTATTTTGTGCATTCTCTGATTTAGCTCTGTTGAATGCTTCAATTTCTTCTTCCTCATCGGTCATACGAAGGAAACTTTGCCAAACATCAACATGTATGTATTTGGAATCATACAATGTTGGAAGCACATTACAAGCCATCTTCAGATATTCTGGATTGTTCGCCCCCAGTCCTTCTCTTGAATTGAAGTATTTGAAATCTTTAGGCTTGTTCAAGTGAATTGTTTGATCAGTTTGTCCTCGTTTGGCAATGATTTCTTCAAGGTTTTTGACGTGAGAAGAAAGTTGAATTTTATCATTTTGTAGTTGATTAATGACATTTTGTTTGCTATTTAAATCTTGTTTTGTTTGAATGTCATTTTCATGAATGGTTTCTGATAATTCTTTAATTTGTGAGGTTAATGATTTAAACTGATTTTCATTATCATCAAATTCTTTTTGTTTACGTTCCAACCAGTTTTTCGTGATTTGATATTCATTCCATGCATCAATGTATAACTTGTAATATTTATCATTGTCAGCATTTGATGTGGAACTTTGTGTATTTTTAAGATTGGTCAACTCAATTTCTTGTTCAGAAATGGTATGAGACAAATGTTGAATATCAGTCTCATATTTAACAGTCAATTCTGAAATTCGATTTTGTAACGTCAGATTCTTTTTCTCAAAATTTTTATTTTGTCTAAGAATATGAACAAGTTGTGTATTATGATCAAGATATTGTTCATTTTCGTTTTCTAGTTCATCTAATTTTCCTTGAAGTAAAGTATTTAATTCTTTTTCATCCAAAAGATTTTGTTTTAAAGATTCAATTTCAGAATCCTGAGTTGTTACAAAACAATTTTCAGAATCAACTAAATGTGAAGAATGAGATAAGAAAGAATTAATTACCTCTATTTCTTTGTTGGCATCATCAGATAAACGTTCAGAAATTTCAGCATTTTCACGAGCCATAAAGCATAGATTTGCCGAATGCTCTTCATCTTCAGGATCAGAATCGTCCATCCAGCTTAGATCCTCAGCCAACAACACCTTTCCCGCCTCGATTTGCTTAGCCATGAGCATCTTACGTTTGAAGTAATCAGAATTCCTAACTCTAGGTTTCTTGCAATCTCGAGAGAAATGACCAGGAATTCCACAGTTATAACATTTCTTTGTCGGATCCAAAGGTGTTATTGTGGGTTTGTCAGATGTATTTGATGCAGATGGAGCTGACTTGAAAGTGGATGAAGATCTCTGATTGTTGTTTGTAGGAGTTGGATAATACTTCTTCTCATATCTTGAGATGAAAGACATAGCTTGCAACAGTTGTTCTAATTCGCTCTCCATCTCTTCTTTTGTATCTTTGACAGGTTCTTCTGATTTTTCTTTCAGTTTACCAGATGAATTTGACTGGTATTGTCTTGTAAGAAGAGCAAGTGTATCAAGAGTGTTTGCATTTTCCTGTTTGGTTTTCACTATATCTTTCACCATTGGAGAATTTTGTAGTAAATACTCATACAGTTCATGCACATCAATTGAGCTCAGATCTTTATGTTGCATGGCACTGTTACCAAATGTAGCCCACTCAGGTAGTAAACTGTTGATGAACTTGATGTTAATCTCCAAATTTTCTTTCTTCAAGTTATTCCTTCTAAGTTCATTCAACAAGTTGCAGTAACGGTGATATGTGCTTTCTAATTCTTCCCCGGTGATATGTGCTTGCAGTAACGGTGTGTGTTTGCCAGATGAACACTTGCGTCTGTAAATTTTACAAACTATAGCTCCTGATAGTCTCATACTCCCTCAATTCACAAATTTTGATTACACGTTGCAAAAGGAACAACAAAAATGCAGTATTAAGTGTAACCTGTTACAATGCTGCTTCTGGTGAACCCCTAAAATGGACTATGGAGAAACTCAGAAAATGTTTTAAAAGGTACATAAATTAGACCTTGAGAAGGAGTCCATTTTGTAGGACCGATATCAAAAGCTCATGCTTTCCAAAAACTCTGGTTCTCTAATCTCCGATCATCGCCGGCGTTATTTTGAACTTCTGGTCTACTTGGGTGAGCACCGTCGTCATCACTATTTACAATATCTACAACATTCTTCGAATTTAGACCAAACCTCGACATTATTAACGATTAAATCACCAGAATCAAAGATGAAATTTGTTCGCGAAAGCAAAATGGAGAACTGAATGGATAAAATTGTAGTTAGGGTTTAATATGTTTGATAGAAGAGAGAGGGTCCTGTCGCACCAAATTGGATGATTTTTTTAATTGGGGTTAGGGTTTTGATTGAGTGTGTCTTTATTTGAAGGGAGAGAGGAAAGAGATGGTGAGGGTGATGATAAAATTGTCAATTTAAAAGGTTTAATAGCAAATTTTAATGGCGGTTAGTATTAGGGATCAAAACCAATACGAAGTACAAACCACGATGACCACGGGTGTAATTTCTGAAACTTAGGTACTAAATCCAAAACTATTGTCAAACCACAGGGACTATTCATGTAATTTACTCTTAAAATTATTAACTAAGTTTTTCACTCAATATTGATAAGTAAACTTTAAAAAGTATAAATATACTTTTAAGAGGTTAATATACTTTTAAAAATTGTTCTTTGCTGCAGTAAAATTTATAAAAGTTGGTTAGAAAACCATCTTATATAACGATTTATTATGAGTTAACTGCAAGGTTGGTCCTTGTGATTTGGTCAAATTGCACGTTTGGTCCATGTGTTTCATTAAGTACATTCGCAGTACCCATGGTATGCATTTTTGTGCACTCGTGGTCTCTCAGTGGCGGTACCAGGAAAAAATCTAAAGGTGGGCAAAATTTTAGAGTCGAAGTCAGGTTCTTGAGTGATATTTTTTTAAAGTTAAATCGTAAACAAAATCAAATGATCTTAATTTGAAGAAAATCTAATTATAAAATTAAATCAGTCAAAATCAAAATTCGTTTGTTAGTTAATTCAAGAATTAAATCAGTCTAAGCATAAATTGTTATAACGCCGAGGTAAATTTTGTAAAGTGTTTATATATGAATGATGTGGACTAATATGTCACTAGTTAAAATACATATGTAATCAAATATATTGCAAACATAACATTTTTAAACTGAGAAAAATGTGAGAAATTAGTCAAAAGAAAAGAGAAATTTAATGAAAAATACAGCAAAAAGTACATTAAAAATGAAATAAAGAAAAAATAAATTTAAAAAAAATATATGCATATGAAAGGGACTTGAACTTAATGTCATATGTATAAGATACATGAGTTATCCACTAAGCTAATATACGACGTGAACTAGTTATCGCTTATACATTATAAACACAAGCCAAAAATGAGTTGATACATAAAAAAATTTATACTAATCGAAAAACTTTTAGGGTGGGCAGATGCCCACCCTGCCCACCCTCTAGAACCGCCCCTGTGGTCTCTCCACCCTAACGATGTTAACTCAACTCCGTTTGTTAGGGGTATTCTGGTCATTTTACATCTATGTCCCACCTTATCTTCTTCCTCAAATCACAAAATGTCTGCAACTCTCCACCCAAAAATCGCACAAACGGAGTTTGGTTTATATGATCGCCGGTCGCCACTCCGACAAATCTCCCTTTCTTCTCCGGCAGAATCCGGCTAACACTTCTCCTTTTCTTCTTTGGCGGAATCCACCTGCAAGCACCCACAAACCTCATCTTCAAATACATGTGCTGGAATTTTTCAGCAACAAATTTCCGACGTCAAGGTCGCGATTCCGGTGAAGTCCATTTCCTTCCAATTTCCGACATTGTTGGATCGCGTCAGAGAACCCTTCTTCTTCATCGATCGCCGGAAATCACCATCGCCACCGCACGTGATGGAATCGAAGGATTCTGGCAGATCGTTTTTCTCAACTCAATTTCTGATTTTGGAAAGGTTTCTCAAGTCGATCGTTTGCCTGTTATGATCAAACATTTTTTTGGAAACACATCAAAAGATCGTTTGCCTAGACTGATTCTTATTCTGTGTAAAACATCAAACGATTTATGGAACAAACCTATTAAAACCCATCAAAACCCAATTTTCGTGTTTAGGGTTCCTGCAATATCAATAGTTGATTAAAGTAAAACATCAAAAATCCAAGATAAAAAAATCTCTCGTCATGAGGCGATTTGGCGGGAAAATCCGTTACGTTGCTGATTGAGTTTTTTCTTCGATTTTCCTTTTCTTCTTCAATTTTGATTCGTTCTATCGTTTCGATTTTGCTTCTTTCATGCGTTTAGTATCATTTCGGCTGATCCGTTTAGGATTAATTTGTTCTTTTCTTCGATATGTCTAGTCGGCGATTATCGAAGCGAAGTGTGAAAATACCGATGAAATTTGGGGATTCTATTTATAATATGAGCAATAAGACGACTGAGCAAGCTAGAGATTCTTCTATGAATGATACTATTACCAATGAGATCAACAATTCGGTGGAGAATGAAATTAGGTCAAAAATGAAAAATAATGAACAGAAAGAAGAGGAGCGAATTGCATGTGAATAAGGCGAGGAATCAGAACATGTTCTGCACATAGAGAATGTAAGTAATACATCTGTTGATAAAATTGAAACATATAACAATGAGTTGAATAAAACTGAGGCAGTTATTGTACAAACCAAAAGTGCTTATAATGGAAACACGTATGCTAACGTTGTAATGAAATCTGAGAACAAAATAAATAACAAAATGGCCTATATACCAACACAATTCACTGAAGAAGGTATTGAAATTGTTGTTTTTGATGAAGAAATTGTGACCATAGGAAATAAACTATGGAGATTGGCAGTTTGTGGTTATTTTGTGGGATATAGTATGCATATTAATGAGCTGAGGTACAATGTTAGAAGGATGTGGGGAAAATATGGGCTGATTGATGTTAATATAGATAGTAATGACCTATGTATATTCAAATTTAAGAATGAAGAAGGGATGATGAAAGTTGTGGAGCAAGGGCCATGGATGGTAAACAATAAACCTTTGTTTGTGCAAAGATGGAATCCTGAGATCGGAATGGAGAAGAAAGAACAAACAAAGATACCATTATGGATCAAATTGCAAAAAGTTTTAGTGGAAGCTCGGAGCAAAGAGGGTTTAAGTGCTTTAGCTAGTAGTCTTGGTAATCCTCTTATCATGGATACCATGGCAACTAAAATATGTCATACCGACACAGGAAAAATGGATTATGCCAGGGTTCTTGTAGAAGTTGATGCTCACAAAGGTTATAAGGAGAAGATTGATGTTCAGTATAGAGATAAAGCATGTAATATCAAGGGTACTAAAACTGTAAAGGTTGAATATGTGTGGAAACCAGAAGTATGTACTCACTGCAAAGTTTTTGGGAATAACTTTCATATGTGTAAAAACCGGCCAAAGAGTGAAGAATAATTGGAAGAGGAAATGAAAGAAAAACAAAGAAAGGAATTAAAAGAAATTAAGGAAGATGGGAATTTCACTGAAGTAACTAATAAGACAAATTTCTATAGGGGAAAAAAACCAAACAACAATAAAAAAGAAGTCAAAATAGTTGATGTGAACCCTAAAGGAAATTAAAGGAAGTGGTAAACAGACATGGAAAGTAAAACAAGGAGAAATGAATGAACATATAAGATTAGCAAACAAGTTTGCAGTACTAGAAACATATGAGGAGGAGGAGGATACATATATATGTTGTGATGATGAGACTGCTGAGGTTGAAAAGTACATAAAATTGAAACAACAACCAAATAAGGATGTCATAAAAAGGGGGCCTGTCAGAATTAGAGAATATTTTAAAGGGAAATGGGATGGAATTGGTCTAGATGATATTCATATAGATGAAGTGTATGAAGATGTGCTGGAAAGTAGCCATGAAAAGGCTGAATTCATGAATGCTAATGAGATGGAGGGTGTGGACTGCACTGAATTTACTGTTCTAAATGAACAGTAGTTTATTTTGTTTTTGCTAGTTTCTAATGGAAGTTAAAATAGCTTCATGGAACATTAGAAGTATGAACCAAAGAAGAAAACAAAAGGAGGTTCTGAATTTTGTTAAATGTGAAAAAATTCAAGTTTGTGCCATTCTTGAAACACATGTAAAAGAAGGAAAATTAAATGGAATTATGGAGAAAACCATTGGTGGCTGGGACTGGATTTCTAATGTCTGGTACAGTAAAAATGGTTGCAGAATAGTTGTGGGATGGGACAGAAATGTTGTACAGGTTATGCCTATTTTTGTTTCCAGACAAAGTATTCTTTGTGCTATAGATATATTGAATAATAAGAATACCATACATTGTACCTTTGTGTATGCTGCAAACACTGGTACTGAAAGAAGAGTCTTATGGAAGGAATTAGCAATCAGCCCTGGATTTTAATGGGAGACTTTAATTTCAGTATGAAATGTGCAAAGCATATTATGGGAAGTTCTGTAATTACTCATGACATGCAAGATTTTATTGACTGTACTAATGAAATTGAGATAGAAGATATATGCAGCTCAGGTTTATTTTATACCTGGATCAAATCCCCTAAAAAGCCTATTACTAGCATTACGAAAAAACTTGACAGAGTTATGGCTAATGCTCAGTTTACTAGTATGTATGATCATGATAATGTTCAATTTAAGCCGTTTCTTATTTCTGACCACAGTCCTGCGGTTATGATTATGAATGGCCAGAATACAAAAAAATCTAAAGGTTTTCGATTTTCAAATTATCTGACAAAAAAATCGGAATTTTCTCAAGTAGTGCAGAGTAATTGGAATATGAAAATTAATGGTACAAGAATGTGTATTCTTACAAAAAGACTAAAAGCTTTAAAGTATCATTTGATACAACTTAGTTGGAAAAAAGGGAATTTACATGATATGGTTGATAAAGTAAGGGAAAATTTAAAAAGTGCTCAAATAAGGATGGAAGCTCAGCCTCATAACAGTACTATAAAAGAGGAAGTTTCTAAACTTCTAGAGGAGTATAATGAGGTTGTAAATGATGAAGAACAATTGTTGATGCAAAATGAAAAGATTGATTGGATGAAGGATGGGGATAGATATTCCAAAAAATTTCATCAATCAATCAAGACTAGAAAGCAAATGAACAGAATCCTGCAAGTCTATGATGAAAGTGGAAATAAATATGAGGGGAATGATATCCCTGAGCAGTTTGTGAAACATTTTCAAAGTTTTCTGAGTGCTAAAGATAATAAATTATCTCAGGAGGAAGCTAAAGAAATGATCTCTGATGTTAATGATGCTGAAATAAAAGATGCTATTTTTGATATTGGGGAAAATAGAGCTCCTGGGCCTGATGGCTATACCTCAGCATTCTGTAAAAGTATATGGGATATTATAGGGGGAGATGTTTGTAAAGCAGTGAAGGAATTCTTTAAGAATGGAAAACTACTAGGGGAGATCAATGCTACTATGATCAATTTAATCCCTAAAATCCATAAACCTAATAAAGTATCAGATTTTAGACCCATTGCATGATGCAATGTCATCTACAAATATATAAGTAAAATTCTCACAAACCGAATTAAAAACAGCCTTAATAAGCTTGTAAATGTGAATCAAAGTGCTTTTATCCCAGGAAGGATTATTCATGATAATTTGTTGTGACTCAGGAGCTAATGAAAGGTTATAACAGCAAGATTGGCCCTAAAAAGTGTGCTTTTAAAATTGATATTGCTAAGGCATTTGATACATTGAACTGGGAGTTTTTAAGATTAATTCTGACTAAGTTTGGGTTTCATGAAATGATGGTAAATTGGATTATGAGATGTGTCACTTCTGCCTGTTTTTCCATTTGTGTTAATGGGGAAAGACATGGATATTTTAAAAGTGGTAGAGGAATTAGGCAAGGTGACCCCATATCACCTTACCTGTTTACATTGATAATGGAAATTTTCACTTTGATGCTGAAAAGGAAAATAAGTGAAAATCAGGGTTTCAAATACCATAAAGGTTGCAAGGAGCTTAAACTAACACATTTGTGTTTTGCTGATGATCTCTTTGTTTTCTGTCATGGAGATATTCAATCTGTCATAGTTATTAAGGCTGCTCTAATGGAATTTAGCAATTCCTCGGGACTAATGCCTAATATTGCTAAAAGCACTATCTTCTGCTGTAATGTGAAGGATGAAGAGAATATTAGGATTCTAAATGAACTTCCTTTTGCTATTGGAAAACTGCCTATGAGGTATCTTGGTATTCCTCTAATTGATAAAAAGATTGGTGTGAAAGAGTGCAAACAACTGATTGATAGAATAAAAACTAAAACAAGTGATTGGAAGAATAAAAGTCTTTCTTATGCTGGGAAATTGCAGCTGATAACATACGTGTTAGCTTTTATCCATGTATATTGGGCCATTGTGTTTCTTTTACCAAAGACTGTGATTAAAGATATTGAAAGACTGTTAAAAATTTTCCTTTGGGGCAATGGTGATACAAAGAAAGGTCAATCTAAAGTTGCGTGGAAGATTGTTTGTAACCCCAAAGATCAGGGTGGGCTGGGGATTAAACTGTAGGGTTTTACTAACACTGATCGACCACTTGGGTCAACTTCCTAGTAAACTTGGTTCGACCATACTGACCAAGAACATGAACTTGTTCTTGACCGGTTAAAACCAACTAGCTGATTTAATCCCTAAATGCGGAACTGGGATTAAACCTAATCCTTAAACCCTAAAGGATTGGGATGTTGGAAATCTAGATTAGGTTAACAAGAAAGAAACCTTGTACGGAGAACTCGAACACACACATTGCTTGTGTGGTTCGTTCGACCATCAACCAAAGAACCCTAGGGTTCTTTGGTCGAATTCGTCCAAGAGGGAGAAGGGAGAAAAGGGTTTCCCAAAACATACCTTGTTGATTGCTTAAGATAGATCCATTGATAATGAACAAGTCGAGCGATCTTCTAGTTGATCTAAGCAATGAACTTGGATCTTCAAGACTTGAAGAACACGAAGAACACAAAGAACGAAGAACACAAAACTTGTGTTCTTGTCTAATTTCAGCCGAAGCCAAGGGAGAGGAGGAGAGGGATTTCGTGAGGTGGTGTAAGGGGTTTTAGGGTTACCCTAAGCCTCTTATTTATATACAAATAAGTTACGCCTAGAACCCTTTAAGTTTAATTAATATTAGATCTTTAATTAAAATTCCTTTTAATACTTCCATCCCTTATAGTTTAACTAGTTTATTATTGTTGCACTTAACTATTAAATGTCTAGTATTAATACACTAATAATTCGGTACCCATATACACGAATTATATACTTGTATTTATACTTTCAATAATTAATTATATAATAACCTTTATATAATTTATACAACAATATTATCCAATTACTATATGATTTAATAACTTTAAATCATATCATGGATAATCTATAATTAACACATTGTATATTTACTCAACTAGTAAATGTACAATTGCTTGTATTAATTAGTTAGTTAAACTAACCTAGTAATAAGTTAAACTTAACTTAATACTTAACTGATTCATAATGACTATTATGAATCATTCCTCTTCGTAGTATCATTGCTTATCTTGCTCGTATTACATGTACTCACCGGTGTGACCCTTAAGTGTTTCGTAGGCATGGATGTATCATCATAGGTTGACTGACTGTGCACATAATTCCTTCAGACTCCCACTTGTGCAAGTCTGTAACCTTTGTCTTAATGATACGAACTACAATGGCCTTCTAGATGGGCATGTAGGTAACCAACCCATAAAAACAGCTTACGTAACCCATGTATAGTTTATGAAAAACTCTTTAATAGCGTCTCCTAGTAAAGAACACTCTGTCTCTACTTCTTGGGCAAACTATATTAGGCTTATCCCTTGCAGCACGATATTTATGATAACGAATACGAGCATGGTAGAAATTATCAACTCCTGTATTCGAAATCATTTTATGACTTCTTGATTCAAACTGCTGTGATAAACGACAAAGAACAAATCAGTTCGTTTGGGCACGGCCGTGCACTTGCCAGTTTCTTATCAAGTCAAAGGACCTATAAATATCTCTCCTAAAGAGGAGGTGCAATTACCATCTTGTTATATTTCGATTTAAGAATACAACTTCCTTTGTACCCAGTATCGCCTCGTATGACAAACGTATTTCAGAATTGTCTGAGTTGAACCAAAGCACATTAGTCATTGTATCCTAAACCAAATACCTCAGGCTTAAGGACAATCCTAGTGAACAATACTTTTGAACTTTTCAACCATGAATTATTGTCACAGTGGTCAATCCAATATTCGTTAAGCATCCAACAGAATATCACCGATATTTGGTTTACACAAAACTTGTGTAGCTATTTTCGAAGAACTTTCAAATCTACCACGAAATACCGCGATGACGTTAACGTCCCATCAAGGTTCCCACCAAGACGAGTAGTCACGGATTTTGTGTCTTCTTGAATAAATAGACTTTTATTCATGGATCTTGTAAAACATACAAAGTCTGAATAAAAATGATACTAACTCAAGTATTATTCCTCACTGGACATAGATATTGAATTATTATTGGATCATTACTTATTCCTTTCATTCGTGTTGATTACTTAATGATTCTTACAAACTTAATTGTAACTTTATCACTAAACCAATCATTTCTATTAAACTAAAGACATAATTCGAGTATTTAGGAATACTATTACTTTTGTCTTTGCTAGATATTGTTCTTGCAACAATCTAGAACATATTCTAGTCTTGCCTATTATTTAACTCGGTAAACATAGGAGGATTGGAAATTTAACTCCTTAGTTTCTTGAATTCATAAAATCATCCTTGTAACTAAAGCCTCTTTTAGTTACTTGATTTGTAGATATTCTTACTAGTTAAAGAAATTTCCTTAAATGACTATGTTATCCACTGAAGGGTTAACAACCTATTAAATATGCAATAATTAATCACAGGACTTGTGATCACGCTATTAGGTTTGCAATAATCTAATCAATGATCATTTATTATTTCTCTTAACTCTTTGGCTAATGACTTGGTAAAACCTTGTTGTTAATGTCTTACTAACTTACTGAATTCATCAACATCTTTAATGAACTACGTTAGCCTTAGCTCCCACTTACTTTTATGGAATTTAAGCATCTCTTAAACTACTTTGACCTAATCAATAACTTGTAGTTTAATCTTTTAAGAATTCTATAATTAAGATCATCCTTTGGATTTGCGAATATCCAACATTCCTGTTTAGGGAGTTATGATCTTTATTGATTACTGTATCTAACAAGTACGAAACACTGAAATGATACTATCAATTCTTAAACACATTAGTATTCTTTTAAGAATCTTATTTAATGCCAAAGTCATTACTTGGATTTCTCAAATTTCCATTAAACCTATTAGGAAATTATGACTTGATTAAATATTCTATTTATTACAAGTATAAAAGACTTGCAATAATACCTTTTAATTCTTAAATGCTTTAATATAGTTTTGTCCCTTTTAAGAGTCATTTAATGTCTAAGTCATTTTACTTGGATTATGCGAGTATCCAATTATTCCTATTAGGGAATTATGACTTCATTAAATCTTTTACTACAAGTATAAAAGACTTGTAATAACACTCATAAAGTTTATCTTGATTATATCCAATATAATCATACTATATTAATACTAATACTTTAAAACTTTCTATCATAAGTAATGATTATTACTTAAGATGTTTTAACTAAGTTCAATAACTCTTGAACCTTATGCTTCCATAAAACTCTTAAATACTTTCATTAGAAAAACTTTATAATTACTAGTATCTAAATACCTTGAGCTATCAAGACATTATTTATACAACAATCAATGAAATATATATATATATATATATATATATATATATATATATATATATATATATATATATATATATATATATATATATATATATATATATATATATATATATATATATATATATATATATATATATAAACATGAAATATAAGTAAATCAAAACTTGACTTACAATCTAGTCATAAACCTTGACTAGTGTAATTATCACACATGCGCACAATATAATTCAACCATGGATTCGAAATTTAATTAAAACCAAAATAAAACTTGTTTTAACAAAAATAAAATTATCCAAAACAATAAAGTAAAATTGTTTAAAACGAATCCTCAAAATACTGAATTATAAAACTTGGTGCTCGTGGGATCACACCATCTCATGCCGGTCATCTCACTTATCATCTTATGCAATAAACGATTGCTAAAGTTGAGTTACTTGTAATAAACTTTTACAAGTAGGAAGCGAGTATCTAGAAGTTGGTCAAGTCAACTAAGGAGCAAACATTGCCTCCTACCCTTTGACCTTGCCACAACCAAGACACCGTTTCTCAGTCCTTGTTTGGCTTTACCTTCTTGACCTTTTTGTTTGACTCCATTACCCTTTAGGCACGCCGTGGCTGGGATCAGTTTTATCCTTTCCCTTTCTACTGCGCCTCTTTCTCTGATCACTACCATCATCGGTTACTACGAGATCATTCTTAAACTTGGTCCCCAAATTAACTCAGTAGTCATGAGCATGGAATGTAGCTCATCAATGGATTGCTCCATGTTATGCATGTTGTAGTTGACTACATAAGACTTATAGCCATCTAACAACGAGTTGAGTATCATTACTGTTGCTAACTGCAACGGTACTGGGTATCCTATTCATTCAAGATGATCCATGTGCTCTTTCATTTTCATGACGTGAGCACTTAACCGATGATCCCTTAACCATCTTGCAAGATTTGAACACCCTATGAGCGTAATATGCTTATCCTGGTTCATTTCTAGCATTCGCGGGAGGAGCATTTAGTATTGCTTTTTCTAGGACATTTCCTTTTCTCTCATGCGTAAGCATAATCCAAAGATCACGCTTCCAATAGAGAAACATTGACCCAGTCAATTCGTCCTTTTCTAGAAACAAGCGTAGTGAGAGATTGTCGGTACTTGTTGTCGCGATTTTGTTGCTGCCATCTACAAATCAAACTCAGTTTAATTAGTAATCATCAATAAACATTCTCTAAAATATATTATAAACCCATAATTAATATTTTAGACCTAGGATCCATATATCACACTCTCGCCGCAAGGTTTGGGCACTTCCCGACAAGACATGCTATTTCTGGTAGGTAACTTCCTTACCGATCGTATCAAGATTTGATACGATTCCTAGGGGTCGTAGAATCTTTAGACTTATAACTTATTACAACTTTGTACAATCTAATTGTACATTTCTAAGTTAGTAATAAAGTCTAGTATGTTTATTCTACTCAAGTACTTTTTGGGCCGGGACTCCCGATTATCACCAAAGTAGATCAGACCATCTAAGACAGTGCGATGTTCTGCGCCGGGACTCCCGATTATCACAGAACCTTACGCACCCTAACACTCGCAATGATTTGAATCCATATCTAAGGTTCTTTATCCTTACAATATGAATATCGTTTAACAAGTGAGGTGTTCCATTAGGTGGATAATAATTAGATCTAAGATTTTCTTGGGTTTGTTTAAGTCTTAAACTAAACTTAAACCTTTATTCCAATCTTAATCCTTGTTTAAAATGTGTGACTTGTGAATTGAAGAGTTCTACAAGACACCTTTTTAAAACATAAGAACTATTCTTTAAAACTTATAGTTTCAAGAATTTACACGATTTTACATGTATACCTAAAATGAGGTGTACAAAACGTTTTACTAGATTTTGTGAAAAACCTTATCTAGAATAAAACTTACTTGTTTTATCTTACTTGAAAAACTTATAAACTTATGTTAAACTTTTAAATTCTTTTATGATTCATGAACTTGAAACATAAACCTAGTTTTAACACATCTAGTTTTCCATATGTCTAATAATGAAATCAAACATTTGTTTTGACTTATTAGATTCGACCAAAACTTATATCTTAACGACACACTTACAAACTTTGTGATTTTCTTGTGTAGCTCCCACTAGCTTCAACAACCATGATGAAACTTAAGCTAACACAATCACTGGTTTATACTTGGTGAAACTAATAAACTTATTATATAAAAACTATATATAATAATTCTTAGTTTGTTTAAACCTTTCTTATATTTAACTTGAACTTGTTAAATATAGGTTCTTGTTATTTTTACTTGATAATAATCTAATATATTACATAACTAGTAAAATACTTATATTATACTTGTATAATTATCTAGTTATAATAACTTATAACTTTATACACCTTAATATATATAACTTTGTATATTTCTAGTTAATCATATAATTTCAACTTGTACAATTTCTAGTTATAATGAAATCATAACTTTGTACTTTCTAGTTTTAATTATATTATAACTTATACAATAACTAGCTTATAATATTATTCTTAAAGATCAAAATAACATTACCCTTTTTAATTGTTCCATTTTATCTTGTATTTAATATATATATTCGTATATATGTATATTTTATAATACACTTGTAACATTCTAATAAGAATATTACATCTAATTTATACGTATGTATTTTAACTTAATCTAATTAAAATACGCATAAACTTATTATATCTTTTAAAATTTAATTTTACATAATAACAAAAATTCCTAAAATTTTAATACATATATATAAATAATTAAATACACCTTGTTAATTTTAGAACTTAAATATTAACATCCTCTTTATCAATTCCCTAAACTAACTAGATGAACCCTAATCTTGTTTTTGATCAATCAAAACTAGGGTTTTGACTTTCTTGATCAAAGACATTATTTTAGTTAAAAGATTAATTTTTAATCAATCCTATTAAACAATAAACTTTGTTTAAATTCTAAGATAGATTATAACTTTTAATAAATTTATTTAAACTTTTTAATTTAAACCTTATAGACAATAAAACTTTGTCTAAATTACTAGGTTTAAAGAACTAGCTTTAATAAATCTATCAAAATAATAATTAAACCTATTAGACATAAACTTGTCTAATTAACTAGGTTTTAGATTATTATCCTAATTAATACTTGTAAACTATTAAACTTAAACTAGTTTAATGTTCTAGGGTTCTTTAGGATTTCGAAATTCTTAAGCCTAGGAAACTTTTCCACCAATTAAACTAGGCTAGTTTAATAAACTTGGTGTCCAAGTAACCTCTAGATTTTCGAGAATCCTAAGGGATTAGGAAAGAATCCTTTTGATCAATTAAACAAATCTTGTTTAACATACTTGATCCTAGGGATCTTCCTAGCCCACGAAAATTCTAGGAAGTAAGGAAAGAATCCTTTTGATCAATTAAAAATATCTTGTTTAACATACTCGATCCTAGGGTTTTCCTATAGTTTTCGAAAATTTGCTAGGGTTTCTAGAAACCTTCTTGACCAATTAAACTTAGACTGGTTTAATGTTCTTGGTCCTAGGGTTCTTCCCTTTTTTCGAAAATTATGAAGAAGAAGAAGAAGAAAAACTTGAAACAAAAAAAAAACTTAAAATTAAAGTAAACAAACAATCTTTGTTAATCTAGTCTAGATCTCTAAACCAATGCTCTGAAACCACGGTAGGGTTTCTCTACGCACCATGCGGCTGATCAACCACTTGGGTCGACCTCCTAGTACACTTGGTTCGAACCATGACTGACCAAGAACATGAACTTGTTCTTGACCGGTTAAAACCAACTAGCTGATTTAATCCCTAAATGCGGAACTGGGATTAAACCTAATCCTTAAACCCTAAAGGATTGGGATGTTGGAGAACTAGATTAGGTTAACAAGAAAGAAACCTTGTACGAAGAACTCGAACACACACATTGCTTGTGTGGTTCGTTCGACCATCAACCAAAGAACCCTAGGGTTCTTTGGCCGAATTCGTCCAAGAGGGAGAAGGGAGAAAATGGTTCCCCAAAACATACCTTGTTGTTTGCTTAAGATTAGTCCACTGATGATGAACAAATCGAGCGATCTTCTAGTTGATCTAAGCAAGGAACTTGGATCTTCAAGACTTGAAGAACACGAAGAACACGAAGAACGAAGAACACCAAAACTTGGTGTTGCTTGTTCTCGGCCGAAACAAGGAGGAGAGGAGGAAGTATTATCGTGAGGTGTGTAAGGGGTTTTAGGGTTACCCTAAGCTTCTTATTTATATACAAATAAGTTACGCTTAGAACCCTTCTAGTTTAATTAATATTTAGAACTTTAATTAAACTTCCTTTTAACACTTCTGTCCCTTATAGTTTAACTAGTTTATTATTGTTGCACTTAACTATTAAATGTCTAGTATTAATACACTAATAATTCGGTACCCATATACACAAATTATATAATTGTATTTATACTTCTAATAATTAATTATATAATAACCTTTATATAATTTATACAACAATATTATCCAATTACTATATGATTTATATGCTTTAAATCATAACATGGATAATCTATAATTAACATATTGTATATTTACTCAACTAGTAAATGTACAACTACTTGTATTAATTAGTTAGCTAAACTAATCTAGTAATAAGTTAAACTTAACTTAATACCTAACTGATTCATAATAACTATTATGAATCATTCCTCTTCGTAGTATCATTGCTTATCTTGCTCGTATTACATGTACTCACCGGTGTGACCCTTAAGTGTTTTGTAGGCATGGATGTATCATCATAGGTTGACTGACTGTGCACATAATTCCTTCATATATTACGGTATATACATACACGAAATATATATTTGTGTTTTATACCTTTAATAATTAATTAGACAATAATATTATCCAATCACTATATGATTTAATAGCTTTAAATCATATCATGGATAATCTTTAATTAACACATTGTATATTTACTCAACTGTTAAATGTACAAATACTTGTATTAATTAGTTAGATAAACTAATCCAGTAATAAGTTAAACTTAACTTAATACTTTAACTGATTCATAATGACTATTATGAATCATTCCTCTTCGTAGTATCATTGCATATCTTGCTCGTATTACATGCACTCACCGGTGTGACCCTTAAGTGTTTCGTAGGCATGGATGTATCATCATAGGTTGACTAACTGTGCACATAATTCCAACAGACTCCCACTTATGCAAGTTTGTAACCTTTATCTTAATGACACGAGGTACAGTGGCCTTCTAGATGGGCATGTAGGTAACCAACCCCGTAAAAACAGCTTATGTAACCCAGGTATAGTTTCAAAAAACTCTTTAATAGCGACTCCTAGTAAAGATCACCCTGTCACTACTTCTTGGGAAACTTTGTTAGGTTCATCCCTTGCAGCACGATATATGTGATAATGAATACGAGCATGGTAGAAAATTTCAACTCCTGTATTCGAAATCATTTTTATGACTTCTTGATTCAAACTGTTGTGATAAACGACAAAGAACAAATCAATTCGTTTGGGCATGGCCATGCACTTACCAGTTTTCTTATCATGTCAAAGGACCCATAAATATCTCTCCTAAAAAGGAGGTGCAATTACCATCTTGTTATATTTCGATTTAAAATACAACTTCCTCTGTACCCAGTAAGGCCTCGTATGACAACCATATTTCAGGCTTGTCTAAGACGAACCAAAGAACATAAGTCATTGTATCCTAAACCAAATACCTCAGGCTTAAGGACAATCCTAGTGAACAATACTTTTGAACTTTTCAACCACGAAGTATTGTCACGGTGGTCAATCCAATATTCGTCGAGCTCCAACAGAATATCATCGATATTTGGTCTACAACAAACTTGTTGTAGCTATGTTCGAGTAAACTCGAATCTCCACCAAATACCGCGATGACGTTAACGTCCCATCAAGGTTCCCACCAAGACGAGTAGTCACAGATTATATATTTTGAATAGACTTTTATTCATGGATATTGTAAAACATACAAAGTCTTGAAATGATACTAACTCATGTATTATTCCTCACTGGACATACATACAGAATTATTACTGCAACATTACTTATTCCTTTCGTTCGTGTTGATTACTTAATGACTTTTACAATTTTACTTGTAAGTTTATCACTAAACTAGTCATTTCTATTAAACAAAAAACATAAGACAAGTGTTAGAAAAACACTATTACTTTTGTCTTTGCTAGATTTTGTTCTTGCAACATTCTAAAACATATTCTAGTCTTTCCTTTTATGCAATTCGGTAAACATAGAAGTATTGGAAATAACTCCTTAGTTTCTTGAATTCATAAAATTCACATTGTAACTAAAGCCTCTTTTAGTTTCTTGATTTGTAGATATCTTGTTGCTAGTTAAAGAAATTTCCTTAAATGATTATGCTATCTACTGGAGTGTGAACAACCTATTAGACATGCAATAATTAATTACAAGACTTTGTGATCACGCTATTAGGTTTGCAATAGTCTAATTAATGTTCATTTATTATTTCTCTTAACTCTTTGGCAAACGACTTGGTAAAACCTTGTTGTTAATATCCTACTAACTTGCTATATTCATTAATACTTCTAATGAATATGCTAGTCATAGCTCCCACTAAATTTTATGGAAATATGCATTACTTAAACTATTACTTTGACCCAGTCAAAATCTTATAGCTTTACCTTTTAAGAATTAATCACTTATTTAAAGTCATCCTTTGGAATTGCGAATATCCAACATTCATGTTTAGGGAATGATGACTTTTATTGATCACTGTATCTAACAAGTATAAGACACTTGAAACGATACTTCTAATTCTTAAATATATTAGTATCTTTTAAGAACCACATTTAATGCCAAAGTAATTTCTTGGATTTCTAAAATATCCATCATTCCTATTAGGGAATTCTGACTTGATTAAATACTGTATTTATTATAAGTGTAAAAGACTTGCAGTAATACCTTTTAATTCTTAAATACTTTAATATAGTTTTTATCTTTTAAGAGTTCATTTAATGTCTAAGTCATTATACTTGGATTATATGAATATCCAATTATTCCTATTAGGAAATTATGACTTCATTAAATTCCTTTATCACAACTATGAAAGACTTGTAATAATACTCTTTAAAGTCTATCTTGATTATATCCAATATAATCATACTATATTAATACTAATACTTTAAAACTTACTATCATAAGTAACCATTACTTAAGATGTTTTAAATAAGTTCAATGTACCTTGAACTTTATGCTTTCCATAAAAACTCTTAAATAAGTCAACACTTGACTTTATAATCTAGTCATAAAACTTGACAAGTATAATCAACACACATGCACACAAAATATAATTCAACTATGGATTCAAACAATGATAAACTTAAAAACCGAAAATTTATCATAAATAGAAAATTGTAATTTTGTTCAAAACAACTAAAACCAAAAATTGTTTTACTGAATCCAAATGAAAAATACTGAATTAAAACGTGGTGCTCGTGGGATCATTTTTTTCATGTTGGTCCATCTCACTTTCCGTCATCTCATGCAATAAACGATTGCTGAAGTTGAGTTACTCGTAATAAACTTTACAAGTAGGAAAAGAGTATCTAGAAGTTGGTCAAGTCAACTAGGAGCTTTCATTGCCTCCTACCCTTTGACTCTCGCCACAACCAAGAAACCGTTTCTCGGTGCTTGTTTGGCTTCACCTTCTTGACCTTTTGTTTGACTCCATTACCTTTAGGCACACCTTGGCTGAGATCGGTTTTATCCTTTCCATTTCCACTGCGCCTCTTTCTCTAATCACTACCATCATCGGTTACTGCAAGATCATTCTTAAACTTGGTCCCCATAATCAACTCAGTAGTCTTAAGCACGGAATGTAGCTCAACAGTTGATTGCTCCATGTTATTTATAGTTGGCTATATAAGGCTTATAGTCAGCTGACAATGAGTTGAGTATCATTACTGTTGCTAACTGCAACGGTACTGGGTGTCCTAATCATTAAATATGATCCATGTGCTCTTTCATTTTCATGACGTGAGCACTCACCGAAGATCCTTTAACCACCTTGCAAGATTTGAACACTCTACAAGCGTAATATGCTTGTCCTGTTCATTTCAAGCATTCGCGGCAGGAGCATTTAGTATTGCTCTTTCTAGGACGTTTCCTTTTCTCTCATGCCTAAGCATAATCCGAAGATCACGCTTCCAATTGAGAAACATTGACCTAGTCAATTCGTCATTTTCTAGAAACAAGCGTAGTGAGAGATTGTTGGTACGTGTCGTTATGGTTGTTGCTGCCATCTACAAATCAAACCCAGTTTAATTAGTAATCATCAACAAACATTCTCTAAAATATATTATAAACCCATAATTAATATTTTAGGCCTAGGATCCATATATCACATTCTCACCGCAAGGTTTGGGCACTTCCCGACGAGACATGCCGTTTCTGGAGGTAACATCCTTACCGATCGTATCAATACTTGACACGATTCCTAGGGGGCGTAGAATCTTTAGACTTATAACTTATTACAACCTAGTACAATTTAATCGTACATTTCTAAGTTGAAATAGTCTAGTATGTTTATTCTACTCAAGTACTTTTTGGGTCGGGACTCCCGATTATCACCAAAGTAGATCAGGCCATCTAAGACAATGCGATGTTCTGCGCCGGGACTCCCGATTATCACAGAACCTTACGCACCCTAACACTCGCAATGATTTGAATCCATATCTAAGGTTCTTTCTCCTTACAATATGAATATCGTTGAACAAGTGAGGTGTTCCATTAGGTGGATAGTACTTCGATCTAAGATTTTCTTGGGTTTGTTTAAGTCTAAACTAAACTTAAACCTTATTCCAATTTTAATCCTTAATTTTAAAAGTCTTGCGATTTGTGTACTTAATTCCACAAGACACCTTTCTAAAATTACCTTTAAAACTCTAAGTTTTAGTTTTGTTCGATTTTACTTTGTATACCTTAAAACGAGGTGTACAAAAAGATATTACTAAGTTTTGTGAAAACCTTATCTTAATAAAACGTACTTGTTTTATTTACTTGAAAAATTTTAAACCCTATGTTAATCTTTAAAATAGAGAATTTTAATTCTTTATGACTTACGAAGACAAGTCATAAACTCTAATTTAACATAACTAGTTTTTCCATGTTTAATAATAAAATTAAACATCTACTTATTAGATTCTACAAAATATGTCCTAGGGACACATTTATAAACTATGCGATTTTCTTGTGTAGCTCCTAGTAATTCCAATAACCATAATGGAACTTAAGCATGAACACAATCACTAGTTTAAACTTGGTGAATACTAATAATCTTATTATATAAAAACTATATATAATAATCTTAGTTTGTTTGAACCATTCTTATATTCAACTTAGACTTAGTTAAATATATAGGTTCTTAAATTTCCTATGTTATTTAACCCTTGATCATTAATCTAGTACTTTATGTAACTCGTAATATACTTGTATAAGTAACTAGTTATAATTACCTATAACTTTATACAACCTAATATATATAACTTTTGTATTATTATCTAATTATAATAAAACCTTATTTTGTATGATTTCTAGTTGTTTACAACTTCGTACATTTCTAGTTTAATTATAACTTAATACAAATTTCTAGTTATTTAATATTACAACTAAATGATCATAATAACATTTATATTTAATGTTCCTTTTTAATCTTGTATTTAAATATATATATATATATATATATATATATATATATATATATATATATATATATATATATATATATATATATATATATATATATATATATATATAACTTTAAAACCTTATAACATTCTAATAAGAATGTTACACCTAATTTGTACATGTGTATTTTAACTTAGACTAATTAAAATAAGTACAAACTATTTTATCTTTTAAAATTGATTTTCTTTTAAATATTTAAAAATTCTAAAAATTATATAATATAATATAAATATATCTTGTTAATTTTTAAGACTTTAAAATTAACACTTCTTTTTTATCCTTAATTAAATTTAATTAATTAAACTCTTATCTTGTTTTTGATCAATTAAAACTAGGTTTCAATATTCTTGATCAATAACACATCTTAATTAAAGATTAATCCTAATTTATCCTATTCAAACAATTATTAAACTTTGTTTAAATTCTAGGATAGATTATAACTTTAATAATTTTATCTAAACTTATTCATTTAAATCTTCTAAACAAAACTTTGTCTAGATTTCTAGATTTAAAGAACTAGCTTTAATAAACTCATTAAAACAATAATCAAACCTCATTAAACATAAACTTGTTTAATTTTCTAGGTTCTAGATTATATTCTTGATTAATCCTATTAACCAATTAAACTAAACTAGTTTAATGTTCTTGGTCCTAGGTTATTTCAAGGGTTCGAAATTCCTTAAGCCTAAGAAACTTTTTCACCAATTAAACTAAGCTAGTTTAATCAAACTTGGTGTCCAAGTCTCCTTCTAATTTTGAAATCTAGGGAAAAAGGAAAGAATCTTTTTTGACCAATTAAACTAAAACTTAGTTTAACATACTTGGTCCTAGATTTTGAAGATCAAGTAATAAGGAAAGAATCCTTTTGACCAAAAACTTTGACATTCTTGATCCCAGGGTTCTTACATATTTCGAAATTTCTAGGGTTAGGGAAAGAAGCCTTTTGACCAATTAAACTAAACTAGTTTAATGTTCTTGGTCCTAGGGTTCTTTCTTGATCTCGAAATTACTAGGGTTTAGAATCCTTGTGACCAATTAAACTAAACTGTTTAACGTTCTTGGTCTAAGGTTCTTTACCCTTTTTCGAAATCTTCAAGGAAGAAAAAGAAGAATGAACAAAAATAAAGAAAACTTGGAAATTAAACAAACAAACAAACTGTTAATCTTGTTTAGATTTCTAAACCATCGCTTTGATACCACTGAAGGGTTTCATAACACAGATCAACCCATTGGGTCGACCACCTAGTCACTTGGTTCGAACCATACTGGTAAGAACATGATAGTGTACTTGACCGGTTAAACCAACTAGCTGATTTAATCCCTAAAAGCGGAACTGAGATTAAACCTAATCCTTAAACCCTAAAGGATTATAGGAACTTGGAAATCAAACTTGATTAACACGAAAGAAACCTTGTACGAAGAACTCGAACACACACATTGCTTGTGTGTGTTCGTCGACCATCAACCAAAGAACCCTAGGGTTCTTTGGTCGAATTCGAATAAGAGGGGAGAGGGGGAAAAGAGTTTCCCAAAACATACCTTATTGCTTGCTTAAGATAGTCCACTGATGATGAACAAATCAAGCGACCTTCTAGTTGATCCTTACAATGAACTTGTTCTTTGAAACTCGAAGAACACGAAGAACGAACGAAGAACGAAGAACACAATGCTTGTGTTCTTGGCTCAATTCGGCCGAACAAGGAGAGGGAGGGAGGGGATGATTTTCGTGGGATGTTAAGCAACAAATAAGGGTTACCCTGCCTCTTATTTATACTTAAATAAGTTACGCTTAGAATCCTCCAGTTTAATTAAGATTAGATCTTTAATTAAACTTTCATTTTACACTTCCATCCCTTATAGTTTTACTAGTCTTTTATTATTGTACTAGACTATTAAATGTGTAGTATTATACACTTATATATTTCGGTATATACATACACGAAATATATACTTGTGTTTTATACCTTTAATAATTAATTAGACAATAATATTATCCAATCACTATATGATTTAATAGCTTTAAATTATATCATGGATAATCTTTAATTAACACATTGTATATTTACTCAACTGATAAATGTACAAATACTTGTATTAATTAGTTAGTTAAACTAATCCAGTAATAAGTTAAACTTAACTTAATACTTTAACTGATTCATAATGACTATTATGAATCATTACTCTTCGTAGTATCATTGCATATCTTGCTCGTATTACATGCACTCACCGGTGTGACCCTTAAGTGTTTCGTAGGCATGGATGTATCATCATAGGTTGACTAACTGTGCACATAATTCCAACATATTATGCATCAATAATTGTACAATTTTTTTATTTATTAAATATTGTCAATTATAAAAGAGTAAATTAATTATAAAATGTTAATGACCAAAATGTCCCTCAACTGACGGACGAAAGTTAACAGCGTTAGGGCGGAGGGACCACGAGTATACAAAAATGCATACCATGAGTACTGCGCCTGCACTTAATGAAACACAGAGATCAAACATGCAATTTAGCCAAACCACAAAGACCATTCTTGCAGTTAACTCATTTATTATTTCAAACTCCCTTGTAAAATCCGGTAAAAAAAATAGTAGTTTATATAGCATGCACTTTCGGCCTTAAACACACAGCATGTAGTAGTTAAAACTTAAAACAAGAAACATACTAAAATAATATTTCCTCCGTTCTAATTTTATTATTCATATTTTCTTTTTGATTTGTTCCAAAATTATTGTCAAATTGAAAATTTCACCAATCAAAAAATAGTTAAGTGGTAAAGATATAATTTTATTGATTAGACAATGTAATAAATGCATTTTTTTTAAGCTATGTTTTTTTTATCCGTGTACAATAATTTTGGAACGGGATAGTATTAAAATTAGTTTCAGCACATGAATCCATCTTTCAAAAACTTGTTTGAAGAAATTTACTATTTAATTGCATAAGGAAAGATATATAGATGATTGAGCCACATATTCGAATTACATGCAAGAATATACTCTCAAAAGATTCCTATCGAGGAACCTCAAAGAAACCTTGATCGTGCCAAGAAGGACCTTTAAAAAAATACAAACCTTAGGTTTTTTTCTAGTAAAACTCACTTTTGGTTTCTTCTAGCTTCTTCTTAGTGTTTTTTTTTTTTTTTTTTTTTTTTTTTTTTTTTTGAACAGGATTTTATTAAAACGAAAGTAAACTAAACTAAAAACAAATCAATACAAAGCAGACTGAACCTAGTTCGACCACAAAATCTTGCATTTAAGATCTTGATGACTAAGCCAAGAAAACGAAAATAAAACAATATTATCTACTAAATCACGTTTTCTAATCTTCCCACTATCAAAAACGGTAGAGTTCCTAAACTTCCAAATCATCCAACAAGTAGTATAACCAATAACTTGAAACTTTCCCCGCCTGAAAGAGAAAAATGTACCCAAGGCCCAAGTGTATTATTTGTGTTGAATTGTCGAAATGCATTATGTATGTTTAATTTTCAGCCATCCAATCTAGACTATATTCAGCAACTGTGATAGGATTTTAAATTTTTAGAGTCATACACCACGATATCTCATATATATGAACAACCACAATAAATTAGGCACATCTACAACACAATTAAAGGTTAACTTAGTGATATAAGAGCTTGTTATTAAATAAAAACAACTGAAATTATAATAAACAATGACTGAAATTATAATAAATAATGAAACAAAATACGTACAAGAAAGAGGTAGAAACATAATTGGTTGAGTTTTGTGTTTGGCACGCGCCGTTGAAGTTGACCAAGTACGTCGTGATGATTGGCGAGACCATCAGCTGATCAACACTCTAGCTGACAATGATTTGTATAAGTCCTGAATTTCAGAGCTATAGGTTTCCGAGACACACAAGAGTTCATGCTCTAGAAAGCCTTCGGTCCAATTATTTGCACCCCCACACCCGCATGGGCAAAACAAAAGTGAAGGAGCTTACCTCTAGTCGTTGAGACATATATTGGTTAGTAGATGATTAACGTTCATCCGCTGGTCACTGATTAGACCATCAACTAGTCACTGACATAGTCGTTGATGTTCATCAGTTGGTCGCTTCCTACCTTTACTTCGATACTTTAGAAAATAACTAATTTATATATTTTTTATTGCTTATTTAATTTTTTTTTTTGTAAACACCAATAGAGATTTAGGAATATTTTTCCTATATTAAACATTTAGTTTATATAAATACCGATCTCATGCATATTTGCTATATCAGACATTTTTAAAACGAAAAATATTTTGTGTGTATTAATTTATAGTAGATATTTGGTTTATTTAATAAATGTTATCGGATAATATTTTGTGGAATACATAATAGTTGTTAAATATTATTCTAATCGTAGGTCGGGTAAATAAGTCATATATCTATTGATTTGGTAGATAAATGTATGATTTTGATTTTTTCAAAATCATGAGTCACGAAGCATGTATAGACCATCTTTTTAATTTTGTTAAAATGATTTACATCAAATATAATCCGCTCTAAACCCGATACATTGCGATGTTAAATAGAAGTGAATTTCACATATATTATCCCTAATAATTAGTATTATTATTTTAACTCTCTACAATATATGAAAATGAATATTTGTTTCATCGTATCAGAGTCTTGTGGGCCAGACAACTATACTTTTAAGTCATAAAACGTGTTTTGATTTTAGAGTGAGTATAAAAGTATAAAATGGCCGGATCGACTTAAATGGACCAATCTAAGTACGTCTCGTTCGTTAGTACGAATATTCAATTATACATGTATCCAATTATCATAGTAAATGAACTGTTACATTTTATGTATCCAATATTCAATTTGTAATGTTTGTTTTTTATTTAGCTTTTGGCTAAACTCTAGTTATATAAATGCCGTTAAAAAAGATAAATGAACACTTGTTTGCCGCAATTATCAAAATACATGGTCACATAAGAGTATATGGAGTGGTTGTGAAATTGCCACCATTCCCCCAAGAGAGCACCGTATTTCGTCGTTTTGCCACTCCGCCTTTCCCTTCCCGACTGTATTCCCGGACATATCGGGTAGAAGACACAATTTCAGATGAGTTTTGTATCTTCTTTCCTCCCATTGGTAAATGGTTATGTTTAAAAACCTTATTTTCATGTCGCTAGAAATTTACTATTTTTATCAAAAGTCAATATTCATGTCGCTAAAAATTTCACTACTTTTTTTAATCAAAAAGCGCTATTCATGTCGCTAAAAATGTTTAAAAAAAATCATTCCCTTTTAGCATCTCATCTCAATTTATAATAAATATAAAAACATAAATTTAACAATTTAAAATATTCTATTGTCAAAGCAAATATCTAAAAAAATGAGTAAATTACACGGATGGTCCTTTAAGTTTATAGCAAATTTCATCAACGGTCCTTTAGTTTTAAAAATTACACCGATAGTCCTTAATTCTGAAAGATTTTTCACCGAAGGTCCTTTACACTAACGGACGTTAATTTATTTTGCTAACTCACCCCATGTGCAATGCCGTGAGGGTAAAAAAGTCATTTTTAATTTCCTTTCATTCTTAAACTAATTTTTTTTTAACTTAAATAAAAGTTTAGTTCAAGAATAAAAAGAAATGAAATGAAAAATGACTTTTTTACCCTCATGTGCATTGCACATTGGGTAAGTTAACAGAAAAAATTAACGTCGGTTAGTGTAAAGGACCATAAATCATTCAGAACTAAGGACCATCATTGTAATTTTTGAAACTAAAGGACCATTGGTGAAATTTGCTATAAACTTAAAGGACCTTGCGTGTAATTTACTCAAAAAAATTGTATATTACATAAAGTAACAATACCATGTGTCATCAAATTTCAATCCAATTCCAAAAGTATAAAGTTTTCAATAATATTCAATTTAAAGACTATCGACGACCTCGAATTATATTTAACATTTGACGAGTAGCTTTTAACATTTTATGTGTAACTACTCTACTTACTTCTCAAGCTATGCATGCATGCACTTCTTGGGACACGATAGTCCTAAGTTTAGCTCCAAAGACTTATGTGATTCACAAGATGCAACTTTAGTCACTCAACTTCTTATATAGATCTTAGATTGTCCAACTCAAAGTTGAAACAAACACCAACAATAAGTTTGGTCTAATTGTTTCCTATAGAAAAAAATTATCCATCAAAAGCAACTGTAATTCATGATCATGGGAGCCTATTTGGTTGACAAAAGATAAAATGTAGATAAATGAAATTACTAAACATATAAGGTTATTTTGGAGAGTATAAATGTTTATAGGAGATAGTTAATGGTGAGGTATATGGTAATAATATTATTTTATTAAGTGAGTTTCTCTAATTTATGAAATGAAAACTTTTTTTTGTGGGACAAACATTTTAGAAGAATTGATATTACTGAAGAAGATACAGCCATACAGGTTACCAAGTTGGTAAACACTGTTCGCTAAGTTCGCTAAGTTGGGCCTATTATAGGCTACCAAGGAATATAACCTGGTTTTGGGTTTTGTTCGGACCATTGCACTTTATCAGTTTTGGGTTCGGCCCATCTAATCGTTTCCTTGTGTTTCTTCTATGGGACTATGAATTCGTATTACAACTTTACAAGTTTTCTATGTTGAGCATTTTATATATAGGCTTGTCACAATGTGTACTATTTCATTATTGCGGGCTTTGTAGCTGATTAAAGTTTTGGGCCTTTGGTCTATAACTCATACTAACTGCTTTGTTAGAATGTTTAATTACACACCCAAATCTTGTAGTGGTATTGGTATATGATATTGACCTAAGGTTATAGGTTAAAGCAATGATGTATATGTAAGGTGCTGTTTGGTTCGCTGGAATGTAATGGAATCTGAGGGAATTGGAATCCAATTCCATCAGATTCCAGTGTTTGGTTCAAAAAAATGAATGGAATTGGATTCCTAAATGATGGAAACATTCCACCAAATGAAGGAATCTCAATTCCATCTAAATGTGGATGGAATTGAATTCCTAGGTTGGATGGAATGTCCTTTTTACATTTATACCCTTTATCCAACACCACAACCACCATCACCACCGCCGTCGCCGCCTCCACTCGCCGCCGCCGCCACCACTCGCCGCCGCCACCCGCCACACCACCACCACCTACCACCGCCACCACCACCTACCGCCACCGCCACCACCACCACCCGCCACAGCCACCACCACCTATCGCCACCACCACCATCACCTACCACCACCGTCACCACCACCACCTACCGCCACCGCCACCATCCACCACCTATCGTCACCGCCACCACCACCCTCCACCACCACCAACTGCCGCCACCACCACCTACCGCCACCGCCACCATCACCGCCGCCGCCACCACCACCCGCCGCAGCCACCACCACCTACCGCGACCACCACCACCACCACCTACCGCCACCACCTACCGCCACCACCACCCTTCACCACCACCCGCCGCCGCCACCCTCGCCACCACCACCCATCGCCGCCACCCTCGCCACCACCACCCATCGCCGCCACCAACCGCCACCACCACCTATACCGCTACCACCACCACCCACCGGCGCCTTCGCCACCACCGCTGCCACCACCCACGATCACCACCACCACCCACCACCACCAACCAACCACTACTAGTAATAAGGGTAAATTCGTCATTTTAGATAATTCCAATTCCAATTCATGTCAACCAAACAGAATATTAAATTGGATTCCAATTCCCTTCCATGCCAACCAAACAGACTATGGAATTGGATTCAAATTCCTGACGGATTCCAATTCCCTCCTAGATTCCAATTCCATCAGAAACATTCTGCGAACCAAACAGCACCTAAGTGTTTAATTAGCTCTGGTATAGATACTATTATATTACCTTGAAGTGGGATTCTGTGAGGACTCGCGAGGAAATCTCAAAAATATTCCAAAAAATTCAGAAAAAAATATATATAATTCCCCATGATTATTGCTACATTTGACAAAAAAAAAATTTGGAAAAAAAATTATGATCTACTTTTTTTTTGCGGATCATAACAATGATCCATATTTTTTTGGTGGATCATTATTATGATCCATTTTTTTTGGATCATTTTATTAAAAAAATTACTTTTTTTTTGATCTTATATGCTGCGATTTTAATGTTTAAAAAAGAAAGTTTTTGAAAAAAGTTTGTTTTTGATTATTTTTAGAGTTTTTTTGGAGTCCTCGCAGTCCTCACCGGGAAAAGAATCCTCACCGGATCCAGACCATATTACCTTTATATACAATAGGCATTTACTATGGTACTATTCATTAACAAATTCCATTTTGCCCCCTAGATTTTTTTTAGTCAAAAATCAATATCATAAGTTAGTCAAATTATGCCCTTTCAATTTTTTATGTTAGTTAAATTTGACCTTAAATTTTTGTGTCTAATATCATAGAAGTTTTATTTCTTCAAAGATTATATATTTTTTATATTCCGCGGCAACGTGCGGATCAGTAATTTACTCGTTATTATTATTAATGTTTATTTAGTACAAATTTTAAGATTTACGATTTTATCAGTCACTTTTATATCATAACGTTATGTTGCCTAGCCTAAAACTGTATCCGGTCTTGGACCTGGGCATTTGGCGTAAAACCACATCCATCTAAATACAATACAAGTTACAAGCAGGGAATTTCTATCGGATATGGTAAATCCCTTCATATACCATCTCTATATGTGTCCATGTAAATAGCACTCAACTTATACGATTTAACGTAGACAGATACAAAGTGTTCCTTCTAAGATTTCACATCATCAGACTAAATTTTTTTACTCCAATGTGTACGTCCCTTACATATCAATATTCAAATTTATTAATTAATCTAACATGCTAATAATAGAACATGGGACGTGACAAAGTTATGCAGATTTCATCTTCATTTCACAACAACTAATAAACTCACACATTGAATTATATGATGATCCATTAATATCCAATGCTTCCTTTGCACTTCCCCTTAATACTTTGACTTTATCTCTCATTATCCTTCCTTGTTCACCTTCAATCAAACTCCTTGCCATCTTCTCTATCTCCTCCCTCCCTACCACCTTCTTCGCCGGCAAAACCGCCGGTCTGACCGCCACTTTCAACTCCTCCGTCAGTATGGTGGCGTTCAGTCTCTGCTCGGAGTACAATGGCCATGCAATCATCGGCACCCCGCCTTTTATGCTTTCATAAACCGAGTTCAATCCACAGTGTGACAGAAACCCACCTACGGATCGATGGTTCAATATATTTACTTGTGGGCTCCAGAACAGTTCAACTATACCGATATTTTGGGTTCGCGCTAAAAACCCTTCCGGAAGGAAGTCTGGGGGTCCAGATGGACCGCTTCCTAGGGTGAAAAACGCAGCGTCCGTGGCACTACCCACGGGCGGGCGTACCACCCACACAAATCTTTGTTGGCTGAGCTCCAAACCCCAAGCGAGCTCAGTTATCTGCTCAGCCGAGAGTGTCCCTCCGCTCCCAAACGACACAAAAAGCACGGACTCAACCGGCTGCATGTCGAGCCACTCGATCACTTTATTTCCCTCTAAACCGGCTGGATCTACCTCTCTAGTCAACGGCCCAATATCATAAACCGGAACCTTAACAACCGACCGCAATTCTTCATTATACTTCAACGCATCAAGTGATGTACGGTCCACATCTCGCCACGTGTTCATCAAAATCCCATCAGACAAAGTAACAAAATCAATTCCCATCCGAAGATACTCATCATACTGTCGGTTAGTTCGGTCCAACATAGGGTCAGGCACATCTTCACTCCGAACCGGTTCACAACCAGGAATCATCAGCGGTTTGATCCGGTCCACGTACTGCCATTTCACCTCCTTATCAAGCACATGCAAATACGTTGTTAAAGCTAGAAACCGTGCGAGGCAAGGCACATAAACGTACTTTTGCAAGTCAAACTCATCTGCTATCGGAAGTGACTCACTGGAGAAGAGGTCAGCCACGAGGACATGCGGGCGGCGGTTCATGGCGGAGATGGCCGACCGGATTCCATGGCGGGCCTCCCGCATCATGACTGCCAATCGGGTGACGACGGCATCCTCCGGTTGAATTAGGTTAGAGATGTCTGGTAATGGGATCTGGATAATGTTGATATGGGTCGGGTCGGTAAGTGTGGGAAGGAGTTGAGATTCGACTGGTGAAGCTTGGGTGGTGACTGCGAGGATAGTGACGTGGAGGTGGTGATGGGTGGCGAGACGGTTGCCCAGTAATAAGACGGGGATTAAATGGCCCATACCTGGGCTTGCAATGATTGCTACATGAAGATTTTTTTGAGCCATGATCGAGGAAATTATATAATACGATGATGAAAATGAAATAAGAACAAATAGGTGGTACTAGCTTTGTTCTTAAATGGAGCACGTACAAGTACTAGACATTTATACTAGATCCAACCGCCCAAAAAGATGAATTTAATGAGTTTAATATAGGGGTGAGTATTTGGACCGAAAAACTAAACCGAACCGAAAACCGACCGAAACCAAACTGAACCGATAACTTCGCGTTTGGAAGTTCATCGTTTTCGGTTTCGGTTCTATCAGTTTCGGTCGGAAAATGATGAACATTTGGCCTAAAAAACTGAACTGAAACCGAACCGGATCGAAACCGAACCCGAACCGAACCAAAACCGATAATATGTTATCAGTTCGGTTTTAAAAATTCATTGTTAGCGGCTTCAGTACCGATTTCGGTTCGGTTTGATTTGGTTTTTAGACCCCACTCACCTCTAGTTTAATGATTTAAATGTTCTTTTGTGTGCTATAATTTTCTTCATTTTCATTAAAAATAGTAACTTTTTAAAAAAATAATATATTTTTGTGAATGTTGTTTCTTTTCCCTTTTCAAAAATAGGGTTTCGAGGTTCGAAGGTCCCGGTTCCCCCTAATATCTACTTTCCAGGTTCGGTGATCTCAGAGCCGTCCTGTTTGAAAATGCATTACTTCAATGGAGTGACTTTCTCTCACCCGGACAATACTACCCACTGTTTTTTTAGTAGAGAAACCAGCCCACATTTTATCCCTACCTAACAAACTGTTGGGTTTTTCTAGGCATTAACACAATCATATCATGGCAGCGGAACCAATAATCAATGTCAAGTTAATAATTCATCCGTCCCATAAAAAAACTTCTCATTTCACTCAAAAATTTTGTCCCACAAAAAACTTCCAATTTGAGAATTGGAGGGACTCATTTAATAAATTAATATTATCTCATTAACTTTATGTTATTTTTTATCATTTTTTTAAAGTTTCTCTCACTAACTTTTTGTCAATCTCTAAACTAGTCCTATATTTTAATCAAATTTATTACCAAATACCCCACCACCAACTATCTCCTAAAAACATGTGTCCAAGTCAAATGAGAAGTTTTTATGGGATGGAGGGAGTACATACTAAAACCTATAGGACCGTATCGTTTATAAACTAAAGTAACTAAACAATTGAAAAGAATACTTACAGTGGGGTGCATTCCGATCAAGCGTTCCATGAACACACGTACCGTCGTGTATATTGGCAAGGACCAAAGTAGAATCACTCTATTTGGTTCACACCCAAAACTTACAATCGAACCGGACAATTTACAACTAGGTAGTACAAAGCACCATCGAGAACAAAACCCGGAACCAGAGTCACGGCGACAAACCAGTGAGTCAACAACAAAAAACCAACCAAGGTTACCTCATATCTTTTGGATCTAGACGTAATGCCAAAAACCAAAAGGGAATTACGGTTTTTCTTTTCTGTCGCATGCCTCAAGGCTAAAACACATTAGGTGTTTTATGTCTACTGCCGTGGGTGTAGGGGTGGAGCAGAGGCATGTTTTTCTAAAAGGATTATTATAAAACTTTGCCGTGGGTGTAGGGGTGGAGCAGAGGCAAGTTTTTCTAAAAGGATTATTATAAAACTTTACGCTTAAACCTCCTTATAGGCTACTAACCCTATTAGACTTGGACTCTAATTGGTTAAGCTCATTTTCTTTTTTTCTTTTTTTTCTTTTTTTGGAACCGACAAATAGATTAAAAAGGACTTTAGCAAGAAGCTAAAGAACAAAACATTACAAACAAGAAAGGGAACAAAGAAAATACAATCCCACACAACAACATACAATTAGATGCATAAAAGGGGATGAAGAGTTGAAGACACCAGTTCACCCAACTAAAATTAAGACCACAACCTCTATGCTTACGCCAGCTGAAAGTAGGGGTGAGCATAAAAACCGAAAAACGAACCGAAACCAAAAAACCCGAAAAAACCGAACCATTTGAAAAACCGATGTCAACGGTTTTGATTATTGGAAAACCCGAATGTTTGGGGAGGTTTTCGGGGGCATATGAAAAACCCGACCGAAAACCCTGCCCCGCCCCACCATTATATATCTTTCAAAAATTTCAAAAATATTCTTATATTTATATAAGATTTGACATTTAATTATCTTTTAAATAAAATATATGATTGAATTTCTAGGTGATTTATTCCTATATTTTCTAAGTTTCCAGTTATGTTTAATTGAATTTATCATTACATTATATTAAACTTACTAATTGTTTTTTATTTATAACGAAATGTGTTAAAGTTTGGTAGTTTGAATCATAATATTAATTTTAAAGGTAATAAATTCGTAAATTTAAGGAAAACAAAAAACCGAAAAAAACCCCGAAACCGAACCGAAAAACCCGAAAAAACCGAAAAACCGAAACCTAAAAAACCAAATCGAACGGGGTGTAATTCTTAAAACCCGAACTTTTGGGGCGAGGTTTGGTTTTAGCTAAAAACCGCCCCAAACCGCCTCATGCTCACCCCTAGCTGAAAGACAAAGCTTTAATAGAATCAACAATCTTCGTCTGGTTGGGAGCCACACCTTTAAAAATTATGTCGTTACGGGCTTTCCATAAACTCCAAAGGTACCCGTATAAGATGCTAGATAACAACTGCTTAGCCTTGACGCAAGACCCCCAGTTTCTAGCGAATGCAAGGACGTCGGACACCCCGTTAAATTGAACCAGCCCCGGGTCAATACCACACCAAGAAAGAATCAAGTCTAAAACGCTGCCAAAGGACACGTAACAAGAAGGTGGTCAACCGATTCCAGCGTGTTGATACAGCAAGAGCACAAATTGGAGCTGCTTAAGATGTTACGTTTAGATAATTCCTCCGCCGAAGCAATTCTACCAAGCATTGCCCTCCAAGAGAAGTAAACCACATTTTTAGGGGCGAATTTAATCCACCAAAACCTGTTGTCACGGATAGGATGACAGGCCCGGTCCAACCTGTCACGGACATTAGCAACACAAAAACGACCATCGACCTCAAAGTCCGATTTCCAACTATCCCCATTATCAATAGAATAAATAATATCTTGCACACCAATGTTTAAATTAGAAAATACGTTCTTAATTTTCGCAATAGAAGACCATACGCCCCCATTATTAGGGTTGGACATATAATAAAGAGGTTTAACATCCAAATTGTGAAGACCCCGAATAACTTGAGCCCAAAGAGCCTGTGGATTTTTCTTTAACTTTCACCACCATTTAGAGAGCAAAGCCAAGTTTTGATTCCTGAGGGAACCTAAACCCGCACCACCAACCTCCTTAGGTGCCTGCAACTTACTCCAAGAAATCCAATGAACCGACCGTTTGTCAACCGAACTTTTCCATATGAATTGACGTTGGATCTTCTCTAAAACCTCAATAATACCGATCGGGGCAGCAAAGAGCGAGAGAAAATAGATAGGGAGGTTACTAAGAACGGCTTTAGCAAGAGTCATCCTCCCTCCAAAGATAAGGGTGTTCGTCTTCCAACCTGAAAGCTTAGACTTAAACTTCTCAATAATAGGAATCCATGCAGCTTTCTGATTCATATTATCACCCACGGGCACCCCAAGATAGAAAAAAGGCAGAGACGCGGGTTGACAGCCCAATGGGCCGGCCTAATTGACAACTTCATCCGTATCTGCACCCACACCAAACACTTTTGATTTGTTGAAATTCACCTTAAGACCCGAAACCACAAGGAAGCAGTTTAAAATTCTAGCGAGGTTTTGAATGTTTTTCCTAGACCATTCCCCAATGAAAAGAGCGTCATATGCATAAAACAAGTGAGAAATTGAAGTATTTATGTGCACAGTTAGTCAACCTACGATGATACATCCATGCCTACGAAACACTTAAGGGTCACACCGGTGAGTGCATGTAATACGAGCAAGTTATGCAATGGTACTACGAAGAGGAATGATTCATAATAGTCATTATGAATCAGTTAAGTATTAAGTTAAGTTTAACTTATTACTAGATTAGTCTAACTAACTAATTAATACAAGTGTTTGTACATTTATTAGTTGAGTAAATATACAATATGTTAATTAAAGGTTATCCGTGATATGATTTAAAGCCATTAAATCATATAGTAATTGGATAATATTGTTGTGTAAATTATATAAAGGTTATTATATAATTAACTATTAAAAGTATAAATACAAATACATATAATTCGTGTATACGGGTACCGAATTATTAGTGTGTTAATACTAGACATTTAATAGTTAAGTGCAACAATAATAAACTAGTTAAAAACTATAAGGGATGGAAGTGTAAAAATGAAGTTTAATTAAGAAGTTAATCTTAATTAAACTAGAAGGGTTTTAAGTGTAAGATATTCTATTATAAATAGGAGGCTTATGACTAAACCCTAGAAGTTGATCCTTGCCTCCTTAATCACGAAATCCTTGCCCCTCCTCTCACTATTTCGGCTGAAGCCACAAACACAAGAACACAAGCTTGTGTTCTTCGTGTTCTTCGTTCGTTCTTCGTGTTCTTCAAGTCTTGAAGATCCAAGATCGTTGCAAGTGATCATCTAGAGGATCGTCCGTCGTGTTCATCGTCAGTGGATCTATCTTAAGCACTAACTAAGGTATGTTTCATGGAACACTCTTCCTCTTCTCCCTCTTGTTCGAAATCGAACCAAGAACCCTAGGGTTCTTGGTAGTAGTCGATGAACACACACAAGTATGTGTGTGTGTTCGAGTTTTTCGTACAAGGTTTCTTTTCTTGTTAATCAAGTTAGATATCCAACATCCCAATCCTTTAGGCTTTAAGGATTAGGTTTAATCCCACTTCCGCTTTAGGGATTAAATCAGCTAGTTGATTTTAACCGGTCAAGAACAAGTTCATGTTCTTGATTAGCAAGGTTCGAACCAAGTACACTAGGAGGTCGATCCTATGGGTCGATCGAGTACAATGAAACCCTTCAGTGGTATCAGATCGTTGGTTTAGAGATCTAAACTAGATTAACAAAGTTTGTTTGTTTAATTTCAAAATTAAAGTTTTTTTTGTTCCAAGTTCTTCTTCTTATTCTTAGATTTCGAAAAAGGGTAAGAACCCTAGACCAAGAATATTAAACTAGTTTAGTTTAATTGGTCGAAAGGTTGCTAAAGAACCCTAGTATTTTTCGAAAAATCTAAAGAACCCTAGGATCAAGTATGTTAAACAAGACTTGTTTAATTGATCAAAAGGCTTCTTTTCCTAACCCTAGTATTTCGAAAATTAGGAAGAACCCTAGGATCAAGAATATCAAAGTTCTTGATCAAGAGGATTCATTCCTTATTATTTGATCTTCAAAATCTAGGATCAAGTATGTTAAACCAAGTTTTGGTTTAATTGATCAAAAAGGATCCCTTCTTTTTTCCCTCAAAGATTTTGAAATCAAGGAGGTTACTTGGACACCAAGTTTGTTAAACTAGCCTAGTTTAATTGGTGGAAAAGTTTCCTAGGCTTAAGGCATATTTTCGAAACCCTAGATGTAATCTAGGATCAAACTAGTTTAGTTTAATTAAAAGAATTAATTAGGATAATAATAATCTAAAACCTAGATAATTAAACAAGTTTATGTTTAATAGGTTTAATTATTATCTTAATAGATTTATTAAAACTAGTTCTTTAAACCTAGTAACTTAGACAAAGTTTTATTATCTATAAGGTTTAAATTAAAAAGTTTAAATAAATTTATTAAGGTTATAATCTATCTTAGAATTTAAACAAAGTTTATTGTTTAGATAGGATTGATTAAAATTAATCTTTTAATGAAATAACGTCTTTGATCAAGAAAGTCAAAACCCTAGCTTTGATTGATCAAAAACAAGATTAGAGTTTATCTAATTCATTAAGGGAATTAATAAGATTAAAAGAAGTGTTAATTTTTAAGTTCTAAAATTAACAAGATGTATATATATATATATATATATATATATATATATATATATATATGGTAATGATCCATAGATAAGTGTCCTTATTTGAAGAAGTTGAAGAAGCAATGCATTTTCGTAAAATATACATATATGTATATATATACATACATATATGTATATATACATATATATTCATACCATAGAAATATATATGTGCATATTCATGCCCGATATATATGTATATATACACATATATATACATATGCATTTTACGTAACTTGCATTTTCAATCAGAACTTGCATTTTCATTTACGAAAATGCATATGCATATCGTATATATATGTGTATATATACATATCTACGGTATAAATATGAACATATGTATATCTATGGTATGAATATATATGTATATATACATATACGTATGTATATGTATAGATATATGTATATTTTACGAAAATGCATTGCTTCTTCAACTTCTTCAAATAAGGATGCTTCTTTCTTGATCCTTATTCTATATATATATATATATATATATATATATATATATATATATATATATATATATATATATATATATATATATATATATATATATATATATATATAGTGCCCGATTCAGCGCATAACCGTTTAAAGGTGCAGAACCGCAGAACCATCTTAACATCCAATGTTTTCAATTTATACATAAACTGTATATTTTCATACACGCTGTAAACATCCTAACATCCAATGTTTTCAATTTTTTATACACATAATATATAAATATATAAATATAAAAAATTGGAAACATTGGATGTGTAAATGTGTTACAGCGGATATGAAAATGTACAGCTTATGTATAACATAGAAAACATTGGATGTTATAATGGTTCTGTGGTTCTGCACCTTTAAACGGTTCTGCGCTGAATCGGACCATATATATATATATATATATATATATATAGGGGCGAGCTATTTACAGAACTCATTTTTTGCGTAGAACCAAGCAGAACTCATCTAAGAATATTAGAATTTAGTAAAAAAAGATATGCAAAACAATAACATTTAACCCAAACAAACATATACTTTAAGAAAAACATCAAAAGTACTGAAAAACATATATGTTCAAATAATGCAAAAATAACACTTATGTATATATACATGAAAACATATGTGCACAAAAACATATATGTTTTCGTGCATGAATAACATACATGCATGGGGGTCCCTCATTAAATTACTTCATGTATCTTCCATGATCATTTCATTTTGAAAGTCAATGGTTTAGAGTGGGTTCTGCGGGTTCCGCGGGTTCTGTAGCCTAAAATGGGTTGTTTAAATAGCCCTTCACTATATATATATATATATATATATATATATATATATATATATATATATATATATATATATATATATATATATATATATGGTATGGATCAATAGAAAAGTGTCCTTATTTGAAGAAGTTGAAGATTTAATACATTTTCGTAAAATATACATATATGTATACACCTACATACATATATGTATATATACATATATATTCATACTATAGATATATATATGTGCATATTCATGGCCGATATATATGTATATATACACATATATATACACATGCATATTACGTAACTTGCATTTTCAGTCGTAACTTGCATTTTCATTCGGAACTCGCATTTTCATTTACGAAAATGCAAATGCATACCGTATATATATGAGAGTATATATACATATATACGGTATAAATATGAACGTATGTATATCTATGGTATGAATATATATGTATATATACATATATGTATGTATATGTATACATATATGTATATTTTACGAAAATGCATTGTTTCTTCACCTTCTTCAAATAAGGATGCTTCTTTCTTGATCCTTACTCTATATATATATATATATATATATATATATATATATATATATATATATATATATATATATATATATATATATATATATATATATATATATATATATATATATATATATATATATATATATATATATAATATAGGGCCCGATTCAGCGCCGAACCGTTTAAAGGTGCAGAACCGTAGAAACATCGTAACATCCAATGTTTTCTATGTTATACATAAGGTGTACATTTCTATACTCGTTGTAACCATCCTAACATCCAATGTTTCTAAATTTTTTACACATAATATATAAATATATGTGTATAAAAATGGGAAACATTGGATGTGTAAATGTGTTACAGTGTGTATGAAAATGTACACCTTATGTATAACATAGAAAACATTGGATGTTAAGATGGTTCTGCGGTTCTGCTCTGCGCTGAATCGGGCACATAATATATATATATATATATATATATATATATATATATATATATATATATATATATATATATATATATATATATATATATATATATATGGTGCGATTCAGCGCAGAACCATTTTTAGCGACAGAACCACAGAACCCTCTTCCAGCCAATCAAATCGCAGCGTTTAATAATTAATATGTTTTTATTAATATTAAACGAAAAGGGTATTAAAGTCAAATTGCACAAATCGGTTATAGATGGAAACCGAATAAATGCTGGTTGGATTCCTAAAAATATGGCAATTCCGTTTTTTTTAAATATTTGACCAATAGATGTTTTGAACATTTATATTTTTTATTAAATATCTGGAGTTAAATATGGCAACGAACACCAGTAAATATGACATTGAATGTCATACGACATTGAATGTCATACGAAATTACTACATATTCAATGTATACTACTGATACGTACTGATAAAAAAAATCAATCATTCAATGTATAATTCGCGAAACTAGTCTCTCAAATAGACTAAACAGATGTTGTTTACGGCATGAATGTAAATCATTCAATGTATACTAAACAAATGTATATTTTCGAATAAGCATAACAGTTGATGTTTGCAACATGGATGTAATTTATAATACACACGTACCAACCGTAACATTGGATGTTTATGTCATTGGATGTTTAACATGTATGTAGTTATTTTATAGTGAAAACATATAATGTGTAGTTCTACATGAATGATTAAATACAGTTAATGATTGTATTAAAACATTGATTTTTTTGTGGCTGAAGCAGATCGTGATACAAGTGTTTTTGAGCTTTTGCCAACTCCAGAAGGTATTCAATAATGTCTTGTGTGCTAATCCAAATTTCCTGGTAACAAAGATTGTAATTAATTAGAGATTTATTTAGGAAATTATATTTATAAAATATAAGAAATAGATACGAACCATAACATGGCTATCATGAACTGATAATTATCATCAAATCTGCAAACATTCACAAAATGATGATCTCAAAGTCAACTTTGTTGTGAGTTAGTGATGTATGAATATGTGAAATTACATGAATTCAAAATATTATAAATCAAAAATCAATAATCTGACAAGAATCCAAACTCAATAATTAAAAATCTATAATCAAAAACTAATATTATGAAGGAAATTCAAAACATGTGTACCGTATTTCATCACAACCAAGAATCGATAATCGACAGGAAAGAGCCCCCAATCTCCACTTCCTCTCTCGTACAGCCAAAAATCAATCAGTTTTTTCATCACAACACAATCACCAACCATCATAAGAACAAAAACTAATATATTACTAACCCGACATAACTATCGAAGCTTCAATTTCACTATATCTTCCTCGTCTGACGAACGGAAAAAACCCTAAATTCGAACCAGCAAACACAACGATGGTATACGACTACCGTGATTTCTCCTTTTAATCCCACAAAATCGTATATTGTAAAAGTTTTGGCTAATATCAGTGACATATTTTATCAATTTTGAAAAGAAAGAAGCGCAAAATCGGGAGCAGTTGTTAACATGATCACCGAAGAATCTGCACATGAATGGAAAATGAATATTTGTTTTAAATGGTGTAAATAACTTCTGCAGTAAGCTTCCGAAACTACCCCTGGACACACAAAATATCAGGCCTTTTTAATTATTAAAAAGTCATAAAAAGGCATCTTTATTATTGACCATAGATCTAATCATCAACGGTCAATATTCATTAATTAGGATGGTTCTGTGGTTCTGTCGCTAAAAATGGTTCTGCGCTGAATCGGACACTATATATATATATATATAATATATATATACATGTTTTCTATGTTATACATAAGGTGTACGTTTCCATACACGTTGTAACCATCCTAACATCTAATGTTTCCCATTTTTATACAAATAATATATAAATATATTTATATATTATGTGTATAAAAAATTGGAAACATTGAATGTATAAATGTGTTACAGCGTGTATGAAAATGTACATCTTATGTATAATATAGAAAACATTGGATATTAGGATGGTTCTGCGGTTCTGCACCTTTAAATGGTTCTGCACTGAATCGGACCCTATATATATATATATATATATATATATATATATATATATATATATATATATATATATATATATATATATATATATATATATATATATATAGTGGAGAGTTATATAGAGAACCCATTTTACCCTTGTAGCCAATCAAAAATTAGATTAATATTTTCCATTTAATTAATTGTGAAGGGCAATTCTGGTATCACACATATTTCGTTTTTTTAGGAACAATTAATTTAAATCCTAAAATTAAGGGATGTTGACATTTCTACGTATATATCTTCAATTGAAAACCGAATATCCCATATCTTCCATATTTTTAGCATGCTTTCATTATTCATTCCAGTTTAATCGATAAAATTCATAATTCCATAATTCAATCCATTCATCATTCTTAATTATTTCTGGATGAAGATACAGAAGACGATGATGTGGATGAAGATGAAGATGAAGATGATATGGTATCAAGGAGGTAACTAAATACATCAATGTAATCTTTCGGGACATAACACAGTATATTACTGAATTTTGATACATCAATTCATTTCTACATTTACGTTTTACCTATTTAATTTAGGCGTGCATTTCTTCATACAAAATGTCCAAAAAAACCAAATAACCCAAATAACTTAGATACCACATCAACAATCCCATACAAAAAAGATAACAATCCACCAAAATCCTAACAAACCCAAAACACAAACAAATCCAATTACTGAAAATTAAAAAAACCTAAAATTATCCTAGTTCTGGATTCCCAAAAAAACCATAATTTCATTGAACTTGCATTCTTCATCACCATTTTTTTAACTTCTTCCTTAACGACATTGCATTCACTCATTACTATAGAATATGCATACTTCTTCTTCAAACCTTCACTGCATACATAGTTTTCGGGCTAGATCTTGTTTGCAATACCGGATAATTTAGGTTTGTTCCAGAATTTGTATCTTCAGCAGCCACATTTGAAGTAGACTTTTTTTAGTTTCCTTTAGGTTTTAACAATTTTTCTTTGCCTGCATCAATGTATACACATGGAAAAAATAGTCATGTAACCAAAATAATGTTACAAACAGTCTAGTCTGGTTATAACTTACCACTTTTCTCAATTAAAAACATTAATGTTGTCAAAATCATACACCTTACATTCATGTAAACTTACCATACATTGATGTAATGTTGCAAATTTAGTAAACCTAACAGTCATGTATATCTCCAAATTGTATACTGAAATGTTGTCAAAATCATAAACCTTACATTCATCTAAACTTACCATACATTCATGTACATTCATGTAAACTAACCATACATTCATGTAATCTTACCATACATTGATGTAGGTTTTAAAATTATTAAACCAAACAGTCATGTATATCTCCAAATTATATACTAGATTTCAATATTAACGCACAATTAATAAAATACACCAAATAACCAATATTGGTAATCGAAAAAAACATTCATATAACTCAAAACATAACTTCCCCCTCTAGTAATCGAAAAAATACCCTAATCATAAACAAACATGTTTCATAACGAAATCAAAGATAATATTTGCAAATAATACATCGTAGTCATTGTTCTATTACAGTTAAATGCAACTATCTTACTCCTCAACAGTCAGACAAAAACCCTAATTGCAACTTTGGTACTCTTAAAAAACTTGAAATCATCACCGATACCTTTGTTTTTGGTTTAAAAAACTTGAAATCAAACGAATAAAACCTCATCGTTGCGTATGTATTAAAGTAAAATACATATTTTTACCTCTCATTGTTCTTCGTTGTCGTCGCCGCCGTCTCAAGTTAGAATATCAATGTTCGTCTTCAAAGATTTCCGATTTCACTGTTGCTCTACTTATATATGTTGCATCAAACCAATATTCACGATTTTTATGCGAAAATCGATTATAAAATTGTATTGGGAATATAATTTCCTTTTTTAAATATTTTGTTTTTAAATAATGAAACGTAAACTAAATTGGCAGATTACCAAACTACCCTTTTCACTTAATTAGAGAGTTCTCTATATAACTCACCCCTATATATATATATATATATATATATATATATATATATATATATATATATATATATATATATATATATATTAACTGTAATATTACCGTTATAAAAAAACAAAAAAAAAATTAAAAATCCAACCGATCTCGCTCTCTTCACGCGTCATCAAAGTGGCAAGTCAAACTGGCGGACCCAACCGGCGGGCGCGTGCCAATGGTCGCCACAACCGACAGGCCAAAACGGCGGCGTCAGTTGCACCCGTTGGCACCCGTCTAAGTGTCAAGTCATTGCTAGGTAACAAATAATCAAGTAGACGCTGAATTCAGATTTTTGATAACTGATAAGTGTTGCAATTTTACAGTTAGCAACACATCAACCGATAATAGTAACATCATGATGTAATTCTAGCAACGACTTCCATTTAGATTCTACTTCAACTCTCTATCTGCCCTAATTTTCTTTCTTTTCCCACATGTCTCGCTCATCTTTCTGATCTATCAATTAGATACTAGAAACATTTTTCTAGATATAGTATAAGGTTTCAAAAATATTCCATTAACTTAATTTCTGTAATGGTCGACCCGTTCAGTAATTTGAGTTAGGTGGTACGTATATTTAAAATGTTGTTTTTTGTCAAATCTTATTACGTCGGCCCCGTTTGTCAAATATTTAATTGTTTTGGTTGTTATTAGTTGTATGTTCATTTCATATGTTTACAGTTTGATACTTATTTTTAAACAATTAAAGATGACCCAATCCACAAGTTTTGAGGAAGAAATTTTGCAACAAATCTCAGGAGAATGTCGCGATTAATTGTGGTCTGGGAAGAAAAATATCGGGTCTTGGATCAACATTAAACACACAATAACAAGGAAGATGCAATCACAAAGGGAAGTTTCTCGAATAGACTCACTAATCTTATATTTTAATCATAACTACTCCCTCCGTCCCACAAAAAACTTCCCATTTGATTTGGGCACATGTTTTTAGGAGATAGTTGGTGGTGGGGTATTTGGTAATAAATTTGATTAAAATATAGGGTTAGTTTAGAGATTGACATAAAGTTAGTGAGAGAAACTTTAAAAAAATGATAAAAAATGACATAAAGTTAATGAGATAATATTAATTTATTAAGTGGGTCCCTTCAATTCTCAAATGGGAAGTTTTTTGTGGGACAAAATTTTGGGGTGAAATGGGAAGTTTTTTGTGGGACGGAGGGAGTATTTAATAAGAGCATACTATTAACTATCTCCTAAAATTATGTAAAAGATAGAAACGGGGAGTTTGTTTGGGAACTCGGGTAAAATTTAGGATTTTTTTATAAATTTTTTGGCCGTTAACAAAATAGAGAAAATGTGGGTATAAGATGTAGGAAGAGATCGAGTGATGCGGCGTGTTGATAATTGCAAATTAAGAGCACATGATCTTGTTATATATTGAGCGTCTAGGAGATTGAGGGGGGGTTTGGTTCACATAATTATATGATCAAGCAAGGACAGGAAGGAAACGGTTCTAGTAAGTATGGGCTATCAAGCAAGCATGAGTGGGAATAAAAGAACCAAGTCTTATGAGAAAAAGGTATGTATCTATCTGCGTGTAAGAAGTCCTCTCTTCCCGCCTTTATTAAGTAGTAGAATGAGGCCTTGACTTCGCCTTCAGGCCGGATTTGTAGAAGTGGGTGATCATTTTTTTATTTCTATGAGAAGCTCTACAGCATCCACGTTTACAACCCACGATTATAGTAGTAAGTTGTCTGCATATCCCGCGTAACAAATCCTTATTAAGTAATGGCTTGATTGGGAAATCCAATGATTGAAATGGTCAAATCCACTAGTTTTGTTGACATCTAACTATATAGAGTTGTAAAACGATATCTACAAATACGATTTTCATTCAGTTTCACTTCAATCACTAATAATAATTTTACCTATAATACAATTACTATACTTATATTACTGTTCATTACAAATTAGATACAAAACAGACTTAAGGAAAACAGGATTGCATTTGTATTTTAATTTAATATATAGTCCAACAAAATCACTTTGTGCCCATAATAATGCACTAAGTAATGTTGTATAGATTTAATTTAGAAATACAAGAGGAGGATGTTATCTTAATGGTACCAATTCCAAATTCTCAAATGCTTTGCTAAAGCATACGTGAGTTTAGCTGCGTTGTTCCGAATCCTAGCAGTGACATTTTAAAAAAAAAAAATTGCTCAATAAATTTATGACTGAAAAATCTACAAATATTATAATCATGTTTAATACCAGCCCATGAACATTTGCGCCAAAAAAGAATATTTAAATCTGATCAAAATCCAATATTAACCATCACGTAAAAAATGGACATCTAAGCCCGCAGCAACGCGCGGAGAGAATAATCCTCGTTATAAACATATAATATTGTAATATATAATAACAATAGTAATTAAGCTATTGTCGACCCTGGGATATATATACATCATACTAGCTTCATAGCCCGCCCGATTGGGCGGGCGTGTTTCAAAATTTATATTATAGAAAAATATCAACAAATATTAACAATCTTAAAAATGACATAATAATCGATAGCTGTAATGATGAGTTTGTACAAAATTTGATACATGAACAGATGTTACATAAAATTTATAGACGAAATAAGACTTCTTTGTAAACGACATTTGCTGTTGAATTAGTGTAATTGTCATCTCTGTCACAACAAATGACCTTCAATCCGTTCTTGTTTTTAACTCGTGATACATCTACATAAAGCTGGCCATGTGAGAATACCGGTTTTTGCAGAAACAAACCAACTTGAGACAACGTCTGACCTTGACTTTTATTAATGGTCATAGCAAATCATACCTGAACAGGAAATTGCCTCCGATTCAATTTGATATTAGTTACGAAATCTGTTTTTGGCCAAAATTAAATTTCGAAAAGGCAAAACTGTTTTAATACTTACCTTATAGTCAAAATTTATTAAAAGGTTTAAAATTAAATAGTAGTCAATTTTTAATTCTCAGAACTGTTTGAAAATAATCTTTACTGGAAGCATTTATAATTAATTACAGATTTATAAGTGGACCACAATTATTATTCCTTTATATGCAGAAAAAATGTGCAGAGTAATAATCTGTTACCGAATATTTAATGAAGGGTTTTTAAATACCTGTCAATTGAAGCTTCGTTTTTGGTGGTGTAAACACCCTGCAAGGTGAAACTGTTTATATTAAGAACAGGTATGAGATGACATAGTTTGTTTTTTTTTAAAGTCGGTATAGAAAATTAACAATTTAAGCAAATAATGAACTGCAGTTGTAAAGGTGAAAGAAGCACATGCACAGAATTAAGAAAAATAATAATGATTTTCACTGCTATTGATACAAAGGGAATCATATGTACCTTCGTTGTATGCTGTTCTCGACTGCAGGCAATTAGTGTTGGCTGTTATTGTAAGTATTTTGACTTGGTTATATGGTTTATATAGGGGTGGATGGAATTTATAAAATTTAAAAAATGGTATATGTGGGTGGAAATCACGAGAATTATTGAGAAGATTATTCATATGCAGTAGAAAAAATAGGAATTTTAGTTTAGTTGGTCTTTGAAAATATTGACTACCTTTTTAAATAGGACCATTGCCGTAATTATGATTGCATATTGGCACAATATTTTCGGTGTCATGACTAATAGTTTTGGGAGGAAAGAATCTATCTAATTAAAAAGTCTTATTTGACAGGTTGTTATTTGAAAAACTTGAAGATCTCGTCTATCGGAAAATATTAACTGTTTTAATAGTAACTTATTTGATAGGTTGTTATTTGAAAGAGAATTGATTTGTTAAACGCAAGTTTTAACAAATCCAAGGCAAATTTAATTTTTTGACATTTATGCTCTTATATATTTTTTACCCTTTTCTTAACCCTAAACACACCTCAACAAATGTTTGCCGTCTACCCTTTTGCCGTCATTTGAAAATTACCATTCTTGTTTGAGAAAGGTTTGTGAATTTATTATTCCAATCACATAAATTTTTAAGTTTTGCGATTCCTTTTTTTTTTGACATTTTATTTCTGTATGGAATTTTGATAATAGATACAAACTTCTTTATATATGTGCATAGTTCATCCCAATATTATTTTAATTTCATTCAATAAATGCTTTTAATAATTGATTTTTCAAGTCCAATGATTAAAAAGAAGAACTTTATTTGCCTAGCTCAAAATTCGAATCATATTATAACCTACTAAAGAATGTGTGAGCATTTTATTATGCTAAAGGATACGGGTTATCTATTGTCGATTTAAGAAAAGACAAGTATGTGACTTTTAAACGTGACAGAGGCGGTTACTACAAAGATATACCGTCTATTGAAAGATAAACAAAAAAAAGAGTACTACATTTCGTTTGATTGTGATTGGAGAAATACGCCCTTTTTATTCACATAATTTTAATTCTAACAATTATGTGATTGAAGAAATAAATTCATAAATCTTTCTCAAACAAGAGTATACATGGTGGTGGTTGCAATTCTCAAATGATGGCAAAATAGGATACGTACGAATTATTTTTGGCTGGACGGCATAGCATTTGATGAGGTTGTGTTTAGGGTTAAAAAATGGTAAAAATATATATAAGGGTATAAATGTCAAAAAAATTAAATTTGCCTTAGATTTTTTAAAACTTGCCTTTAACAAATCAATTCCCTATTTGAAAAACTTGAAGATCTCGTCTACGATTTTATCGGAAAATATTAATTGCAGCAGATTTTGGCAAAACAATGATTGTGTTGAATGCGTCCACCAATGTGTGAATTACACGTGGCATAAAGAGCCAATGAGAATGCAACGATTGGGTGAGTTGGCAAACAAAAGTCATATGTAGGTGCATATATAGGGGAAGATTAATCAGGGCTGGTCTCAGTAATTTGGGATACCTTGTTCAGTTTTCCAAAAAAATTAATTACTAACAATTATAAATTCTAAAACTATAAACTATAAAATTATAATTTGTATTTAATTTAACAATAGGTTGGTTACATGGGTGTAACTCTAATCAAAGATTTGGGCCCAATATATACAAAAATACATAAATGTAAAAAATTTAGACTTTATAGAAGAATGAACCCTATTTTTGGGCACCCGGTGATGACCTGGGTCGACGCGGCCCTTAAATTAAGGCCCGCCTACTCTAATCATGCAATTAAAGTTTTAAAAGTCATTACATAACATAAATACGCAGTAAAACTTGATCTAAACTCCCATCAGAATAACAACATAATGAAGCATTTTTTTTTCTGCATACTAAATTTCCAAGGAGCATTCTATTAACCAACAAACACTTTCCTCTGATTTCTAATGCAAAATCAAGAATACTATCACCCAATCAGTTCTTCAATATATAAACAATGTCGGTTTTCACTCGATCATGATTCTAACTCGATAAACTTCGACATCATTCAAACAGGCCACTTTCTCGAGTTTAAAAACCAAACGGGTTTAACCAAGTTTCCCACTCCCAAGTGTGAGCTCCAAATCATCAACTCCAACTTCATGTATCCTCTCACCTTCCCAAGCTTTCAACCCACTACTCTCAAATTCAAATTCACAACCCGACCCGTTTTGCACCACTACCCCATTTTGGAAAAACGTTTGCTGGCCCGCGGGCTTCACGAGGTTAAAAGTCGGTGAAGTTGGGGCAGCCGAGGTAGCCACAGTTTGGAAGCTGACCCATCTGCCCGAATCCACGGTGGAAGCATCGGACTCGTCACATTCCGGGATGGTTGCTGGCGGCACGCGGTGGCGGCGGGTCGGGCTCGCCGGAGCAGAGGCGGCAAAAAGCGGGTGGCGGAAAGACTGTAACGTTTCCCAATCGGGTTTTCGTTTTGTGCCCCGAGAAGTTGGGGATGAGAGAGGTGGGGTGACAGGGGCACTATTGGAAATTCTTAAAGGGGGTAAAGATGACAAATTGCATAAGTAAGGGATGAGGTAGGATGGGTGGTGGTTAGGTGGGTTTTCACAACGGGTCGGGCTGGGGAAAGATGATGAGGTCGGGCTGGCGTGGTATGATGGGGCCGGGCTCGGGAAAGCTGATGACATCGGGCTCGGTTGGATTGATGAACAACTACTTCTGTTGGTTGCCAATTCATCTGGAGATGGCTTGCATCCCTGTAAGGAAACAAGAATCATGATCAATTTAGGCATTTTATTATTAGGGTTAACAAATTTAATACAAAAATTAAAGCCCTGATTCAATTATAAACACAGATATTAAATGCATTTTCTTCAATATGCCGTCTTGCAGCTGTAGTTCAAACCCTAGATTTAACCACTGATGTAGATCTAAGTCAACTCCACCCCCAATTTCAACTTGTTCTATCAAATTATCATATCGATTACGAAGCAATCGACCACATAATTGATTTCCCCAACAATAATTCATCGAAAATGGCATTTAGAACTCAATAGATCTAGCAAAAAATCCCTAATTTGGAAACAAATGAAGTTGAAATTAATTCTTCAGCATCAAATTACCTTGGGGTAAGTGGTGCCATCTTCTTCAACGACCCAACCAGCTTCAGCACAAAGAGCTTTTAAAACCTCGTTATTGTCACAGTGTTTTGGGAGTCTATAGTTTCCCTGAGATCGAAGTCCGGCGTAAATTTTAGCGGCGATTGCTCTTCTTCTTCTTTCTCGTCTTTTGTTGTTCTCTCGTTCCTTCCACGACGGAAGACGTCCCGATGAACCGCCGCCGGTCATTCTTAGTTTGCTCCGGCCGGTGACGTCTCGCTTTTCTTGTGTATAACTTTTATTACGTGTGGATTCACGAGGAGTGCGATATCTTTTCGATCCAATTCGATTGGTCAAATCTATATTTAGAATACAGCTTTAGAGTGCTTCATTTACACCCCTAATGTATCTGAACTTGGCAAGAACACACTCTTAGTTTATCATGGGTTAAAAGATGTAAATAACTAGTTTAAATGTTTTGTTAATAGATTGACCAGTAATAGAAACAACCATCAAAATTAAATGTTGATATGCAGATAAAATGGTAAACAATGTGTCAGTTTTTTTAGTAAATTAGACATATCTTTAGCTTATTCAATAAACTAAAATAATAAAAATAAGATAAAATTTGGATAAAGTTAAAATTTAAAGTTCAATAATATTAATTGATATTTGTAATTCATTAATTTTATATAATCTTATTCTTTGTTTTGGACACTTATACTAATTATATGTGTATGAATAAAAGTAAGAAAATTTTGTATAAATCAATACTATCATTCTAAAATCGGTGTCAACCTAATCTTTGGTTGGAAACCGAAGATTAAATATCTTTGGTTGGACACTTGATAGTCACCGTTGGAATGCCCTTTGGTAGGGTACCTTCATTTTTCAGTTTAGATATCTGAAGGAAAGTGGCGAAGGGGAGATGGCGCACAAGGGATATTTGCAGGGTGTCCATGGTGTCGTTTGGCGGGTTTTGGTGCCGCCGAACCTCTTTTGGCAGTATGATACTACGTGATTTTATAGAAAAAACATTTTGTACCGAAATGTACGCTAATTGATTATGTAGGGAGTTGTTTGAAATTAAATGAGAAATGAAGGATTATGAGATTATCCATCGTAGGTTGGAAGAATCACGTGTGGACAAAGGAATGGAGCTAGAATTACGTGCGTTGTCGTGGGGACCACCACAGACACATCACACGCTTCTTCCTTAGTGTGGACCCGCTTTCGACAAGACCACGTGCACTAGAATAGCTATTACACGAGTGATTATCTTTTCTCAATATTACAATTTAATCCCAATTTGATGAACTCTCATAAATTTTCAACTTAAGCCAAACGTATCAAAACCACTAAATTTCCAAAAGTTCAAATAAAACTATTAATATAATAAAATACAATAACTAATCATTATTTTGTACATATATCTATCTGGTAAATTATAATCAACAGATAGATTTTCTGAAAAAGTAACGTTTATGTATCTTCATATATATGTGGTAAAGCTTAATCCTTCTTTAATTGTTATGCATATTCTTTTTATTTGTTTAAAATTTTATAATTTGATAACCACGGTCCTGTTTTTATAAAGAATTTATATTATGTTTAATATGATTGCACATTAACAACCAATCATAAACCACCTACTATTCATAATCACCACCTAACATGATATTTTGGTTTTCTTAGATTATGGGGTATGGGCACCACCACCACCCCATTTTTTCTGCCACATCATTCGCCACCTCAGCAACCACACCACACCACATCACTCCACTTTATCCAGGAAATACCCACCACTCCACCCCACACCATTTTTTTCCAACTCATCATTTATTTTCCCTTTATTTTTTAAACATAAAATTAAAATTTCATTAAAATTAAAATTAAAAATTTAAACATTACAATACTAGAAATTAAAAATTAAAATCCTAGAAATTAAAAAAAAAATACAATACTTGAAAAAAAAACTAGCTTAACTTGCGGAAAGCGGCCCTCGCCTTCGCTTTCGCTTCCCGCAAGATCTCGAGATCCTCCCCATCCAAATCCTCCTCTTTATGCTTCAAAATGGAGATGGTATTGAGCATAATTTTTCCCTCTTTAGTGGTTTTGTCCGTCTGCAGTTTTTCCCTCCTCAACGCAACCTTCTCTTTTGACGACACACCATGATCGGCCAACAACTTTGCGACTTCGTCCATCGTAGTGTTCGACGATGCCTGTTGCGCCGCATGCCGTAGTGCTCGTTTGGTCTTATCTCTTCCTACCGGTCGGCTTGGAGTGGGGGTTTCTTCGACTTCATCGAATAAGTCATCGGGGATGTCGTCGTCCCCAGCATTAAGGTCGATACGCGAAGTAGTCGTATGACCATCAGAAACATCAACCGACTGGGAACTACGAGACCGCTTTGATTGTTGTTGTTGGTGCTCTTGTGAAGTCGGCATCGCTAACCATTTTGGGTCGTATTTGACAACCAACCACTGCTTTTCTTGCTCAAAATCATTACGCCCATTACCCTTGTATTCTAACCTTGCCGCTGCCATAACATCAAAATCACTCATCCCGCTACGTTTCTCAGACATGAGCTTGTTGTAGATACCGTTAAACTTTGTTAAATTGGTGACTAGTTGACGCCATTTCCCAGAAAGTTTGTCATGGTTTCGGTACGTTGGACGCCCCATAAGCTCGTGGAATGTTTTGGACACAGCGTCCCATAGCCCTTTGCTTTTCTTGCTATTCCCATCCTTTGGGTCTTTTGACGAGGCACACCAAGCTTTACACAAAGCGACTTCTTCTTCAGTGGTCCAAGTCAATGGACCGTCAGAATCGATAACTTCTTTTTCTTTGGCTTTCCCCTTTCCTTTCGACTTCTTTTTTGCTCGACTACCGCCAGCCTCTGTTTGTTGGAATTGTGTACTTTGGAATTGAGCACTTTGGAATTGACTTTGTTGAAACTGATTTGGTTAGAATTTTGTGTTTTGGAATTGGGGGTTTTGGAATTGGGGGTTTTGGGAATTGGGGGTTTTGGAATTGGGTGTTTTGGAAATGGGGGTTTTGGAAATGGGGGTTTTGGAATTGTTGGTATTGAGGTTGTTGGTATTGAGGTTGTTGGTATTGGGGATTTGGTGGAATGGCAGTGCCTGAGCTGAGCAAATTAACATATGGCTCGAACTGTGCAAATCCAAGATTGTCTTGCGTGTTTTGGTTGGAATCAGGCGTGCTTTGGTTGGAATCCATTTGGTAGTAAAAGATGCGAGAAAAATATTATTTTAGAGAGAATGGTTGTAGAGAGAAAGATGGTAAAGGTGTGAGAAAAAAAGATGTATTAGTGTGTGTGTATATAGGGGAAATAAAAAATAAAATAAAAAAGTTTTTTTTTTTAATTTTAACGGTCATATGACCGTTACCCTCCAACGGTCGAAAAAAGTACGCTCCCCCCGCTCGTTCTCTCTCGTGCTCGTGCCCACGGCTCTTCACCACCGCACCTCACGCCGTGTAGGGGGGCGGTGTTCCCCGGTGCACCACGCCGTGGCCGAGAAGCCACCTCAGCCCCACGACCACGGAACCCGTCCCATACCGCCCAGTCTTAAGCATGAAAATAACTTAAACACAACCTTCTATTTTTTTTATTTTTAAAAAAGCATATAAATTTTTACAGAAAAGGCCTGAACGTGTCAACATATATTGGAAGGAGCTTCGGGAAAAGATCATATTGGCAAATTAAAAGGGCCAAAAAAGGCTAAAACATAACCAACAACAAAAAACTCAACCAACAAAAGAGAAAAAAACTAACGAAATTATCAAACATGGGGGGGTTATAGGGTTGAATAAGATTGTGAATGACACTTTCTAAATTAGATATTTTAATTATATGTCTGAATATTATGTAATCCTAAATATTAGGATAATTCTTGAGAATCAAATTAGAAATCATACACAAATTTTAATTTACGCTTTTGATGATTTTGAGAGAATTCGTATTCAACAATATGTCAAATAGTATGCGATTTTCGTCCCTCGCCAACAAAAGTTTACTTCAGTTTTTTAATAAAGGGATCAAAACGGTTCCAAAAGATAAGAGTAGTTCTACGAAATTAGAGGAAGTTATAACGATTTCCAAAAGTTAGAAAACCGCTCGTCACAACATCCTACAGCAGCTGGTTGCCCAACAATAACTTATTGCCTAACATCTATTTTTGATACACTTATTTTATTATTATTTTTCTGACTGGCATTTATGATACAATTATTGGTTTTGATAATGACAATCCTAAATGTTGTAATAACACATGCATCAGAAACTTATATATCTAAGTATAAAAAACTCCTTAATCTTAAGAACTATCCTTATTGTATAACTTTATTATACTTAAAAACAGCCTTAAAAGCTATTATTATCAAAACCCTAAAATTATAATCCTTCAATTATTTTATGGATAGGTTTAGGTACCACATGTATAGGTTGGGCAATTGGGCTTTCTCTAGTCCAGGGACCATGCATCGAACGGTTAGGAGTTAGGACTGGTTGTTATCCCATCAATCCGGATTACTATAAATCAAGTGGAATACTATTTTATTTTATTTTTAACATGTTTGAAATAAAATATATAACGAAAATCAGTTCATTCTCCAAATTTGTTTTTCAGAAGAGATGCTTCCAAACAAAACCAAAACATCACAAGACAAAGCAAGTGATTAGCCAAATAAGCTCAGGGACTAGACATGTCACTCTAACAAATTTAAAGAGACTTGATAGATAGAATGGTGAAAATTAGGAGTGTTAGAAAAACCAAATCGATATGAAACCGAAAAAAATAAAAAACCAGAAAACCCGTCCAATGTACTTCGGGTTCGGGTTCTACTTTAACATTTGTACAGTTACCTAACTGAACCATTTATATATGCCCAAATAATTTTACATGTTTTCATTATATTTTTTAGTGTAATTGTTATAACGAGATGTTTTTAGTATAGTAGTTCAAACACCCTTGGCTTTTTATTATTATTTACTTTACTAAAAAGTATACCCATATATCATTCTAATGCTTCTGCTCTCACTTAAATCCAAGTTATTGTTGATCTTATTATCATTTTTATAAAATCAGCAAAATACTACACAAACAGACTGACGGCGTCCCATTGCAAATAACAACGATTTGAATTCAACTTCTTAATCCTAATTAATCTTCCTTTAATCCTTTTTCATTTAAAACCATCAACCAAAATGGGTGTTTCATTCACCAGAATTCCTCACAAATATGTTAAATCAGCTTTTGCTTTTTATTTAAGGAATAAAAAACAATAACTAAACACAAAAAACAATGAAAAATAAAACATCTACTTACTGAAAGAAAAACAATTAAATTAAATACATCGAGTATAATAAGTTTGGCCCACACGTCCTCCGCTCATTGCTGTCTTAACATTAGTTCTAAATGCATTCGGGTTATCCCTTAAAACACCAGCAGCCTCATGGTTCAAAGGATCTTCATGGTTTGGTTCCTGCACACACAGTTACAAAATAATTGTTTTATTAACCATTATTATGTTAGTAATAAAAATAAAAATGTGAAAAACATACTGTGAAGAGATGATATAATCCATAAACAATTGTGTTTATGTTAAGAACAGGTTTCCAATCTTCTCGTAAAATATTTAGGCATACGTTTCCTTCCAAATCAATATTAGGATGATAGACCTGCATCAACCAGATTTAATTAAAGAAAAACTTTAAATAAAGATGAAGAAGAATAATTATTAGTTTTTACCTTGGTTTTACATTTGACTTTTGGGGCTTCATGTGGATAAATAGCAGATACATTGAAGGTAAACAAAAACTTTCCTCCCCTGCCACATTAACAAATGTTTGATTTTTAAATGTGATTATTCAAACAATTTAATTATATTTGTAGATCTTTGAATGAAACAATTTAGGAGGTATTAAGGAAACTTTCAGCCTGTTCCACTTATTTGAGTTGTGTCCCTTTTAGATATTTTTTATTTGACCCATTTAAAATAAAACACAACCCAAATCAACCCATTAAAAAGTGAACATTTCAAAATTGCCACCTCTAGCAAAAGATACACATGAAATATCTCCATAAATCATGTACATAACAATTTATGGAAATTAAAAAAAAAAAAAAAAAACAATGCAAAACAAGAGGGGGTTTGAAGGATAACATACGTGTAATATCCTTCATCAGGCTTAATGGAGATTTCAAAAGTCATCAAATCATCCTTTCCATTTGGAAAAGAAATCACACATGATTTCGGTAGGTTGAGCTCACTTATGTCTACAACATATAAGCATATAATCTTTATATAACTAAGAGATATAACATAAGCAGTTCTGAAATACAGTATGTGACTTAAACTTCAATGGATCATAGAAGTATAGTAAAAGGATTAACCTTTATGAAGACGCAATTGCCCTGAAGTTTGTTTCTTTAAAGGCCCCTTTCCATTTGCATTTTCAGCATCTTTAATTTGCTTTTCCTTAACTTTAAATAACCTAATCATGATTCCTGTACAAATTTAAACACCACAATTAACCTTGTAAGACATTCATACTTATTTTAAGTAGTAATGTGAATGCACAAAAAGAAAATACAAGTGAAAAAATCAGAAATAAAATTACATTCAACCAAGTTAAATTCATAAATAAGTTATTAACACATTAGCTTAGATGATACTGTTTCATGGCAACTATAAAGTTTGTTTAAAATTGGAACACTTTATCATACATAAACGAATTTAACTAGAATGACTGCACGAGAAAAAAAATATGGTAAAACTTATTGCCTCAAGTTTAACACAGATCGATAACCTATCTGTACTCAATATTAAACCTCTAAATTAAACGATTTTCAATTTGTAAAAACAGAATCCATATCATCTTTTGGTAAAAGATCAATTTGTTTCTCGTTTTAGGAAAAATAATAACTACAATCGAACAATCTGATCTTGATACATTCGATTAATTAATCAGGCAACCCTAACTTACTCAGCTTTGCATGCAAAGTATGATTCGACCACAATTACTCGCTGATTTTTAATTCCGTAGTCGTATCATAAATAATATACACTATAAACCGATTTATAATGAATAGAAAACGAAGATTAAAAAAAAAAAAAAAAGCAAAGTTTTGATTTGAAACCCTAGCAGATAAAAGGATTAATTGCAGAAAGGCAAGATACTAGCGATCGTTACGACCTGATACGTTAGGTATGGATGAATGAACCAGAATAATTCGTTTCGGGACGTTTAATCGACGGCGTAAGGAAGCGGTGAGCCGGTGACCCTCGAAGGTGGCCGTTACATTAAACAATTGAAAAATCGAGCGTGCACAGAATATATACGAGTAAAACTGCAAAAGGGCTATTTTGCAAGTTTGAGAAGTGCCAATAGATGAAAAGAACTTTTACATTCAGCCCCTGTATTATGTATTACTTCCGCCGTCCAATAAAAAAATTTACATTTCACTTGGGCATAATCTTTTAGGAAATAGTTAGTGATGAGGTAATTTGTAATACTTTTGATTAAAATATAAGGTTAGATTGGAAAGAAAAAATGTTTTATTTGTAGAATGATTAGTAATAATATTATTTATTAGGTTGACCCCCAAAATTAATAAATGTAAACTTTTTTATAGGACAAAATTTTAAGAAGAAATATAAACTTTTTGTGGGACGGATGGAGTATATTCAAAGTATAAACGTTTCCTAAAAGGTGTAATATAATTCCAAAAGCACTAGGTATGGTGCAGTTAAACACTTAAACCTATGTTAATTAATGCTTTCCCCTATTTACATATACTTCAAATTAGCATATGATTTAAAGTTTAAACTACACATTACTATCCTACTGTATTAGTATAAGATTGTTTAAAAAAAAACAAGCATAAGATTTTGTACCATCCTACTAAATTTATTTTAAAAAGAATTTAACAAATTGAATGATAAAGAAAAACAACACTTTAGTTATTAGAATAAGGTAATGATATTTATACCATATCTTTTAATATATACTCATAATAGTTATTTTATATGTTTATACAATTTATAAAAATATTTATAAATTATAATAGATGTATTAAAAAGTTTGATATAAAAATTAATTCTCATTAGAATAGTGACCTTTTGACATTATTAATGGGGCCATCACACATGGTACAATAAAAATTTAGGTTTTTTCGGTGACGAAATATTTTATTTTCTTGCTAAATAATTATAACATATGTTGTGACTTCAATTATACTTAACTGACACGTTTATATATATAATATATGCTCATTTAATATTTTTATATATAAAATACATACGGATAAAAAATATCAATACCTAGAAAAATCCCTCAAATCATTCTCTCTTTACATGTCGCCAATCTAAAGCCAATGAACCGACACCACTATAAAATGATGTAGGTTTACCAAAGTATATTGACGCCCAGTTAAAGGCACCATTAACATACATTTATTTATTTAAATAGCAATACAAAAATCTAAGGTATGAAAATATGACGGATATCTAACATTAATTTGTACGAGTACGAGATGAAACAATTTACATGTATATTCACTACATGTATTCGCAAACACAAGTTTTGTTGTATGTTTATTCAAAACGAAATATTACTAACCATTAAACTTTCAAAAACTATAAAACTATGTTACGTCACACCACCAATAATTTTTGTTAAAACAATATAATGAGCTTCGATTCAAAATAATGATATGGATAACACAAGGCATAAGATTATTCGTCATGGTTATTGCGGTCATACGGGTCTAAATCAAATACGGTGGCCGTGGCTGATCCGGTTGTTGCCCCACAAAAATCACAACTAATGGCGGACATTGAATCAGAGGGATACGTGGCAGCAGCTCAATGGAGAACAACCGATAAGATTCCATCCTAAATTTTGTTTCTATGCAATTTTAGTTCCGCCATTATTAAGCGTTAAATGCTTGTAATCTCAATAACACCTCCATTAATGGAAGCTCACCTTTAACTCCCTGTCTTTGTCTCTTCATTCAATAACTGTATCTTCAACAGGGTACGCAGCTCTAACACAGATACGTATATACGATAAATTCATATAATTGCAACTATTGTGCCAGAAATATTGTTTGTTTTTGGGTGCCCACCATGTGTTTGTTAATATGCGTCAGTAAGCTGCTTCCTTTTTCAATTGATCATGTTTTCCTTATGCGAATGCGTTTGTCTTTAGGTATTTATAATTGAATTCCGACAGCCACTTCTCAGTTAGTAACTGTAGTTAGATTACAACAAATTTGTAATAAATAAATAATGATAATTTTAGCTACTGTCGATACCAATCTATGAAATAACCATCATTAATAAGTAATAATGCTACATAAGTCTTAAATCTATATGGTGTTATTGGTTCTTTCATGATCATTAACAATCCAATCCTGTTAACTAAAATTATATACTTTTTTGATGGTTAATTATTTATATTTCAGAGGGAAACATGGCAATGGCACCAATATGCTCCAAAATGTGTTACAAAGACCGAAATGTTAATGAGGATATATATGTCTGCTATAATTCTGTTGGGATTTTAACAAAACCTAACAGAAGCATGCTCAAATATGCAAACCTTTTTAGATCTATGTCTGCAAATTCATCAGAAAAGGAGAAACCTTTAAGGTTCGCATCAAGGTCTAGTTCTAAAGAAAAACAGTTAGAATCACTAGATTCTTACTTTAAGAAATTTAACGAGGATACAAACAAATATTCTCCGATTTCTTCAAATAGTGAAGATATTTCGGGCCCCACAAAAGTTTTTGTCAAAAACGGGCAAGAAACACAAACAAAAGTTGGCGATCGTGGTGATTTAAAGATTGAAAATGATGAAACTTCTGGTCTCTACATGATGTAAAGCATTCATATTTACTATTATTGATGATTTTAAGATTAATCTTTGTTGTATGTGTTTATTAATTGGCTAAAATTTTGTTATGCAGAAGCACAATGGCTTCTATAAATATCGCGGTATATTTGTTTGAAATTGCGAGCCCGATAAAGAATTATGATATGGAAATATTCTCAATTCCTGCACTTTATGGAGCAAAGATTAATCATTTGATTTTATATGGAGAATGGTGGAGACTTCTCACGCCCATGTTTCTGGTACAAGATTGACGACTTGGTTTGTGCCATGAACCATTCATTATTCCATTTTTTTAAATATATATTTACTCGAGTAAAAAATAATGGAATTTAAAATAAAAAAAAGTGATAGTATGCATAAGATTTGAGTTCTAAAATGGGCGGATTTTGGGTAATACAGGGTGGGTTGACTCGAAACACTTTTTGTCTAAAATTAAAACTTCTTATATATAAGTAGCTAGCATGTTATATATTATTACAAAAAGTACTTTATTTCGATAATAACATGACTTAGGAGATTTTTATGCATTGTAATATACTTTGTGCGACTTTCAACTTGTTTGACTGATATCTTTATAAGTTATATTTTTTATTTAGATTTTTCTAACATAGAGGCACATGATTAGGTGTATTAATGAACTTAAATATTTCTAAACATGTATTAAAACATACTAGTATTAATCAAGTATAATTCTTTCCATTTTGAGTGATTTATTTAATTAATTTTAATTGAAAGTTTATACTTATTCGAATGCACATAATAATCATGTGCCCTTGTTAAAAAATGACTTTTTAATTAGGGATTTACTAACGTATGCGGGCATACGATATGATGAACATAAAATTTCCATTTAAACTAGAAATCAGATTTAATGCATCTTTTAAAATGGTAGAAATTAGAGTTTATTAATGTTATTATAATATATATCTAGGAAATTACCGCTTTATTAAATGCACATTATGATATGAAAAACCATTTATTTAAGTGGTACGACTCTAGAAATAAATCATAATCAGAGTTGACCCATTCATAAATAAACGAAGTATTTGAGTTGTAAATATGAAAGTTAAACATTGTATGTTGCAGCACACAGGAATTGTTCACATGGGGCTTGGTTGTTGGGGTCTGCTGACATTCGGGCCTCAAGTTTGCAGAGCATATGGCCCGTTCACCTTTTTCTTGATATATATACTCGGGGGACTTTCGGGCAATTTCACCAGTTTTCTTCACACCCCTGATCCAACTGTTGGTGGAACAGTAAGCAAATTAAATCTTTTTAATTATAAAATCTTGGTTATTTAAATCAGTCAAATATTTCAGGGACCAGTTTTTGGTATAATTGGAGCTTGGCTAATATACCAATATCAAAATAAGGATACCATTAGGAAAGATGTTTTTGAAAGCATGTATCACAAGGCAATAGTTGCTACTGCTCTTGGATTTGTTTTATCTACTTTTGGTCCAATTGATGACTGGTTAGTTAGTTTATATTTACCCCCCTGAGGTTTGCAATAAACCAATTCACACCCCTGGACTAAATCAATTTAATTTCATTGTAGGACACACTTTGGATCAGCATTTAGTGGTGTAGCTTATGGGTTTCTTACGTGCCCCACGTTACAAATAGACGATTCATCATCAGAAAATGGCAAGGAAAATAGGATATCACTTGTAGGGAGAAATGTGGATCCTTTTAAATCGCTTGTGATTTTTTCTTTTTTTGTTGCGTTTTTGAGCTGTTTGCTTCTTATGTTTGAGCCACCACTGGGTTCATTAGAGTAATCTCAACACCCAATATACGTATGTAACATAATATTAATATGTTTGTATTAATAAAACTATGTCTTGTTGGACATTGCGCATGCATGCAGTACACACTTGTATGTAGTAGTGGGGCCCATAGTTATGAAATGGTGCATGATCCATGAGACTGCACGGTACGGGACACAAATCGGGGGCGTGGGGATGAGGTGGCCACTCGGCCACGGCGTGGTGCACTGGGGAACACCGCCCCCTATACGGCGTGGGGTGCGGTGGTGGAGATCTGTGGCTACGGGAACGATCGAGCACGAGCGGGGGAGCGAGAGATTTCCGACCGTTACACCCCAAACGGTCATATGACCGTTAATAATTAAAAAAAAAAAAACTTTTTTTATTTTTATTTTTTTCCCCCTATATATATACACACACTAATACATCTTTTTTTCTCACATATTTACCATCTTTCTCTCTACAACCATTCTCTCTACAATATTATTTTAATCACTAGATTTAATCATGGCTACCCCACCACCATCGTCGTCAACATCATCGTCATCATCGTCATCATCCGACTCATACGATATGGCTCTGATTGCGTATTGCGCGCCGCGTTTGAATGCACAGGCGGCGGAAAGTAGCACCGCCCGCTTCGACAGTAGGACGGCGAAGCTCAACCGTAATCGTGCCGCTGGACACCAACGTATTTATCGAGATTATTTTGCAGATGATAGTGTTTATAACGATAGAGATTTCAAACGACGGTTTCGTTTGAGCAAAAATTTGTTCATGCGCACGTCTGAAAGGACCGTTAGGGAAAGTATGTATAACTTTGCGGAAGGGGTTGTTGAAATATTCGGCCCTATTTATTTGAGGAAACCAACGGTCACTGATGTTCAGAATTTATATGCGCATCATGAAGAGAAACATGGTTTTCCTGGAATGCTTGGTAGCATTGATTATACCCAGTGGGACTGAAGGAATTGCCCTCAAGCGTGGAGAGGTTAGTACACGGGAGGTCATCATGGAACGCCATCGTTGGTACTAGAAGCAGTTGCTTCACAAGATCTATGGTTTTGGCATGCGTTTTTTGGGGTTGCAGGTTCGAACAATGATGTCAACGTGCTTGATCAGTCACCGATATATAACGAGATCTTAACAGGAAGGGCACCAGATGCTCCATTTGTTGTGAATGAAAATCATTATAGATTCGGTTATTACCTTACCGATGGAATATATCATCGTCATGCTACGTTTGTGAAGGCTTACCGGCATCCATCAAACCCAAAACAAACCTTGTTTACCCAAAAACAAGTATCGGCAAGTAAAGACGTAGAACGTGCTTTTGGGGTTTTAAAATCAAAGTGGCACGTTGTTAAAAATGCGGCGCGTACCTATCAACTTCAAAATTTAAGATCCATTATGTATGCATGTATCATCATGCATAATATGGTTGTCGAAGACAAAGGTCGCAATATTTCACATTACGTGTCAGACGGTCCCCGAGAAACACTGTATGTACCGGGAACCGCTGAATATTTGCATAGGGTTGTTGACATTCGAGACAATGCAACACACGATAGACTTCAAGTCGACTTGGCGGAACATTTCTACAATAACCGAAATCAAAACCCAAATGAAGACAATAAAGAAGACGAAGATTAAAATAAATGTTATTTGTATTTTTATTAAATTGTTATTTGTATTTTTATTTAAATGTAATTTGTGTTTTTATTAAAATAAATGGAAAAGAAATGATGAGTTGGAAAAAAAATGGTGTGGGGTGGAGTGGTGGGTATTTCCTGGATAAAGTGGAGTGGTGTGGTGTTGTGTGGTTGCTGAGGTGGCGGATTATGTGGCAGAAAAAATGGGGTGGTGGCGGTGCCCATACCTCATAGTCTGAGTGTCACACATTTTATTGACTAAAGTATATTTAATGATATTAAAAGTAAAAGTAAAAGTAAAGGTAACTGAATCATTTCACTGTATTAAATGTGATAATCAGTAGATGTTAACTCCATTATTTTTTATTAAATAAGTCAAAATTTTAAAATGTATCAGTTATTTTAAATTATCTCAAAATGAAAAATGTATTAGTTATTTTGAAACGAATGAAGGTATATAGTTTGATGGGAAAAAGAAACAAATACATATGTTTGAATGGATTGGATTATAATATGTGACTAGTAAATTATACTATGTTGAAGATCAAGAAAGTCGTGACCAACTGTACCAGACCAATAAAAACAAAAACAAAATGTTTGTTTTACTGGTCAGGTAATTTCACAAAAAAAAAAAACTATCCTGGATTTATCCACTAATAAATAACCATGTTACATCTTCATTGCGTTAACCGTATGTTTCACAAAGTAAGGTGTTGTTTGATAGGAATAAAATGATTAAGTGTTGAATGATTCAACGGTCTGAATGATTAAGATGTTTTGTATAAAACTTGTTTTGAATGTGAGAAACTTTTTTATAAGAATTCTGACTAATTAATGATTCAGCATATGTTCTAAGGAAGAATGATTCAGCAGCTTTTTGCTGTCCCATTCAGCATATACTTCACTCAGAGGCGCTAAACAAACACACTGAATGTTGAATGATTAAACATTCAGCGCTAAATGGTTTCATTAAGCTGCAAACAAACACAACCTAAGCCTCAAAACTTTTAAGACGACAATATAAAATTTCGACTTAAATAATATATATTGGATAACACCATTCATCACTTGCAACCTTAAATCAGATCACTAGGTTGCCATTCCACAATCGCGACACATATCTAGCACACCATCTAAGTACCATAAAAGAGATTTCAACTCCAAACACCTAAAGCAAAAAATGAGAAGAACAAACTTCACACAGTATAAGAAAAACATCAAGTTATAATGAAGAAAAAAAAACTAACCATCACACTAAAGCAAACATCAAGTAGCTAATTAAACAAGCTTACAATCTATCAAATATCCATTATGTTTTTAATGATTTAAGCACCATAAATAAAATACTTAAAAAGGCACCACAACTATCTTCGTTCGATATCACTATGTTTCCTCAGGTTTAGAAGCTTCCTTGATCTCATCCCCTGCTTCATCCTGTCACAAGAAAAAAAAAAACACATAACTTCAACTAAGTAACAAACTTACATATGAAATCTTACAACACCACACAAAAACAAAAAAACATAACACACACACACACACATATATATAAATATATATATATAGAGAGAGAGATACCGCAACATCAGAAGTCCACAAAGTGAGATTATCGCGCAAAAGTTGCATGATCAATGTGCTGTCTTTGTATGAATCCTCACCAAGTGTATCTAACTCAGAGATGGCTTCATCAAATGCCTATCATCAAACAAACACAAACCATATTTAACTAAGCACATATACACAAAAATAATTACAAATCTTAACCATAACTTTAAAATTTTTTGCATTATATAAAAGTATAATATAAAACAATTTACCTGCTTAGCAAGGTTGCAAGCACGATCAGGTGAATTAAGAATTTCATAATAAAACACTGAGAAATTAAGTGCAAGCCCTAGCCTTATTGGGTGAGTAGAAGCCAAATCTGTTAAAGCAATATCCTATATAAACAAAACAAAAAAAATAATTAAAAAACAGAAAAATCTGGCTAAAAAATCATTTTACGGTTATTTATTTACCTGAGCAGATTTATAGGCTAATAAAGTATTTTCAGCAGCTTCTTTTCTATCAGCACCTGATTTAAACTCAGCAAGATATCTATAATAATCACCTTTCATCTTCAAATAAAAAACTTTGGATTCAGCAGACGATGCAGAAGGAACAAGATGAGATTCTAGAAGATTCAAGATTCCATCGCAGATTTTGCTCAATTCGGTCTCGATTTTGCCCCTGTAATCTTTGATTATGGTGACATGATCTTCATTTCCTCTGCTTTCTTCTTTTTGTTCAATTGAAGAAGTTATTCTCCATGAAGCTCTTCTTGCACCAATTACATTTTTGTAAGCAACAGAAAGAAGATTTCGTTCTTCAACTGATAATTCTTCTGCATCCACTGTTTTGACTACTTTTTCCATGAATTCAACCATTTCTTCGTATCGTTCCGCTTGTTCTGCTAATTTGGCCATGTAAACATTTTTTTCACGAGAAGGTTCGGTTTGCGCCATTTTTTATAATTAATTATAGCTGATTCTGCAGAAAAATCACGACTATAAGTGAGATGCATCTTGTAATGCATTTATGCATCTGTAAATTTCTCATATTTCTTCAATGGATAATGCTTCAATTTATCAAACACTTTAACTGAGACTAGTAAATATAGAACAAGTGAATTTTTGAACTTATATGTTCCGCATTCAAAGTTTTTAGCAGTTCTTATGGTTCTTACCCAATATTTAGTTCTTAATTGATCCTGATTCAAGTTGTATAATCTCAATCTTTATTTATTGGAATGCTAACTTGTGTTAATGTAAGAAACATATGAATGAACTAGAAATTAGATCTAAACTTGTGAAATTTAATATAGAAATGGAAATGAAACATTGAAGAAATGAACTGAAGTCATTTTACACTCTCACTTAAAACAATACAAATGATGCACAATGAGCCAATAATTTCTGAGCTTTCTTATGTTAATACATAAATCAGAGTCTTCATAGCAAACAAACAAACAACAAATTACACTATTCACTAAATCTAACACTTATAAAGGACCAAGTTATGATTCATGGATCTTAATAGGTTTCGCTCACTGTTTCAAGCAGTTCAATAACCAAAATCAACTAAAACTTAGCAGATCCACATGAAAACGCAATAACAAACCCTTAAATTAGTCAAATATAAATTTACGCGCACGCATAAAAGCAATCCAATACGATCTCGTGACAGTGACAAAAGGAAAAAAGTTGTAATCAATTTGAATCGCCGAAAGAATATCGAATACAAAAAAGGAGGAAAGTGAATGGAATATACCTCGTTCGCAAGGGTTTACGTGTGTGATTTCTTCGCCGGCTGGAAGGGGGAGAGGGTAGCGATTGTTGTGGGGGTTTATATAAGCGGCGAATACTTGTGGATGGGAGATGAATAAACCAATAGGAGTGTGACACGTGTATAGAAAGGGCGGATTTTGCTACTATGGCTGCCGCTGACCGTCAAAGGGAACAAACGGTTGCTGAAATTACAACTTTCTCGATTTTTATTCAGTTTGTAATACTTTTATTTTATACAGTATTTTTAAAATAAATTTAGCTAAAATAACAGTGATTTTCAAATCTAAATTTATAATTTTAAAATTAAAGTTAACTTTTAGATCAATACAATTTTATATTAAAGTTTATATCTTTCCCTGACATGGTCAAAATGTCAAATATATCCAATAAGGATGGAGATTTTGTAGTACTCAACTATGAGGAACACAAGGACAAATTTAATTGAAATTGCAAAGAACAATTATAAGAGTATTTTGATCTACTTATGTGAAAAATGATGAAACAAATGAAAAAATGACTACAAGAAAACCGGAAAACAAATGGGTTATGGACAAAATTCAGGGACAATTTCTATAGTTTATCTTACAAAATGAGTTGCTTATTTTCATTAGCAGTGAGTCTTACTTTTTATTTAGTGATTTGTATATGACCTTTGAAGCATATATTTTTAATTTTGGAGTAGATTCTTAAAGTGGGTGTATTATTTAATAAAAATCCATAATTCCTTATTTGTCTTGTACCTTGGTTTAAAGTATGAATTTGGTACTTCCTAGTTCCTACTAGTTATGTACTTATGTTCTTTAGTCTAATTATGTAAGCCTAACTAGATTCTTTCATGCATATTGTGCGCATGCTTAATATTAAAGAACATCAGTCTAGGGGGCATCTAAAAAAGCTTATTTAAAGAGGTTAAAGAGTTATACTTTCTTCGTTTCAAAATAAGTGATAAAATTCGAGTTTCATATTTTTTGAGGTAAATTTTATAGTTTATATTAAATTAGATAGTTAGTGAGTGATGAGTCATACATATTCTGATTAAAGTAAGTTTAATATCAGTTTAAAAGTAAAAACAATGGTAGATGGATCACTTCACTTTATTAAATGATATAATTAGTGGGTATAAGTCCCAGTTTATTTTACCAAATAGGGAAATTTTAAAATATATAACTTAATTTGAAACACCTCGAAATATCAACTGAGAGAGTATAAGTTTATGAGTTTAAAAACTCTAAATAAGTTTTTCCAAACATTTTATGTATGCATGTTTACCAATTCTCATTCTCACTTATCAGTTATCACTCAAATATTACCTCAGTTAAAAAAAACAATATACATAAGGCTTACTAAGACCGGTGTCAATCGTTATTACCATTGACACTTCAATTTTTGACAAAGAATCGTCACCTTAGTTGGCACACAAACTGACACAATCATGTGAATTAACAATATCATTCACTTTATAGTTATGGGACTCATACATTATAAAATATACACACATATAATACTCTACTTTTATTCAAATACGTCACCCATCCCTTCCCCCATCCGTCAGAACACCGAATCAACAGAACCGATAGATGAACCAAATATGTGGTGCCATCTAGGGGTGGCAATTTTTGACTCGACCTGAAACCGATACGAAAATAAACAGGTTTGGGTTGAGGTAAAAAATAATCTGGTTAGTCTCGGGTTGAGTCAGCTGGCCCGTTTATTAAACAGGTTAGGTTCAGGTCAATGATAATTTAAATGGGTCGACCCGCCAACCCGTTTAATTATTAAAATATATTTTAATATATATATATATTTATACTTAATTTATAGTTTACTAGTTAAAATATAATTAATGGTTAAATAAAAATTAAAAATGTTACTTAGTAATTTGGTGTTTAGTATTTTGTTATGAATTTGTGTAATAATAACAACATTTTGACATGTTTGACCTGATAACCTGTTTAACCCATTTTATTAAACGGGTTATATGGGTTAGGTTTGGGTTGAAGTTAAACAAGTTAGTGTTGAAATATCTGACACGTTTATATATACAAGTCGGTTTCGGGTTAAACGTTTCTGACCCGTGAACCCGCGAACCCGTCAACCTGAACCTGACCTGAAGTGCCATCCATGTCAAGTTACTGAAGTTCTTTAGTTTTGAACTGAAGAAACTGGTCTAGTGAAACATTAAAAAGGTAAAATTTTAACTTAGAACAATTAACATTAAAAAAAGTAAAATTTTAACTTAGAACAATTTTAACCCTTTAAATTGCTTACTTATTTTATGAAGTTAACTTAGTCGAACATTTAATTAGCGATAATGAACGAATCTTCTTCCTTTAAGTTTCTATGGTCGACTATGATAGATTTTCGACGAATTATCTCATTACAAATACGGATACAATGGATCAGCATAAAATCTTTCGGGAATTATGTAGTTTCACACGGTTTAAAGTCTAAAATAATATTCTTCATTCCATTATTCTTTTCTCCAAAATTCGGACGTTTCGGTCATATTGACTTCGATCATATTCCATGAACATAAAATTATAAACCTTCACTTGCCTTTACCTATTTAGAAACAAATATATCCGAAGGATAAGATTATTCTTTAGAAAAATAATAATTTTAACTAAAAATTTTCATTATAATAAATTTGGAATTAATTACCCATTTAGACAAAAAAAAGTGAGAAACTTCCATTTAAGACTGATAGACTTCAGTCTTCCCAAAATATCCCGCACTAACTGGGAGCAGCACTAACTGGGAGCAGCACTAACGGAGCAGCCCTAAGTGATGAGCAGTACTAACGGAGCAGCACTAAGTGGTTGAGCAGTATTAACTAGCAGTAGTAACAAGGTTTAGAGCAGTAGTAACAAGGTTGAGCAGTAGTAACGAGCAGTAGTAACAAGATTGAGCAGCACTAACTCGGACACGTGGCGGCGTTCTAGTGGAGTTGCACGGTTACACGCTCGCGGGGTAGTTGTACGGTCTATCTTGAGAAGAATTGAAACTCAAGTATATTCTTGAAGAAATTTTGTTTCGTTTTTTGTCCAAATTTGGAAATCACCCATGAATTTATACCGTAAATTAAAATTCGTTCTCTGTTAACCAAAACTGATGTTTTATAAGTATTTAATTAATTAATAGTATATATTTTGAGTCAGACGGTTTTAAGTTTTAATAAGATCCAACGACATCGTTTGACGTGGATGTTAATTGGACCAATATGGGTAGCGCAAAAAGTTATGGGGCTCCTATCTGATAAGATTACGAGATCTTGATTCACCCTGTACCGTTGACGCAAAGTCAATGGCATTAGAAGATGATGACACAATGTCCAAACGTACGCAACTTCGTATTTGAAAGTGGGTTATATATAGAGGTCTTGATCACATTTCATACAACCAAGTGACCAACTACAACTAATTCAATTCTTACTAGTCAAATGGCTACGATATCTTTAAGTCAAAGGTCAACCAACCTTCAACATCCAACCCGTAGCTCAATGATTGAGGAGATTGTTGGGTTGATTCGGGTTCACAAAGTTGGCCATGTTGAGAGACCTCCAATTGTACCTCATGCTTCGTGCATGGTACGGAGTTGTAGCCATAGATGTTACAATAAACAAGTTTACTAACTTATGGGCACGTGTGTATGCCCCTAGCAAGAGTCATTTTTCGTCAAAATTGCCTTTGCTAGTTTACTTTCATGGAGGGGGGTTTTGTGTGGGATCGGCTTCTTGGGTTTGTTATCATGACTTCTTGGCAAATCTTGCTCGTGTCGCATGTTGTGTAGTTGTATCGATGAATTACCGCCTTGCCCCTGAAAACCGGCTCCCGGCTGCATATGATGATGGGGTCAATGCCATTATGTGGCTAAAACAAGAGGTTTTGAAGGGAACCATCAACGAGCTTAAACATTGTGATCTTTCGCGCTTGTATCTAGCAGGTGATAGCGCTGGTGCGCACATTGCGCACCAGGTTGCATCACAGCTGGTGTCTAGATCGGTATCATCACCAAGGGGTATTATTCTTATTCAACCTTTTTTTGGGGGAGAATCAAGGACAATGTCCGAGAAATATTCTACACAACCCTCTAACTCTGCACTAACACTATCAGCATCTGACACGTACTGGCGGCTAGCGCTCCCATTAGGGCTCACATGAGACCACCCATGGTGTAACCCTCTTGTCAAGGGTGCACCAAGATTGAGTCACATGAGGCTTTTCAAGACATTGGTTTGTGTAGCTGAGTTAGATATAATGAAAGATAGAAATTTGGAGTTTGCAACTTCCCTAGCCGGCATTGGTGCACCGGTGCAATCTATCATTTACAAAGATGTTGGACATGCGTTTCAAATTTTGCATAACTACCCAATGGCTCGATCCCGAATTCACGAAATGATGAATCATGTTAAAGGTTTTATCAATTCGTAGCTAAATAATGTAATGATCACTCTTAGATTATAAATCTAGACTATGATTTGATGGTTATTTTGTTGTTATATATATAAAAAAGTAATAAATATTTTACTATCACCGCAAGGGTTTCCGCTATCATGAGTGATCGTTACATGCCGTCACACAAGTTTTATTTTCCCAACATGAAATGTTCAACTTTAGGATCAATCGATCTCACGATTGGTCGCAAACACGTAATTACAAAACAAACACTTTCATTATGCGTAAGGTCTTGTGCATCCACAATGTGTACGAAGGTATCTAGAAATATAGACTTAATTATGGTTCAAAGTTATAATTTACATATAATCCATGATTTCATAATTTTTCTAATTTTGGAAGTTAAAATGAAATGAAAAGTTTTAGCTCCATTTTTGAACTTTGAAGGGAATGTTCGGTAGGAAAAGAATGCGCTCCGACCAAATACAAAGGAATCTATCTTTAGATAATGGGGCACTTTAAAGGGAAGATTTTAAGTTCTGGTTCTTGTGATAAGTATTTAGTCAACTGTTTTTTAAATCCATCAAAACCATATCTAGTGGCTACACGTATTTGTAAAATTGGTTCATGTTTGACCGTAAGATCTTAAGTTCATGTGATTTTTTTTTTCTTTTACTGTTCTAGGCAAGTTTTCACCAACCTATTAGAATGACTATCTAAAAGTAAAATAAAATAAATGAAAATGAACAACATTTATCTGTATTCATTTATTTTAGAAATAAGTTTCACTTATGCTCATCCAATAAGATGATATCTATCTATTATAATAAAATAAGATTTTATGGTAGGAATATAAACGAATACAAAAAGTTATAAACGAATGAGCATATAGATCAACACGTAAGTATAATATTATTTAACTACAGAATTCAAAATTTAATGCATTGTAACCCAAAAATCATTATCCAAAGTTTTGTTAAATCATATGTCTAAGTACGTGCTTAAGTTGGAGAAAAAAACACTTGTCAAATTTAAAGGTAGACATGAGAGTCAATTAGAATGCAATTATCACGTGTTAATCTCTAAATGGATTAATCATATAACTAGGATATTTAATATATATTTGAAGAACGCCGCCGATGTTCTTGAAGGAACTAGGAAGGGACAACACATTCTATCTTTTAGAAAGATACCGAGTAATCTATATTCGGTACGTAAAATAGTTCAAATTACACATGCTAAACTGAATCATAAGATATGCATAATCTTTTTAGAATAGTTCTTATCGATCGAGAATATATTCAAGTATCCCTTTGTTAGCTTTAATATTCTACACATCACAAGAATCAATCGTAATGTACCTCTTTCCAAAAAGGAGCATTGAATATGATTAGTAGTAAATATTTTTTTCTTCAAAATATATAATTAAATATTTAGTATAAAATTTAAAAATTTCAGTGTTTATATAAGCCCATGAAAAGTTGGGCCAGATGTCAAACAACGGCCCATTTCCTTTCTAAACCTGAAACTTTGCTTTAAATGGTTTCCGGTCCTAAGCCCATTTTAATACCATGGTATTGAGTTTAAAACAACTCTATATAAATCGATCTTTAGGCTCAAGAATAGTTAGTTCTTGATCTGGAATAAGCATATACAAATCATAAAACTTGCGGAATTAAACGAACATATTTGTATTGCTAAACAAGGTTTCATCATCATCTTTATATACAATGATTACTAAAAGCCCCAATTCTACATATAAATATGTAGAACGGTTTTGGTTAACAGGATCATACGATCTTGAGGCTTAGAGTACACACACATACACGTTAAAACGTGGGTTTCAAGAACATCTAATTCTATGTCATTAGGTTTCTTTATATACTAGAAAACCTAAGACTTACATGGAAAAGATAATAACTAAATCTTTTAAACTAATAAAGATATACTATATCTTTTTACATTAATGATTATCTCCTAAATCTTTATTTGAATCTTGAACTTCATATCATCGACTTAGGTCCTTGTAGTTTAATAGTTTTGACGTATCAAATCTTTAATGAATATTAATAATAATATTCCTAACAATCTTCCCCTATTTGATTTGACAAAACTTATAGAATTAGCTTGGAATCTTCAAGTCTCTTCCCCTTTTTGACATAATCAAATAAATCCGAGAAACTTGAACTTCCCCTTGAATGATCAACACTTTTTCTTCCCCTAAAAGTGTGCTATCATTCTTGTGTTCTTCAAGACTATATTAATTATATTGAAAACCAACTATTTTCTATTTGAAGTTGAAGTAGAAACTCAAACTAAGCATCACATTCCGTCTAAATATAGTAATCAGCAACATCATATCTTGTATGAGAGACTTGCTTATCTTAGTCTTCAACAGATCTTTTCGTTAAGATTCGGTTGAATTGCAGTTACAACAATACATAACATCTTATGTAGTAAGACTTTCCACTTCTTCTTCAAATAAAATATAATCAATTATCTTCTGTAATCAATTGATAAAGATCAAATATGTAACAAATAAAACTTTCCTTTATCTTCATCATGCCTTCAACCTGTGTGTGTGAATAATGTGATTCGTTTCACATTATTATCAGATACGATCAATAAACCGTGGTATGGAATGAACATGGTGTGTGTCATGCTTTCCAAAGTATGATGTATCAGTCAAAAAGAAATCAGTAAAAATTTTCTTCGTTTAGTACTGATTAGTAACAAAATCTTCTTTGGATAGTACTGATCAGTAGTAAAAAAATGTGTAACCGTACTGTTTAGTACTGATCAGTAGTAAAAACGTAAATCAGTAGTAACAAGATATACTACTGATCAGTAGTATATTAAGAGCGGTAACAAGCTAGTTGCGAGTTTTAGTACTGGTCAGTAGTAAGTTCGGAACTTTTGGGAGCAGTAATAAAACAGCAGTAGTAAAATGAAATTGAGATCAGTAGTAGAAACCATAAACCAGTAGTAGAAACCCGATCTCATGCGATCAGTAGCAAAAGTTTTAATCAGTATTGATCAGTAACGTTTTAAGCACTACTACTCAGTAACAAACTTATTACCTTAATATGTGAGATTCTTCTTTTGTGGCCACAACCCCCACGTGGGGTTTTTTTTTAATTCCTTCCGATTCTCATGCGGCAACTTTCAATAAATTGAATTCAAAGATATATATTGACGATTTTCCAGAAATCGATAAGTATTCAGGAGAAATATCTCCTATTGTACCACGTTGTTCGTGTTGTCACATGAGTATATTTATAATCCATAAATTTAGCTAACCCAAAATCACAACTTTTTCAAAATATGAGATCCATATCAAAACTTCAATTTAATGATTTATAACCCAACCTTGTTTCGTTCCAGATCTGAGCCACCGTGCTCTGATACCAATTACTGGGTTCTGAACAACTCTTCATAAACGTAGATCTAGAACCAATAAGGCAACTTGAATATGAAACACTAGAACTTCTTGAAGCACAAGTACAGGAATGCAAAGAGCAGAAGGCTGATATGCCAGAACAATTTGCAGAGAAAAAGAAAGAAATGATCACATTCTTGAAATCAAGGGGTCACAACACAAAGGCCTTTGGAAGAATGAAGTTGATCAATTTAATTGAAAAGTACTGTGTAGAGAAGAAGAAGGATCTTACTGAACAAGACATTAATGAGAAATACACCACTAAACTTAAACAGATAGACTCCAAAGAAATGAAAGAAAGAAAAACAATAACTGGAGAATCATCTGGTGTATCCTCTCAAACTTCAAAGAAAAGGAAGACAGTTACTTCTGAACTTGAACAACCAAAGAAGAAATTACAAATGGTTCAAGTTTGTAATGATCTTCCCATTACAAATGGTTCAAGTCAGGACTATTATAAATAGTTCCTTACGAATTGTAAACGTACGTGTGTATTGTTAACTCGATAATATACATTGAAGCTTTTTGTGAAACTGTGTTCTTAATATTTTCGTTTATTATTTACAGTTCATCGTTCTTAATTTATTGATATAGTGTTGATCCGCTGCAATGGGAAGATTGGATTATTTTGTAGGGGAGCAATGAGAAGATCATAAACTTGAACCATTTTTAATTTCTTCTTTGGTTGTTCAAGTTCAGAAGTAGCTGTCTTCCTTTTCTTTGAAGTTTGAGAGGATACACCAGATGATTCTCCAGTTATTGTTTTTCTTTCTTTCATTTCTTTGGAGTCTATCTGTTTAAGTTTAGTGGTGTATTTCTCATTAATGTCTTGTTCAGTAAGATCCTTCTTCTTCTCTACACAGTACTTTTCAATTAAATTGATCAACTTCATTCTTCCAAAGGCCTTTGTGTTGTGACCCCTTGATTTCAAGAATGTGATCATTTCTTTCTTTTTCTCTGCAAATTGTTCTGGCATATCAGCCTTCTGCTCTTTGCATTCCTGTACTTGTGCTTCAAGAAGTTCTAGTGTTTCATATTCAAGTTGCCTTATTTTTTCTAGTTCTCTTCTTTGTAGTTCTTTTCTTGTTTCAGCAACTTGTTTGGTTTTGACCTTCTGTTGAAATTGTGGCAGTTTTGATATATCTGCTATATCTGCCAATTTAATTTCTGTGAATGGTTGTCTCAATATTCTAGCTCTTTCTGCTAATCTTTTGTTTTCATTTGCTAGAGAGACTTCAACCTTCTTTAAATATTTTGCTCTCTTAACCTTCCACCTATCCTGTTTGGCTGATTTGGCATAGTTGATTTTGTTGACCATTTCATGACCTTGTGCTCTATTAGGTTGGTCTTCATCAGCAACTTCCTTTCCCTTTCCTATGTAGTTATCTTTCTTTATATCTGGTTCAGATTCAATAACAAATTTGGGACCATAGTATTGTATCTGTGACATAGGAAGTATTTTAGGATGTGGAGGCAGGGAGCATTCATCAACTTCTAACCAGTTGATATCATCATCAATATCTTTTACCACCATTTGTGTTGTTTTTCTTTTTGGAGATGGTGGAAGTATCACTGTAGGTTCTAGTAGTGGTGGCAGCTCAATAATGTCATCAGTAGTAACCAAGGTAGTTAGTACTGGTATGTCTTCAGAGATTACTACTGATAGGGCATCAGTAGTGTTTGCTGCCTTTTCTTCATTTACTACTGCTATGATATCAGTAGTAGGAGTTACTACTGATACTTCTTGTTCAGCTTGTTCTTCCATATGAGCAGTAGTAATAGGCTCATCTTCAGTAACCATCATTTCTGGGCCTTCATCAACTGTTGTTTCTTTTAAATTTAAGAGAGAGGATGCTGCTGCTGCAATTGATTCATCAATCATGGTTTGAATGTTGTCCTTCTCCCCCTTAGTGAGCTCAACTGGTGGAGCCTCACTATCACCAACTTTCTTTTTCAATTTTCTTATTATCTTGGTTTGTTGATGAAGCCTGTGTTCATATAGCCTCATCCGTTTGTTGATGGTATTAACATGCTTTTTCATTGCAGCCATAGTTTTCCCTTGGTTTGTGAGATATGTAAGACAATTTTGTACAATGGATTCAAGAGAATCCACTTTTGCCGTCAATTGTTGGATTTTAATACTGCCCTCACTCCATCTAGCAAGATCATCGGGCTCACTAACAGGTACATTGGTTTGAAGGTTTTCCATCCTATCCGTCAAATCAATAGATCTGCCCTCATCACTTCTTGGTGATTCATTGGGTCTTTTAGACATCCTCTTCTTCCTAGAAGAAGCAGAGATGCCCCCCCTTGTGGTTTCTTGGCACCGGGGTCCTTTAAGTAACTCCTCAAATGAGTCATCACTTAAAGTTGTCGAGGTCTGGGTCTTAGTGATGTTCCCACTATCCTGTGCACCCACCTTTGGGGCATCAGTAGTGAGAGCCCTCGCCTCATGTCCTCTCTCCTCCTTGGAGGACAACTTTTGAGTCTGGGGTTTGACTCGATTTGTCCCCTGGTGTCCTTTAAAGAAGATTTCTTTCTTTTATAAATTGTGGAAATATTTTGGGTTTTGTCTGGTAGGTCTTCCACAGAGTGAAGAGTAGCACTCTGCAGATTTATTTCAAGTTCCTGGGACACATTCAGGACTTCTATGTTAGTGGGTGATTGAGTGGCTATTTGGGGTGGTGTTTGGGCTGTATTTGGGGGTGATGGAGTGGGTTGAGGTTCAATTTGGGTTGTATCTATTATTGAACCCTCTCCAATATGTGTTTGATCTTTGATCATATTAGGAAACAGAGGTGTTTCCTTGCCCGAAAATTTAAATTGTTTTCTCATATTTGAGAAAACTTTCTTGTTCAACTCAGGTATTATGAAATGTTTTTGGGAGTTGACAAGTTTTGTAATTCACAGTTTATGATATGTTGTAGAAATCTGGGATACATTAAAATTTTTGTAGAACTAAGATTTCCCAACATACCTTCAAAAATCATGTAGGAAAAATTAAAGACTTGGTCTGTGCATAAACAGACAACAGCAGAGGCTATTGCCTTATTAAACTCATTCCAAGTACTTCTTTTTGGAGAAATACAGTGCTGGAGAGTATGTACTAAAAATTTCCATTGTGGGGAGAGAAGACCCTTTTGAAAAGTTACTATGTTCAGTCTTCCCTCATATCCCATTTTATTTAAAATTTCAGCAATGAATTCCTTGGGAAGAGAATACATACCTGAATCATCATGTAGTTGTAGATGATGTCTGATTGATTGTTCAGTTACTGTTATATGCTTTCCATCTACTTTTGATTTGATCATCGATGTGGTCGTTCCTTCTGTTCTTTCAGCATTGGTCCAAAAATCCACCAAGTGCTGTTGATAGGCTTTCGGTTTCACCGTTAACGCGAACTTAATGTATGAGTTCTTTAAAAATTGCACTATTGGTCGAAAGTCTTTAGTGCCGTCTGGATTTCGTAAAAACGCACACATATTATGGAACTCTGAGTATTTAAGATCGGTTTGAACGTTGAGAGATTGTAGAGTTGCCATTGTTGTTGATTTTGAGAGAAAAATGTAAGAATTTTGTTACTGACTCAGGATTTTTTTGATCGTAAGCTAGGGTTTATCGAGAGGATTTAGCGAATCGAAGTGAAGATAATGCTAAACTAATCGACTGCCACCTTTTATATCTTTCGATTTACCCTGCAAAAAGACTAAATTGCCCTTCGAATCATAGCATAACGGTTATTTTCATGGGGGTTAGTTTAGTAATTGTGATTCTGAAAGACCAGTAGTAACTATGATATCAGTAATAAAACGTCAGTTGTATCTACTAGCATCAGTAGTGACTAAGGATTTTGACATCAGTAGTAACTATAGACATCAGTAGTAACCACCAACACACACGACCAGTAGTATATGTGAATACCAGTAGTACTGACTTACCAGTAGTATTTATGTGAACCTAATACACACCAGTAGGAATAAACTACCAGTAGTATTTTGTGCACATGCCTACAATCAGTAATACAGATCTACCAATAGTAAAACACTTTAAATAAATAACTTTTTACAACAAAACTTTACACATGACTTTAAGTGAGATTTTAATTTATCAAAATCATTCCAATACTGCTAACCAAGAAGTTGAATCTTCCTACATCAAAAGCTTTTGTAAACAAATCTGCTAATTGATCATCAGTATGGATTTTAACCACTTTGATTAATTTCTTTTCATTGCAATCTCTTTTTGATCCAAAGAATTGACATCCACCAGTAGTGGACTTTCTGTCTTGACATTCACCTCCATAGTCACTATCTGTGTAGGCTATGAGTTCAAAGGGTGAATCATGTGGATACCATAGACCTAGTGATGGTTTGCCTTTCAAGTATCTGAATATTCTTTTGACAGCTTGCAAGTGTAGTTCTTTAGGTCTTGCTTGATATCTTGCACACACATAAACACTATACATAATGTCAGGTCTTGATGCAGTTAAGTACATCAAAGAGCCTATCATTGATCTATATAAGTGTTCATCTACATCCTCCCCCTCAACATCAGGATGTAGGTGTTTGTGTGTTTCCATTGGTGTACTTGCACTCTTACTGTCTTTCAAATCAAATTTCTCCAAGATGTCTTTGACATATTTTGATTGATTTATCAAAATACCATCTGTTCTTTGACTGACTTGGAGTCCAAGGAAGAAGTTCATTGGACCCATAGAGCTCATCTTGAATTTAATCTGCATCAGTTCTTCAAAAATCTTTGCATAAACAGTCATTGGTTGAACCAAAGATGATATCATCTACATAGATTTGTACCAGTAGTATATCATTTTTGACTTTCTTTGTAAACAAAGTTTTGTCAATGGCTCCTCTTTTAAAGTTGTTCTTCAATAGATATGATGATAATGTGTCATACCATGCTCTTGGTGCCTGATGTAGGCCATACAGAGCTTTGTCCAGTTTAAACACATAATCACCATGTTTTGGATTTTCAAAACCTGGAGGTTGGCATACATAGACCTCTTCTTCAATCTTCCCATATAGGAATGCACTCTTCACATCCATTTGATAGACTTTGAACTTTTTTAATGAAGCATATGCTAGAAATATTCTTATAGCTTCAATTCTAGCAACAGGAGCATATACTTCATCATAGTCTATTCCTTCTTCTTGAGTGTATCCTTGGGCTACAAGTCTGGCTTTGTTCTTGATCACTATACCTCTTTCATCTTTCTTGTTTCTAAAGATCCATCTTGTTCCAATGGCTCTTTTTCCTTTGGGTAAAGGTACAAGTGTCCAAACAGCTTGTAACTTGAATTGAAGGAGTTCTTCTTGCATTGCCTCAATCCAGTTTGAGTCCTTCATTGCTTGTTGGATCTTCTTTGGTTCATCCTGAGACAGAAAGCATTCAAACATACATTCATTAGCAATTAAACTTATGTTACACATGTTTGCAGTTAAGCTTTTATTTAATTTGCTTCTTGTTTGAAGTGGTGAGTTAACATCGCTTAGAACAAGGTCTAATGGATGGTTCTTCTGAGTCCTTGTAGTTGTAGCTTTATCTACAACTAGTTGATTTTCAAGATTGGACTCATTTGTCTCAGGTAGTTGTTGCTCTAGTGATCCTTCATTGTCATTGATGTTTGGTTCATCATCATCTTGGTCAGAGTTACTACTGCTGTTGTCTTCATTGAGATCAGTAGTATTGTTGTTGTTACTGGTATCAGTAGTATCTTGAGAATCTAGGTTATTGTTGGGACCAGTAGTATTTTGAGTACTATTACTGGCGCCAGTAGTATTTGAATTACTACTGTCCTCATTCTCAGAGTTACTACTGGTTCCAGAACTTGAGTTATTACTGTCCTCAGTATTGACTATGGGAGCATTATTAACTACTAAGTATCTCATCTCTTCTTGACCAGTATTAACAGATGATGTTCCTTCCTTTTGAGAGTGACTATTTGAATTATCTGCATTGAAATCCATGTTAGAATTAAAGGATTTGGTTAGATTGTCTATGTTAAATAGCCAATCTGGACCATTTCCTTGTTCATTAGAGACATTTTCATTAAAGGATACATTGATGCTTTCTTCAATTATCCTTAGTCTTTTGTTGAATACTCTGTATGATTTGCTTTGAGTAGAGTATCCCACAAAGATTCCATCATCAGCTTTGCAGTCAAACTTACCAATTTGTTCTCTTGTAATCAGAATAGTACAAGGACAACCAAATGATTTTAAAAAGCTTATAGAGGGTTTTCTTTTATTAAAAAGTTCATAAGGTGTTTTAAAATGTGGCTTCACTATTAATACTCTGTTCTGAACATAACAGGCAGTATTAACAGCTTCTGCCCAAAAAGTAATTGGTAATTTTGAGTCTGCTAGCATTGATCTTGCTGCTTCAATGATGTATCTGTTTCTTCTTTCAGCTACACCATTTTGTTATGGAGTTCTAGGAGAGCTGTATTGCCTGTCAATACCTTTAAGATCACAAAAGTTAATTAAGTTAGCATTTTTAAATTTTGTGCCATTATCACATCTTATGGCTTTAACTTTTTGATCAGATGTGTTCTCTAGTTTGAAAATTAAGTTCTTTATGAGTTCACTTGTTTCATCCTTTGTCCTGAGAAAGAAAACCCATGTATATCTGGAAAAGTCATCAGTAATAACAAGACAATATTGTTTCTTTCCAATACTCATTACATTTGTAGGTCCAAAAAGGTCCATATGTAAGAGTTGTAAAGGAACAGAAATAGAGTTCACAGTTTTGGACTTATGAGAAGACTTGTGTTGTTTACCTTTTAGGCATGCAACACAATGATGATCACACATAAATTGTTTTTGAGGAAGTCCAATGACCAGATTTCTTTTTACTAAATTGTTCATGTTTTTGAGATTAGTGTGACACATCCTTCTATGCCATAGTTCTGATTCAGTGGTGTTTGCCTTGGATATAAAACAGTTGACCTCATTTGAAGAAATGAGTTCTCCCCCTATATCCAGGCAATACACATTGTTTCTCCTTGGAGTTCTTAAAACAACATATTTTTCATCTAAAATAAAGTCAGGAGAAAGAATGATGCACTCAATGTCTGTGAAAAGAATTTTATTCTTTTTATCACACACTTGAGACACACTGACAAGATTGTATTTTAGTTCAGCTACATAAAATACATCATCAAAGGTAATTTTGCCATTAGTAACAGTACCTTTACCTGTAATCTTACCTCCTTGTGGGTTTTCACCAAATGCCACATATCCTCCATCAAATAACTTGAAATCTTTAAGAATTTGTAGATTTCCAGTCATGTGCCTTGAGCATCCACTATCAATATGCCATGTTCTTCCTTCTTCTGGGATCTGAATGCTCTGCACAAGTGAGTAAAGGATTAGTTAAGTTTGGGAACCCAAGCTTTATATGTCTTGGGTTCATCCTTTGAGAAATAAGCTTTTGGAGATTTAACTTTAAACATTTTTGGTGCCCATACTTGTTTAGTACTGGTGTTTAGTTTTACTACTGCCCTTTTAAAAGTGTTACTGGTGTTTGAGTTTTCTACTGATCTTGGTTTATACCCATGATGTTTAGCTTTTGAATACTTTACTACTGATGGACCAGTAGTATTTGGGTACTTACCATGTTTAGAATGACCAGTAGTGTTTTTAGGGTTGACACCAGTAGTATTTTGAAAAGTTGGTTTAGGAGCAGTAGTATTCTTGTAATTAGGGTTTTTACCAGTAGTGTTTTTGTACTGGTACCATACAACATTATAATTAGGGTTAACACCTGTAGTAAAATTGTTACAGTTTTTACTGGTGTTGGAAAATTTAAAGTATTGTTTATTTTGATTTGATTTTCCACTGTTCTTGAAGTAATTGCTGTTCTTTGGGCTTCCAACTCTTCTGTTTTGCACAAATCTTGGTGCACTTCTTCCAAATCTTGGTGTTTCAGCAATTGGAGTTTTTGTTTTATTTACTACTGAGGGGCAGTAGTATCTTTTAACTTTTGTGTCTTTGCTTTTTCTTTAAAGATTTTAAATTCTCTTAACTCTTTGCAGTTTATTGGATTGAAGTGACAATCCTTTGCTAAATGATTTACTTTGTTGCAAATAACACATTTTACTTTATTATCTTGAGCCTTTATGACTTTTCTTTGTTCTAAGAGTTGATTCCTATTTCTTTGATTTCCCCTTTTTAGAATTTTTGGTATATTTTCTGCATCATATTTAGGAGATTCATTTTGACTTTGTGCTGTGTGAAAACTTGTATCAATTGATTTTGGAGATTCAATTGGAGAAATTGTAAATTCAATTGTTTGGTCATCATCAGAAGAATCATTTGATTCAGATGTTTCATTATGTGATTCAGTTTGATGTTCAGTTTTTAATTCATTAATGATTCTTTCTGAACTGTTTTTAAGTGGAGGAATGAATTTATATGGAGGTGGTACAGCATGATATCCCACCCCATGGACAACTTTTTCTGTAGTTTGATTGTTAGTTAGTTCATCAAGAATTTTTGTACTTCTTTCAAACTTTTTTATTGTTAATTTATTCTGTTCAATTTCAAGTTGACATTCTTCTAATTTGCATGTTAATTCTTTATTTTTTAATTCATAGAACTCTTTCTCATCCACAGCTTGAAGCAATTCTTCCTTTATCCTTTGATCAATCATCTGGTACACTTTTATTTGATGTTCTTGATCAGCAATTACACCATCAAATTCATGATTTCTTCTTACTGCTTTTGCTAAATCTTCAGTTAATTTAGTGTTTTCTTTTTCTAAGTTTTTAATAATTTTAGCACATTCAGAAGTACAAGGTTTAGGTTTTACCTCAGTTTTGTTGTCAGTAAAGGCCATGAGAGCTTGATTTTGAGCATGCTCTTCTGCTTGGAAGCTCCAGTCATAGCCTTGTCCTTGTTGTGAAACAAGAGCAGTTGATTTTGATCTTTTGTCTGGCTGAGGACATTCTTTTGCAAAGTGACCAAGGTTGTTACAGTTGTAACATTTGACTTTAGTTTTGTCAAATCCAGCTTTGTCACCTTTGTTGTAGTTGAGGCTTGTCCTACCAGTCCTCTTTAAGAATCTTTTGGTCCTTAGGCTCAGCATAGCCATCTGCCATTTAAGATCCATCTCCTCAAGATCATCTGGATTCAATTGTTCCAAGTCATCACTAATCAGTGCAGTATGCACATGACTAGTGAAGAAGGATTCTCTTGCAGTGTCCTCAGAATCTGCAGCCTTTCCTGTGGAGGTTTCCTGACCTTGACCTGTACTAGATACAAATGCAGCATTATTAGAAGAAATAGAAGGGTTCTTTTGATTTACCTCAGTTTCAAATACTCTGAGATCATTGTAGAGTTCATCCAACTCCTTTTCTTCTAGTGCATCTCTTTGTCTATATACCACTGTATACATGGCCCATTCTTCACTAAGAGACCTTAGGAACTTCATGTTGACATCTTCTTGATCCATCTTGACCCCAACTTGGTTAAGTTCACCAATTAGCTTGTTGAATCTGTCAAACACTTGAGTGAGTGTTTCATTGGGCTTTCCTTTGAAATTTTCAAAGTCTTGTTTGAGAACAGACTTCATGTTCCTCTTGGTGCTCTTTGTCCCAACGAATCTCTTCTCCAGTGCTTCCCAAAGCACCTTTGCATCATCATACTCAACGAAGAGATGTTGATAGTCATTAGGAATGGCCAATAGGAGAGTGCTTAGAGTTTTAAGTTCGATTCCCTTGTCTTTCTTCTCCTTCTCACATTTAAGTTTGTCTGCCTCAGTTGCAGAGCTGCTTGCTTGACCAGGACTAGTTTTGTTTCCTTCAAGGACAACTTCCCACATGGAATAATTTGTAATAAGCATGTATTGCTTAATACGATTCTTCCACATCCCAAAGTTATTGGGAGTGAGTATAGGGATTTTATTGGCCTGAGTGCTTTCATTGTTATCAGTCATGATTAACAATCTGTGTGTTTTAAAGATTAAAACTTTTTGTTGTTCTTAAAATCGTAGATCTAGAACCAATAAGCTCTGATACCACTTGTCAGGATCGATTAACTATGAAAAAGTTAATAAACACCTTAGATCTAATTGATTATAGAAGTTGCAGCGGATCAACACTATATCAATAAATTAAGAACGATGAACTGTAAATAATAAACGAAAATATTAAGAACACAGTTTCACAAAAAGCTTCAATGTATATTATCGAGTTAACAATACACACGTACGTTTACAATTCGTAAGGAACTATTTATAATAGTCCTTGAAGCTAAACTATTTACCCTAGTTATTCTAGGACTTGATTTACATTCGAATTCTATAGATATACATTGATTTACATGCTATAACTATCTCTACGAAGATCTCGGACTTGATATGCTTCCAAAACGCGTATCAGTAGTAAACTGCAATCACCAGTAGTAATTCCATATCATCAGTAGTAAGTTTGGTGATCAGTAGTAAGTCCAAAACCAACATCAGTAGTAACTACTATTGATCAGTAGTATCTTCAATAAGCCTTGATCAGTAGTAACTTAGTTATAGTTTTTCACCAGCATCAACTTCATCAGTAGTAAACATGTTCTGCCCCATCAGTACTAAGTATGACCAGTACTAACTGCAGTATCAGTATTAAGTTGATATGTGTTTTGCTCCAACACACGGGGAGGGGTACTACAACGGAAACTTACAAACGAACCCCATATTACCCATAACGTATCAACCTCACCTTATAACGAAGAGATAAGATCTTAGAGCACCCTGCCACGTGTCACACTGTCATGGTGGTTAATGATAAGGAATAACATCCTTCGAAAACCTTTATGTGGACGTGATGCATGTAATGCCATGAGCTACATGATCCAATGGCCACAAGTAGTAAAATTAAGGTAGATTTGATTGTATCCGTTAGATGGCATATTACACATAACATTATATATAGCTAGGACACAATGGGACTAATTCATTCATTGGATTCATTGAAGTCCATTCCTGAATAACTAAGCAAGAGTAAGGAAACTTACTTAACATGGCCTCAATCTCATCATCCGCGGTCACCACCGTCACCAGGACCACCACTGCTCAAGCCAGCATGGTGGCTCCATTCACCGGTCTCAAGTCTAATGTTGCTTTCCCAGTGACCAAGAAGGCTAACAATGACTTCTCAGCCCTTCCTAACAATGGTGGAAGAGTGCAATGCATGAAGGTATAACTAAACAAATCAATACTTATCTTTTAGCTTTACTAACATAAAACAATCTTAGTTCATAATTAAATTTTAACGTTTTCTTTTGTGGGAGTACAGGTCTGGCCACCACTTGGATTGAAGAAGTACGAGACCCTTTCATACCTACCACCATTGTCAGAAGCCTCATTGGCAAAGGAAGTTGACTACCTTCTCCGCAACAAGTGGGTTCCTTGTTTGGAATTTGAAGTCGAGGTCAATTTCTCATCATTGTATTAACTTATTGCCATTAATCACCAAATTCATAAAAACCAACAATAAACGACATTTTCTTCACCTAATTCGATAAAATTTGGATTCGATTGTATTGACTTGGAGTTTTTATTTTTGTTATACTAGCACGGTTTTGTTTACCGTGAGCACGGTGCAACCCCTGGATACTATGACGGAAGATACTGGACAATGTGGAAGTTGCCTATGTTCGGGTGCACTGACTCGGCTCAGGTTTTAAAGGAGGTCGAAGAATGCAAAAAGGAATACCCTGAAGCCTTCATCCGTATTATCGGATTTGACAACGTGCGTCAAGTGCAATGTATTAGTTTCATCGTCTCGAAGCCTTCAGGCTACTAAGCAATATAATTTTCTATCTACCAAAACTTTCGATTAACCCTCTTGAAATGAGTCGGGATTATTTGATTGTTTAGGGTTTTGTTATTTTCCCCCTTTAGTTTCATCACTTTCGTTATTTCTGTTTCATTTTGTTGTATGTTTCCGGATTTCCAATGAAATGGATAAGAGACATCATATATAAATAATAAATGTTGTATTCTACTCTTTTCTAACTGTTTAAATTATATGGTTTTGCTTTCTCTTTATTGCGCGACTATAAACGTGAAAATATAATAATTTAGAATTATAGTTAATAAAAATGACAATTATTATGTGAGGTTTGGATTTTTATATACTATCGACACGACTATTAGATATTGAATTGGTGTCTATTATTTATACTTATTTATGTGTCTACTAGTTGATCATATCAAATGTCAAATCAAAAGATTATATGAGTAAAGATAATTAATGAATTACACATGTTATCTTGTGCCGAGTATGCACACGAAGTAGATACAAACAGTATATATCAATATCATTTTTCTCATAGACATTACTATATTTCTCTTGCCGAATAAAAGTATAATACATCACTCTCTCTCATCTCTTACACCCCCACATTGTTCACTATCGCCTAACTATAGCTACTTTTTAGCAAAGGGCAAGTGCCTTTGCGCTAGCGGTATGACGTTTGCCCTCATTATTGTTGTCGGGAGTTCAAGTCACGTAATATATATCGTATATATGAGTAGATTAAAATTTGCCGTTTAAATAAAAAATTATGAGTATTTTTGTGTAACCGTCATAAATAAAAAGGACGCTTGAATATATCTGTTAATAGTGTTTTACGCTAATACCATGCCAGTTGAGAGATCGAATGTGATTGATTTCAAGCTAATTCATGGTAAATTGGTGAATATTGAAGATTCAAGTGTGTGAAGTGTGTGTGTTCTTGAGTATGTGAGTTGAGAGAGAATGGATATGGAGGGAAACTTTCTAAATGGTAATTCAATTCAATATGTGAGAAAGCTTACAATTCAAGTCATCACAAAGCCTTATATACTCTAACCTCTAAACACAATTAAGCCTTTCTAATTAAGCCTAATTACATAACTAAGCTCAAAACTTAATCCTAACAATCTCCCCCTTTTTGAGCTTTAGCATCTGATCTCAGTCTTCCGTCTGCAGATTCTTCTCATGATCCGTGATGATAGTTATACACTCTCAGACGTGGTTTTTTAAAACGTTGAAATACTAAACGATGTTTACATCCGAGCAGCCTGAGAAGCAATTAAGATCTCATTGTAGAAATTTGGAGGTTTCATATACTCAGAGAAAGTATATTTTTCGTTGAATCTGTTTGAGTATGGAAGTCCTATAACTGATTTACTAATGCTTTGGAAGTTCTGGAAATGGAATATCAGTTAAGTAAGGATTTGTCTGGGATTTTCAGCTATTGGAGATTTTGTTTTGGATATTGTGATAGAGGTTTTTGTGAGGATAGGATAATGATGATTTTGAATGATTTGAAAGTTAACATTTTGGATGTGTGTGTTTGTTTTGGTAAGAATGGTTTGTATCGGTTAAAATTTGAATTGAAATGTGAATGTCTTGTATGTAGGAAAGAATGATATGTACATTTAAGATTTGGATAAAGGTAGATGATTTGTATTTTGTTTCGAATAAATGGTTTTGTACAGTTAAGCTTTTTGAATGGATGTGGTTGTTATGGAATTCGGAAAGAATGATTTAAACGATAAAGTTTCAGATTGAAATGGATGTGAATTTGTGGTTTGAAATTTCTATGAATGTATCGTATTCTTTTTCTTCACAAATTACTTCATGTAAATCGACGACGATGTAGACCCATAGATAGAGTTTTTTTATAGCGGAAGTCTTTTGTTGAAGTTGTGGCTTTGTCGATTTGTGATCATTAATAATTGTTGTTAGGGTAAAATGTTGATGAAGTTTTACGCTCCCCCTCAAACAAACAATTATTTCTTAACGAAACTTCGGTTTTCTTGTTTACTCCCACTTAACCGGTGCATATGTCTTTTTAATGCAGAGTAAACTGAGCTTAATATATTATCCCCCTCATATTCTCCCCCTCATGATGAACAAGATATATCTGAATCATCATGTAAAATATGAAGCGCTGCGAGGTGGAATTAGGAAGAATCTTCGAAGCCCATTGATAAAAAAATGTATTGAATAATGATATATTCATATTTTGAATGAATCAATATATAACACATTTATCGTTTAAACTCAGTGACCGTTGTGGATGACATAAAAGAACAGTCTCGTGTTGATCATCTGATATCCCTACTGTTGTTGATAACGTTGGAGTACAGTCATCAAAAATGTACATTGTAATAAAACAGGGTAAACCGGGATCACATAGATTGCCCGTTAACACAACAGGTTACAAAAACTGTGTGACCTACGTTCAGTGTTGGCTTAGATGTTAGCACTGGTAAGATTTTCATTCAATCATCGTGGAATACCAATAATTTTGGTATCACTATGAATGTTCCGGCTATATCACAAAGATATGCTTGGTATTTTGCATGTGTCCTAAAAGTGTTTATTTCGGTTCTAGACTCAATTAGTGGACAAACGAAGGCGAGGACTGGAGAGACTTGTCCTCTTGTTCAATATCAACAATCTCCAAGTGAGATGTCGATAGCATATGAGCTTATCTCTGTGAAAATAAAACAAGTACCTTTTAAGAAATACTTGAGTGGCTGGGGGGGGGTTGTGCATTGCATCACTGGGTCCATGATGTCTTTTTCAATATCAGAGAGCAACACATGCAATCTGATAGAGACGTGGCAACCCGGATTTTAATCGGTTTGGTAAGGGTTTTTCGTTTTCTTTAATCCTGTCACACCCTCCTCACTCAAGCTTACTTTGTCAATTTTCGACCACACCCTCATTTCATTTTACCATGTATATAGCTGAATTGCACCCCATACTTCATTCCCCCTCTCAAATTTTATCTCAGCGCACCCCAATCAAGATCCCGTGATACGTAATTCTGCTCACCTAGACCTATGGACCCTTACATTATGTCCTATATTGTAGGTGGCTCCTGGGGAAGATCATGTCGGTTATAACAGATCATAGGAGTAATTTAAGAGTGAACTATAACGCTCATGTGCAATTAATCAGCATATATGATGATACGTTGTAAGAATGAATAACATGGATTTTTCATCGAAAATGTATGTGTTTCCAACATAAGTTGTTGCCTTTAAGATAGAAAATTTTAGGCACAGCAACGTGAACAAATTAGGTAACACCGGACTCACATAGAGTATCCGTTTACACACCGTATGAATCAGTAGTCGTTTGCACAACCGGTGATTCAAATGTGTGACCTGCGTTTAGAGTTGGCACAATTTTAGCTCTAGCAGGATTCCACTCAATCCTCGTGAAGAACCAAATTGTGATGCCACTATGAGTGTTCCGATGAATTCAAGGAGATTCATTTTCAATAGTGTATGTGTCCTAAATTTGAAATATTTGACGGAGAGATCTAGACACAGTGCTTTGAATAAAGACGTAACCCGGGGCAGGAGGTTAATGATTTCAATACCAACATACTCCGAATGAGCAGTGGATAGATTATGTGCTACGTCCCCTGATGAATTGAAAAAAATTCCTACTGAGAGGAATCTGAGTGGTTGGTGGTGGAGTGCAAATGCTTGACTGGGCCAGTTAAGTCTGGTGAAACATTCAACACATGAATGATCACATTTTTGTGAGGTTGCCCGGATTATTAATGGTTTGGATGCACTCAAAGGTGTGTGTTCTTGTTATTATCATGTTTTCACATCACCTTGCACTCACCTAAATCTATACCCTCACATTTACCCTCACATTTACCAATCGGCTAAAAAGTATTTCCCTTGGAAGGTAAGGCTGGTTCTGGCAAACCATGGGAAGGTAGTGTCTTTTGAAAGAATTATCGATTATTTATTCAATCGGGTATAAAAGTTTTGAATTTTTCAAAGTTTCTCCCCTTGAAATGCTAATTCTCCTCCTAGAATTAATATTTCCCCCCTCGACAAAATATAGATAGATAAAAAACATTTGAAGATCAAAATTGTACCTGTTAACAGCAATAAAGGGGTGAGAAAGAGTTTTTACGATTATGTGTTTAACAAATTATGAGCGGGTTTCAACCTGATGTACTTGAAAGCCATTGTTATTGTAACAAATAAAACGGTTTAAGCCTTCAGATTTAGCATACCAAGTTTAGACACAAGAAAGTTAAAACGTTATTCGTCTAAGGCCTTGGTAAACAAATCAGCTAATTGATAGTCGGTTGAAACGAAGTACAATTCCACATTACCGTGTTCAACATGGTCTTTTAAAAAATGAGATCGAAGATCAATATGTTTAGTTTTGGAATGTTGGATTGCATGAAATTGCAATTGCACTTCGTGAATCACAATATAAAGGAATACGGCTGTATGAAAAGCCATAATCTTTTAATTGTGATTGCATCCAAATTACCTGGGATAAGCAGATTGCAGCAGCAACATATTCTGCTTCTGCAGTTGAAAGAGATACGCAATTTTGCTTCCGTGAAGACCAGCTCACCAATTTATCTCCCAGAAATTGGACACTTCCAGATGTACTCTTGCGATCCAACATACATCCACATGGTCAGTATCAGAGAATGTAGTCAAGTCAAAAGAAGTTTCTTTAGGATACCAAAGACCAAGATCTCGAGTACCCTTTAGATAACGAAATATACGTTTGACTGCTTGAAGATGTGATTCTTTAGGAGTAGTCTGATACCGAGCACATATGCAAGTAGAGAACATAATGTCTGGTCGACTTGAAGTTAGATATAACAAGGATCCGATCATCCCCTGATAATTGGTCATATCAACAAGTTTACCATCTGGATCAGCATGTAATTTAGAACCAGGTGACATCGGCGTCGGAATTGGTTTACAATCATCCATGAGATATTTCTTCAAGAGATCAGTGATATACTTGGATTGATTGATGAAGATCCCAGTAGGTAATTGGCAAACTTGAAGACCAAGAAAGAAATTCATTTCACCCATCATACTCATCTCAAAACGTTTAACCATAAGATCAGAGAACTTTTTGCAGTATTTGGGATTTGTAGAACCAAATATAATATCATCGACATAAACTTGAATGAGAACTATATCTTCCCCTTGTCGTTTGATGAAAAGAGTTGTATCGATTTTTCCTTTTGTAGAACCAGAATCAACTAAAAATTTAGAGAGCACATCATACCACGCACGAGGAGCTTGTTTCAAGCCATACAAAGCTTTGTCGAGAATATACACATGACTAGGAAAACTAGGATCTATAAAGCCTTCAGGTTGATGAATGGACACTTCTTCATTTAGAATACCATTTATGTAACACCTCAATTTTCAAAACAATATTTAAATAACATTTAAACCAAAATACATAATATTGCATCGGTGTCAAATACCGGTTTTACAAAACGAAAAGGTTTCTTGTTCGAGATTATCAGAGTTTACAAACACGGTGTTACAAATTATATCTTAACCATAGGATAAGGACTCTAATCATCAACACCGAGCTAATCTCAACAAGACCTCTTCTAAACGGGCCTCCTAGATCTTCGATCTCGAACCTGAGTACATAGCAAAAACACAAATATAGTACGTGAGACAAAATTGCCTCGTGAGATACATGGGTTTTAGACCCGATAAACAACTAGTCAAATAATATCATTTAGACTTAAAATAATATTACTAGGTTTATTTGGGTCACTTCATTACTTTCATCATTTGGCCAATGTCAAGATAATCGGAATGCCTCCAATCTATCAAGACCATCATATCCACGGTAACAGGAATGCCTCCAATCTACCGGGACTCTTAGGTATTGGGTAATCGGAATGCCTCCAATCTACCACTAACCTAAAGGTACCGTAATAACCGGAATGCCTCCAATCTACTACAGCCCTAGGGACAACAACATCATCATCATCACTTTTCTCTTATCATTATGAGCATATAGCTCCATCATTTCTCAATCAATTAATCATTTCATCATCATATAAGCAATTCATCATAAATCACATAAATAACTAAATTACTTAAAGACTCGTTAAAAGCATTTAATCATAAAACATTTACTAACTATGTACTCAGTTTTGAAAGTTCACATGTACTCACCTTAGCCAAACTTATCCAAATGTTGTGTTCCTTGAACACCAATATCACTTCTCGAGATTTGAATGCCTCAAATCCTTCAACCAATAACCTATTATCAAACCAATACAATGGTTTGCATCAATCATCAATACTAACTATATAATCCATGACTAGTCAACTACTAGCACTATTTCCCCCAAAGTTACCAAACCCTAATTCCATAAATCACCATCTTTTCATAGATTCATTTTATGATTACATTTCCCTTGTTAAAATGCCATAGATCTAAGTTATGTTACTTCCATTTAACCATTTATGTACAAATCCATAACTAGGGTTTATGATTCAAGCTTCCCTACTTGAATCTAAGACGTATAACACAAGAGGGATGAAGATTTACCTTTGATCTTCAAATGCGAACAAGAATCTCCAAGAACTAGTGATGATTAAGCTCCAATCGTCACTTTACACTCAAAAATCGCACACACAAGTTGAGAGGAGAAAAACTAGGGTTTATGTGAATTAAATGAGGTTTTCCCGTATCAAATGCTGGTGTCGGGCAAAGTTCCCGATCGGGAACAAAGTTCGCGTCGTAAACTTCTTCATGCACGCATAGTTCGCGATCGTTATCAGGTCGGGAACTACTTCACGCCAGAATGCCCAAATCGCTGCACCACGTTCACGACCGTGAACAATAGTTCACGTCGTGAACTTCCTGAGCAGCCAAGGCTGCACTTTTTGATCTTTGGCTCGACCCGGTTTCGTCCATAACTTTCTCGTACGGTGTCCAAATGACACGAAACCAATTCCTACGTTCCTTAAACGATTTATCCTTATTTATCATATTTTTGTACAATTTATTTATTTACAAATTTCGGGTCGTTACAACTATCTACCCCTTAAGGAGATTCCGTCCTCGGAATCTCATCATAGTTCACGAAGTTCGGGTATCTTTTCTGAATCTCGTCCTTGACTTCCCAAGTCAAGTTCGGTCCAAGGGAATGCTTCCACTTGACCAACACCAATTCGATTTCTTTATTCCGAAGTTTCTTGGTTTTTTACTCTAGTATGGCTTCGGGTTCTTCAATTAATCGGTTCGGGGTATCAACCCGCAACTCTTGTAACGGAATTATGTTTTCAACCTCACCCACGAACTTCTTCAAATAACTTACATGAAACGTATCGTGAACACCTTGAAGTTCGGGTGGGAGTTCTAACTTGAAAGCTTGCAAACCGACCCGTTTCAAAATCTTAAACGGGCCAACATACCTTGGGCTCAATTTTCCTTTCTTACCAAACCGCATTACGCCTTTCCAAGGCGATACTTTCAAAATTACCATGTCTCCAACATTCAAATCATACGGTCTCTTTTTCAAACCCGAGTAGCTTCTTTGTCGATCTTGGGCGATTTTCATATTAGTTTGGATTATTCCAATCTTTTCATTGGTCATCTTCACAATTTCGGGGCCCGTGAGTTTCGTCTCACCCGCTTCGAGCCAACACGATGGAGTCCTACATTTCCTTCCATACAACGCCTCATAAGGCGGCATTTTAACAGTCGACTGGTAACTATTATTGTAAGAGAACTCGACTAACGGTAGGTGTTCATCCCATTTACCTCCAAAATCTAGCACACACGATCTTAGCATATCTTCAACCGTTTGAATGGTTCTTTCAATTTGACCATCGGTTTACGGGTGGTAAGCCGTACTCAACCGCAATTTCGTTCCCAACTCCTCTTGCAACGATCTCCAAAATCTCGAGGTAAACCTCGCATCTCTATCGGACACAATCGACAACGGGACTCCATGAAGTCTTACTACTTCATCCACATACAACTTTGCCAACTTCTCAAGCGGCATGGTTTCCCGAATTGCCAAGAATAATGCACTTTTGGTCAACCGGTCAACAATGACCCAAATGGCGTCGTGGTTCTTGCTCGTCTTTGGCAATCCAACAATAAAATCCATTGTTATGTCATCCCATTTTCCGGCCGGGATTTGTAACGATTGAGCTACCGCGTAAGGTACTTGATGCTCGGCTTTTACTTGTGCACACGTGGCACACTTAGAAATATACTTTGACGCTCTTGCCTTCATACCGGGCCACCAATACATCTTCTTCATATCTTGATACGTTTTCGTACTTCCCGGGTGGATCAAATACTTAGACTTATGAACATCGTTTAGTAACTCCTTTCGGGTACCCCCGAACTTGGGAACCCAAATTCGACCACCAACGGTTTTCAACCCTTGCTTGTTTTCTACAAAATGTTGGTTCTTTCCCAAACGCTCTTGCCTTAACTCATCTTTTTCCATCACTTCCTGTTGGGCGTTCTTGATTCGTTCTACTATACTCGAGACTACTTCAATACGTGTTAGCTTCCCTTTATTCGGATTTTCATATACCTTTCGGCTCAAGGCGTCGGCCACTACGTTGGCCTTCCCCGCATGGTAAACAATCTCACAATCATAATCTTGTATCAATTTGATCCATCTTCTTTGCCTCATATTTAAGTCTTTTTGAGTAAAAACGTATTGAAGACTCTTGTGATCCGTATATAATGTACACCTTGTACCGTATAAGTAGTGTCTCCATAACTTTAAAGCAAACACTGTCGCCGCCAATTCTAAATCGTGAGTCGTGTACCTTTCTTCCGCATTCTTTAGTTGTCTCGAGGCATAGGCAATGACTTTCCCTCGCTGCATCAAAACACAACCCAAACCCTTATGCGAAGCATCACTATACACGACAAAGTCTTCCATCCCTTCGGGTAGCGTGAGAACCGGGGCATTACACAATTTTTCTTTTAATATGGTAAATGCCTTTTCTTGCTTTTCTCCCCACACAAACTCACTACTCTTTCGGGTCAACAGCGTGAGTGGTGTCGCCACTCGAGAAAAGTCTTGAATAAATCGACGGTAATATCCGGCAAGGCCGAGAAAACTTCTCACTTCGGTTGGAGTTCGTGGCGGTTCCCACTTCATAACCGCCTCAATCTTCGACGGGTCGACTTTGATTCCTTCTCGGGATACGACACGACCAAGGAATTGGACTTCTCGAATCCAAAATTCACACTTAGAAAACTTAGCATACAAGTTCTCTCGTTGTAGCACTTCTAACGTTTGTCTTAGGTGACTCTCGTGTTCTTCTTCGGTTTTTGAATAAATAAGAATATCGTCAATAAATACGATAAGAAACTTGTCGAGGAATGGTTTGCAAACCCGATTTATAAGGTCCATAAAAATGGCCGGTGCATTAGTCAACCCGAATGACATCACCAAAAACTCGTAATGCCCATAACGTGTACGAAACGCCGTCTTCTCGGTATCTCCTTCTTTCACTCGAACTTGATGGTAACCCGATCTCAAATCGATCTTCGAGAAATAGTCGGCACCTTGAAGTTGATCGAACAAGTCGTCGATTCTAGGAAACGGGTATCGGTTCTTAATAGTCATCTTGTTCAACTCTCGGTAGTCGATGCACATTCTCATTGAACCGTCTTTCTTCTTAACGAACAATACGGGCGCACCCCATGGAGACGAGCTAGGACGAAAAAATCCTTTATCGAGTAACTCTTGCAATTGGGACATTAATTCCCGCATTTCGGTGGGAGCCTGATGGTATGGAGCACGAGCTATCGGCGTCGCTCCCGGAACCAAATCAATACGGAATTCTACTTGTCTCTCCAGTGGAAATCCCGGTAAATCATCGGGAAATACTTCGGGAAAGTCCCGAATCACCTTCACATTTTCCACCGTCTTCTTCTCCTTCCTTCCATCTAACACATACGCTAAAAAGGACGAACACCCTTTGGCTAAACATTTCCTAGCTTTAACTGCGGTCATAAGACATGGCAAATGGTGTTGTCTCTCACCATACACATAAACTTTTTCGTTGTCGGAAGTCCTAATCGAGACTATCTTTTTCCCGCATAATATCTTTGCTTGATGTTCACCCAACCAATCCATACCTATAACTATATCAAAACCCGCAATTTTCATGGGTAATAAATTCACCTTAAACTTTTTCCCGTCTATTTCCAACTCACAATTTCGACACATATGTTGAACTATGGAGGTTTTACCATCCGCAATTTCTATATCATAAATCTCATCAAGGAGTTCTAACGGCACTTTCAACACCACAACAAAATCATGCGACACAAACGAATAAGTAGCACCCGAGTCAAATAAGATCCGGGCGGGAATAGAATTTACGAGTAGGGTACCTGAAACGACATCGTGGACTTCCTTGGCTTCATCTCGGGTAAGTTGGAAGGACCGTCCCTTGACCTTTGTCGGCTCCGCTTTCTTTTGAGTGGTCGACACCATGGTCTCGCTTCCCTTCTTCGGGCAAGAATTGCTATAGTGCCCTTTTTCATGGCACGAGTAGCACTCGATTTCGTCCAACGGTTTGGCCCGGCAATCCCTCGCCATATGCCCCGGGCTTCCACATTTAAAACACGACTTTGAATCCGCCAAACATTCCCCCTTCTGGTCTTTGCCACACTTCTTACAAGCACCCACACTTGATTGCTTAGAGAAGGTCGGGATGAACTTTCCCTTCTCCACTGATCCCGAGCTCCCTTCGAACTTCCTCTTTTAAAACTTTGGCCTCTCATTGATCTTTCGTTGGCCAACCTCCTCAACGTTCCTCGCCGCACCGATAGCCTCATCGAGTGTGGCGGCCCTTTTCACTTCCAACTCATACTCCCACGGGAGTCCATTAGCATACCTAACAATCCGGGACCTCTCATCCGGATACAACTTGATCATAAACGGGATCAATCCCGTGAACTTTTTGGTGTACTCATCTACACTCATTCCTTCCTTCTTCAAGTGAACAAACTCTTCTTGGAGTTTCTCTAAGTTTCTCTCGGGGCAAAACTTTGTCTTCAACCGTTTCACAAACTCATCCCAAGTCATCTTGTACACCGCCCTCTTTCCCAAAGTTTCGTACATGGTATCCCACCACACGAGGGCTTCATACTTCAACAACCGAGAAGCATAAATCACCATATCACCTTCCTTGCATTTACTAGCTTCAAGGACTTGTTCGGTTTCACGGATCCAACGGATCGTGACTTTTGGTTCGGAGCTACCATAGTAGTTATCGGGCTTAAAAGCCACAAAATTCTTGTACGTGCACCCCTTCCTTTCCCTCGGCTCGGGGTCACTCTCCTCTTCTTCCGTCGAAGACCTCTCGGTTTGAGCAACGCTACTTGACTTGCTCTTTGTGTGGGGTGGAGATTCCTCCCGCCTTTCACGTGCCTTATGCTCATTGAGGATTCGGTTCACATCCTCGTTCACTATGTCCCTCATTTGGTTGAACATAGTTTGGAGGTGTTCTACGGTGACCGGGGTGTGAGTGTTCCTTTCAACACCCGAATTCTCCACTTCATCACGAGGTGGATGGCCAAATACCGGTTCGACAATGTTATTCGAATCTTGCCCTTGATCGAGTGGGCCTCTTGCTCTTCTAGTTCTCACCATTTTGCTATAATAAGACATCAATCATTTAGAAGTCAATTTATCAAAGTAACAGTAACATTGACCGTTCCCAAAACCAACTATGACCTATTCCCTTAAGGTCAACCCTATTGAACCTACGCTTAAGGTCTCAATAGTCAATTCATAAGTATCCTATGGAACCTACAGTCCTACTAGCTCAGTTTAAGTCTATGATGGTCAACTCAACCTAGTTCACTTAAACTATAGCTCTGATACCAAGTTGTAACACCTCAATTTTCAAAACAATATTTAAATAACATTTAAACCAGAATACATAATATTGCATCGGTGTCATATACCGGTTTTACAAAACGAAAAGGTTTCTTGTTCGATATTATCTGAGTTTATAAAAACGGTGTTACAAATTATATCTTAACCATAGGATAAGGACTCTAATCATCAACACCGAGCTAATCTCAACAAGACCTCTTCTAAACGGGCCTCCTAGATTTTCGATCCCGAACCTGAGTACATAGCAAAAACACAAACATAGTACGTGAGACAAAATTGCCTCGTGAGATACACGGGTTTTAGACCCGATAAACAACTAGTCAAATAATATCATTTAGACTTAAAATAATATTACTAGGTTCGTTTGGGTCACTTCATTACTTTCATCATTTGGCCAATGTCAAGATAATCGGAATGCCTCCAATCTATCAAGACCATCATATCCACGGTAACCGGAATGCCTCCAATCTACCGGGACTCTTAGGTATTGGGTAATCGGAATGCCTCCAATCTAACACTAACCTAAAGGTACCGTAATAACCGGAATGCCTCCAATCTACTACGACCCTAGGGACAACAACATCATCATCACCACTTTTCTCTTATCATTATGAGCCTATGGCTCCATCATTTCTCAATCAATTAATCATTTCATCATCATATAAGCAATTCATCATAAATAACTAAATTACTTGAAGACTCGATAAAAACATTTAATCATAAAACATTTACTAACTATGTACTCAGTTTTGAAAGTTCACATGTACTCACCTTAGCCAAGCTTATCCAAATGTTGTGTTCCTTGAACACCAATATCACTTCTCGAGATTTGAATGCCTCAAATCCTTCAACCAATAACCTATTATCAAACCAATACAATGGTTTGCATCAATCATCAATACTAACTATATAATCCATGACTAGTCAACTACTAGCACCATTTTCCCCAAAGTTACCAAACCCTAATTCCATAAATCACCATCTTTTCATAGATTCATTTTATGATTACATTTCCCTTGTTAAAATGCCATAGATCTAAGTTATGTTACTTCCATTTAACCATTTAAGTACAAATCCATAACTAGGGTTTATGATTCAAGCTTCCCTACTTGAATCTAAGACTTATAACACAAGAGGGATGAAGATTTACCTTTGATCTTCAAATGCGAACAAGAATCTCCAAGAACTAGTGAAGATTAAGCTCCAATCGTCACTTTACACTCAAAAATCGCACACACAAGTTGAGAGGAGAAAAACTAGGGTTTATGTAAATTAAATGAGGTTTTCCCGTATTAAATGCTGGTGTCGGGCAAAGTTCCCGATCGGGAACAAAGTTCGCGTCGTAAACTTCTTCACGCACGCATAGTTCGCGATCGTTATCAGGTCGGGAACTACTTCACGCCAGAATGCCCAAATCGCTGCACCACGTTCACGACCGTGAACAATAGTTCACGCCGTGAACTTCCTGAGCAGCCAAGGCTGCACTTTTTTATCTTTGGCCCGACCCGGTTTCGTCCATAACTTTCTCGTACGGTGTCCAAATGACACGAAACCAATTCCTACGTTCCTTAAACGATTTATCCTTATTTATCATATTTTTGTACAATTTATTCATTTACAAATTTCGGGTCGTTACAATTTAAAAATGCAGTTTTGACATCCATTTGATAAATTGTAAAATTCTTATGTGCTGCATATGCCAAAAATATTCGAATGGCTTCTATTCGTGCAACATGAGCAAAGATTTCTTCAAAGTCAATGCCCTCCTGTTGAGCATACCCTTTTTCAACTAGACGTGCTTTATTACGAATTACAATCTCATTCTCATCCTTCTTGTTTTTAAAAATATCCACTTAGTACGTATAACAGATTTTCCGGGCTAAACTTTTAATCTTTCAAATTGATTGATTTCTTCTTGCATAGCAAGAATCCAGTCTGGATCAGAGAGAGCTTCACTAACCTTCTTCGGTTCATTAGAGCTTAAAAATGCAGAAAAATGACATTCATCAGCAGTGGCTCTACGGGTTTGAACAGAAGATTCAGGATCACCTATTATCTGATGTAAAGGATGCTCTCTTGTCCATTTAAGAGAATGTGGAAGTGGTAGTTGACCTGGAATTATATTTGAGGTATCAGTGAATTCAGGATGAGAGATTATTGCAGTTTGATTATTTGATGTAGAAGATGGAGGATCTACACGTTTAACATTGAATTTGTAGAAATCAATCACTAAAGGTGGGGTGTGTACTGGAACTAAAGATAGATCTAAAGTATTAGTAAGCTTAAATAAATTTCACTGTTATAAGTTATCCTGTCATTACTATTTTTAGTAACAAGCAACAATATTCCCAGGCTTCATGTGTAGTAAGTACGATAGTAAGGTTGTTAATCCGTAAATACGTCCAGCTGGATCCGTATCAGAAATCAGAATACTTCCTCAGATTCAAAATAAGTAATACACTTTGTGTTTCACGTTTTTTGAGGTAAAAGTTTATAATGATGGTTAAATTTAATTAATTGGATGGTTAGTGGAGAATGAGTCCCACACTTTTTGAATAAAGTGGAGTTAATGATGTTTAAAAGTAAAAGCAAGGGTAAAATGGTCATTTCATTTTGTTAAAGTAGATAATTAATGGGTGTGGGTCCCACTATTTTTTGCCAAATAAGGTAATTTTCCAAAGTGTATCACTTATTTTGATACACCCTAAAAAGGAAAGTGTATCACTTATTTTGAATGAGAGGAAGTAGATACATTTTCATGAAATTGGACCTTTTATGACAAGATTTTCTGCTTTTTGTCTAAATAAATTTTGTGTAAACATATTATAAATCCCATAGTTCAGACTCTAAAAAAGAGGCTTATTAAGAAAATGTTAGCATGATGATATAACTAATTAAAAAGGTAGAAAATGGGTTAATTAACGTAAGTAGGAAGCACCGATAAAAAAAAAAGTGTTTGCTGGTAGCTACTAGAACATCTTCAACGTATATACTAAAATAGTGTACATAAATTAATAAAACAAATTATATGGCTACACTAATTTTTTTTTTGCTACAATGTACATATTTTTTTTATTTTTTTACAATATACATACTAAATTCTAATATCAAATCCGTTTTTTATTAATTTAAAATAGTGTAAAGTATTGAATAAAAAAGGAACATATATTATATAATACTTTGTAATAAATAGCATTTAGTTTAGTGAATAGTGTTACATTAAAATTAATGTAGTTTAACTCTTGACTTTTATTATACTAAAAATAGTATAGTGTTTTAGTTTCTAGACAAAATATTTAAAAATATATATTTAATGGATAGATTAATGGAGATGTGCAAAAAACACATTAAAAATGAGTAAAATTTATTGTATTAAATTCAGTTACTAACAGTATTATTATTATTATTATTATTATTATTATTATTATTATTATTATTATTATTATTATTATTATTGTTGTTAAGGTTAGAATGCATTTAATAAATCATGTAAATATAGAGTGCTGATAAGTAGTTGGGCACTACAAACTAAACAGACTTATCGGTACGAAAGGAACAAATGGAGCCTATGCGTAGTCAGGAATAACTTTCGTTTTGTTAGAAAATGTAATTTGCTCAAGATAGGGAGTGTGTTGTCACAAATCTCATCGTTGGAAAACATTTATGTGGTCATGATGCATATTGTAATGTCATGAACCACTTGCCACCATGGCCACAAATACGTAAGAATTAAGATAGATATGATTTTGTCCGTTAGATGGCACATAGCATTATATATAAGCTAGAAAGCAATGGGGGCTAATTCACTCACTAGGGTTTTTGTAGTCCATTCCTAAGTAACTAAGCAAAAGGAAACTTACTAAAATGGCATCAATCTCCTGCTCCACCATCGCCACCACCGGTCGCACTACCGTGGCTCAAGCCAGCATGGTGGCTCCATTTACCGGTCTCAAGTCTAATGTTGCTTTCCCCGTTACCAAGAAGGCTAACAATGACTTTTCAGCTCTTCCGAACAACGGTGGAAGAGTGCAGTGCATGAAGGTATAATTAATTATATGATTTTTTTTAATGACAATTATATTAGAAAACGCTCTAGCATGGAGCTAGGTGCGAAAAAGAATTACGTAACTAATTGACCCAATTAAAGTTATCAATGAATCATATATACGAAATACTTGTTTTTCTCACATTACAAATGTTTTCATGGGATTTAGGTATGGCCGCCACTTGGGTTAAAGAAATACGAGACCCTTTCATACCTACCACCATTGTCCGAAGCCTCGTTGGCTAAAGAAGTCGACTATCTTCTCCGCAACAAGTGGGTTCCTTGTTTGGAATTCGAAGTGGAGGTTAATTTCGGATTGTTTTTATTAACTTACTGTCATTATAAACGTAATTCACAATAATTTTGTACCAAAAGTTTTTTTACCTAATTCGATAAAATATGGCTCAAATTACATTGACTGATTAGTCTTTATATGTGTGACACTAGCACGGTTTTGTTTACCGTGAGCACGGTGCAACACCAGGGTACTATGACGGAAGATACTGGACAATGTGGAAGTTGCCTATGTTTGGATGCACTGACTCAGCTCAGGTGTTGAAGGAGGTGGCAGAATGTAAAAAGGAGTACCCTGAGGCCTTTATCCGTATTATCGGATTCGACAACGTACGACAAGTGCAATGTATCAGTTTTATCGTATCGAAACCCTCAGGCTACTAACCAACATAATTTTCTATTTGCCAAAAACCTTCAACTAACCCTCTTATAACGAGTGGGGATTATTTGATTGTTTAGTTTTTGTTATTTTTCCCTCTTTATATTCGTCACTTTTCTCATTTCTGTATCATTTCGTTGTTTTTTTTCCGGATTTCCAATGAATAAATAATAATTGTTGTTGAATTTGATATATATCCTACTCCTTTTCCAAGTCTTTAAAGTCGATGGTTCTGCTCTCTCTTTATTGCTCGTCTTCTAAAGTGAAAATACTATATTTTAGACTATAAGTAAATTTAAATGATATTTACTGTATCCTAAGCTTGACTTTTATCAATCAACTTATGTCTAATGGATTTGATTAAATAATCCACATAAAATAAATATGAAGATATAAAACACAACAAACTACAAGAAAAATGGTATTTAATGACAAGGTTGTAGCGACACACAAAAAGTGTCATATATAGGTATTGTGACACTTTTTTAAAAGTATAGTAGAAAATTATAACTACTTTTTAAAAAATGTAGGTAAAACAGTTAAAAATTGTAACTGAAAGATTAAAAATCAAGTACTCTAATATTTTATGTCATTAATCATAGAGTTTTATGCTTTTATCTGTCGGACCTTATGTGGATTAACGAAAATGTGCAAAAACTCTTATGGGTTATTAAATGGAAAAACAAATCAAAATTAGAAATTGAAAAGCATGTTCCCATGAGGCCCAGTAAATTTCTATTAGGTTGGGAGCCCCATAAGGTTTTTGATTTTCTAAATTCTAATGGACTTCAATGAATAATCCTCAAAAAAGAAATATAAATTTATAAGACACGGCTAATTACAAGAAAATTGCTGTGTAGTGGCAAGGTTGTGCGTAGTACACAAAGGATTATCAATATATATGAGTATTAGCGACACTAGTACAAAATCTAACTTTTTCCGACACTTTAGAAAAATTGTAGGTAACATTCAAAAGAATTGGTTTTTCCAACACTTAAAAAAAATGGTTACTAAAAGGTAAAAAAATCAGTTACTCTTAATTTGTGTCATTAATATGTTTTATCTACTGAATCTATCTATATTCACGTTTTTTATACTTCGTATGTAGATAAAACACTTTAAAAGGGTAGTATGAGTTATATTTTTTTGGTGAGTGTTAACTGAGTTGTGAGTTGTGACACGTTCTAACTTATAGTGACACTTTACTATTGTCACTAAATAATACTTTTCCTTATGGATAATTTTATATCCTTTTAACATGACACCCGGTCTAAAATAAGGAAATAAGGTTTAAGGATAGTTTTTTTTATGAGAAATACCTACCATTTGTCCTATCTATATATTTATTTATCTTGAAACTTGACATATATGATCTACTAATTACTCTTTCCTTATACTTCCTCTGATTTAAAATAAGTTATACACTTTTCATATTTGGGTGTATCAAAATAAGTGATACACTTTAAAAAGTTACCTTATTTGGTAAAAAATAGTGGACCTCACACCCACTAATTACATACTTTAACAAAGTGAAACGACCCATGTACCCTTACTTTTACTTTTAAACATCATTAATCACACTTTATTCAAAAATTGTGGGATTCATTCTCCACTAACCATCCAATTAATCTAATTTAACCCTCATTATTATCTTTTGCCTCAAAAAACGTAAAACCAACAATGTATCACTTATTTTAAATCGGAGGAAGTATCATCTTTTGATTTTAACACTTGTCGTCAACAAATGTGTAGACATATAAGTAGACACACAAGGTAGGCACTAATATCATTTCTCATTTTTTTTATTTAAGTATAGACTAACACCAGTGCGATAGGAGTGGGTGGTCATGGTGGGCCATTGACCATCCTCCACCCTCCAGATTCAAGATTTTTTTTTTTGAAAGTATAAATTGTAATATGAAAATAATTTGACCACCCCAAATGGACACACTAAGGTCCCGTTTGATTTCATCGGATTGAGTCAGAATCGGATTGAGTTAGAATCGGATTGAGTCCATGTGTTTGATTAAATTGTTAACTGAATTTGCTAATTGATAAATAATGACCTTATTACTCTTCTCTTTTAAACTAGATAAAATATATGTCTTTGATTAAATTGCTAAATAATGATGTTTCATTGGCCTTAATGAGCATAAGCTTTTAACGTCATAACATAAATAATTTTTTTTTAAGACAGACTAATTTTGAACAAAATAATTGTTAGGAACAAATCAAGCTCCGTTTTTTACTACTTTTTAATTTTGAACAAAATAATTATTTCTAAATAAATTCACAATCGTTTTCTAACCCAATTTGGCAAGTATATACATTCCTCTTCAGAAATTGTTTTCTTTTTCTATAAGATATCTTCATTTTTTGTTCTTTAGAGTAAAAATATAATAATAATGATAAACAGAAAATGATAGTTTTTAAATACAATTTATTTTAAACAAAAAAATAAAAAATATTTAAATTAATTTAGAAAATGATATTAAATATTTAAATTAATATTTAAATTATTATTTGATACCTTCCAACTCAGATATGAAACTGTAAATTCTTAAAAAAATATTAAATACTTAAAAATATTAAATACTTAAATATTTAGAAAAATATTAAATACTTAAAAATATCAAATGCTTAAATCTTAACAACGATCGGAAAGAAGACGGCTCGGAACGACGATCGGAAAGAACACCGGCTTCACTGCCGGCGACGGTAAACGACCAGAACGGCATTGAGATCCGATCGGTTCCTAGCAAACACCCAGCACAAACCCAAACCCAAACCCAGTTTATAACAGAGTAACGAAAACGAAAACGATACATGCGGAGGAAGACGACGACGGAGGATGACGACGGCGGAGGAAGACGACGGCGGAGGAAGATGGCTGGAAAGAGGAAAACGGCTGGAATGAGGAAGCAATAGAGGCCGGTCGATTTTAGGGCAAAAAAGATTGAATCCAGCAGAATTTTAAATCAGACCGAATCTCTACCTAAAAATGGATCGAATCTGACGTTTGGACCGAATCAGAAGAGTTGGGAAGGTATCAAACAGGTTCCCTTCGGACCGAGTCCGAATTTGGACCGAGTCCAGTTGAATCCGAAGGTATCAAACAGCCCCTAAATTAAGTTTGCTTAAAACTTTATCATTATATATATAAGATACATGTAACAAATTGGGCCTCTGTAAGATATGGGCCCAATGCGGCCGTACTTCCACAAAAGCACCCATAGTTAATTGTTAATGTAATTTTGTTCCCAATGGTGGCGCATTTCGTTATTCGTCATTAACCTCTTCTATGCCGATGAGTTAATGACAAAGTCATGTAAACATTAACTCCTCACTAACTCATGCCTACTTAAAAAATGTATTAAAAAATTAAACTCCAACCCCCTCTCCGCATTACGGCGGCCATATGTGCGCGTTTGTTACTTGTACATTATGAGTGTTACATGTATTAATAAAATATGTTTTAGGGTTTAGTTATGAGTTTTCTCACTAATATGGGGATTTGGGTTGGATTTGTCATTTATTTGGCATGGAAATAAAAAGTTAATGTGACGTTGATATGATAGCTGACTACTAAACGTGGCTAGTCTTAGGTTTAAGACATCTCAGTAAAATCACATGTCTTTTAATTTGTTATTCTATTATTATATCTTAAGAATCAATCAATCTCAATGATAACATATTAACTGAAAAATATTAGGAAAATAAAAATAAAGGCATTTCACCACATCACTATTGACTATTGGGACGACAAATTCAAATATCTATAATTAAGTCTTACTCAAGAAATGCAAGATTAATAAATAACATTATTAGACTCTTAAATTATAATATCATTTCAACCAACACAACAACATAGTCCTTCTTTGTTATTACATTGTTCATCTGGTTTACAAAGTCCAACACTTGTACTTCTTTTTCCCTTCGAACATAATTTATGACAATCTATATCTTTGCAACATTTTTTTGTACAAAACTTTGCTGATATTCTTCGTTTTTCTGTAAATTTCAATATGATCAAATAATAATAATAATTCTATAATATGTGAAAAATCAAAACAATACGATGTAACATACTTATGTGGGTTGCATGAGTTAAAACGGAGGAAGCAAGCATCAATACTACAAGAAGAGAAATGAACTTATAAGATACCATATTCTATTAATATTTGAGCTTTTTAAATCAAATGTTATGACTTTCTTCTAAACTACACCTAAGGATTTATATAGGACTTATGGAGTATCAAAAAAATATTGAAAAATAATACGGTTAATTATTGATTTGATCCACACTTATGACATTAAATATAATCAATGCTACAATTTTTTTTATTTTTTTTATCACGCTACGACATTAGTATTAGTATATAACTATATATGAAATGATAGTGTTCGATATTTCGTCAATGGTAACAAGGACAAAAAAAGAGATAGTTATCCAAAAATAGTAATTATATTGCTCTATTTTTAGCGTAATTTGCGTAATATTATTTATTATACCATAACAATACGAAAATTTATTGTCCATATGATAATTATCCAAAATAGTAAATTGTATTTCTCTATATTTTCCGTTATATGTCTAATAATATTAACATGAAAATTTATTGTCCAGGTGATGATTATCCAAAATAGTATATGTGTTGCTTTGTACTGGGGTTATTTATGTAGCGTTGTGTTCAAGGAAGTCCATTAGTTTTAGAAAATCCTGAGGAACAAATCTCAATCATTGATCAATAAGATCGAATCCTCAAGATTAATCACATATTTTATATATAGAAGGGTATTTTGGTCATTTTTTTAAAAATTAAAATATTTTTTATTTTTTATTTATTTATTATTTATTTATTATTAAGGGGTATTTTGGTCATTTGGCACTTAAAAAAAATTTAAATTTTATTTTATTTTTTATTTTAAATTTCTATTTAAATTTTTATTAATTTTTTTAATTAAAAAATAATATATATTTGATGATTATGTGTATGACTTAATCACATGTGATTTTACTGTAATCAAATGTGATTTTACTATAATCACATGTGATTTTAGTGTAAAATCACATGTGATTGTATATTTAATCACATTTTATGTTTTAGTTCAGTCACATGTGATTCAGAATGCAATCAAATGTAATTCACTATGCAATCATATTATTTTGTTATTAATGAAAAAATAATAATTTTTAAAAAAATAATAATAAAATAATAAAAATTTTAAATTTTTTAAAATAAAGAATAAAAAGTAAAAACAAAAAAAAATATTTTTTTTTTCAAAATTACCAAAATACCCCTCAATTAAAAACTAAAAAAACAAAAAAAAACATTTAAGTGCCAAATGACCAAAACACCCCTTTATGTATAAAATATGTGATTAATCTTGACCACTAGATCTTATTGATCAATGGTTGAAATTTGTTACTCGGAACTTGATAAAAATGATGGACCTCCTTGAACGTTTCTCAATTTGTGTAATAATATTTAGAGTATTATATTATAATAATATGAAAATTTATCGTTATTGCATGCTATTTTTCATATTGTTAAATTTTAAAAATTTTATCCTCAAGAAAACTAAGGACCGGAATTTAAATTTTGATTAATTTGATTTTCTTCAAACTAAAATTTGTTTAATTTTATTTACAATTTGACTTAAAGAAAAACTCTCTTGAGAACCTCATTTGCACTAAATTGTTTTGCCCATTTTAAAAAAATTGTATAAGTCACAAAATGTTACCCATCTTTGAAAAAGTTCCTGGTACCGCTCCTGACTAACACGTTGTAACATCCCGAGACCCGACCTATTATTTTATTGCTTTCGGTAAAGTAATATTCAATTAATTAATATTTTATGTAATTTATTTAATTTGTTAACTTTATTGTATTTTAACCATGGGGTTAAAATTAGTGAAAACTAAAATGTTTTGCTTAATTAGTGATATTTATATATTTAGATTCACTTTTGAACCAAGCTTACAAATATATTTTCGTTGTGTAAATCAGAGTTCATTAAGACCTTAAAATTAATCAGTGTATGATTAGATAATAGGTATTTACACTGTGTTGTAAATGGAATTGCCCCCTCCCACATGTATGCCACGTATATGTGTGTGTCTAAAAGGAAAATCAGATTTTCCTATTCTCATTTCTCTCTTTACACGTATCCACACACACTACACACACTTATGATGTTCTTGATAATCCTTCTCATTTTTTGAAGATCCTACATCATTTTAAATGGCTAATCTCGTTTTGTGCAGGAAATAAAGTAAATAATCTTCTCTCTTTTGATTAGGGCTCATAGTTGGTGAAGTTCTAACTAGGTTGAAGTTAGGGTTCTTAAGCTTTGGTGGGTTTTCATAAGTTTGCTCAAATTGTTAAATTATTGAGTTATTTGTGTTTCAATAGATTAGTAGAACATATTGCATGCTTAATTAGTAGAGTTATCTTAGATTTGATTAGAGTTTCATAAATCCACCATTGTTGGTAACTTTGAAGAAGATGTGTTTTTTTATCTAGTTTTTGAATTTATGAAGTTTTGGTGTTTTATATGTTTATTTGGGTTAAAAATCATATTAGAATTGATATTAGTTGTTTACATCTAATTATGAGTTAAATTAGTGAAATTGATATGATGATCATAGTGTTTGGATGATTTTTGTTGAAAATGTCCGTATGTAAAATTTGGACAGCTTTTTCTCAGAATTTTGGTGATCTTGTAAAAATCATATAAAATCAAACATAACCCTGTTTTGGGCGTGCGACCAGTCGTTTCGAAGGTCTAAGAGTCTACTTTATTTATATCATAATTTCATGAACTAATAAGGTCAGAAAAGTACTCAGAATTCTGAGTTATTACAGGTGCTCGGAGGTGTTCTTTTCGGGCCAAACATGTATTGAAAAGTTTGGGTGTTTCGAAATATAACTAGTTAACATGAAGTTTGTTATAAAGTAGTAATTGTATACTTGATGAAATGATATACCTGTGTTTGTAAATACGGGTAGTTAATAAAAATAATTTTGACCCGTTTATAAGAATAAGTAGTCAAATTTGGGAATTATGAGTTTTGGTCAAATCTGGAAGTTTGACTTTATTTTAAAATGTCAACTTATATGTAGATGTTAATTGATGTATTGGCTACGGATTTGGGGAGTATTATGATAAATTGTTCGGTTAAATGTGTTTTATTACACTTTGCTAGAGTTGGGAATTCTTTATATGTTAATTGAATGTTTATAGAGTTGTTAAAACATGAAATAGGAGGTCTCGGTTTTGAATTGTTAGTTTTGGACCATTCGAATATTGTGTGCAAAATTGGTAAAATTATGTATTGATGATGTTGACTTTGACTATGGAAGTCTTTAGGATGTTTTTTGGTCATATTGGATTTATAAGAAATTGTTCATAAGGCTTATATAAGAGTTGGTCCTTATAATGAATTTTATACTTTAATCTATTCGGTAGAATTTGGTTACTAACTCGGTATTATTATTGATTTCAGGGAAACTCAAGGAAACTCGGTAATATAAGACCACCGAGTTTTGGATGGATTGCAATGCTAAGGTGAGTGGATTTAGCCTTCAATCTATATGTGTACAATTTTGGTAGAAATTGGATACTTTGGTAAAAAGTGCAGGATTTTTGGTATACGGGCAGTTTCGACGCGAACTTTGGTTCGCGAACGCGAACCTTCAACAAAGATTTTGGGATGTGATCGTGATGATGTTCGCGGGTCGTGAACATTGAGTTCGCGACGCGAACTCAGAGTTCACGACACGAATATTTTTGGATGCTGGTTTTTGGTTGTAATTTTTATTACAAGTCCACACCTCGGTATAACTAATTCGGTAATTAATTAGGTGCACATTTGGGGAAGAGTTCAGTAATTGGAACATTCCACTAAGCATATGTTTACTAATGATACGGTGTATTGTCCTTAGAAGCACTGGTTGTTCTAAGGAAATACACATTGTCATTGAGTAAAAGGCTATCGGTTATCATTGTTAGGCCGACAATGATTTAAGGTTCGGCCGAACCGCCGTTGCTCTTCAAAATTAACTAATCGGGAAAGTGTGAATTTATATCGGTTGCTCTTAACTCATTTGCATTTCATCTTGTGACTCATTCTCTTCGATCTTATATATTGTTGGTTTAAGTTCATTCACTTAGCTGTTAGCTAATCCCCCACCTCGTTGACTTTTTTTGCAGGTTCGGTTGATGGGCGGGTCAAGGGGTGCTTGTTAGAAATGGTTGACCAATGGTTGCTCTGATAGTATTTTGTAATCGAGACGTTTTATAGTAACACATTAAAGCGTTTTGATGTTTTGATTAATATTATGTTTAAAGTTGTATTTTGTAAAATGACTTAACTTAATATGGTTTGATTATTACGCTTCCGTTATTTAAAAAAAGAAAAAAAATCAGGTTTAAATTTATGGTGTTACACACGTCGTTTAATAATGAATAGTGTATGATATATAATGATTACTCTTACACATTATACAAATAATGACTAAATTAGATATTGTAAGCTTTAACTAATGACATGTTTGATTGGGATTTAATTTTTGGACCCAGACTCTGATTGCAGACTCGGTTCGAATCTGGGTGTTTGATTTACAAAAAACTTCTTCTGAATCGGCTAACATTCTGGACTCGGTCCAACCCAATTACTGATCCAGTCTGATTGAAAATAGTATTGGACTCGGTCCTTCTTCTTATTGCGCCTATTTTTTGACGACACAACACCTTCCTCTTCCTCTGCGGATCGAAGAAGTTCCTTCCTCCTTCCTCCATGGAGGCCCCGCACCGCCCTCCGTCGTCACCCCACACCGCCCTCCGTCGTCTTTATCAGGTAACACTACCGGTATTGTTGCTTGTGTGATTTTTGATACGTGTCTTTTAATTACTATTTAGTATTTTAATTAGTATTTCAAATTAAGTGCATTATTATTAGCAATTTATCTTGTATAAGTTATTTTATGTAGTCAAACTAGTTGGTTTAATGTAGACTAGTGGTAATAGTTAGTGGAAGTAGTGGGCTACAAGTAGGTTAGTTAATTTCTTTTAGTATTTATATGTAATTTTGGTTTATGGAAAATTTAGAGAAGAAAAAGTTTGTTAAATTATCTTTAGTTTCTTAGTCTAAATTCCTGGGAGATAGTCATCTGAAACTGGCTTCTATTAATGGTGCTTTCATTGATTCGTACCATGCCTCCAATGTCTACCCGCCTTGAACATGCTTTGGCTAACTTAGCCGATACGGTGGCTAGTATTGACACCGACAACGAGCTTGTCAATTGTTGGAAAGACTTTGCCACCTCTTTTGCAACCTTTGTTGTAAATTTTCTTCATCATAAACAAAGGGAAGCCACCACAAAAATCGCTACCACGCCACCACCTCCCGTCGTTGCTCACATCATCAAAACCAACCATTCGATCTCAAACCCTACTACACCTTCGGGACAACTCAACCACAACATCTTTGCACATCCACAACACTCCATGGCATTACCACTATGTGGCTTCGAAAAGATTCAACCGGATTGTCATACGAATCTAATTTGGTTTTTGTTTTTACACCGACACTAAACCGGGACAACCCAAACCTCCTCCCAACCCACCGAACGAGAACTCCGACCTTGAGGACAAGGTCCTTTTTTAGGCGCGGAGTATTGATACGTGTCTATTAATTACTATTTAGTATTTTAATTAGTATTTCAAATTTAGTGCATTTTATTATTAGCAATTTATATTATGTAAGTTAGTTTATGTAGTCAAACTAGTTGGTTTAATGTAGACTAGTGGTAATAGTTAGTGGAAGCAGTGGGCTACGAGTAGGTTAGTGATACGACCTCAATTGAAGACGTGGTCCATGACCAGCAGTTACCACCTCCTCCTTTTTACATGCATTAGTTGACAAAGTAAAACCATGCATTCTGTTAAGAATAAAGAAGTGGGCCACCACCTCATGCACGTTTCCCATATTAGTAGGCATGTTTAGTTTTCTTGTTCACAAAGTTTAGAAGTTGCATTGTTTTTCTATTTAAGTGTAATACGTTTTGCATGAAGAAAAGTTAGAGAAAATTGTTGCAAAAAGTCTAGCTTCTTTTAGTCTAATTCTTGGGAGATTGACCATCTCAAATAGGTCTCTATCATTTGGTGCTTTCATCTTCGTTCTCACTCTAGTCATGCCTCCCCGCAAAGAAACTCCATCCCTCGAAGACACCTTGACTGCCATTAATGAAACCTTACAACAACTCATACACATCTCCACCACCAACACCGACAAAATCCTTGCCAGCCAATCCACTTCACACACCACGTCGCAATCCCAACTCGATTTAATCAGCAAGCAATTAGCCACACAATATGACCAAAATAACACCTTAATCACCACCGTCACCCAAGCCAGTTCATCAAAAACCAAACAACCACCACCACCTCCGCCACCGCCACCACAACAAAACCCACGTCCCCCAAAAATCCACCTTCCCACTTTTGACGGCTCAAACCCGTTAGATTGGATCTTTCAAGCCGACAACTATTTTACCTATTACTCAATTCCGCCCAACCAACGCATCGCCCTCGCCGTTTTTTACTTTACCGGCAACGCACTCAGCTGGTACAAACATCTCGCCAATAATAACCTACTCGGTACTTGGCCGGAATTCACCAGGGCACTTGAAGTCCGTTTTGGTCCCTCTTCATACGAAAACCACCAAGCAACCCTCTTCAAACTCCATCAAACCTCCACTGTGGCTGCATACCAAACTGAGTTCGAGCAAGTGAGTAATTGTGTCATGGGATTGTCACCCGAGGCGCTCCAAAATTGCTTCATTTTCGGCTTACGATCCGACATTCAATCTGAAATAGCCATCCTCAAACCGACAAGCTTACATCAAACATATGGCCTTTCCAAACTCATTGAAGATAAGCTTAAAGATCAAACCATTGATACTACTAATTCCACACCACCTACGTCACCAAATCCACCATTGCTTGCAGCTCCTCCTCAAACCCCTCCGACACTACCAATCAAACGTTTAAACCCAACCGAAATGCAAAAGAGACGGGCTGAAGGTCTTTGTTTTAATTGCCCGGAAAAATACCACCCGGGTCACCAATGTAACCCTCCAAAGTTTCTTCTTCTTCAATCAGGAAACGATCACAAACCATCGACAAACGACCCTCCATGGGGGCTTTTTACGGTTGATTATGACAACGCCGGACCTTGAGGACAAGGTCCAATGTAAAGGGGAGAGTATTGATACGACCTCAATTGAAGACGTGGTCCATGACCAGCAGTTACCACCTCCTCCTTTTTACATGCATTAGTTGACAAAGTAAAACCATGCATTCTGTTAAGAATAAAGAAGTGGGCCACCACCTCATGCACGTTTCCCATATTAGTAGGCATGTTTAGTTTTCTTGTTCACAAAGTTTAGAAGTTGCATTGTTTTTCTATTTAAGTGTAATATGTTTTGCATGAAGAAAAGTTAGAGAAAATTGTTGCAAAAAGTCTAGCTTCTTTTAGTCTAATTCTTGGGAGATTGACCATCTCAAATAGGTCTCTATCAATTAGTTAATTTCTTTTAGTATTTATATGTAAATTTGGTTTATGGAAAATTTAGAGAAGAAATAATTTGTTAAATTGTCTTTAGTTTCTTAGTCTAAATTCTTAAGAGATTAGTCATTTTAAATTGACTTCTATCAATTTTGTTTTAAGGTTTCTTGTTTTTTCTGATTAATGAGTTGATCTGTGCATATTCATGTTAAAGTCATAGTTTTGCTATCATTTTTGTTTGCGGTTTGTCAACGCTTCTAAACCCAAAAGCAACAATATTGCAATCAATGAATTAGTGGATTCGTATTTTTTTCAATTTGGGTCAATTTTGTCAATTCAAAGTGGAGGCAAACCTACTGCACAATAGTGTTTAATAAAGAAATTAGAGAAAAGAAATCTGTCAATTTGTGAACTCTTTTAAACAACTTGGGTTTAGTATTAGAGAAGAAATCTGGGTCATTTAAGATGGGGTCTCAAGGGTAATATGATCATTTTTCATCAATCACCTTATTCAATTAGCTATATAATTTAGTTAAAGTTCTGATTTAGTTAGCTTCTGACTCGGTTAACAACTAACTCAGTCAGCACTAACTCAGTTAACAAGTATCAAACAAATATTTAAGTTAATCTTTCCATAGTAATACACTCCTACTAAAGTCCGTATGGGTGGATCTCTTTAAGTGCAATATTTCTAAAAAAAACTTTTGGAATCTGCATTATTAAGGAGTCGAAATGACAATATAAGGCTCATTTCCATTTTATCATAATTTGAATAAAAAACTCAATAAATTTTTGTCTCTCGATTGAAATCAGCAAAGTCAAAAGGTCGAACAAGAAAAGCCAATTGATTTGTAGTGTCGTAAAGGAAATATTTACGGCAGTTACAGATGAAGATGTGATGACTCATTTTCGGAAAATGAGTCAATGAAGATGACAACTATAAAATGTTATCTCTATTTTTAGACTAATTTTTCATTTTGTAATGTTTAATGAAACTAAATTTTTTTAATTTAAATCTTTTATACGTAGAAAAAAGTTATGCTACTTTTTACTTTTCGTCCCATGTCGGGTACTGATCCATATGCACTACCGTTTACCAATGATAATTAACTGGGATTCCAGTTTTTACACATGTACAATAAACTCTCATTAGTCATTACTATTTTCATTACTATTTTTAATAACGGATAACAAAAAGTTAAGAGGCTTCATGTGTAGTTTCCGAATTACGTTGTTAAACAAATTGTATTAAATAAAGACATTTTCATAAATTTTGGACCTTTAATGGCAAGGTTTATGGACACCATGTCTAAAAGATACGATAGTGGATAAGGCAAGGTTGGTCAAGTTTTTCTCCTTTGTCTACACATATTTAAATTCCGTAGTTCAAACTAGAAAAATAGAAAATGGACATTCTAACAAAATGCTAATGATATTTTTCTTGAACTAACATATTTATATTAAAAACGAATTAAATAATATGCTAGTATAATTAAATAACTTAAGAAAAAGACAAAAGATGGGTTAATGTATAGTGAGCATGTTTGCTATCGTTGCTTCTACTTTTTGGATCATTTTGAAGTAAAAAACTGTCACATTTTACTCAACAACGTTAGTAAATGTAATATTATTCATTCTATTTGTTTAGTTTCTTTTCTGGTTAAAATTTAAAGGTAGAAAACTTCAGAATTAGTCTAATTGGTTTGTAATCATTTAGTGTAATTTGCTAGCTCCCAAATGAAAATAATTATAATATTGACATCGATGTTAAAAAAATGTATAGGGAGCATGTTCCCAAATGAAAAAAAATATATAAATGGCCTAATTAATTAACCTAACTCATGTGACACAAGACTTTGGTTGTAATATTTTTACCTTGCTACTTTAATTTTAAGATTAATAAATTAGATTCTTGTCACTACTCTTCCATAATTTACATTCATTGTAAACTTTTATGTGGACGTGATGGATGTATTGTCATGAGCCACATGATACAGTGGCCACAAGTACGTAAGAGTTAAGATATATATGATTTTGTCCATTAGTTGGCATATAGCATTATATATACCCATGAACAATGGGGACTAATTCACTCATTGGATTCTTTAAAGTCCATCCTTAAGTAACTAAGCAAAAGTAACGAATCTTTACTATAATGGCCTCAATCTCCTCCTCCGCCATCGCCACCGCCACTCGCACCACCGTGGCTCAGGCTAACATGGTGGCTCCCTTTACCGGTCTCAAGTCTAACGTGGCATTCCCTGTTACTAAAAAGGCTAACAATGACTTCTCAACCCTCCCCAGCAACGGTGGAAGAGTGCAATGCATGAAGGTAAATTACATTATAGATATACTTTTTACTTTACATAATATAAAACAATATTAACTTACAATTTACTTTACGAATATTTGTTTTGCGGGAATATAGGTGTGGCCACCACTTGGTTTGAAGAAGTACGAGACCCTTTCATATTTACCACCATTGTCTGAAGCCTCATTGGCTAAGGAAGTCGACTACCTTCTCCGCAACAAGTGGGTTCCTTGCTTGGAATTCGAAGTCGAGGTTTATTTCTCATCATCTTATTAACTTTCTATTGTTAATAAAGACCAAATCCGCAAAATTCAACAAGAAAATACGCTTTCTTTCACCCAATTCGATAAAAAAATTGGATTTGATTATATTAACTTGGTGTTTGTATTTTTGTTATACTAGCACGGTTTTGTTTACCGTGAGCACGGTGCAACCCCGGGATACTATGACGGAAGATACTGGACAATGTGGAAGTTGCCTATGTTTGGATGCACCGACTCAGCTCAGGTTTTGAAGGAGGTAGAAGAGTGCAAAAAGGAATATCCTGAAGCCTTCATTCGTATTATTGGATTCGACAACGTACGTCAAGTGCAATGCATCAGTTTCATCGTCTCGAAGCCAAGTGGCTACTGAGCAAGAAAATTTTCTATCTACCCAGACTTTCGATTTATAACCCTCATACAATGAGTCGGTTTATTTGATTATTTGGGTCTATTCATTTTTTTCCCCTTTAACTTCGTCATTTTTTTTATTTCTGTTTTATTTTGTTGTTTGTTTTCGGATTTCCAATGAAATGAATAAGAGATGTCATATTAAAAAATAATTGTTGTTTAATTATATATATGTGTAATCTATTGTTTCTCGATTCTAAAAATTGTGTGGTTTGGCCTTCTTTCAATGATCTATAGCGTTTTTTTTATTCTTTTTCTTTTCTAATTTTTAGTTTTCCCTTGTAATATAAGTAAACAAAATTGACAACTGCAGCAGGTTAAGTTTCATCAGTTTATGTATAATGGGCATGAATCACATGATTAATTCATATTAACGAAATATCAATTTATAAAGCACATGTTCTATTCTTATAGCATTAACAAACCTAAAATTAATTTGTGAATTCTGTTCATGTGAGATACAATTTCATTTAACTATAAATACTAGTATATTGGTTAAATTTGTAATCTTTTGACTAATTGTACTCAAAATGGTTTCGGATAATGATTCCATTAAATATACTCTATTTAAGTTCAAATGCACCTGCTCAACTAGTTTATACGTTCATCAACCAACCCGACGAATTCAAATTTCAACTTTTATAGGATCTTATTCAGCAGCGCTTACCAGTTTTTACACATCTATAATAAACAACCATTTTTTATATTTTTTTAACAAAAATTCATACCATGGGTTTATGTGCAGTTTCCATATGTTTGTAACCATTATAGTATTAGAAGAAAGACCTTTTTTTGTAAGGCCAAAAATTTCACTGAAAAGGAGAAATTCATGGAGAAGAATAGCAAAAGGCAAAAAACTAAACATGTAAGGTCTATGGACACAATTCAAAGGGATGTGATAAGGCAAGATTGGTCAAGTTTTCTCCTTTTGACTACACAAATCTGTCTACACATATTTCCATTCCCCCTTATAGGCATTTTAAGGGTATTTGGGATTGCCACTTATTAATTTATTGGTTTTTTCAATAAGTTGAATCATGTTTGGATTGGTAATAAATATTTTTTGTAAAAAGTTTCAAAAACAAGATTTAAAGAAGTAAGGAGCTCTTTACTTTTCAAAAACCCTACACCATCCCATTGATTATTAGTATATATAATGTGTTGGTGTTGTATGTTATTTAGGTTTCGTTGCCGTTGTTGATCCTGCGTGGAAAAGCTGATATAGTGACGGATCCAGCTGTCAGGAAAGCTTTGTATGAGAAAGCAGTGTATGATCCTCTTTGCATAATGTACAAGTTGCTATTGTATGGATTTAAGGATTAACAACCAATGAAATAGAAACGTTGGTTCAGCAAAGTGTTCTTATCTACAGTTGTTTAAGTCATACTCCCTATTACATTTTTGTATTCAAATTAAAGAAATTACTTTGGTGGACTTAATTTTTGCACCAATTACTTGACACAACATAGTAAAAATCAAGATTAGATTGTTTCACAATAATTACTGGTGTATGCAGAGTAATTTTAGTGACATACAAAACTACTTTGTACAATATTTGGTTAAATCAGTACACGTGTCAGACACAAGCAATCATGTTGGTAGAGGAGACCTCTGATTTTGGTCCTCAAAAATACCGTTTGTAATATCAATACTATTTACATTATCTTTTTTCACGCGTTCTAAAGATGTTGCTTCATATATTCCTACAAAATCACAGTTACCATAAAAAATTAAAAATAACAAGAAAAATAATGAAATATAATTTAATTTAATATAAATATACATACCAAAGCCTAAAAGAATGCAGCAAATAAATAAACCCGGTAACGAAAAATCCATTTTGTAGAAAATTTTTATAGGAATCAAGCATCCTCCAGCAACAATTATATGTCTTGGAGATGAAAAAACCATGTGCAGCCTAAAAATATTATTATTATCATAATTAATATATTAAAAAAAATTAAATGAACATAAAGCATGTATATAATTGTGTAAAATACCTTTCCTCGGCAATACTGTCCACATAAAATATTAAAATTATTCCAAATAAAATAGTGGCTGAAAAAGCCCAAGCAGAAAATGGTAATTCCACATTAGTGGACCCCACAATCATGTCCCACATGGCAACAGAAAACAAGTTGCAGATGCAATTGTTATAGCATGAAGCCTTCTTTTCAGTTGCAACTGGAAATTTAGAAATTCGAATTAATTTATAAAATTAAGTAAAAATAAAAATACCTTTATGTATTTTTAAAATAAAAATACCTTGAGTGAAATACGTCTAGAGATTACTCTTCTTAATGCTGACAAGATTCCAGCAAAAATAGGAGATATCATGCTTTTCATATCCAATAATTGCCTTCGTCTTTGTTGATATTGTTAAATGGTAATTTTCAAGTTAAGTAAGCCATTAAGCAGTTTTCCGTTATTTTTCATTGAATAGATAAATATATAAAAACAGATTTCGATTAGTGAGAGGATATAGAAAGGAGAATGTGTGGCCATTGCCCATCCTTGAGACAAGAAGTAGAATGATGCTAACATTGCAAATAGCCCACCAACCTGATCAATTATAATTAAAAAAAAAGATTATAAGTATTATATAATATTTAATTATTTTTTCTACGATAGCAAATATGAAGATTAGGAAAAAAGGTCGAATTTTTATTTCACTTTGATATTTTTCAGTAAATGATACATCCTCATGGATTTTCTAATATATGGAATAAAATTAAATATTAAAAAAAAATCAGATTTTTTTTGCCTATGTAAGATTTACCCTTTTCCAGATATGCCCTTTTCTGCCATACAAGACTGCAGAAAGAACTCCAAGAACAGCACCTGAATACTCCGCCAAAATAGCCCTGAAATTACACTTCCCAATATTTGATAAAAACAATGAGAAATATTATTTAATTTTTTTTTAAAAAAACCCAGCAAAACCTACCTAACAGGACCACAAGATTTGAGACCAATTCCCCACAAGATGTAATACAATGCTGTTATCCCGCCATTAATAACTAAAGGAACAACCTGAAAATAAGGGATTTTAGCCAAAAATTGTACACAAGAAAGAATAATATTGGATTTGATGTTACCTGTGTATTTGAAAGTGGTCTACCCTTCCAAGGTTTTTGGAGATGGATGATGGAACAAGACAGCTGAAGATAAAAAGTACAACTGAAGCTCCTGTTTGAGATAAATATCTGTACATGGAGTACACTGACCATATTCTTAACAAGTTTCCAATAATATGGATTATTTGCAAGCGAGTCTGCCTGTTATGTTATATACATGTTAATTATTTGAATTATTAACAATAATGAATACACAATTCCAACAATCTCAAAATTTGGAACATATAAAGAAAATAGTTAAAGTCGATCATTCTAAAGAGAAGTGTGCATAGAGTAATGTGTGATCATACAATACTATTTGTGTCCTGAAAAGAGTGTGCAATAGATTTTGGTCTAATGAGTTACATTTTTAACTTTAAATTTTGATTAGTATTGTTCTGGTTGTAGATAAGGATTGATCAATATGATAGAACATTTTGTGACTGTATATATCTTTTTCAAATGCAAAATTGAAAAGAAAAACGCCAATATTGGGAAAAAAAGTAGATTATTTTGATGAATGTAGTGCACTTATCTAGCTACAAGTTACCAATAGTATGTCGAAAGAGCATAATGTTAGAACTCAGTGAAAATGATGAATGTGTTGGAGCTAAAACAATATAATACATTTGGCTAACAAAAAATGTTAAGTAAACAGCTGTAAGACCTCAATCAACAATGCCTATAGGCAATTTTCTCAATTTTATATGATAATTATTTGCAAGAATTAGGGTTCAAGCAGGAAGATAACTAATATAAAATCAACAAAAAAATATATATATACCTGAAATTGGCCGCATGAGTATAGCCAGGGCCTCGGTCTTCGAGACGGTGATTTGGGGACATCATCGTGCAGGGTGAAATTAGGATGAAAATTGCGACGAATATAAGCTGCAGATAGTTGAAATTAGAACAAAATTGCAACGAATATAAGCTGCAGATAGTTGAAATTAGAACAAAATTGCAATGAATGTAAGCTGCAGATAGTTGAAATTAGAACGAAATTGCAGTGAATATAAGCTGCAGAGGGTTTCACATAAGGATTTTGCTTGGAGTTGAATATAACGAAGTTGAATCTCGTAAGCATCAAAACGACATTCTTCATTTCTTCTCATCTGTTGGGCTCAGATCTATGTAATGTAGATAGCAGTTAGGACTGCCAAGTACAAGCTTTGGGCCAAACTCCTTAAGAGCTGGGCCTGCTCACTATTTTCATTTTTCTATTTTTTTAAATAATTGTCTAATGATAAAAAGTAAATGGATGGCGTATATGGTTTGTTAGTTATTTAAATTCATTTATTATAATACTAGTATTAGATATCTTTGATGTGCATAAATTTTTACACTGGTAGTTCTTATTGTTAAATTGGCATGTTAAATTTTTTGAATGACGAAATTATATTTTTGACCTTTTGTAATAAATAAACATAAATGACTACTTATATAATAAGTGGTTAATCACTTTGAATTCAATCAATTTGTTGTAAAATACATTGATTCATTAATCAAAAGCATTGCTTTATTCTCTCTATTTACTTCACAATTCAATCCAATTCTGTGCATATTATCTTGTATATTGATGTCTGACCTAATAATGTCAATTGATTGTTCTGTGAATAGATTAATTTTTCGATTTTGAGGTGTTTCAAAATAAATGACACACTTTAAAACTTTCCTTATTTGGTAAAATCATGTAGGGCTGATACCCACAAACTATCTCATTTAAGTGAAATGACTAATTTACCCTTACTTATACTTTTAAACATCGTTAAACTTATTTTAATAATAATATGTAGGACCCATCACTTACTAACTATCTAATTTAATCTTCATTACAATCCTATTTCTCAAAAAACATATAACTAAAATCATGTCACTTATTTTGAAATGGAGGAAGTAGTATTTTTTTTAATTAAATTATTTATAAGTTCTCAACAATGAATCAAACGTATGTTAGATAAAACGTATGCTTTCCTCTAACATCCATTTATTTTGACACTTGTCATGATTAAATTAGTAGACACATGAGTAGCCACAAATGGTAAGCCTCAATATAATTTCTCATGCTTTTAATATAAGTTTTCTACTATTAATCAGATGTTTCTTATATGACGTTTGCTTTGTGCTCTTAATATTGATATTAAGGACAGTTAGGTTCGGTTTTTCGGTTATTTTGCACATTCGTATGTTGTACTATTTATTTCTAATTAGCTATTATTTGGTATACCTATAGTTATATTGTGCCAGTAATTAGCATGTTCATTATTTTCTGCAACAATTAAGATAGGATAACTACGGGAAATTGATCCGTCCACCTAAGTTAAGATAACTATCAAAAGGAAAGTAATTTTATGTTGTTTTGTATAAATTTATTTAAATAGACCGAAACTAATAAACTGAAATATTTTTTCGCAAGAAGGCAGATTCGGTTAATTTTTTTATTTTAAAAAGGATTATAAGCAACAAAATGAGTCTTTTAAAATAGTTTTATTTTTAAATTTAATTATTATCTTATCCAATTTACTAAGATTGAATATTGATCCTATTAATTAAAATCCTAGTTAAATTAAACTTATCCTTTCCTAGTGTCAATCCTGTTCAATATCGGATACAAAATCCTAGCCATTATAAATTCTTGTGCTATATATTGAAAGCTGAATCAGGGTTTCAAATCGTGATATTCTTCTGAAAAGCTTGAAGGTAACAACACTTTAACATAAAACTCAAAATCTGCTGCAATATATTATGGATCAGTGGAGGAAGTATGTGCAGAATGCAAATTTAGATGTATTTGAGATCACCAAGAAAAGAATCATCAATGTGGATGATCATCATCAAACCCAAGACGAAAAAGAAGCAGCAACAGTTCATGCGGTTTTAAGGATCAAACACATTCTCGAACACCACAAATCTGAAACGGTTATTTGCAAGTCGTTAATAAAGCTACGGGACATGGGGTTGTCTTTGAAAACTCTCGAGGCAACGGGTGTAGGAAAAACCGTTAGGGTTTTTAAGAAACATGTGTCCAAGGATATTAGAGAGATTGCAAAAAGAGTCATGAAAGTATGGATAGGTTTGGTGGATGAGATGTTTATAATGAAAGAAACATCCGATAATCAAGTAATATTAAAGCCAATGATTGAAGTGATTAACGATGAAGGAATTAAAACGAGAATTATGGAGGAGAAATTTGAAGCGACAAAGAGGAAGTTGCGACAGAGTTACAACGAAGCAGCGACGATGAAGAAGAAGCGAAGAATACAAGTAATGGAGTTGCATGAAGTCACTAAGCAGGGACTTTTATGTCAAATTGATGAACATGCCAACAAGCGATTCACAAAAAGGCGGCGTTGATGTGCATGCTTTCTTTATTTTGGTTTTACGTACAATCTATTTACGCATTTATATGATTCAGTTAATCAATATTTGAACATTAATTCAAGATATACTTCTATTTGTTACATTAATTTGTTCTAGAATTTGTTCATACTTTAGAACTAATATATCTTTTGTTGCCTAATGTTATAGAATTGTCATGTATCAGTGGTATGTGTCATCCCATGTTTTGTTGAAAATCAATGAAAATTAGCAAGAAGAATCATAAAGAAAACTACTAGAAAAGTATTACTGATGCGGCTCAAATAGAAACATGCATGTCTTTTTGTTCATTGTTGAATGATTTGGTGATACCGTAACTCTCATTAAATTAATTTTGGTAGTATTCGTAAATGAGATATTTTTTATTGTATTGTTATTCTCGTTATTGTGGTTAACTAATCAAAATCGTAAGACTAAGATTTTTTGGGTTGATTGGTCAAAAACCCCTTTATTTTGATCTGTTTAGCAATTTGCTAAACTATATATCGTAATAATATTTGTCGTTCAAGAAAAATAGTCCAAGACCGTGTGAAGCAAGGGGTATTAACTTTTGCCTCCGATCTCCGCTTCAGGGTTCGACGAGTCAAAAGTTTTACAACGACAAGGAAATCCCATGTTCTATTTCTCATTGATTTGATATTTGTAAAACTTCTGGAAAATTTGATAACATGCGTTATAAATGTGTAGTGGATCCTAAGAAATCTAGAATGAGACTCATTACTAATTCTGATTTTAAAATTAAGGTTGCCAATTAGGGTGAGGTTGACCCAAAAATCGAACCGAAACCGATAGAACTGAAACCGATAAAACCAAAACCGGAAACGATTAAATTTCAAAACTGAAACCGATAAGATGTTACCGATTTTGGTTCGGTTCGGTTTCGGACGCGCGGCGGGGCGGTGGTCAGCGGCGGCGCAGAAGGCGGCCGGAGGTGGTAATAAGTACTTTTTATGTATTTTGATTGGAATAATAAGTAGCTTTTGCAGCTAAAATTGTTCATTTCCTTGTTCGTCGTATGAATATTGGCCCAAATTTGTAAATCCGTGCTACTATGGGTACTATTTTTTGATCGAGTAGAATTGTGTTACCCGTGTTTTATACCTTGACTTATGATTAATCTAAAAAAGCCGAAACTGTTTAGTACGATTTATGTGTTGTATCGAAGCAAAAAAGAAGCTTATCATGGATGACAAAAAGTTTGGGAAAAAAAAAAAATTATTGAATAAAAAAGATGGTAAAAAATACGAGCGGGTTACAGATTTGTAATATGGTTTTTTCTATGTAATGTTGAAGCGGTAAATGTTTGTAATTTGCTACATGTTGGATTTCCTTTCCCATCTTTCTTTTGTGTCGAGCCTACAAATTTATATACAAAACAAGTAAAATCGTTAATCCGGAAAATATAATCAGTTTATGAACAGCAAAAGTTGATAAAAATTTTACCCCCAATGTAGCTTCTGGGGTTTCTTTGATGCTGCTACATCATTTGGCACATGTTTTTGAGGGGTGTTTAATGAGACAGAATCACTTGTATTTTGAGCTGTTTTACATGTGATTTTGTTTACATGTTCTTCGGTATTACTATCATTTTCTTGTAATTTACTAGGACCAGATGATTTCCCTGTAAAAGGAATACCTTATGATAAATGACAAAAATGAAAACAAAGTGTTGATCAAGGAACCAAATTGAACCTTTTGATTTCTTTTTGGTTTTGGATTTCTCTTTTATTTGTAAACGTCTCTTGTGCAGTTCCTATCGAATCAAAGATACCAAAATACAAATCACATCCAACAGATCATAATGAATTAGTGAGCAATATAAGAACTCAAATATAATCCAACTTTTGACAAAAGTAGGGAGCAAAATAATGAAATATACTGGGGTATTTTCAACAAAGTGGGATATTGTTGGTACCTCAAATTTTTTTAGCCAATTTCCCTAAAGGTTAAATTATGACTAAAATAGATCTCGGCTGATGAACTGGTCTTTTCAAACAGATTTCACATTGTAATGGAAATAAATGATAAATTAAGAAAGTTTTTCAATTCCTAAACCCAAGATCATGGAAAAAATTATCGAACTTCAAAAAATTCGAACAATTTACATGAACATGCAGCCACTATTTCTATATAATTTGAGAAATTAACGAATTGTAACCTCAAAATCATAATCCCAATCAGTAAATCAACTAAAATAACCTGGAATTTTGATATCCGAGCTTGAGAAACAGCAGACGAGGGCTTGAATGTAGGGTTTAAACATGCAGTTGATGCGATAGCTGCTTCTCTCCTCTTGTCATCCTCCATTCTCCTTTAACCTAACTGTCAAAGCTCAAACCCTGTTTTCTTTTCGGTTTTGCATCAATTACAGAAATAACTTTTGGATTTTGATAATGACAGCACTAAGGGCTGTCTCTATATGCATTAAAAGTAGGGGTGTACGTTCGGGCGGTTTACGGTTTAGTAGGGTTATTCGGTTTGGGTTATTTGGTTTTTATAAATATTTTTGACCAACCAATATCCAAACCAAATAAATTAAAACCAAACCAAACCAACCAAATAAGTAATCAGGTTATTCGGTTCGGTTTACTATAAAACCAAATAAAAGAAGAATCTATAAAAAGTAATTGTCTTTAGTCTTATTATAACTTAATTAATCATCCACGCCAAAAATTTCTATTAATTGTGAAACAAACTCAAAGCAACAATGAGTCAAACTCATTTATATAAAAACAATAAACATAAAAACACATTATAAAAATAGTTCAACAAAGTTGATGTATATTTAATTTAGATATCTTTAATATGTAGGTTCCTTTTCACTATTCGGTTATTCGGGTGTAAACCAAATAAGGATTTTTGAACCCAAATCTAATCCATAAACCGGTATATTATTTCGGGTATATCCATAAATCCAAACCAAACCCAAATAATCCAAACCATTTCATCCAATATCATTTGGATTGGTTGGTTTTTCAGGTCAAACCGTTTAATGAATACCCCTAATTAAAAGTGGTATAAATGAGCAATTCCTAAAATTCAGAAGTCGGTTATAGATAAATGTACAATCTTTTTATGCAAACCCTTAATACTATCATTATCAAAACCCATAATTTCTAAGCCACGTTGGACATCGTTGGGCTGTAGCCCGTATGTGCTAGGGCCGTTCTCAATCGTGGCATTTTAATTTTTTGCCGCATTGTCAAATGACATTTCGATGGACACTCAGATAACATTCATGCTAAAAATATTAGTATTTCTTTTCAGTTTCAAAATCCACTATTTAGTTTAGTTTTTTCATTTAAAACATACAATCTAACCTAATTAATGTAATTAAATAAAAACATCACATTAATAGAACACATTGCAATAAATTTTTAATAACATTACAATAGATTTTTAAAAATATTAAAATAGTTAATATTTAGGTAAATTTTGTAGGAGTTGCGAAATGTGATCGAGTAGGGTATTGCGTAGTTTATGATGCACACATCGATCGCGTAAATCCTTGTTTATGCATATTTGTGTTGCAACTCTCTTACCCAAGCTCATTGTGACGTATTAGGTAAACATATAGTGTGCCTGTTGTCCCTAATATAGTGTTTATATTTGGTATTTATAGGGATGAAATAGTTGGAAAAGATGGAAAAAATTTAAAAGAAAAATAATAAATAGTATTATTACCGTTAGATACTTAAATATTTTATTTAACCAAACCACAGTTGAATTTTGTAGTGGGCCCAGCCTTTTTCTGCTGCTCCTCACGTCACCTAGCCGAATGAATTTACCAATGCCAACAGACCGATGGATCTTGCTAACAAATCACCAAAACCGACGTGTGTCGGTTGCTAACTGAAGATGTTGTGGACACCGGATATAGAAACCCACATAAGATTATATATTTTAAGTTTATTTTTAGCTAATGATTAGTTTTTTAACAGTCGCCTTTCATTAAAAAAATATATAACGAAGGCAGGAAAGGCAAGAGCAAAACGAACAACAACATGACTAAGGAAAAGCTAATTGGACAAACCTATCAAGAAACTAGTTTACATTGTTTGCTACTTATTACATTCGCATGAAAATACATTCGTCATTTTAAGTCTAACGAGGATACAATAGTAGGTCGCACAATGGGACAAACATCAAAATTCATATAAGACAAAACTGATAATCAGTTACATAAAATTAACTTTAGTCACACAAAACATTTATATCAGTCAAAAAATAATATTTGTTAAATTTTATGTGAAGCTACATGATCACCCGATCTATATTGACTAAATGGAGCATCCGTCATTTATCAACCCTTTAATTAGGATCATCATTTTCAGAAACCAAATTGTTTAAAAGGACCCTATTCAACAAGCAATATAAAATAATACGGAGTAGTAGGTAAAACCATATACTTCGTATATTATAATAACCTGTCGCAAGATATTTTTGTGATTTAAAAAACACGTGAGTGTTGTATTGGATGTGGTATTGTGTGTTTTAAAAGAGATATTTCCACCTGAAACGTGGCCCTACAATCATGTGCCTAGAAATATAAGAGAATTTGGTGTATTTAGACCACTGCGAATAGTAAATAGGCCGTCAGTTATTGCCAATCAGCACCACGTCAGCAGACAAACTAACTAACACTAAACTGACGTACCCATGCCAACAGCACTCCGTCACTTCACCAACTTTAATTAATTTACTTTTTTTTTAGTTAAAACAAAAATATAACTAAAACATAATTATAGAATGAAACATTAGACATTGTAGAAATAAACTGTCGACCATTTCCTCGGCATTGTAAGAATTGACTATCGTTAAAATAGCTTCCAAATCAGAATCATATTCGGTAGAGGAATCAGAATCATATTCGGTAGAGGAATCAGAAACATTAGACATTGTATAAGTATGGTTGGGTGTGAGAAGAGAGAATTTTTGTTGTTTGAAAATTATGGAATGAAAGTGCGTATTTATAGAGATTTAAAAGGATTAAATATATATATATATATATATATATATATATATATATATATATATATATATATATATATATATATATATATATATATATATATATATGGTTGAATTAGTTTCAGAAACAATTAAGGCCACAGAACCAACAGAACTCAATCTAAATCATTGATTTTTGAAATGAAATGATCATGGAAGACACATTAATGTATTTGATGAGGGACCCCCAAATATTGATTTGCATGGATGTCATTCATGCATGTATACATATATGTATATGTTTTCATATATGTATACATAAGTGTTATCTATACATGTATGTATACATGCATGAATGACATCCATGCAAACCAATATTTGCTAAAACATTCTCTACTTTTTAGTATAACATATAGTACAGATTATGTCAATACTAATAATCTAATATGAATGCCTACACCGTTACATCCATATATAATCGTAGGGGTGATTATCGGGCCATAACCGAACCGAACCGAACCGAACCGATAGAACCGATAACCGATAACGATGAATTTTCAAAACCAAAACAGAACCGATAACATGCTATCGGTTTCGGTTCGGTTTCGGTCGGTTTTCGGTTCGGTTCGGTTATTTTAGGCCAAATGTTCATCATTTTCCAAAAACCAAACCGATCCGAACCGAACCGAACTGATAGCCGATAAAGATGAATTTTCAAAACCGAAACCGAACCGATAATATGTTATCGGTTTCGGTTTGGGTCAGTTTTCGGTTCGGTTCAGTTTTTTCGGTCCAAATGCTCACCACTATATAATCGTATAATACAAAATGTGAACAATGTTTAAAGATATTATTTCTGTTTGTACTTTTATATAAAAATCATTTGTATGCATGGATTTTAACAAAAAGAAGTTTTTTTGGAAACGGCAAATATATATAAGGAACCCAACTTAGCAAGAAACTAAGAGGGAAAGTGTGTTGTAAAATTACAACGCATAACTATACATAAATATATCAAAAACATTACACATATAACAGGTTAATTAAAGCAACAAAAAATAAACAAAATCAAAATACAATAGAAATTCATTGAACGTAATAAATATATGATTAAATCTGCGCAATGGAGTGCGCCAATTAATCCTCGTTAAGAACAAATCTAATGGGCGACAACCGGAAAACTGCGATCGATGATTACGTGTCCCTCCATTACGAGTCCAAATAGTAAGTTAGTTTTGTGAGAGATCTGTTTGTTGTCTTACGCTTTAGGTGTTTATCTTATGCTTTGCTGATATATTGATGTGAGTTTGGTCACCACTGCGAGAGTTTGGTCATCTGTTAGATCCGTTGAGAAAAAACTAATGTGGCTTCGTCATCATTACGATTAGTCTATTTAGGGGGTGTTTGGGTTTGCGTTTTTGTCACACCCCGCCAAAAATGAGTTTTTACTTCATTTAAAATGTTTTGCGGAAGAACGAAGGTGTAACGTTCATGACAACATAGCAAAAATTAAGTAAACAAACAACCACGCAATAACGAAAAATAAAGGTTTGTTTCACTTTCCAAAAGTAGAAGGTTTCCAAAAATAGCAAGTTTCCTAAAATAGAAATTGTTTGAAATGAAATGATTGTTCGTAAACTTAATGTTTTAATCATGGCTCACGACAATCCCAATGCTCATATCCTCCAAACTCCACTGCACCTAATTACCTGGAAAAACATAAATAGTAAAAGGATCAACAATAATGTTGAGTGAATCCACAGGGTTAATGTTTATGATAAGAGTAAAGTGATTTGCTACTCAAAATGTTTGTTATGAAAATGGTTTATGACTGAAAATGTATAAGGTTCAACACTCATATGATATGAGTAGTAAGTATGAAAATGTTTAGTATAGTTGTAGAATGTATACAACTACTAGTTATGTTTGTGAAAAAGTGTTGAACAAAATGTTGTGTTTGACATCGCATGAACTGTTATCCCCAACAGGTAGCTAGTCTATTGAGTTAATATACCAACCCCTAAGTCCACAATCAACACTTCAACTCCAGTATGTTATGTTATTTTATGGATATACACTCCCGGAGATGTCTTGGATAAACCAAGTAATGATCAAACGTTCGTTGGGAGGATGAGTGTCAGCCAATAGTACTATCTGCATATCCATGGTCTAGATCCACTAGTTAATGATTGCTGGTAACCTTAGTCCGGTATAATAATTGTTTGTCATGCCAACGCGATAATGAAAATGTAACGATGTTGTACAGTCATAGTAAAATAGTAGCAATTGTGTTTATGTTTTTCACCCCAAAGTTTATAAAACAATTAAAAGAGTAAAAGGGGTCTGTGGACTCACCTGGCAAAGCTTAGCAACAAGAGACTTAAGGCAGAGGAATCCTCGGGAGACTCCTAGCTTCCTAAATGATTTAACTACTGATTAGGCTAAGCTAACACAGGCGATACTATATACGATACAAGATATATGATATACGTTAAATGTTATGTTATATGTTTTGTGACATCGAATGAACTTGGATTAATAAAATGAAATGAAATGAAATGCATTGGGTTTTATAAAATGAAATGAAATAGGCTCCAAAATGAAATGACATGAAATGAAATGATTCTCGAAATGAAATGATATGAAATGAAATGGATTGGGCCTAGATGGGCCTAATGGGCCACTAGGTTGGGCTACTTGGGCCTCATATTGGGCTTGGGTCCAATAGAGTTGGGCCAAGGATTGGGCTTGGGCCCAATGGGTTCGGTTTGGGTATAAGTGGGCCAAAGGTTTGGGCTTTGGTCCAAATGGGCTTGGATATTAATGGGCCAACTAAGGTTTGGGCCCGATGGACTAAGGTAGATCGATATGGGCCAAGTACGGGCCTTGGCCCGATTATATGTTCGGGTTAGGTCCACGGTTTTGGGTCAAGATCCGGCCTTGACCCGTTTTAGCTTGTGGGTCAACATATGGTCAACAAAAGTCCACTAAAGTCAACTTAGGTTTAGGGTTTGGTGAGTTCGGCTAGGGTTTAATCTAGGGTTGGCCGAATGGCCAAAACCCTACGGGTTTTGTGGCTAGGTTCGGCTAGGTCGACTTGGTTCAAGGGTTCATGGGTCTAGATCGGTACTAGGGTTCTAGATCTAAGGTTTTAGCATACAAATGTCGAGATCTAGGGTTCTAGGTCACGGGTTTAGCAACAAATCAAAACAAAGATTAAACAACACAACAAAACAATCACGATTTGGGATCAAGGAAGCAACCGTGAACATGCATGTGAGCATGCACGTCGAACATGGGGTTCATGACCTCACCGAGACCATATGGCCATTGGCCATGGTCTCGGGTTTATGTTAATACCGAAACGAAAAGGAAAACAAGCAAAAGGGTTCGGATTTCATACCTAGCAACCGAGAATTGGAAGAGAAAGATCAAGATCGAATTTGGACGGCTTCAATCTCGAACTCGGGACTTGCTCTAGGGTTTGGGACAGCCGAAAAACAACAAAAACAAATGATTGTGTTCATGGGGTTTATATAGGAACGAAATTAGGGTTAGGGTGAAAGAGATTGAGTCAAACAAGGACTCTATCAAGATGGAATGGATAAGATCAAGTTTTTAAAACACATGGCTAACACCACAAGGGTGTTTCGGCCATGAGGAAGGTCACGAGCAAGGGTAGGCCGGTCACATTGGTGGTCGGTCTAGGTTTAGTGTCGGGTTCAAAGCGTAGTTCGATTCGAGTCGCGTTTATATTAAATTGTTACGTTTATTGCTTAACCGGAAATGTTATTGTTTTTAGAAATGTTTTTAGCTCAAAGTGTGTCACCATAAGAAAGTAATAATGTTGTGTTGACTAAAATAATCAAACACTAGTGTATGGTGTAAAATATGTATGTTTGTTGTGTATAAGGAATGCCAAATATAGGAATGTCTATAAGTAGAAACTTTCTAATTGAGGAAAGTTCTAGAAATGAAATGAGGTTACATACCAGAAATATCGAGTTGTCACAGTTTTGTACCTGCTTATCTGATTATCTCAGTTTCAAAACGCTGATAATCACATTTGAGTGTTTGGCAAAATTAAAATCAAAATCACTTATCTGAGTTTTGGAGGCATCAAAACGTCGTTTTCCAAAAGCATGTGAGGACCTGCTTTTTCCAAACGCAATTCAAGCTCAGAAGTAAATACCCGAACATGCCCTTCTTCCCCACGCTGCCGCAGCTCCGACAATTTACTTGCAGCAGCTCCGGTATCATCTTTTGAATCTATAGCTTCTATGATCTCAGAATCCAATAACCATGAAAGCTCTTCCATTTTGTTTTTTGGTTCATCTTCATTTTTGTTTTTTGGTTCTTCCATGGTGGAATACGTTAACAGCAATCCGTGTTGTTAGAATGAGGACGGAGGGTGTGTTAGGGTACTTACCCAATTACCTATATTGGGCATTTGGGGTCACTTTTATTGGGCTAATATATGGGAATAGCATAAATTAATGATGATGTATATCTATTTATTAATCTGGCTTAAACACAAATTATCACAAATATATTTATTATTAAAGAGAATGTCTAGTTTGGTAATTTTATATATTAAGTTATTGGATAATCAGATTTGCCAAAACTAAAATAATTGATTATATGGTTATCAAGATTTCAAAATATCATAATCAAATTCAAACACTATTTTTTAGAACCACGTTTTGTAAACGCTGATTATTCGTTTTCAAAACGCATAATATATTTTTAATAAGCAATCCCAAATACCCCCTTAGTCATCTCACATTGTACTAAATCTTCCCAAGGAGTAAAATTAAAACATATATGTAAGAGTACGTTCATATACAACATTATTTGTCTCCATAACATTGTTGTCACTCTTCTTAGGCTGTCCGGTATGGGTTCAATTTGGACCAGCATGGGGAGTGATGTGGAGGGGCCACGTCGTGGTGGTATTGAGGAACCCCCCCCCCCCCAAACGGCGTGGGGGTGGGCGTGGAGGGGCCATGCGACGCACAACGGGAGGCCACAGGGTGTTGGGGGTTGCTTTTTGATCTAAGGTGGGTTGTGATTGGATGGTGGGTATTTTCTATTTTATTTTGTTTAAAATTTAATAGAATAAAATGGTGTGATGTGATGTGGTGAGTATTTCCTAGAGATGATTTGATGTGCTTGCTGAGGTGTCAGAAAAATTTGGTACCACATACCCCAAAACCTTATGTATGGGGGATTTCATATGTTCCCTGTCTCCATTTGATCAATCATGACATATTATGATGGATCCATTGTTCCGGGTGGGACCCTAACTTCCGAGCCTACTGAATGAAAGGGCAACTTTTTAGATCAAGCTCGATAGGACAAGGCATTGTCCGAATAGGATTGCTCGAGACTTGACAAGACTAAAGAAGGAGCACGGTCATTACCTATAATAACATTTCACAATGCTATTATTCATCTATAATATATAAAAAAATATTTTTTATTATTTTAAAATTAACCTCCGTATCAAAATAAGTGATACACTTCTTGAAACACAGTTTTTGATATAAAAATTTAAATGATAATTTAAAATAGATTAAAGTTGATAGTTAGTGGAAAATGGGTCCCACTTCTTTTAAATAAAGTGATATTAGTGATGTTTAAAAGTAAAAGTAAGGGGTAAAAGGGTAATTTTATTTTATTATAGTTGATAGTTAGTGGAGAAAGAGTCCCATTTTTTTACAAAATAAAATAAGTTTTAAAAATATATCACTTATTTTGTATCATCCCTAAATAGAAAGTGTAACAATTATTTTGATACGAAGATAGATAGTATAATATAAATATATTAGTTTTAACAATGGCATGGTTGATATTTCATATCTTAACTTAAAAAACACAAATGCAAGTATTGACAACTATTATGATGGACAGTATTTGACTATTGTAAGACTGTAACAATCTAGTTTTCCAATGTTTTTCGAACTTGCCAATCTAGGGTTGTACTTGACGCATACTCACTTGTACAAGATGCCGCCGAAAGCCAAGCCACATGGCCGTGGTCAATGTCGTCTTATTTATATCGACACCTTTCCTTCGAGTCCGCACACACTTTCAACTCTCAAGTCCCAACATAGTCTTCTCACTCCAAAATTGTCCTTCTACTCTTGTCAATCGGCCGCCGTACCATTCGCCGGAATCTGACCCCAACAACCACCGACAACTTTCATTAGCCGCATTTATCCACTTACCGATGGACGAATACTTGCAACTTTTCGTGAAGGAGACAACCTTGTACAATCAAATAGTACTCGGAAGTTTACTGCCGGAAAATTTGTGGACCCCACTCCCACATTGTGTTCAGGCATGGCTGCGTATTTACATTGCCGCCACCCTTTTGTACTTCATCTCCGGCCTCCTGTGGTGCTTATACATCTACCATATCAAGCGTAATGTTTATCTTCCTAAAGGTCAGATTTGTGTTTATAGTTTTAATTAAATAATAATAGCTAACAAAAAGTTAATTTTTTTTTTTTGGTCTTGATTTCCTTTTAGTATGCACACCATGTGTTTAATATAAAGATCGCTTTATCTTTATTTATTTTTTTTGGTTTTTTGTTTATATATGCTGATTTATGATTTGAACCACATAAGGATATTTATAGATGCTTGTACTTATCAAAATATCAGTTTTTTTATGGGTTTGATTTCAACTTAATCTTTAGCTTACGATTGGGATTGCTGATTTTAAGATTCTATATTCACATGATCTGATCCCCAATTTTGAATATTCTGGATATCTTAGGATTTGACATGTTTAATTTTTAATTAACTAATTGATTATTGCTTTACATTATTCCTTAAAAAGGAGCCCACTTTACTTATAAAAGAATTTTTGATGATTTTATACCATTTTTATTTTTATAGTTACATATAGTTTTCAATTGTTCCTTACATTGTAAAGGATGTCAATTATCATGACATTTTGTTTTTGGAATTAGTTTTCCGGAAATAGTGATGGGGAAAATAGTAAAAGGAACAGATATTACAAATTTTTTTATAAACGACTAAACGAGTCTAAAACATAAGATATGGTCTCTAAGTTACTAATGATTTGAGGATTGTGATCTGAATTGACAAAAATTGTACGACTCAATAATTTTATCCTATTTATGAATTTCGGTTATACATAATTGATTATTTTCATGTTACTAGTAGTGTTTTATGGATGTTTTTATTCGGTTGCAGATAATATCCCTTCTAGAAAAGCAATGTATTTGCAAATATATGTTGCAATGAAGGCTATGCCATGGTATTGTGTTCTTCCTACGATCTCTGAGTACATGGTTGAAAATGGATGGACCAGATGTTTTTCACGAATAAGTGACGTTGGATTGACTTCTTACATTTGGAATTTGATTATTTATTTCATAATTGTTGAATTTGGGATCTATTGGATGCACCGAGAGTTACATGATATTAAACCTCTTTATAAATATCTTCACGCGACTCATCATATCTACAATAAGCAAAATACACTCTCCCCATTTGCCGGTAAGCGCTCTTTTGTTCAATTAAAAACCATAAGACAACTTGTAATTGGTGCATAATATGTTGTACCAGGGCTCGCGTTCCACCCGTTGGACGGGATATTACAGGCGGTCCCACATTTAATTGCTTTGTTTCTGGTCCCAACGCATTTCACGACACATATTGTGCTCTTATTTCTTGAAGCTATTTGGACGGCTAATATTCACGATTGCATTCACGGGAAAGTGTGGCCCGTAATGGGCGCGGGATACCATACTATACACCACACGACATATCGTCACAATTACGGGCATTACACGGTTTGGATGGATTGGATGTTTGGCACGCTTCGTGATCCGTTTGAAGACGAAACTAAGAATATATGATAATTATTTATGTCGGTTAAGGTTGTTTTTTGTGTAAATGGTTGTGTGATGGTTATATTAGCTTATTTTGGTTTTGAATTTTATTTAATGTGGTCACTAGAACTATTAGAAATTTCTAAGTGTTTGCTGGACCAGATCCATGTATTTTCACATTTTTTTTGGTTTGCTTAGAGTTAGTTATTGGGTGAAATGTATTGTTAAGTTATAAGTTATGATGTGTTATTAGTGCAACTTAGCTTTTGAACACGTTTATTTAAGCCGATACATTTTTTGAAACGATTTTTTCTATTTGCTAGAATTAGTGCTAGCTGCTACATGATATTATAAGTCAAATGTGACAATTATACCCTAAACTCAAGTTGTAAACTTATAATTTTTCAAATATGCAACACAAAGCAAATTGTACATATGAAAAACATACATAAAGACATAAAAATATGTCAAATGTATCAACTGCCTAGACATATTAAATACATTTAATTTAACTAATTTCCAAACTATCAAGCCAATCCTTCCTTCTATCTTTAGACATCAACAAAAATATCTGTCTCCAATTCACTTCAAGAAAATACCGAACCGCTTTATTGTACGAGGTACTACTAACGCCAGGTGTCGCTTCCAGAACCGTCATACAATCCTTAATCGAAAATTCCTCTTTCACCGAATTCGTAACTTCATTAAATTTCGTCTTATATTTCTTGGCTTTAGCTAGTTCCCTCTCTTTTTTAGCAATCATCGATTGTGTGAATGCGTCTATGAAAGCTTCATGTTTGTTTTTGTCAATAATTCCAAAAAGACCTGCCACGTCATCATTTGGCTTACGCTTTTTACTACCACTTTCGGCACCGTGGATCTCGAGTCTATGTTCTTGTTCCAAAGTTTGAGGAGAGGAGTTTGAAGCAGTATGAGAATTTTTGGTAGTTGAACTACCGAAGACTGAAGTCAATAGTGGATATAGTTTGCAACCATTTTTCTTGAATGTTTTGAAAATTTTATCTCGCTGAAATATATAAATCAATCGTTAGTCGATTAATACACGGAAAATTGCACAAAAAAGTACTCAGTTTTCTGAATTTTTCCATTTGAGGAAATGATTTTTTTTTTTTCACAATTGAAGGTATTAAGTTTTTTTTGTATGTCAACAAAATGAGGAATGCTTTTACCTCATAAAGATATTCAAGTTTTTATGTTACCAAAACAAGGACTTCTTTTGATCAAAATGTAAACAAAAACTTTCTCAAAATGGTAAATTAAATTCCAGATTTTGGTCACAAAGAAAACTTTAATACCTTTCATTGACTAGATAAAAAGTGTAGGGTGCATTTAGTTGTAGAAAAATGTGGCATTTTTCTAGAAAAGTTTTCAAAGAAAACGCAAAAAGAGAAAAAGAGAAAACTCACTTCTCAATTCTATAACTAATATTCTGAAAATTTAACTTTTATAGGTTTCCATCTATGTTCCTTTTTAGAAATAGAAAACTCTTTGTTTTCTCTTTATTTTTTTTGAAAAATCCGATACCTCTTTATACATTTTGTTCATTAATATAACAAGTAAAACACAGGAAACTTCTATTAGACTTGAATAAATCATACCTTACAAAACTCATCCCAAATAGTGTCACTAGCAGCCACTTTACCAGAAAGAGCATCCTTAACACCGGAGTTATTTATTAATTCACTGAATTTTGCATGCATAGATCTTAATCTGTGGTATTTTCCCTTCAACTTATATTGACCATATCTTAATGCAAACTTTACAAAAATTTGTTCATCGATTTCAGTCCAATCGGTTCCTTTGAGAATTGGCGAACCATTTGAATCTTTCTTAACACGTTCCGCCAAAATCTCTAAAAAATATTTTTCACGATCTTCAGTCCAGTCAATAGCATCGTTGTGTCCACCCATCTATATATCACCCACATTTAAACATTATTATAAATTCGTTAAAAAATTTTGTGAGAAGTGCATTATTGTTGTTACAACTTACAAGAAAAACGCTACAATGGATATAAGTTTATTTTAAAGTCAAATAATTAAATAAAAATAATTAGTCTACGTTATCTATCGGCTAGATTACTAATGGCACATTCAACGGGTGTTTGGGAAAGCTTATTTAAAAGAATTTTAAGCCTATTAGCTTACAAAATACTGTATAATTTATTTAGCTTTCCCAAAGACCCCTCAACTTGTTCTTGTAAAATAGTTACTGTCTAATTGGTTGTAAACTATGAAAGTTGTTAATTTAGAAAAGCAAATATATAATACATGAATGTAATTAGGGTTTGAAGTTGGCTAAACATTGCATAATGATTAACTAAGGAGGTGTTTGGGTAATCTTAAACAGCTTAAGTTTTCTAAGGTCAAAGGTCAAAACCTAACAAATAAGCAGCAGAAATAGAATCATGTAATAAATCGAAGCAACAGGAAACAAGTAGAATCAAACAAATCGAAGCAAAAATGTGATTTGGAACGATACCTGTGGAAGCACAGCAGAAATCGATTTGGAAAGTTGGTCGCGATTTTGGGGATTAGGGCTTTCGGAGGCTGCTATAGTTCAAAATCAGGAGAGGGGATTTTGGAAAATATTGGAAAACACGGATTTCCTTTATAAGGAAAACTGTAGAAAACACGGATTTTGGAAAATGTGTTTGTAAAAGAGAAAAGCGAGTTTTCTTTATATTCCATGAAAATTTTCGTTTAAAAACGTAACATGAACTAGGGGTGAATATTCAGGCCAAAAAATCGAAACAAATCAAAAATTGACCGAAAGTGCACCTATAAAGTGGAGTCGGTTCAGTTTTCGGTTTGTGATTTTATCATTTTCGGTTTTGTCATATCAGTTTCGGGCCTCAGATAAGAGTGAGCATTTGGATTGAAAAAACCTAACCGAACTAAAAAGCGACCGAAAATGAACCGAAACATGTAATTGGTTTGATTTTCAATAAAAATTAACCATTATCATTTTCGGTCATATCAATCTCAGTGGTGTGGTTCATTTCAGTAGTGCGGTTTGTGGCCACAAGTCCCACAACCAAGAGACCATGGTGTTGTCTCCTTTCTCTTCAACTTTTGCCCGATTTGTGGGGGTTCTTTTTCATATGTAGGTGGGTATGGTAATGTGTTGAGTATTTTCTGAAAAGTGATGTAGCGTTATTACTTAGGTAACATTTGAGGTGACAAAATTTTTGAATTTTTTTAATATTTTCAATACTTTTAAGACATAAAACTATGAAACTTAGCTACTTTTTATTAGTGAAACAATGTCGGTGTACATATGCACACACTTGTAACATATATACAACATAAAGTAAGATCATTCGTAATTTCAATTATTTTTCTCAATTTCGATTATTAGCTGAACATATTAATATTAGACTTGTCCTTTGTGTTGTACTTTCATTATCCATTACTGTCGTATATATCGTCTGTTACTTGCATTTTAGCAAATACAATCGTTAGTCTTCTGTTTCTAACAAAATTACAAGCACGAAAGTTGAAACATTATGATTGGATAACATGAAACAACAAAATCACAAGTGACTTTATTCTGTACCTAATAAAGGAATAGACATGACGACATATTAATTCCCTATTTTCTAAAAGCTGTCCATATGATTTGAAACACAACTCACCTTCATATTGATGTACAAATTTGAGTTACAGCACTTTAAGGCTGTAAAAAAAAATAACTAAAATTCTCAAATTTAATAATGTGGAGTATGGATAAATGTATCCTTGTTAGAAGGGTCGAGCATTAAAAAATTATAAACTTAAAGGACCATTAACTATGAAAAAAAAAGTGTACTAATTCATCAAATTATTACTATTGTAGCCATCCACACTAGTGGATTATGGTCTCGGATTACTTGCGCACAATATGTGTTTTAGTTTACATATATGACCAAGCAAGATCTAGCTAGACCAAACAACCTATGTTATGTTGTTGTTAAGCACATATAACATTTTTAAATTTTTTTTATTTGAATCATTAAAATGAAAATATTTTCATTTTTTTAAATGTATTTCGTTTCATAAAAGGTTTGCCCTGGGTTGCCAAACCTTACTCGTGATATACACAGCCTAATCGTTATTGTTGTCGTTTCTAAATTTTTACAGATTATCCAATAATGTTTACCTATCAAACATATAATCTTTAAGAAATTATTCCAAACACTCTTATGGTAATCGGTTGTTAAACAAAGATTCTTAAAATGAACTCGTATATTTTGTTCCAACAACATAATCCTTAACATGATCTCGAAATAGAAAATAAATAAATTCAAGACTATACAAGACTGGGAAAAAGGAGATCCACTCCACTTTCAACTATTCCCATGAAGATCTCCCCATATACATTCTCTGCAAAAAGCAATTCCTCCCCACTTTAGAGCATCCCAATGGTTAACCTCTCAAAAGCTTATTACTTTTGTCACATCAATATTCTACTAACAAAAAATCATTTCCTAAATAATATCTCCAATGGTTAACCTTTGTAAAAAAATTTTCTTTTTACAAAATTTCTAATTTAGCTTAATCTATCTCAAATGTTCTATAAATACCCCTATATATAATTTGACAATTTTTTAAAATCTTATTAAATATTATATTTTTTAAAATATTTTCATACATAAATATTGTAATAATTAGTATTAGATATTATATAATTTATTTATTAACTAGTAAAAATATAATAAAGAATTTATATATAACATATCTAAGGTTTAAAATGAAATGTTATTATAAATGGGAGATTAAAAAAGACAAACATTAAAATATGGTTAAAAGCTTAGTAGAGAATAAGGTGCTGTTTGTTTTTTGGAAAAAGGTCTGCGTGAGGTCTTTTGTCTGCGCGGCGCAGACCACGGGCAGAAAAGGACTCACACAGATGTTTGTTTTTTGGAAGCTCGCAGACAAAAAAATGTCTGCCCAAGGTCTGTGTGGTACAGACTGAAAGGTAGCTTTTTGGTGCTTCCAGACACAAAAGCCTTAAATCTCCTAAAATCTCAAAATTTCCTCCCATTGTTCACGTCGTTCACGCACACACCTTTCAGGCGGACCTTCTCCGGCGGACCTTCTCCGGCGGACCTTCTTCTCCGGCGGACCTTCTCCTCCGGCGTCTTCTTCTCCAGCATCTTCGTCTTCTCCGGCGTCCTCTTCTCCGGCGTCGTCGTCTTCTCAGGCGTGATTCTCCGTCGCGATCTCGCTCTCTCTGCCTCCTCTGTCGCGCTTTTCTGTCTCAGCCTCCTCCTCCGTCAAGCTCTCTCTCTCTGTCGCTGTCTCTCTCCCTTCGCCGTCTCTCCGCTTCTCTCTACGCCTCTCTCTATGTGCCCGTCTCTCTCTGCTTCTAGCTTTCTCAATTTTGCCCAAATTTCATCCCAATTTTGCCCTAATTTTATCCCCAATTTTGCCCTAATTTTGCCCTAATTGTGTTGTTGAAGACCTTTTGTGTATTGCTTGATGAAAAAAACAAACAAAAAGAATTATTTTTTTTGCAGACCTTTGGTCCAGCTTTTTGGTGCAGATCATGGTAGATGTGGTCTGCAGATCGCAGATCTTTTTGCTATAAAAAAACAAACAACACCTAAGTCTTTGCAATAAGCTTTTCAAAAAGCTAGGTATTCCAATGGTAAAAAATCTTTCAAAGACTTATTGTAATAGTAAAAAGCTTTAGAAAAAGCTAGCATTGGTTGGAGATGCTCTTATATTCCTTTTACCTTCTAGTTCTCAAAAACCTCAACATTTTTATTAAACTGTTCACAAATAAGATTGACTGAAATTCATTATTATAATTCTTCGAGAATATATTTTAAAAATTAATAAGGAAAAGGTCTTAAATTAATAGCTACATTAATATTGCAGCATGTTCAAATTCAGAATTTCATGCACACCTCCAAGACAAATTAAAGTAGCTATCAGGAATTAAAAGCTGAATACTCATTTTATGTTAGCTAGTAATTGAATTGTTCTGTAATTACTTTGATTTGTATAAAATGCAGCCTATCTTCATAACAAACTCAAGTGGAATTTATATATTTATCCAATTGTTGTCTCTAGGAATTATAATTCAAAATATTCATAATCCTTACCAACTTGAAGTTGGATCAAAAAAAAAAAAAAAAAAAAAAAAACTAGCACCACCACTCTGTTATTGTAATTATTTCTGGAAATTACTTATCTCTACATTTTCCAAAAACTAGATCAAAATTTTACTCGGGGATTGTCACCAGCACAGGTCTCCATGCTCGTCGGAGTAGCCGCTGCCGTAACGTCCCCGGCAAAGGCCTAAATCCTCTCAAACCACCGCGCCGGCCAATCAGATCACAATCATCGCCACTCCACCGATTCGCCTCGTCATCGCCGTCACGTCCGATCTCTTCAAGCGGCGGCGGTGGCGACGATGAAGACGATCCGAACAAGTCCTTTAACTTCCGCCTGGCGCCATTATCCTTCTCATCTTCCGACGAATCGGCATCACTTCCTCTCCGATCTACAAATTCATCGGTTGCCGGCAAGCGGCGACTTCCACCGCCTCCGCGATTCAGTAACATCCGTAGCGTTTTCCGTCGACGGAGGTGAATGACAGGGCTTGTAGATGGACTTCGAGTAGGACTTCCGGCAACTGCACATTGTGTAGCTAACATTTTGAATTTCTGCATTGTGGCCAGCGATTGCGATTTAATAAAAGCTCGATCATGTAAATCAAACTGTTGAAATTGATTTGAAGTAAGGGGGTGTTTGGGAAAGCTTATTTAAGGGAGCTCATGGCTTATTAGCTTATATAAGCCTTAATAATCCCTTTGAAAAGGGATTATTAAGGCTTATATAAGCTAATAAGCCATAAACCCCCTTAAATAAGCTTTCCCAAACACCCCCTAAGTAAAAGGTGGATTAATGAAGAAAGGAAAACCTAGATCTGAGATGCTTATCGTGCGATCTAGCCATGGTAAGTACAGATTCTTTGTTTTTTCTACACTTTCGAATTTAGTAAAGACAATGAAAGAGGGATTAAAGAAGTGATAGAAACTAGAAAGCAATGGTTATAAATTGACAGGGGATGATACGGACGGATTTGTAGACGGGAATAAACTCTGACACGTGGATGACAACTCGTAGTCCCGAACGCCGTCGGCAATACTTCATACTTCCTCAATTTAAAAATGGGTTGTATTAAGCATACCGGATATTCACAATTTATATTTTTTTTAAATACTAACAAGAGCGAATTACATCTAAGGTCTATGTGGTTTACCACTTATTGCAGCCACAGTCTCTACACTTCATTAAGTACACTGGGAGTCCCTGGTGTTGCCACTTTTTTGCACCCGTAGTCCCTAAAGCAAACGGACGTTAATTAAAGTCGTTAAATCCCCCATGTGCACATCACATGATGGGTAGTATGGTAATTGTCCACCCTTTCCTCATATTTAAACCCGAGTAAATTACATGGAAGGTCCCGATGGTATACTACTTATTACAGCCTTAGTCCCTAAACTACATTTATTACACCGGAAGTCTCTGGTGTATACACTTTGTTACACACATGTAGGCATGTAAACGAACGAACGGTTCGTGAATTAGGGCAACAAACATAAACTAGGGTAACAAACATGTGTTTCTTTATGTTCGTTTGTGTTCATTTATGTTTGTTAAGAAAATTTAGTGTTCACGAACGGTTCGTGAAGTAGGGTAACAAACATAAACGAACACAAACGAACATAAACAAACACAAACGTACACGAAACAAACACAAACGAACACAAACAAACATAAACAAACACAAACGTACACGAAACAAACACAAACGAACACAAACAAACATAAACAAGCACAAACAAACACAAACGAACAAAAACAAACTCAAACGAACACTAACAAACGAACGTAAACAAACGAAAACGAACGTATGTTCATGAACATAAACGAACGAACTGGCCTTTGTTCGTGTTCGTTTGTGTAACTAAACGAACACAAATAACGAACACAAAATCTTATTTGTGTTCGTTTGTTTAGCTAAACGAAAGAATATAAACGAACTCCCGCTGAATGGTTCACGAACGATTCGTTGAACGTTTGGTTCGTTTACAGGCTTACATGTGTGTAACAAAGTGTATACACCAGGGACTTCCGGTGTAATAAATGAAGTTCAGGGACTAAGACTGTAATAAGTAGTATACCACAGGGACCTTCCATGTAATTTACTTAGGTTTAAGTATGAGGAAGGGGTGGACAATTACCATACTACCCATCATGTGATATGCACATGGGGGATTTAACAGCTTTAATTAACGTCTGTTTGCTTCAGGGACTACGGGTGCAACAAAGTGGCAACACCATTGACTCTCAGTATACTTAATGAAGTTTAGAGACTTTGACTGTAATAAGTGGTAAATTACAGGAACCTTAGATGTAATTCACTCTATTAACAAATTTGAACTAGTTTCTAAGAATTCTTTGGAAAAGGTATTTATTTTACATATGGCAATTGGCATAATGATGATATGACAATATGTCATCTATCACACAGTCATGGTAACTTTTTTTGGAAACGGCAAATGAAATAACGGAAGCCTACTCGCAATTTTTCAGCGAGCACCCTGAGTTCGAGCTCCGCATAAGCGGGCAAACCCAGCCCCCAAAGGGATTTCCAAGGAAAATTCCCCATATGTGCCCGTGTGAGGTATGAGTTAAATTACGCTAATGCAACGCTCCCAAAGGGATTCGAACTCACGACCTGCAGCCCACATGGGTATAAACCCAGTGCCTCAGACCAGCTAGGCTGGCCATCATTGGCAGTCATGATAACTTTTATAATAAAAAATGTTAATACAAATAAACACACATTCTTTATACATTGCAAATTCTTAAAGAAAAATACGAGTTATATTTAATATTTTACGGCAGCAATTAAGCATTTTTATTTGATTTACTGTATTAAAAATTAAAAATATCTTTAAAACTTAATGATGAATTAAAATTTAAAAAATATGATTCTAAGTAGGGTGTTTCGGATGAAGAGTGTTGGTAGTGATTATGGTGATATGTGGTTATGGTAATTTTAACTTTTAAAATTTATAATTGTGTGTATTGGGTGACCCAGTTAGCCGGCAATCAAACCCCTTCACTTCCTTTCCACTGCAACCCAGTTAGGTCGCCTGGACGACCAATAAAACCCTTTGGGATGCGTCGCTCGATTTTGGCGTAAGAGGTGAGGGACGTGTCGCATGATGACATGGGAGGAGGGATGCATGCTTGGGACGGCCAATAACCCTTCTTTTTGCTGTTCAAAAAAAAAGTGAATCCAAATGGTTTTTGAATTTTAAATGTTTAAACCGAACTGTCCAAACAAATTTAAAACCAAACCGATCCGAACCAAATTTTAATTATAGTTAAGTAATGAATATATGGTCTAGTAGCTCAGTTTGTTAGAGTATTGTGTTAACAACATATATGTTACAAGTTTCAAATATCTCATGATATATATTTAACACTAGTACAAAAATGAGTAATGATCACACTACAAAACTGTGTCCATATGCCTTTAGTCACTAAATTTTTTTTCCACTAATAATGTGACCAAAGGTCGTGTCATTTTAGGCAATGCATGACTACATTTAAATTTAGTGGTTGTAGTAACCGAAAAATAGTATCTGTAGCCTAAAAGTGTGGCTATTGAAAAAGAAAATCTGTTGTGATAATCATGCATTCTAACTTATAATGTGACCATAAACTGTTTATAGACACACATTTTTTATTTTTTGTGTGACTATTGTTCAACCAATGGGTACATGAATTTATTTTTATAGTGGCGCTTGGTATTATTTAGTCACACAAATATATGTCTATTATGACTAATATATACCTTTTAGACACATATAATTACTCAAACAATAGCTAAAAGTATAATAAGGACATACATTTACAAATCTTTAAAAACCGGTATAGACTGGTCGGTCTAACCAGTTAAACTGTGACTCGAACATTCAACCGGTTTGATTGCTTAAAATCACCGGCAAAAACAAGACCGGTTAAAGCCAACCGGTAATAGTCAAACCCTAGTAAACACTCGGGTTAAACCAAAGGACTTAAGGATGTCAAGCTTTAAATTTTTTAAGAGAGTTGAAGCCCCCTTGATTTTATAATGAAACTAATTCTCCCACTTTCTTACAAATACCAATGTGGGATAACATTTTGCCATATTTAAGCCTATTAATGTGTCAGTTGGTAATTTGCAGACATATATTCATACTCAATTAAACTGTGACAATTGGTTATTTGTAGCCACATAAATTGTTATTGCATGTGACCTTTGATAATATTTAGTCAAATTTAACACCATTAACATGACAACAACAACGAATTCATGTGGCTAATAAACATATATGCTTAACTATACTTGACTACTTGTACTACCTTCTCCCTTACTATTAGTTACATGTATAAATTTAATCATGGCTATTGTTTGTGCTTTAGCCACATAATTCTTTATCACATGTGACATCTAATAACATTTAGCCATATTTAACATCATTAATGTGACAATTTATTACTTGTAGACACACATACATAGTCAATTACAATCGTGGTTATAAGTTAGTTATAGATACATACTTTTAATTTTACTATTTCCATTGCAATTGTTTATGTTATGGCCACATTTAATTTTAGATTTATCGTGACTATGTTTTAGGGTGTGGCACATATCCATCATATAGCCACACATGCACAAAAAATTAAGTGGCTATTATTTGTCTTATAGCCACATGATACACAAAACAAAGATCGTGGCTATATACTACCTTTCAACAACAATGAATTCATGTGGCTAATAAACACAACTTTTGGACACACAAGCAGTTGATTCATGTGACTAAATATGTGTCTCTCATCTCATATAATAACCATGTTAGTCCCGTAATAAGTGAAATATAACATCTATACGCTTTCACTGACCAATTTAAATTTATGGAGACACTCAACAGTTTTTAAACTTTTCTTTATTAATCAATAATCGATACAATAAAGATGCAAGCAGTTTGCGGAATAGCTAAGAACAAATCCCAACTAAGCTGCTTGCATGTGATAGAACATATATTATCTAAGACAAGTTTATGATCAACAAATGATCAAGCACAAGACCAGACACTTTCGTTATACAGATTCAATTCTTGAATCAGATAACTCGAGTTAACTGGTGGTTTACACTCTGTTCGAGGGAATAAAGTTCTAGAGTAAATTCAGCAGCATGTAACCTTGTTGGGTGCACACTGGAATCGATCATCTAAGTCCTCAAGTTATATCATTGGGAAACACAGAGCCAAAGGAATGATCGATCGATTCCACGTGTGAGAATTTCGTTGGTGTAGAGGATATATCATGGGACGCACACGACTAATGGAATTCTGACAGTACATTCTGTCGTCTTGTGATCGCTGATATCTTCTAGAAGATTTGCAATGTATTCCCATAATCAGTGATGCACAAACTTGTGCTTTACTTGTATCTTTCTATGACGCTGAAACTTTGGGCCTATGTACACTTTTGGCAGCCATGAGTTTTCGGATACTCATGCTTCTTCAAATGGCCTTCGGCTTCAGCGACCTTCACTAAGAGTTTTGCTTAGAGAAGTATCTGTTCATTGGTTCTGCGTTTTGTCCAATGCGCTGAACCTGTTACACTATCTGATCTGTTAACCAGTATCTAATTCCGCACGGGGAACTGATCGTTGTTTCAGATAGTGATCAGATATTGTAACTGGGTAACTGAAATCCCAACTGGTCAGATTCAATTACCCACAATATGAGGTCCTAATCCTCATATTGTCTTCTAACTATTTGCCTTTTTGTGTTCTTTAAATCTCTTCAATGGGGGATGCTTTTCAGCGACCCAACAATCTCCCCTATTTTATGTAGACAAATAGTTAGGTAACTCCCCCTGAATATGTGAAGGTTTTATATTTAACCTTGAGTATTTTTCACAATTCAAAGGGTCTTCGACGTACCTAGAAAACATTACAATATATGGTTATCTAATAAAATCTCTTCCACAGGCATCCCTAGACGTCAAAATTAAAGACATATTCATGATTAAGTATCTATCAAGCAAGTAAACTCAGGTATGTCAAAATCATCATCATTAACTGATCATATTCATACATAACGGAGTAATAGATTAAAGACATAAATGTAAATTGTTTTTGTGGTGTGTGCAGAAAAGTAATATGTTTTAAGTATTACAGACCATTGTTTGAAACATAAACAATATAAGGTTCTTCAACCACCGGTCTTCTTTCACTGGCACCTCCCATCATTTTCAGCGAATCACTCCTTTCTCCCCTTGCGGCTTCCCAAGCCCCTCCTCTTTCGTTCTGCCTCCATGGCTTCAACAACCTCTTCGACAGGCATCCCTAGACGTCTGGCAGTTCTCCTGAGTTCTTCTTCATCAGGAGTCATCTGACTCTTCCGCTTTTTCGTTTTTGGAGAAAAAGTTGCAGGACCACTACCTTTATCCAGGGGAAGATTTTGGATTTTTCCCATGAGAGTTTCTGCAGAAACCCTGACAAGGGGACCTGAGGACGGAACGATTGGGATTCTGGTAGTACCACCAGCATGAGTGATTGTGATCTCTGGGAACTCCTCAAACCTGATCCCTGACCTCATAAAACGTTATGAGGCCATCTGATAGGTTTTCCCACCATGAACACTTTCTTTGGCTACACGTTTCAAACCACTACCAACATTATGAGCTCTGTTGTCTCCAGCGATTCTCTTCTCCTTGCTATGGTTGCTCCGGTCTTCACTCCCAGTCCGGCCGGTCTAACGACCCTCTCCGCCGTGCTTTGATGGGACACATATTTCTCCCCCTGAAAATGAGGGGTGGGGGTGACACCTTGAGCATTTTCGTTATTCATCAGTGGCTCAACAGGGCTATAGATGCGAGATAACAGACTATCAATCCTTTCACCAGCGGATCTTTCGAGAGGATTGAGTTTTTATGTCAGATCAGCGTTTCTTGACGTGAGATTTTCAATTGCAGAGATAAGATTATCGATCTGCCCGTTTTGTGTGTTCACGTTTCTTTGGATATTTTCCTGATTGTTAGCCAGGAAATCTTGAACACTGTCTGACATGGCTTGGTGATTGGAGATGTTCCTAATATTGGTATTTATAACCCCACAGAAACTTCGTATCAGAGCAAGTTGTTTGAATGTTTCATTAAAGTTTTACATCATGCCAGGGAGATCTCTCGCAGCTGGCACACCCCGGTCCCTCGGACCCTCTGGTGTGGCAGCTCTCCTGGGTAATGGAACTTGCTCAGCTGTTGGGGCGGGTTCTTCATCGGAGCTCTCAGTCCAACTGACAGGTAGCTGGTATTCTTGCTCGGGTTCAGTACCAACATTTGTTTCAGTGGGGACACTCGTGTGCTCCACCGATTGATTCACATCAACATCTTCTTCCACAAACTCATCAATGAGTCTGTTAAGATCATCAAATTCATTACCTAACATGGGTTCGGATGGACCGGAGAATGGTCCATATCAATGTTTTCTGTCCTCAGAGGGACTGGTGAAGGGGTGGATGAGATTTCTCTTATTTCAATTGGAGTAGGATTTGGGACCACTCTGGGGTTGGAGCTTCTGGTTCTATATCTACAGGATGAGTTTGATGGGTTTGACGGTGGTGGTGGTGGTGGTGAATGATCAGGGGAGGATTGATTGTTGTCATCATCAGATTCGGCATCATCCTCTTGAGAGGAGGCGGATTGGGGAAATCGAGTGAATGTCAACATACCTTCTGGGAGTTCGGGAGCAAACTTCTCTTCTTGCCCCGTGAAGTTTGAGCTCCCAACCATACCAGCTTTGAGAGAGGAGCCAATGTTATCATAAAAATCTGGTTCTCCTAATGAATGAAGAAAGACCATACACAAGAACCTCGGAAATGGGATTAGTTCATCTTTGCTTGCAGCACCGACCTTTTTTACCAGTTGATCAAAGATTAGAGAGCCAAAATCAATACTAATATCGGAGAACAGGGCCGCTCCTAATATCATCTCATGACCATAAACAAAATCATACCCACCAGTCTTACTGGTCAGGCATTGAGAGATGGTCATAAAGAACGCTGACCAAAGCGAGCCCATTTTTGTTCTTGAGACACCCCTGGTGTGATCTCCTTGGTATTTGATGTATGGCAGAACAGTTGATTTTGCCTCTTCAAGCGACGGGGTTTGTTCATGGACTCGTGGGGGTCTCACATAATCTAGTTTGACTGCTTCTCTAAGTGTAGTGAGGTTGAAGGATACGGTGTGTTTACCTTGTAGTATTGTTCCGGTTATAATGTTTTCTCCGGATTCAATGGAGGTGGTGCAGGTATACCAGAATTCGAGTAACATCGGTTTTGACAGGGGGATGTCAAAGTTTAACGTGTCCCTGATTGGGTCTTTATTGAAGAATTTTAGCAACTCCTTAAACTCTGGTCTTAAATTTTTGAGACGATAATTTATAAAGCTTCTTGAGTTGTTCTTTGTGTAGTATATGTTTCGGTATGGATATGAAACGTCTGGAGATGGTTGAATCGAGGCTGGAAGGGGAACCTTGAGATAAGTTCTTTTCGATTTCGACATTGCTTGCAGGTAGTGAGATGTTTTGCGAAGAGGACGAAAGGGTTTTGAGAGTTGCGAGAGAGAAAAAGTGTTGGTGAAAATTTGCGAAATGGTGAAGTGTAGAGTAATTTGGGGAAGATCGTGGGAGACGGTTTGAATTTGAATCGTTGAGATTGATTGTGTGGTGGAGATGGGAGGGTATTTGTAGGTAGTCTAGGAATGATGAGAGAACTCAATCAAATGGCAGGGTAGTGTGGCGGGAAATGACGTCGTGCAGTCGCATTAAATGTCAGCGAAACAGATGTGTCCAATAGCACTTGAGTGTCAGTTATGAAGATAGGTCCAATGAGATTGCTCCACCTAATGATGATCTGATAAAATCTAGCAACTGATATTTCATCAAATGGTCATTAATATCAGATAGTCTAGGACATATTTTAACTATATGAAATCATTTGACTATATGAATCAACGAGTCGACAGGATGCACCTGGCGTACGTGATATCTGAATATTTTTTTAATGTCTTATGTATGAATATAATGAGATACGGAGATATGGCTGATAAATCAGGTAATATGTTTGTATGTCAATATAGACAGACTCATGTAATTATAAGACTGAAAATTAAAGCTGATCATTTAAAAAAATTCTTGCATGAAAATGAGTAGTTGAACAAGATGAGAATTGAAATAACTTGTACCTAATACTCCCTCCGTCCCTTAATAAATTTCCCATTTCACCTTCAAGTTTTGTCCCTAAATAAAGTTCTCATTTCTCAAACTTAAGGGACCCACTTAATATAATAATATTATTACCAATACTTTCACCACTAACTATCTCTTAAAACACTTTCTCTCTCCAATCAAAACTTATATTTTATTCAAAAGTAATACCAAATACCCCACCACTAACCATCTCCTAAAATGTTGTGCCCAACACAAATGGGAACTTTATTTAGGGACGGAGGGAGTACAAAATTAATCCTCAGACTTGGTAAGAGAAGAGAAGAAACAACTTCATATGAGGAAAAATAGCTGCAACAGTGGTTGGCGATAGGTAGGATCTAATGGGAAAACTTTCACTTTGCCTTATTGATGAGGTGGTGGAGTCGCAGGGGCTTACAACAGATCATACATCAGATGCCTTCGTGTTGTCTGCCCTGCACTGTTCTTCAGCTCATTTTTTGATCTTTGAGTATCCATCGCTGAAGAATGGATACCGGTTGTCATTTAAAGTAACCAACCTTCTTGAAGCACACTTTTCAGCTTCAGATGACCTTTTTGAGCTCGAGGCTATAACTTCTTCATGGATGAGATTGTAACAATCTTCATTTCTGTGATAACTACATTTCTTTTTATCACTTTCGAGTTTAATTTTTTGAACTGAATTGCTTTCATCCGTCTCCATTTCTTTAGTTACTTCCACAATGATGTTCTGTCTGACATATTGTTCCATTGATAGATTTTGAATGCCTTGATCAGCTTGAGTTTCATCGACCTCCATTTTCTCATCTCCTTCAAAAATAACATTTTGGTTGATATAGTTTTCTATTGAGATATTTTGGGATTGATTGAGGTTATCCCTCTGATCAAAGAATGTCATCAGACAGTCACCGGTGATTGATTCGTCTGACATTTCCACTGGATGAAACGAGAGATGTTGAAAAGGATAGATTGCAAAGTCTTTCAGAGTGACTAATGGAATGGCATTGTTTTCTAGTAGGATGAAGACTATTTGCAGTTGATTGTTAATTTGTGTGAACCCTTCATTCATCTCAACCGTAATTTCGGTTGTGAGTTGTGCAAGATCAGCTTTAGTATCAGCTATTGATGATGTTAGCAAGCTGATGTGAGTGGTGAAGTTTACTAATATTTGATTTTCAAAGCAATCAATTTCAGTGGTTTTTGCTTGTCTCTGATGATAAGTAGATTCTACTTCTTCATGTGAAGTAGTAGCCTGAGGCATCTCTTTATCCTGGAACATGGGCTCCTCTGAAGCATAATCTTTGGTAATGATCAGATTTCCGCTTGCTGTCTGTAAAAATTCTCTTTCATAGTGAACTTCTTGAGATTTAGACAGTCTGGATGTTTGGTTTTTAACGTTTGATGTTCCAGATGTACGAGTTCTGCAGATTGGATATTGCTCATACTTCTCAGAAAAACCTTAAATGAAATTATGTTCCTTTAGAACTTGATTGTTGAAATTGGATGATTTATTCCATGAGTTGCACGATTTATGAAGAGCTTCATTTTTTTGAGTTAATAACAAATTATCTTCTCTCAGGATATTGTTGTGGCACTGAATCCTGATTACCTCAAGTTTTAAATTTTCAGCTTCTGAGGATTCTTGAGTGAGTTCTTCTAACCTTTTTGTCATCGTGGAGAGAGTGATTTCTAACTGAGCATTTCTCTTGTGAGTGATCATCAGATATTTTGCAAGTGATCTGACTAGTGATGGATAATCTTCTAGAGAAGCCGTGTTAGACTATTTTACTTCGTTTGGAAGTATGTCTTCCTGTTCCCTTGAAACAGGGGACATTGGAGTATCAGAAACAAGAGACCCTTTTTCTTTCTGACGATATTCAGTATCCTCAACCCTTGCCATCAGACACATACAATTCTGTTGATCTTCAGAGTTTGACTTAGATTCCTCTTCTATTTTTGCGAATAGACCTTTTGTGTTACAAGTAACTACTTCTTCTTCACTTGTCTCTGAGTCACTTAACCAAGCTTCAGCAGTTGCTTTTAATGCTTTTGCATCTTTCTCAGCCTTGGCTAGCTGAGCTTTCAGCTCCTGGTATTTCTTCTCAGTATCTTCATATTTCTTTTTATAGTTTGATGGGGAGCTTGAGCTTGATTTTTCAGATCCAGAGTTCTCTTTAACTCTGCAATCAGCTTTGATGTGACCCATTCTTCCACACTTAAAACATATCATCTCTCCTCTGTCGTTTTGACCTCCTGATCTATTTCTATTTAAGAATCTTTTGTACCTTGTGGCTAATAGAGCCATACTTTCAGAGAGTTCTTTTATATCATCATTTTCACCTTCTCCTAGATTAGATTCACGTTCTTCGAAATCACCATCTTCAGCATCCTCAAATCTTTCATCATCAGCATCATTTGGATCAAAAACGTTTTCCACCTTTGCTTTTAGTCCTTTGCGAGATGACTTGGAAGAGCTTGCAATGAGAGCAGAGGAGGTAGGAGTTTCATTTAGATCATCATCCATCTTGTTTTCATTTTCAAAGTTCATCAGTGTACTGTATAGACTGCTCATGTTCATATCTCTCATCTGACCAGAGGTTCTTAGCACCGTGGACATGACGGCCCAATTTTGGAAGAATTTCCAAAAATTTGTACATTAACTCCTGGACATCTTTGTGAATGCCGAACTCTCTTAATTCATTGATGAGGATGGTGAACCTTCTGTATGACATGTTGAGTGTTTCGCCTTTGATGACTTTGAAAGCTTCATACTTTCGATTTAACATTGCTTTTCTGCTGGCTTTAACTTCATCGGTTCCTTCATACGACGTTATCAAAATATCCCAGATCTCTTTGGCAGTTTTACACTCTTTTACAGTGATAAGAATGTGGTTTGGGAAGGATGTTTGAAGGAGGAACCGGATTTCATGATCTAAACCCGCCAGCTTTTTGTCTGCCTCTGACCATTGATCTTTTGGTTTGGGTTCTTCAACATAAGAAAGGTCTTCTTCCTCTTCATCTTCGTCTTTATCGTCACCCTCTTTCTTGTTCTTCTTGGAAATGGTTGCACTTGGAACGAACATTTTTTGAATGTATGGACCATTGATGAGAACATCTGGTCCCATGTCATTTTGATGTTCGACAAATCCCAGGAAGCGGATTTTCCACATACCAAAATCGTCATCAGTAAACACAGGGGCATTTGTCTTTGAACCAAGATTCATTTGATATAACTTTTCACCCATTTTTTATCAGTAAGTAAGCAGATCAACAATTATGAATTAACTGTCCCTGCTCTGATACCAATTGTTAGTCCCGTAATAAGTGAAATATAACACCTATACGCTTTCACTGACCAATTTAATTTTATGGAGACACTCAACACTTTTTCAACTTCTCTTTATTAATCAGTAATTGATACAATAAAGATGCAAGCAGTTTGTGGAATAGCTAAGAACATATCGTAACTAAACTGCTTGCATGTGATAGACAAGTTTATGATCAACAAATGATCAAGCACAAGCCCATACACTTTCGTTATACAGATTCAATTATTGAATCAGATAACTCGAGTTAACTGGTAGTTTACACTCTGCTAGAAGGAATAAAGTTCTGGAGTAAATTCAGCAGCGTGTAACCTTGTTGGGTGCACACTGGAATCGATCGTCTAAGTCCTCTGTGACATCGCTAATTTTCGCATTTACAAGTGGCACTTTTTATGTGATGTTTCTTAACTATAAAAGAACATAACAATCATGTAGCGGAAAATATCATAACATAGGTCCCAACATAATATGGTTCATTAATACATATTTTAAAAACAAATACGACAAATAACTTAAGGCATGCAATGCTAGTCTTTATTCTTGTTTTATTCATACATGCATCCAACTCTTGTACTTAACCTGAGACATAAGCATAATAATTAGCTTGAAAGCTAAGTGAGACAAGGGTTATGAGCAACATTTTAAAACAAAGACATCGTAGTACATATATTGTCATTCCTCAGGAAAACATCATATCATATATTTGGTTTATATAAACCACATTCATTCCGGTAATGTTCACACAACATTACTAATGGTGATTATCGGTTATAACAAGTAAAAAAACGCGGCGGAAAAGTTTAATCACCATGAACGGATCTAATATTGATTAATACAATTAAACTATACATAAAATCAAAGAGATTGGATGAAGAATTCATACCCTAGTTGCCTTTGATTATGGGGATTCAGATGGATATGATGATCGACCGAAACCAAGGATACCAATGGGGAATCCCTCCAAAGCTAGTCCACACAACACTTGTACAAGAAGACCAATTGGGATGCTAGTCCCTTGAGCAAGCAAATCAAAAGAAAAACCAAATGTTGGTCTTTGACGTGAGATCTTTTTAAAGAGAATGTTGTTCTACCAACCTCCCTTCATCTCATCTCCCAATATACGAACGTATGGTCAAGGAGAGATTTTGGAAGGTGACGTTAAAAACAAGGGAGGTGTTTATGGTGCCTTAATTACCCTTTAATGCCTTCTATAAACCATTGATTTATTTGCACTCTAGTCCCTTGTCTTTTGTTCCTTCTATTTTGCTTACTATTAAGTTCCAATATAAACAATTAATATTAAACTATAATACATACAAGCTAGTAGCTTATATAGTATATAATGTAATTACCCTAATTACACTATATATCTTATGGTGTTAAGTGTTTAAGTGTGTGACCCTTTAGGCTCACAAACAACTAGCCATATAACTATATGTTATACGCGTGAAGCATATTCCAACAGCTCCCACGTGCGCACGTTATAACATCAAGTTGTTATACAAGCAAAGGTTAGAGTTTAGCAACCCGCCAATGCCCCTAGAAGTACATGAGGAGTTTCATAAAAATTTTGTTCAAAGTTTTTCAAGCAGTTATCCTTTTGTTACTGATACTATGTTGAATTTTAGACAAGGATTGATGTCAATCTAAAATTTCAATGATTCTGTTTCTCGATCTATATATTGAAGTAGATTACCAAAACCAATCAAGATTCATCTTGATTACCTTTTGGGTGCGGCCGAACATACACCTACTCAAATCATCAAGGGGCCCAGTAGTATCTAATCCACACATGTGGAGGAACAAATTCTTTATTGACTACACGTGTTTGCTATATGCTTAATGACAAACCCGATAATGGTTGTTAAAGCAGCCTTATTCAGGTCAGCGTTTAACCACATAAAGTTTGCCCCTCTACATACACAAACCAACTTGCATCTCAAGTCAGAGGATAAGCGACAAAGCCTTTGTGAGATTCACTTGTGACATAAATCCAGGAAGTGACTTCTCATAGGTTGGGTCAGTCCAATTGTACATCACAATGAACAACATGTGAGTTTGATTTCATTATCCTTTGTCGTACCAAGATACTGTCATCAATGCCCTCAGATTTGTCTCAATAATATTCCCATATTATTAATTTGATAATGGACAATTTAGAATATAAAACACAGTAAATATTCAAGGATATAAACATGAAAATATAGAACACAGTAGATATTCATATAAAAACGATCATATCAAATATATCAATTTATTCCAATAAAAACTGGTCAATGTTCCATTATTCAAATACTAAGACAGATTTACATGAAACTAATAGCTTGTCGAAGTCCAATGTTCCATTCATATTATTAATATTTTTGGTACAAGACATTGAGTTCGATAAAGTGTCAGCTAGTTAGTTATCTGTTTGAACTTTAAGAGTACGAATTTCACATATCTCGATAAATCATTCGAATGTAGTGAACCTTCATAAATAGGATCTAGCGTCATCACGACCTATTTCAAAACTAGCATAAGTATAGCAAGCATACTTAGCTTCAGTTTGGTATCTCCACCGTAACCAAGGAACATATATCCAGTATTTCAAAAATACTTCAATGTGTTCTTAACAGCGATCCAGTGACTCTCTCGTGGATTCTGTTGGTAATTTCAAGTAAGATTCCTTAAGGACGTTACGTTTGGCCTAGTACTCCTTACAGCGTACATGATGAATGGAATAGCCGACTCATAGGGGATTACATTCATTCGTTTCACCACATCGGGTGTGGAGGGTCCTTGAGTCTCACTCAAGTTTACATTGTGTTGTATACGAGGACTTCCTCGTTTGGGAGCATTCATTCTAAATCATTTTAGAATTTTGTCAATGTAAGCACTTTGACTTAAACCAATTAACCGCTCTGATCTATCCCATTAGATTCTTAACTTCAAGTATGTGTGTCGTATTTCTACAATCCTTTATGTCAAAACATTTTCCAAGCCAGGATTTTCATCTTGTAGCCATTGTATATTGTTTCACATGAGTGACATGTCATTAACATGTATGATTTGAGAAATGACAATGCTCCCACTAGCTTTCATATATACACATGCTCAATTTGGATTTTAGGTGAACCAAACGTCTTTATTTCATCATTAACCAAATCTCATAGTCATAGTACACTACTTTGGCTATAAGAATCCTAACGTCTTTAGTAACAAGCGAGAAGGTTTCATCATTGTCAATCTCGTAGGATTGAGTGTAACCTTTTGCTACTACAAGAGATTTATAGGTGTGTATATTTTCATCCATGTCAACAGTCTTATTGTTTTAAGAAAGACCAACTGAGTTCAAAACTTGATTGTTTCTTATGGATTTCATTTTCGCATTCATAGCTTCAAGTCATTTTTTCGAATTCAAAATTCGATAATGCAACTTGAAAGTTAGGGGGTTCATTATAATCCTCGAAACTTTGCTCCTCAGCATCGACATAAATCTATATCGTTCAGGTGCATGAGGTGTCCTTGCGGACCTACGAATGGGAACAACGTCATTCTGTGGTCCAACATCTATATGTCCAGCCTCAGAATGATATTTGCTAGTGTTAACAGAAGGTTGTGCATCTTCGCTTTGAATCTTGTCAAAGTCTATAGTGCTCCCACTTTCTTTGTGAATTGAGATTGTTCTCAAGAAACTCAGCATACCGAGCAACAACAATTTGTTCTCAGGTGGGTAGTAAAATAGTAACGAAGATACAATTGATAGATATGGGCTCAAGTTTGTTCGGCATGTCTCGTTCCACGAGATCCTCACAACCCCTGATCTTCAACTAAGACAAATTAGGGACTTTCCCATGCCATATTACATATGGTGTCTTTTTAACCTTTTGGTCGGAACCATATTAAGTATTCGAGCAGCACACTTCAGTGTATGCCCCTCAAAAGGATAGAGGAAGAGTAGTAGGACTTATCATAGATCGAACCATGTCAAGCATGGTCCGATATCTCCTTTCAGACACACCATGATCTTGTGGAGTGTATGGAGGAGAGAATTGTGAGACAATCTCACGTTGGGTTGGATGATCCTGAAACTCTAGGCTCATGTACTTTCCTCCTCGATTAGGACGGAAATCCTTTGTTGTCTTGCCAATTTGATTTTCTACATCACTTTAGAAAGCTTTGAACGTTTCAAAGATTTTATGTTTATGTTTAATCAAGTAAACATAACCATAACTACTGAAATCATCAGTAGAAGTGATAAAGTAGGTAACACCTTCCCTAGTCTTAGTTCTAAATGGGCCACATACATCAGTATATATGAGTCCAAGTAGATTTTTAGCTCTTTCACCAACATGGGAGGGAAGCTTTCTTGTTATCTTTCCATAATATATAAGAGAGGCATTTAAATGATTCATAATAATTTATTAAGAAGCCCTTTGTGTTGTAGTGTCAAAATGCGTTTCTTGTTTATGTGGAAAAGATGACAATGCTCTAGGTAAATGGAAACCAAACCATTTTGGATTCTTGAGTGCTACATTTCTATATAGAACTATCGTTTGAATCTGGATCATGCATATCAATTTCAAGCAAACTATTACAAGGAATAGTTATAAAATATGTTATTTTTCATAAAACAAAATATCGTAATCCATAATAGTTTGAATAAATCATTATTCAACAAACGATAAAGCTAAACAATGCATAATTGACAATTGTTCAAAACAATAATTAACGCAATAGGAAGGATTAGATCACAACTTCCATTATTTTAGCTTTATACTTTACTTTTAATCTTGCACATTTGTGTAAATGTGAGTTTCACAACTAGTGTCATACACTCAAGATTTATTAGTAAAAGTATAGAGTTCTATAATGAAGATACCTAATGTGCTAGCCAGAACACATTTGTCCTTCATCAACTCTGCCAAGTAGGCAGGACAGTTCCTCCTTCAATGGCCGGTTTCATATCAATGATGGCAAGAAATATCCTTTGTAGGGTGCTCCTTTTTAGCATGTGGGGGAATCATAGGTTTGGAAAAGTAAACTAGTTTACCCTTACCTAGACTCTTTCCTTGTGATTGCGGTTTTACCTTCCCTGATTGCTAGAAAATGATTTAGTAACCTTTGCTCAACCAGTTTTACTATAGCATGTTATTCACTAATTGTCTTCCCCATGCTATGTACTTTAAAACTCTTTTCAAAGTGGTCATAGTCCTTGGATAGTGAGGTAAGAATCAAGCTCATTCCAAGAACTTGTGGCAATGGGTAACCAAGACGCTCTATTTGATCAAGATAGCATTTCATATTCAAGATGTAAGTGCTAGCTGATTGGTCGTCCTCCTGCTTGTAAGCGTGGAATGCTTTAATTGTTTCGAACAGCAACAGAAGCATTCGCAGGAGGTGCCTCAGGTAAGGCCTCTTATAGGTGCATCAACTCTCTCATTTCTAAGGACAATCCTTAGAGTTCGATATCAGTCGATAAAGTTGATATTAGTCAGTTTCAGTTTTCAAGAACTGATTTTAGAGTGGAGATACTTAGGTTTTGATTTGTTGTTGTTATCTATATAACACACAAAGTTCAAAAAATAGTATTTTCAATAATAATATCTTTTAAAAAATTAACTACCCAATTCATTTTATTAAAAGCTAAGATCCTTATTGAGCTTCTATCATCACATCAGTTGATCTGCTAGCAATGATGGATCCAATAGGTAGGTGACGATCAACAATTGCATTACAAGTGCAACTCTTAGAGTTATGGGACTTCATGGAACCTAGTGAACAAGCATCTAGGGTCAAGTGGCATGTTTGTCGCATCTTCGCCTCGAGTCAAGGTCTCACCGTTAACTCGATTAAGTCATCCAATGTGAAATCATGTCAAAATAGATCTAGGTCTCACGCGTAGAGAATAATGACCTCGGATCTAAATTTAAACCACGTCTCACGTGAATTCAAAGATAGAAGCAAGTGATTTCAACCGATTGGACGGCGTGACTTAAATTTTAGGTATGAAAATTTTAAGATAAAAATTTTATTAAGATATGAATGAATCACGTACTTCATTCATACCACTTCATAAGTCGTTTAATAAATGGTAAAAACATTTAACGATTATTAAGGGTTAAGTTTCAAATCGCATTTAAACTTTGTTTAATCTCAAAACAATTTTAGACTAAAGACTAATCATGAATGATTAACAAGTAATCATAGATGATCAATGATTTGGATGTTTTAATGTTTGTGTCTAAAATCATATTTTAATTGTTTTATTATTTGTATCTAATAGAAATGAAAACAACCACAAACATAAATAAAAACATGCAACATATTTTGTGCAAACCCCGACCGATGAAATCATAGGTTCGGTCATGTGAGTCATCACGACAGACCGAAGGGTCAAACTAGGGGACATGCCAACATGAATCCAAACGGGCCTACATAAACCCAATGAAATTTGCCCCAAAAAAATGGCACTAAAAATAAAAGAAAAATTAAACAATTACAACAATTTAGCCAAAAACACGGCTTTTCCCAAAACAACCAAACAACCAAACACAATCACATTCAATCACAAGCGGTCTAGGTTTTCATCGGTTTCCACAAACAAGCAACAATTGACAAGGCTTTGGCTTGGGATATGACAAAAATACATGTTTTTCCATATCAAAATTAGATTAAATTAATTTTTTGATGTTGTCTTTGTAACAAGTAGCATGTAGGGTTCCAAAAAAATCATATTTTCAACCCCTTTTTTTAAAAAAAATCGAAAAATTAAAGAACCCTAGGGTTCATATTTCGCGTCGATTGGAATTAAAAGAGACCAAAAAAGTCGGTTTTTTGCTACTTTTTACAAAAACTAGTTAATTATATCATCAATATAATGACTCGTGATACCACTAATGGTGATTATCGGTTATAACAAGTAACAAAACGCAGCGGAAAAGTTTAATCACCATGAACGGATCTAATATTTGATTAATACAATTAAACTATACATAAAATCAAAGAGACTGGATGAAGAATTCATACCCTAGTTGCCTTTGATTATGGGGATTCGGATGGAGATGATGATCGACTGAAACCAAGGATACCAATGGGGAATCCCTCCAAAGCTAGTCCACACAACACTTGTACAAGAACACCAATTGTAATACTAGTCCCTTGAGCAAGCAAATCAAAAGAAAAACCAGAAAACCAAATGTTGGTCTTTGACGTGAGATCTTTTTAAAGAGAATGTTGTTCTACCAACCACCCTTCATCCCATCTCCCAATATACGAACGTATGGTTAAGCAGAGATTTTGAAAGGTGACGTTAAAAACATGGGAGGTGTTTATGGTGACTTAATCACCCTTTAATGTCTTCCATAAACCATTGATTTATTTACACTCTACTCCCTTGCCTTTTGTTCCTTCTATTTTGCTTACTGTTAAGTTTCAATATCAACAATTAATATTAAACTATAATACATACAAGCTAGTAGCTTATATAAGTATATAATGTAATTACCCTAATTACACTATATATCTTATGGTGTTAAGTGTTTAAGTGTGTGACCATTTAGGCTCACAAACAACTAGCCATATAACTATATGTTATACGCGTGAAGCATAGTCCAATAATTACCACATTTATTCCAGTAAATGTTTATAAAAACATTACCACATTCATTCATTCTGCACATATTGAGATCTCGTACCATTTCAACCCAATGACGCACACACGATGCTTTAAGTTGATAAAAACAAACACTTGCTCATATAGACTCATAAAAAGGTTAATATCAACACAAGTTTTATAATAGCTTTATATCTCAGTTTTCAAAACAAAATTTACCACATGAACTCACCTTAACCTTTGATCTTTATTTGGAAACGTTTGATCTTGCTTTACTCTTTTAGAATACTTTCAATACTCAAAGCTAACAATCTAATATTTGAATATGGTGGTGAAAAGTGATGAGACTTTACAAAAAGACTTGCTAGTATTTATAGGGGAGTTTTCTTGTTTAAGATGACAAATAATCATTACTTAGGTAATCATTATAGTTAAGACCACACACTTCATCTTTTTCTTTCCAATGCCATTTCGACCAATGAAAGTAAGATACTTATCATGATTAAAGGAGATTGCATGCATGTAAATATTTTTACTTAAACCACAGTCTTCATTTTCATATTCCCAAGGTCATCATTATGCTTTCGACCAATGAAAGTAAGAAACTTATCATGATTAAAGAAAATTGCATGCAAGGTTCAAGTTCCCATGCAAAAAGGCTCGATTATCCATGCTTGCCACCCAAATCCACCAATCACATATTTATATTTCTTTATTAATTTCTTTGTTTAATAAATGAAGATGGACCTTTAATTTTATCTAACTGTACATATAAAAATACTTGTATTATTCCACATATTAAGCTTGTAAATATTTACTTTATGAGATAAACATGGATAATAATTATATACCTTTCATAAGCTTGGTATTTATTAAATAATATAGTTAGAAATACATTTTAGTAATACCTTTGAGAATTTACGGTTGTTACAATTCTCTCCCCCTTAACTGAATTTTGTCCTCGAATTTATTTATTTATTATTATTATTATTATTATTATTATTATTATTATTATTATTATTATTATCATTATTATTATTAGTATTATTATTATTATCATCATCATCATCATTTTAATAAACACAAATAAAGTGTATGAAATCATCATTGTACCTTCAAAAGTGAGTTTCTCTTATGGAAGAGGCTTTTCTCTAAAGACTTCTAGTTAGCTATTATGTGATTTGTGGGGTGCTAATGTCGAACTAAATTTTTACTTAAACGAGGCAGCATGGCCCGTGCGATGCACGGGCTTTGTTCATGTTAAAGAATTATCGGTATCACATTGAAAGTATGAATAAAACAAATTGCGTCCGAGTTCTTCGCTTTAGTTTTCTGGTTAAAGCCCGTCTTGTGTCGTCCTCTACTCGAGGGACCAATCCCTGATTCTTGTGCACCTGAGGATGGTCCAAAATTATTTTGTAAATTTATAGACACTACAAAATGAGTGTAATATAACCTTTTAGATGCAATTTATTTAATGAGTTGCATTTGATTATAAAGGTTGCATTAGAGTATTAAAGAAATTAATTACCTTATTTTAATTAAATAAAAACATTATTTGGCCTTTTATAATGTTGGTGGACCGGGTTTGCAATTTGCTCGGCCGACCCATAGCCAGAGGCCATCTGCAGAATGTATATAGACTGAAATGAGCATTGGGCTTACATAATTGAACTTAAACACTAACATGTTTAAGAAATAGATAAGTTAAAACATTTATAAATAATTAAGAGATAAGGGTATTTTGGTAAATAAAAATTTTAAAATCATCGAGTACTTAGATCCCGTTGTTTCAATTGGAGTTCATCCACCTACGTATCGTCATCTTCAATCTTTTAAGGCATGTAACTTGTAAATATGTAAATGTAAATGATCTGTAAACTAATTAAACCAACAAATCTATTATTAAAACAGAAAATAATATAGTAAAGTAAGTAAGTAAATAATTATAAATTCAAATTAGATTAGCGAAGAAATCATTGTGTAGATGTAAATGAAAATGTCCTCAATATAAAAAATTTCACCTTTATTATAATTTTAGTGAAGCAATATCTTATATATTCTCATATGGTACACATTTCAACTTTTCGAAAGGGATCTCCGTAATATTATAGATAACTTGGCTTTAGCAATAATGACTTTGTTACTATCATTTTTGTTGATCTCCATGTTAACTTTGTAATTAAAATTTGCAACTCATAGTGCATGTGCAATTAAATTTTTGAATAAATTACAATTGATACTTCAACTTTAGCACCATAAACCAACTTATTTACTTACAAAAAAATATAGATAAATTATTACTTTTTTTGGAAACGGCTTTTATTAAAACAAAAAACTAGCAAAAAGCTAGAAATACACGAGAACAAAATTTAATTACAAGGAAGAATACACCATTCGGTCCAACTAACTTTATACTTAGGTCTACGATTACAAATCCAAAGATACGCCACTTCTTTTATTGCATCAACGAGCAAATTTCTTCGAGTATCCCCATTATTGAAAATTATTGCATTCCGATGCCGCCACATGATCCAAATCACCGTAAGAACAATAGCCTCAATGATCAATTTTGACTTATTGCTTAAAGCACACGAATCCACACTCTCCAAAAATTCGTCCAAGCCGTCCACATTTATGTCAACAACTTGAAGCCAAATCCCAATGGATCGCCATACACTTTTTGTAACCTCGCAACTCCAAAAAATATGCTCATAATCATCAACACCATCCCCACACATCACGCACATAAAATCCTCGAACGGGATTCCTCTAAACGACAGATTCACTTTACAAGGAAACCGGTTCAAGTCTATCTTCCAAAATAAAATGTTTACCTTCCGGGGAACTAACGTATTCCATCTTGTCTGAACTACATGCGACGAGAGAAATAGAATATCGAGCCACTTTCTAGTACTTTTCACTTCATAAACCCCCTGATCACCGATATCTCACACCCACTTATCCGGATCGTTAGCTAACCTTACCCCATCTAATAAAACATTTATTTCCCCGATTTGATTCTCCTCTCTGCCTTCCCGAATGCTTCTGCGCCACCCCCACACCACCGATCCATCCGACATCCTTTCAGCCACTGAAACATTTTCGTTAGCCTCAAGTCTAAGAATCCTTGGGTACACCGAACAGAGAGGTCCTTGGCCCACCCAATTATCCTTCCAAAACATGGTTGATCTCCCATCACCTACTCTTCTTTTTAAATGTGATAAAAGGTCCATACCATTTTGATTAAACTTTCGGACCATCTTTAATATTTGGGCCCATGGTTGAGGCCCAAGATCTCGAGTATTAACAGCCTCTAATGCCCCACTATCGCCATATATATCCTTAATCACACTAGCCCAAAACATATTGTCACTTTTAAAAAATCTCCAAACCCACTTTAAAATAAGAGCGATATTAAACGCATATAAACTACCAATATCTAAACCTCCATTTTGCTTAGAGGCCAAAACCACCTCCCAATTAACCCAATGAATCTTTCTTTTTTCCTCGGTTCCACCCCAAAAGAAAGACGCTCTCAACTTCTCTAACCCCTTGGCGACAATTTTAGGCATCACGAACATGGACATATAATAAATTCCCAACCCCCCCAACACCAATTTAAGAAGCATCGATCGACCACCTACCGATAAAGTACTCACTTTCCACCCCGACAATTTCTTTTTAAATCTATCAATCAACACCTCCCAATTTCTCTTTTTCGACATACAAGCTCCCACCGGGAGCCCTAAATATATAAAGGGAATTTTTCCATTACACACCCCAATCCTGTTCGCCATATCTATCACCTCTCCATTCGCAACCCCAATACCATAAAGATTCGATTTTTGCAAATTAATCTTTAACCCCGAAGCCATATAAAAATAATGCAAAATAATAAGAAGCTTTTGCACATTATTTAACGACTATTCCCCCATAAAAATTACATCATCTGCATATAATAAGTGGGATATAATAATCGACTCCTCTTTAATCTTAATTCCCTTAAACAATTGATGAGCGATCGCGTCTTCCATGGCCACATGAAGGCCTTCCATGGCGATTATAAAAAGGAAGGGAGAAAGGGGATCACCTTGACGAAGGCCTCTTTCAAGTCTAAATTCTTTTGAAACATTAATATTCAACAAAACCGAGGCCCTAGAAGAATGAAGAATACCCTTAATCCATTTTCGCCACTTTTCTGGGAAGTTCATAAATTCCATCATCCGATCAAAATACTCCCAGTTTATTGAGTCATAAGCCTTTTCAAAATCCACCTTTATCACCATAGCATTCTTTTTCTTCTTTTTATACCAAGCTATAATCTCGCTAACAATCATCGGACCATCCAGTATTTGACGCCCCTGCACAAAACCCAATTGCTCGTTGCTAACAACCGAATCTACCACCAATGCAAGCCTCATTGCTAATAATTTTGCTATATTTTTATATTGGACACCGATGAGGCTGATTGGTCGATAATCAGTAACTCCCAACGGATTTATAACTTTAGGAATCAAAGTTATAAAAGAGGAATTGCAACCTGACGGAATAAAACCTGTTTCAAAAAACTCAACAATAAAATTAAAAATATCATCTTTAATAAGTTCCCAAAATTTTTTAATAAAGGAAAAAGAAAAACCGTCCGGCCCGGGGGCCTTGTCGTTTCCGCAACTCCATACATCTCTTTTAAGTTCACACATCGAAATCGGAGCTACAAGCAAATTCGAACTATCATCAGACAAACTTTTAAATTTGTCGCTTCTTCTCGCCACTTTAATAACCGGCACCTCTTTAAATTTATTAGCATAATAATTGAGAAAAACATCTTTCACCACCGGAGTGATACAATCCCCATCTTTTTTTACACCACGAATCATCGACTGTCTTCTTTTGCTATTTATGATACCATGTAAGTATTTTGAATTCTCATCTCCTTCAATACCCCATTTTACTTTTGCTTTCTGAGATAAGTCTTTCCATTCTTTGGCATCAAGCTTATAAAGCTCCAATTTTGCGTTCTTTCTCTCTATTAAATCTTCCTCAGACGCCAAGTTACCCTCCATTTTATTTTCTATACCCGTGACCTGCATGTTTAATTGTTTCCTTCTTTCAACCGTAGCCGTATTCTTACCCCTCCACCAAACCTTGCAATTATCTTTCAGATGTTTAAGTTTATCTTTAAACCGAATAAAGTGACTATTACTCGAATTCTCAATCCGAACCTCCCACGATTTCTTCATTAGTTCTTCAAACTCGTCTTCATCCATCCACGAGGTAAAAAAACCTAAAAACACGAGGCCCGTAGTCCACCTCCTCTTGGCCAAGAATAATCGGTCTATGATCTGAAATAATATCATTCATCACGTTCGCCACTAAATTATTACTTAGTTAATTTATTAAAAATACAATAACCACATTATTGTAAAACTTAAGATCATGGTTGAGCATTTGTTGATTGCATGATAAACCTAATATACGACCCCATTTTCCAAGAATTGAACGTCATATAAAAAAGTTAAAAATTGTTATACCGAGTAGGCTTAAAAATTAATTTAAATATCATACTCACATCAAATTATGGTTCGTCGGATCATACAATACCATATCATTTTGTATCATACTCGAAAAATTGAAAGGTTGTTAACAAAACCTCGTAAAATAACTCCTTATTTCAAATGACGTTTTTACTAACAATAACGTATGGTATTGATCATTTATTAGCATACATTCAATCATGTCATTGATGATATGTAGATCTAAAACGTTTCAATGATGATATATAATGACCATTTACTAACAATGACGTTTTATAACTACATCAAGCAAATTTAAAACATTGGCAAAATTTAAAACATGATATTAATTACTCACATACAATTATGGTTTGTCGGATCATATAATACCATATCATTTTGTATCATACTCGAAAACTTGAAAGGTTGTTAACTTTGAATATATTTATAAAAAAAGTTTCAAACTAAAAACTAAAAAAAATCTATTATATGGAAAATAATTGGGGGTTTTGGTGGTAGGTGGATGGGTTGGTGTAAAGACTTTGAATATAAACATTGGGGAAATTTAACGTTACAAATTTATCTGCAAAAAAAAAAAAAAAAAAAAACACAATAAGACTAAAATGTATTAGGAACACCATGTCTACACCTTTGTGCTCTTGTTTTCAATAAACATGATTTTTAAGAAAATATAAAAAAATTTGAACCGTAATTTTGTAAGAAAAATATGTATTACATGATTACAGTTTTATTGTATTTGTAACTATGAAAACAGAAAACGGTTATCGCAAAGTGCTAAAACAGAAACAATAATAATAACTATGAAAATAGAAATTGATTTCTATTCTGGCTTTAACCATAAAATGAAAGAAAATAAAATATAAAATCGGAAGCTAACATTTTGTCCTAGACAAACCAATTCCAAAAAGAAAAGAAAAGTGTTCGCATATTATAGATCAAATGTTTTTTACTTGCAAATAACGAACATAGTCTAGGAAATTCAGTGGGACAATACACCAACATCCTTATCTGCAAAACATACAACAAATATCAAACCCATTACACAAAGTTGAATCATTCCCATTAAATTATAAAGTAGACATTAACGTAAATCCATGGAGGTCGCTCCGGCGATGCTAGCTGCACATGACGATGTTAAATCATATCAGATTCAAAGTGTCGATCATATTGAGAAGTGTAAATCCACGAAGGAGATGTATGACTGATATTGGTGGATTTATACATATTTAAATCCGCCAATACTGTTTAATCTAGGCTTGTTTTGTAGAGAAAATACTTTATTTCATGTCCAATCTTTATGTTTTTGTAAAGGCAGGTCTTAACTCCAAAGTACATAGAAAATGAGCCAAAAACATGTTAAAACGAGCAAGTCCTGAAATCTACTGCAACTCGAGCTGATAACGTGCATACAAGAGTCAACATCTGACACAACAAACTAAAGAAAGAAGCCGGCCTAATGTTTTTATAATGAAAGCCATAAATTGACCCAAGGCTTCTAGCCTAGTGGTGTTGGTGAAAAGATAAGGTGTTGCCCATGACCAAAGTCATGGGTTCAAGTCCCGTCGTGGACGTGGGGTTTATTCCCCATAGGTGGAAGGTTCGAGGGAAGGCATACTGCCCCTTATGGATGTTATTGTCTAGGCTCGAACCACTAATTTACTAACTGGCCGTTCAAAAAAAAAAAAAAGCCATAAATTGAAGCAGCCTTACATATGAGCCGGCCCACTTGAAGATTAAAAGCCACGGACATAACAAAAGAGATTTTGACTACTTGCATAACTAAATGATTATATTGGATCATCCATTTGGAATTAAAAACGATCCATGTGCTTTATTTTGAACTCGGTCACCAAACAAAGAATTAAAGGGCCGACAATTAAGAAAGGAGGTCATGTGGATTAAGAGCCTCTTAACCATACGTGATATTAAAAAGGGATTTTGATACAATTAATTGAGGGATTACGTGGGAGTTGTAGACGGCAGTAGCCGCAAGGCTGTGTCACGAACGGAACAGAGGAAAAGAACCCTCACGTATTCGACGAACGAAACAATAATCGAAAGGAGAAGATCTTAGTCATCCTACATCAATAATTGTTTGGTTTAATTCTTGTTTCTATACAATGTTTTTAAGCTTTAATCTTTATTTGATGTTTGATTCGTCTAGCATGTCTATGTGCTAGACCCTTTTATTCACTATGAATTGATAAACTCTATGTTTTAGGTTTGGTTTATTATTAGGATTGTCTAAGATAATTCAAACGGTTGCCTTTTCCATTATACATCAACACTATAAATATAAGGGCGGACGCTTATACTGTTGCGAAAGTCTTCAAATAAAACCAGAGGTAGACTTTTTGTAAAAATATCGGCAATTTGGTAGCGAGATGGTACGTGTAATACCCGAACAAGCCCACGTGCCACCTTTTCACGAACAAAATGTATATCCATTTCTATGTGTTTGGTACATTGATGTTGAACTGGATTTCCGGACAAGTAAATGGCACTCACGTTATGACAGTATACAAGAGTAGCTTTCTGAATCGGGCATTGGAGTTCAAGTAATAAGTTCCGTAGCCAACATGATTCAGCAACGACGTTTGCAACGCCCTGGTATTCGGCCTCGGCACTCGAACGAGATAATGTTGGTTGCCGTTTAGCCGACCATGAGATCAAATTATCACCAAGATAAACACAATACCCGGAAGTAGATCGACGTGTATCAGGACAACCGCCCCAATCGGCGTCCGTATAAGACATGAGTGTTGTCGTAGTCGATTTATATAGGTGTAACCTGTGCTTCAAAGTGCCTTGTATATACCGGAGGATGCGTTTGAGGGCTGTCATATGGACGTCTTGTGGGTCATGCATGAAAAGGCATACCTGTTGTACCGCATAAGAAATGTCGGGTGAATGTAAGATACTGAAGTGCACCGGCGAGACTGCGATATAGAGACGGATCCGTGAACTTAGGACTTGAAGTTGCACTAAGTTTGGGTTTGGTGTCAACCGGAGTGGCGGAGGGTTTGCATGTGGACATACCGGCACGTGCTATTATGTCCGCAGCATAGTGAGATTGGGACAAAAATAGACCGTGCGGGTGATGAATAACCGAAACGCCAAGAAATGAGCTCAACACACCTAAATCTTTCATAGCGAATTCTTTGCTGAGAACCGAGATGATTTTGGTAAGAAGCTCATGTGAGGAAGCCGTGAGGATAATATCATCGACATATAAAAGTAAATATGCTAGTTGATCTCCCTGTTTAAAAATAAACAAGGAAGTATCCGAGATACTGTGAGTGAAGCCATAAGTGGACACATAAACAGCGAATCTGGTGTACCAGGCCCGTGATGCTTGTTTTAAGCCATATAATGACTTTTTAAGTAAACAAACATAATCCGGATGTGACCGATCTCGAAAACCTAACGGTTCATGCATATACACGGTTTCATTTAAGTTACCGTGGAGAAAAGCATTCTTGACATCGAGTTGTCGTATTGGCCATGATTTGGGTATCTCCAAACTAAGGACGGTGCGAATTGTGGCGGGTTTGACAACGGGACTAAAAGTTTCGCCACAATCGATACCAACTCGTTGAGTTTTCCCAACCCCGACGAGACGTGCTTTATGTCTCTCAAATGAACCGTCAGCACGTATTTTATGTGTTAAAATCTACATACTTCGCATAACATTTGCATTTGGAGGACGTGGTACCAATTCCCATGTTTGATTTTGCATTAAGGCTTGGTACTCGTCATCCATGGCTAGCTTCCAATTAGGGTCCCGTAGAGCATCAACGGGGTTTTTTGGAATCAGGGAGGGGGAATGTTGTTTATGTAAATTAAATGGTGTTTTGGGCTTAAACACCCCGGTTTGGCTACGTGTGACGGGTTTAGTCGAAACAGGGAGAGGATTGTGGGTTGCCGCAGAGGGCAGTGGGCCCATCTCTGGTGACGCAGGCCCAGAAGGAGCCTGTGGGCTGTTATCACGAGGGACAGAGGGTGGGCTGTGTGGTTGTTGGGTTGGTGAAGAAAAAGAAGTATTTTTGGTGGTGGGGGCGACGGAACAGTGGGGGTGGGGGGATTTTGGGGTTCGGTGGAATTAAAAGGGTGTGACATTTGTTGAGTATGATTTTTAAGGTAGACATTTTGATCATCGTCTAAAAAATCATATTGTTGAGGGAGTGATAAAGACACAAACGGAAGTTGAGTTTCATAAAAAATAACATGTCGACACACAATAATTTTCTTGGACAACATGTCATAACATCGATACCCCCGATGATTATCCGGGAACCCCAAGAACACACACGGTTTTGATCGTGATTGTAACTTGTGAAGAGTGGTGGATGGTAAAAGCGGGTAACATAATGCCCCAAAAATCCGGAGATGAGAAAAATCCGGCTCTTTTTGATATAAAATAGATAGTGGCGATTTAAACTTTAACACTTTGCTTGGAAATATATTTTGAAAATATGTGGCAATGTTTAGTGCATATGGCCAAAAACGTGGTGGCACCGATGCATGAGATAAAAGAGTACGAACAACATTGTTGAGAGATCTAATTTTTCGTTCGCTTTACCATTTTGAGATGATGTATATGGGCATGAAAAACGAAGACCAATCCCATATTTGTTGCAAAAATTTCGAACATCATGATTATCAAATTCTTTGCCATTATCTCATTGTATATTTTTAATATTTCGCTCAAAGTGAGTGCGAACAAAAGCATGAAATTTCTCAAAAATCGAGAAAACCTCCGATTTCCTAGCCAAAGGATATGTCCAAATAAAGTTAGTATAATCATCTTATATTACAAGATAATATCTAAAACCCATGGTACTCAAAACCGGAGAAGTCCACAAATCACAATGAATAATATCAAATGGAAATAACGTATTATTAGGAGACATATGAAAAGGTAGTTTGATATGTTTACCAAGAACACATGACCTACATACGAAAGAGTTTTTATTAGAATCACAATCAATTCTTTTATTTTGTCTTAATGACTCAAAAACCGGGAGGCCGGGATGACCCAACCGATTGTGCCATAAAGAAGAGTTTAAAACCGCAAAACTAAATTGTTGAACCGGAGTCTTGTGTGTAACTGGGTAAAAATCGCCTTGACTATCACATCTCATTAAACGTTTCCCCGTCTGAAAATCCTTCATAGAAAATCCAAAATGGTCAAATTGCACAGAAACAAAATTATCCTTAGTGAATTTGTGCACCGAAGTTAAGTTTTTAATAATATGAGGAGCATATAAGACATTTTTCAATGGTAACGGAGGATATGGTTTTGGAATTTTAGTATGACCATACCCAAGAATTGGAATAGATTGACCATTCCCCACAAAAATGTCGTTAGTTTTGCTCGAATTATAAATAGATGATAGTGTACCCTTATCGGCGGTAACATGATAGGAAGCCCCGGTGTCCATTACCCATGGAGAATTCGGTGGATTGAGCCCCATGGTGTACATGGCTGCCTCGATATCGGTGGCGCTGTAATCATGGGTCGGTCCTGAAGTAAACGCTTGTTGAGCCGTTTTTGGGTCACGTCCCAAAATACCTTCATGCTTGCCCACTGTTTGACCCAATATTGTTTTTGGCCAACGAGTTTGTTGGATATGGACAAGGTGGGATAGCCCACTGTGGAGGTGTGGCCTAGTTACCTTGAGAAGCCATCCATTGGGCCCAATGGAAATAAGCAGGCCCCATTTGATTTCCTCCACTGCCCATGTTACTCTGGCGATGTCCATTGCCGCCGCTGATCGACCCCCACGTCCATTCTTTCATCCTCGACGGCCACCCCTAGACGAACCATCACGGCCACTGTTACGATGGTGTGTGCCGTGATTATTACCATTCATAACATCAGCAGACGGTGCGATAAGAGCTGAGTTGGATGCGGTGGCGGCCTTTTTCGCTAGTCCGACTTCTTCTAGGGTTAACATAGATCTAGCTTGGTGAAAGGAGGGTAATGGATTGCTCTGTCGGAGCAGCATGCCAACACCATTGTACGCGTCGATAAGCCCGGAGACCATCTGAAGTACGAGACGGTCGTTGGACACTTCGGACCAACATTCTTCAACTGATCCGTAAGCTCCTTTAAGCGTTGGCAGTATGCCGAAACGCTATCAAAGTCGGCTAAAACTGTGTGCGAAAACTCCTGTTCCAGCGTGACGGCTCTAGCGTGTTTGTTATCTTCGAACAAATCGCGTAAGCGATTCCAAGTATCCATGGCTGTTGCATCCGGAACGATGATAGTTGTGATCAAATCGGTTGAAATGGTTGCATATATCCAATCCAGAACCGCTGCATCGAGAGTGACCCACTGTTCTTCATCATCATCTTTACTCGGAACGACATTTTTGTCTGATGGGATGATGTGATGCAATAATCTCATTGACCGAGCACATATCTTGAATAGTTATGCCAGGTCGAGTATTGAACCTTTGTTTGCTCGAGTTTGATTGAGATGTGATTACGAATGTTTGATACACCGAGAGCCGTGTGAAATCGGCTGCTGTTGTTGGTGGAATTGGTGTGTTTTCGGGATTGGGTGCCATGGAATAAGCTGTTTGATAAAACAAAGTAGAACAGATTGAAAAAGAAATCGAGTATCGATCACTTCTATGGAAGAAGGACGAATTGCAGAGAGTAGCGGAAGAAGAAGAGAGCCAAGAAAGGGAGAGATTAATGGTGCTCTGATACCATAAGACCATCAATACTCGACCATCAATACTTTCTATCTATACATGATTGACCACATATTGAATAAACAATTATACATAAATGATAATAATGATAATATATTTGCATATATTCTAACATTGTCGTATTTATATTTGAACACTTATTATTTATAACGAAGAACCTTTTAGTTAAACTTTTAATCTTCGCATATTTGATCTGTTTGTTATTGAATTGTTAGGTATTGACAACACCATAACTCTTTAGTAATTCCCCCTACTTTTCACCTCGGTGACGTAGTAGGCAACTCACTGGAAATAGGGGTCCGAGACCAGATACCGATAACCTAGGCGAGACTAAAAGACTAACCCTTAGAGAAGAAATTCCTAGGATTAGAAGGTGGCGGAAATCCGAGCCCTAGTTATAATTAGTAAACCGAAGTGTGACCATAATATAGTTCTTGAGAGAAGAAATTCCTAGGAACCATATTACAGACTTTGTAGGAAGTTGAGAGAAATCTAGCTTCCTAACTTCTAGAATATTTTATCAGTCGGGACTTAAACAACCAAACTTAGATCTAGAGGGATTCGGTCATAGTGAATATTTTCTCCTATCAAGAAACTTTTACCAAATTTCGTTCATTTATTTAAGGTTAATCTCTTTTAGTTTACTTTAATTCTTTTAATTAATAGTTAAAATATCAAAACCAAAACCCCTTACAATTATAAGTTTCTTAGATTAATTCACTTAGTTTTAGTCTATGAGTCAGCTTAACTGTTCCCTGTGGAGACGAATACCCGAAAATACTTACTTTGACTATATTGCCCGCGATTAGGTCATACTTGCCTACGAGTGTGATAATCTAAAATAGGAGTATTTAGGACATTTAATTTGTAACTAAATTTAGCACATCAATGACATACCAGATTACTCCAACTTTCGATGCTTTTATAAGGGGGTGAACAAAATTTGATAGGTATTGAAAGGACTGTAATTAAGGCTTCTAAATAAGTAACCGAAAGATTTTTTTTTTTGGTTAAATGAAAGGCTAAAAAGTGATTGGTAAATTGGTGTGCCGACTATTCAATGGTTCAATTGAATGGTGGATTTAATAGAGGTTCGTTTTAATTTGCCACCAAATGACCGAAGAATAAAGGTTATATAAGCACCACTGTTACTAACAATAACGTATGCTACTGATTATAAAATAATTTTAGGGTATGAAACGATTTATAGACACCAATTTATTTTACATAATTGGTGCCGAAGCTTTGATCACCATTTTCATACCTGCATAATTTGATTACCATAATTTATTTAACAATTAAATAAATTGGTAGAGATCATGTGTAATAAAACCTCCTAAAATAAGTCTTATTTCAAATGACATTTTTACTAACAATAACGTATGGTATTGATCATTTATTAGCATACATTCAATCATGTCATTGATGATATGTAGATCTAAAACGTTTCAATGATGATATATAATGACCATTTACTAACAATGACGTTTTATAACTACATCAAGCAAATTTAAAACATTGGCAAGATTTAAAACATGATATTAATTACTACATCAAATATGAAACTCAATTTATATATATATATATATATATAGATAACAAATTGAAGCTTCCGGAATGTGTGAGATCGTAATAATTGTTTTGTAAAGATTTTAGACACGACTCCACGCCAACTCTTACTCTTCCAATATAATCATTAGGTGGCATAACCAATGAGTTTTAATTTTTCTTTTCCTTTTTTTTTATTCGAAACACATGCAGAAGAGAAAGCAAACAAAAATATCGTATGAAGATTTCTTTTTATTTTGATATATATATATATATATATATTTTTTTTTTTGGAAACGGCTTTCATTAACACAAAAAAAAACTAGCACTGGGCTAGACAAAAACAAGAATTATTCATTACAAGGTAAAATTAACCATTCGGTCCAACTAACTCTAAACTTATGACGACGATTACAAATCCACAAGAACGTAACTTCTTTAATTGCATCAACAATAGTGTTCCGTCGGGCTTCACCATTATTAAATGTGATAGCATTTCTATGCCGCCAAATGAACCAATTATTTATACAGCATGAAATATATATCCAAATAATAACATATTTTCCTAATTATATGCTTTTATACTATTATTCAGTTTAGGTCTAGGATTTTAAATTATTCCTAAATCTCCTAAACTATTAGCTCTGATACCAACTTGTGACATCCCTAATTTTCGCATTTACAAGTGGCACTTTTTATGTAATTTTCTTAACTATAAAAGAACATAACAATCATGTAGCGGAAAATATCATAACATAGGTCCCAACATAATATGGTTCATTAATACATATTTTAAAAACATATACGACAAATAACTTAAGGCATGCAATGCTAGTCTTTATTCTTGTTTTATTCATACGTGCATCCAACTCTTGTACTTTACCTGAGACATAAGCATAATAATTAACTTGAAAGCTAAGTGAGACAAGGGTTATGAGCAACATTTTAAAACAAAGACATCGTAGTACATATATTGTCATTCCTCGGGAGAACATCATATCATATTTTTGGTTTATATAAACCACATTCATTCCGGTAATGTTCACACAACATTACCACATTTATTCCGGTAAATGTTTATAAAAACATTATCACATTCATTCATTCTGCACATATTGAGATCTCGTGTCATTTCAACCCAATGACGCACACACGATGCTTTAAGTTTATAAAAACAAACACTTGCTCATATAGACTCATAGAAAGGTTAATATCAACATAAGTTTTATAATAGCTTTATATCTCAGTTTTCAAAACAAAATTTACCACATGAACTCACCTTAACCTTTGATCTTTATTTGAAAACGTTTGATCTTGCTTTACTCTTTTAGAATACTTTCGATACTCAAAGCTAACAGTATAATATTTGAATATGGTGGTGAAAAGTGATGAGACTTTACAAAAAGACTTGCTAGTATTTATAGGGGAGTTTTCTTGTTTAAGATGACAAATAATCATTACTTAGGTAATCATTATAGTTAAAACCACACACTTCATCTTTGTCTTTCTAATGCCATTTCGACCGATGAAAGTAAGATACTTATCATGATTAAAGGAGATTGCATGCATGGAAATATTTTTACTTAAATCACAGTCTTCATTTTCATATTCCCAAGGTCATCATTATGCTTTCGACCAATGAAAGTAAGATACTTATCATGATTAAAGAAGATTGCATGCAAGGTTCAAGTTCCCATGCAAAAAGGCTCGATTATTCATGCTTGCCACCCAAATCCACCAATCACATATTAATATTTCTTTATTAATTTCTTTGTTTAATAAATGAAGATGGACCTTTAAATTATCTAACTGTACATATAAAAATACTTGTATATTCCACATATTAAACTTGTAAATATTTACTTTATGAGATAAACATGGATAATAATTATATACCTTTCATAAGCTTGGTATTTATTAAATAATATAGTTAGAGATACATTTTAGTAATACCTTTGAGAATTTACGGTTGTTACATCCTCAATTTATATCATTGGGAAACGTAGAGCCAAAGGAATGATCGACCGATTACACGTGTGAGAATTCCGTTGGTGTAGAGGATATATCATGGGATGTGCACGACTAACGGAATTTTGACAGTACTTCCTGTCGTCTTGTGATCGCCGATATCTTCTAGAAGATTTGCGAGGTATTCCCATAATCAGCGTTTTACAAACTTGTGCTTTACTTGTGTCTTTCTGTGAAGCTGAAACTTTGGGCCTATGTACACTTTTGGCAGCCATGAGTTTTCGGATACTCATGCTTCTTCAGATGGCCTTCGGCTTCAGCGACCTTCACTAAGAGTTTGGTTAGAGAAGTATCTGTTCAATGGTTCAGCGTTTTGTCCAATGCGCTGAACTTGTTACACTATCTCATCTGTTAACCAGTATCTGATTCTGCACGGGGAACTGATCGTTCTTTCAGATAGTGTAACTGGGTAACTGAAATCCGAACTGGTCAGATTCAATTACCCACAATCTGAGGAACTAATCCTCAGATTGTCTTCTAACTATTTTCCTTTTTGTCTTCATTAAATCTCTTCAGTGGGGGATGCTTTTCAGCGACCCAACAAACCATCACTAAATAATGTCACATTTTAACAAACAACCATGACGAAAAGTGTGACATTTGGCCACACTACGTGACTATGGCTAGCAATGGACACATTTATTATGTTAAATTGTGGTTAAAGTGTTCGAATCTAATTTTAGATTGTTACAGTTTTGGAGTTAAATGTGGCTAAAATAACATTAGAACATTATTTGTGACCTTTAGCCACACAAACAAATCAAATTGTGGCAAGACTGTTTTAAAAAAACGGTGAGTATAGGCAATTTTTGTACTAATTTTTGATAAAACACAAATGTGTTAGCCAAAAATTAAAAAAGTTCCAAATGTATTATATATCATAAAGATAAAAATTTATTATTTAAATAACTTAAATTTTGATAAACAATTTTTTTTATGTATATGAAAAAAATCGAAGCTATGTTTGATATGGTTCTTAAGATTTCATATATAAGTGACAAAAAAACGACAGTACGTATAAATTAGTAAAAATGTTCTAAACTAGAAGACTGATACCAAATACGGGGTTGTAAATACGGAATAATAGTTATGATTTCAATTGTCAAATTAAAAATTGTTTCTTGGTAGAATGACTGATTGACAGTGAGCTATTATCAAATCAAGACTGTCATGGTAGGAAAAGAAAATTTCGCCGGTATGTTTAGAAACAGCCTTAAAAATAAGTTATACACGTTTTTTGAAATAAAATGTTATGAAAAATTAAGATTACAATCGATAGTTTAAAGATGAGTCTTGCACATAAATAAGTTTATTCATGTCTAAAAACCAAAATAAAGATAGATAAATTAGTTTACTATAAAATAAATATGTGAATTATATTGTTCTTTTTACAAAATAAAACAAATATTAGAAGTGGCGCTGATATTTCAAAGGTGATCACTATTATAGTAGTCACCCTTTATTAGTAGTCTATAAAAAAGGACCAAATTCTTATTGTTAGAAGTTAGAACCCATTTTTTGACATGTTTAATCAACATACATGGCATTTTTCACAAACTATTAAAGGAATTAAAAGTGTGAATTCGGTAAAAATAATAGATATAATGTATCAAATCAAATAATACATTCTTTTAAGAAGAATAGTGCTCCTTAACTACATGAAAATGAATATGCTTTCTATCAAACTCAAATCACCACTCCAACCATAGCTCTAAACAAATTTACCAATAGCCCCTGAATCAGAAGAAGGCGGATTAGCACCGTCATCCACCACAATATCAACCACCTCCGGTCTCTGAACATTCAACTCCTCGTTTTGTATCCCTCTTAAACACCCCACCACTTCCCTCATAGTCGGCCTCATATCTTCATCATGTTGCAAACACCGGAACCCTAACTCCGCCACAACCGTCACCATCCGCCTCACTAAACCATCGCTCTCAAACCCAATTCCCCTATCAACAAACTCACCCAACCTCCGGTTTTGGAACCGATCAATAGCCATATTAGCCAAATTAATATCGTGCCTATGTCTCGTTGTATCGACAGCTGGCAACGAAGATAGAAGCTCCATCAAAACCACCCCGAAACTATAAACATCACTTTTATCAGTCAACCGATAACATTGATAGTATTCGGGGTCCACATAGCCGGGTGTCCCTTGTGGGGCCGTAGAGACATGTGTCACATTAAGTGGAAACAATCTCGATAACCCAAAATCAGCCACTTTGACACCGAAACTATTGTCTAACAGAATGTTGCATGTTTTTACATCACGGTGAATAATGTCGGACACGTGGAGGTAGGATAACGCTTCAGCTGTTTCTATGGCTATATTGAGTCGTAAGCTCCAGTTTAGCCGGCTTACGTTAGCTAATTTTCCGTGAAGATGATCGGCTACGGTTCCGTTGGGGATATACTCGTAAACTAACAGGAGTTCTCTGCTTCTTCGTGACGTACAGCCGTAGAATTTGACTAGGTTTTCGTGATTTAACATTGTTAAGATTTCAACCTCGTTCATGAACTGTTCTACACGTTTGAAACTGTTTTCGTATAAGCGTTTGACCGCAACTTCTCGACCGTCGGCGAGTTGACCATAGTAAACGGTTCCAAAACCGCCGTCTCCGAGTTCTTTTGAATCATCGAAACCGTCAGTAGCTGCTTCTAGCTCGTTGTAGGTGAAAACGCGAGTGCCGAAATAAGTGCTGTTTCCTAATTCTGTTGTGGTTGTTGAGGCAGCATAAGTGGTGGCCGGAGAATTAGTTGAAACGGCGGTTATTATGTCTTTGCTCTGAGTTTTATCTGTCCCGGTAGCATTAACACTTTTCTTCCGTTTTTTGCAAGCGAAAAGTCCTGAGCCGATGGTGATGGCGGCAAGAATACCGCCAGCAATTGGAAGACCTACAATTCAAAGAAAACTTTGTGGTGAATTTTACTCCCTCCTTTCCAAAAAAAAAAAGTACAATTTTTTTTTCATTTCCTTTAAGCACAAATTTATAGAAAATAATCAGTATTAATAATTTTAATAATTATAAAGCTTAGTTTGATGAGAGAATATATTTAGTGGTGAGTTTCATAGTCATAATATTATTTTATTAAGTGAATATAAGAAATGAGTTTACGGGACAAAGTTTTAGGAGAAATAAGAATTTTTTTAGAACGGAATTAATTTTGTTTGTTAAATTTGCAATATTTGACAAAATGCGCAGCATAGTTGGGTAGGATACTCGGATAACAAGTCGAAAAGGTTAGGTGAGGTCAACATAGTAATTTTGGTATCAAAGGAATTGTAGTATAGTGGTACGTGATTCACCCGAGAGGTATATGTTTGTGAAGAACTTGCCTTAAAAAATATAGTGATATTTTTGTCCTTGTCAAAACGGACAGGTCAAAGCAGGGTTGTTTAACCTAACACTGTTTTACATGTTTTACCTATTGTTGATTCAAGAATCTCCCGAACGGTTGGAGGGACGTCTACCGCTCTATGGATCCTGCAATCAACGAGATAAACCTAAGTCAGATGCTCCCCGGGAGGTTTCCCGTGAGAACACTCCGACGATCAAGTTAGTGATTGGTATATATATGTAAGTATGACGTGAGGTCATGATCGGTACGTATAATATTGATCGTTAGTAATAAGTAAGGTAAGCAATAAATGTACCGGATGGTCGTGTGTTATCTCAAGCACCAGAGGGTCGCATTTATAGCTGGTCATCTTTAGGCGGGAAAAGGAAGCGACCTGCTTCGGACCGGTCACACTCGAGTTCTGTGGATATTAGGTCGTTGCAGGAGGCTTTGGACCGGAGGGTAAAACCTTACCCTCGCGCCGGAGCCGCCCTAGGGACTTGGTCGCATTTAATGCGATTGTACTTAGCGAAGCCTCCTTTCCGTAATTCCCGTATGTCGGTTGGATCGCGATTCTTGGGATCATCAACATTTCTGCGTCCGCGCAAACCTTTCGTTCAGGAAGGATCTGTTCAGACCTTTCATTCCGGAAAGTCTCGTTCATCCGTTTGGTCAGGAAGGTATATGCGGTATACCTCATTAAGTCCCCTAAGTTCAAAAAGGATTATTTCGAAGGATCATAATTTGAACTTGTTTTTCGTTTATTGGGCACCCGTCGCTTCAAGAAAATGACCGTTACCCTCCTTCTGACCGTTGGTTTTTTAACCGTTGGCCTATTAATGGTTACCGCCTCTTTATTTCCTTCCTCCTATATATTCCTCATGCTGATTCTAGTTCTTCACACATTCCTTAGACGCTTTTGATTTCTTGCACAACCTTCGTCCTTTGATTCCACAAATCCTTTTTTCAACTCCCCAGAATTATTATGAGGAAAGACAAAACCCTTAAAGAAAAACCTGAGAAATCAATCCCGAGGACGGCCGCCAATACTCATACTAAACTTACTCCTCCAGATCTGAATGCGATTTATGACGATTATCATATCGATCGCTGTTATCGTCTTTTACTTCCTGGTCCCTCCGACACCATTCGTTCCGCTCCAGACGGGTTCGAGCCGGTGTATCTCCAATTCCTTCTGGGCGGACTACGGTTTCCTATCGATGATTTCATTCTTGCCTTGCTCAAAGATCTTGGTCTTCATCTGGCCCAACTTGCTCCCAATTCCTTCAGAAAAATCATCGGGTTCATTATATCTAGCCGTGCTCTTGGCATTCCCCTTTCTACCAAACTGTTTCGTAATTTGTATGTTGTCACCGGCCGAGGTGATTGGGCGGTGTTCACTCATCGACCTGGTAGGAGCGAGAGGATCTCTGGTTTGAAGGACTCTACCCGAGATTGGAAGTACGAATTCTTCTACGTCGACCGTCTGGCATTCAATGATGTCGTTCTTTCTTGGGGGCCCATTACCGGACGATCCTCCGAAGCTGCTCCGGAATTGACTGCCTCCGAAAATCAGCAACTCGAAAGCTTATTGGGACTGGATATGGAATGGGAAGACCCGGATGAGTACTTCCTTGGGATGGCTGACTTGAGTCCCCATTTCTTTGTTCGTGGAGTTCGCCCAATCTGGCAGGTGAACGGAAAGAATATCACCTTGCTACAACGTTTGAACATGCAGAAACCTCCGAGGGAATCCATAACGGTTACAGAAGGGCCCATCACTCCTTTCCTTCCCCCCATTGAAGCTATCTCCAGTTCTGAGGGTACACCGGAAGCTTTGAGGCCAGACACTGAGGTTGCTTCAGATGTTTCCTTACCTGTCGCTGAATCGCTAGGGTTCAGAACGGAAGATACCATGATTGCCGATTCGCAATCTGAGCTCTCAAAACCCGTCAAAGTTCGATCCGTTCGTACCTTATCGAAGAGACCAGGAGAGACATCGACTTCATTATCTCTTAAGCGACCCAGGAAAGAAGGTACAATTTACCGTATGTATATTTTGTTTTCGTACACTTGTTTCTTTCCTTACAAATTATTTTGTTTTCGTACACTTGTTTCTTTCCTTACAAATTATTTTGCTACCTGTCAGGAGAAAAACCAAAATCGCCCCGCTCGTCTGTCGAAATGCCTGTAACCGTTTCCGTTACTCCTTCAACGTTAGTTATTCCCACCACTGCTGCTTCAAGTGCTGCTCCAGTTTCGTCAGTTGTCGAACCCACCAAACCGGAAGTTGTGCCGCTCCCTCCGAGGGCCTCTGCACTTTCCATGTTTAGTGATCTTTTGTTTAGTTCTGGTATATCAACACCTTCTGTCAGCCAAGGGAAACAAACTGTTCAAACACCGAAGTCGCAGTCATCACTTCCCAACTTTCCGTTTCTGCGTAAGTTTACGATTACTTTTGTTTCTATACATGTTATTCTCGTTTCATGTGACCTGACCTGGTTCTCTTCCTTTTGCAGCCCGTCAAACACGCACTACGATTGCTGTCCCTACCCAGGGGGTGTCAGTTACCAACGTTCCTGACCCGATCGTCCTTACAACACAATCAGCTCCCGTTTTGCAAGCAACCATTACTTCAACTCCTCCGATAGTGCATGTTATTGCTGAACCATCGACCCCTGCTCTAAATTTGAATAACGTTTCTGATGAGGTATATTCTTTCAAGCACGCTCCGGCCTTCTCAGCGCCGTCGAGTTGCTTTCTGAATTACAGCGGAGGGGAGTTCGCAACCGTCAAACATTGGTTGGTCATCGTGAGGAGTTTGCTAAGATGGAAAAATTAATCGAAACCACCCGCCGCTTGCATCAGTCTGAGGTTGAAGAAAAGAACCGTTTGTCTGAGGAAAACAAAGATCTTACTGCCGCTCTGGGAGAAATGAGGAAGAACCTGTCTGAGAAGGATGCCCGGATTCTTGAGTTGAGCGCTGAACATAGCTCCTCATCCGCTCGTATCGCAGAGTTGGAAATGGCATTAGTAGAGAAGGATACTCAGCTGAATGAGGCCGTTCGTTGCCATGGAGAATTGGATTTACAAAATGATAAACTGAAGGAAGATTTTGCCGTCCAGTCTCACCAAGTGGGCGCTCTTCAGGAAGATCTTGATTGGCTGATTCGGAAGGGTATATGTGGGTTGTTCGGCAGTTTGTTGGGTTCCACTGAGTTTGTGACCCGGAACTCTCAACTTCAGCTAGAGAGTGTTAGGTTCGGCCAGTATCGTGGATGCTTAGATACTCATCAAGAATATTCTGAGCAGCTCCGTGACGCCAGATTAGTACACGACTATCCGGAGGCTCAAACAAATATCATGAGCCTGTTTGGTGAACTGGTGACACCGAACTATCCCTTCCTTCAATCCCTCTCATCTGGTGCAGCGTCGTTGGACGATATTAAGGAGCTTGTGAAGAAAACGGAGACTGGTCCTGAGGATACAGGTGAAAGCTCGAATCGGGGAGGAGGAGCTTCCGCTCCGTAGTCAGTTTGTTATTTGTTTTTGTAATTGTTTGCTTGCCGACTGACAATTGTTGGTTGTGATTGTTCGTCCCGTTGTCTTTTGTATTTTTGTAATGTTTGTACTGGAAGGTCTTACCTTCCTTTGACCTTAACGATGTTGTCTTTTATTCTCTGATCGTTTTTATATAGCTCGTTTTTATTCACAATTTTATCTCGTATTCGTTTGTTAACTTGTCGCATTCGTTTATTTATTGTTCGTTTGTTTTTCGAATAGGGTTTTATTTTCTAGCAAGGCGTCCCTCACAGAATGGGAATAGGAAGTGTTAACTTCCGATCCCTACCTATTTGCATGCTTTCGTCGTCGGTGTAACCTTTCGTTAGGTCGCATAAGTCATTTTAACTTAGGAAATTTATAATGGCAAAAGAAAAGCTTTCGTACAAGACATTTCATTAATCATTCGAAACTTTCGATTGTATTGGTAGTGGAGATTCACACTAACAATTCGTACAATATTCGCACCAAAAGGGATTACGCAATGATTCGTTAAACAGAAAAGAAAAAACTAGAAATAAAACTTCCGCAGATTTTGCATATTCCATGTACGCGGAATGAACGAACCGTCCATTGTTTCCAGAACGTAAGACCCGTTCCTTCGAGCCTCCTTTACCCTATATGGGCCTTCCCAGTTAGGGCAGAGCTTTCCAGGTTTGTGCTGGAGGCTCGCTTCATTTTTACGTAAGACCAAATCGCCCACTTTGCACGCTGCTCCCCGTACCTTCTTGTTATAATAACCTTCCGTCATAGACTTGTACGCTGCTTGCCTTAAGGCAGCGTTTTCACGCCGTTCGTCTATGATGTCCAAGTTATGCCTTAACGCTTCTTCATTTTCTCCAAGATGGAAGTTTTCGACCCTTGATGAAGGAATGATAACTTCCAACGGTATCACGGCTTCCGAACCGTACACTAGGCTGTAGGGGGTTTCCTGCGTTCCCGTTCGTGCCGTCGTTCGGTAGGACCATAATATGCTTTGCAACTCATCCGCCCAACTACCCCCCGTTCTGCTCAAACGTGTTTTAATCCCTTTCATTATCGTTCTGTTGGTGACCTCCGTTTGTCCGTTAGCCTGCGGGTGAGCTACCGACGTAAAATTTTGGCGTATACTCAATTCAGCACACCATTTTCTGAACGGGTTGTTGGCGAACTGTTTTCCGTTATCGCTTACGACGGTATGTGGGAGACCAAAGCGACATACAATCTGTTGCCATGCGAATTTAACAATGTTGGCTCCTGAGATACATGCTAAGGGTTTGGCTTCTACCCACTTTGTAAAGTAATCGACAGCTACTACCAAGAAGCGTAAACCTCCGGGGGCTTTCGGGAACGGTCCGACAATGTCTATCCCCCACTGACAGAAAGGCCATGGACTGTGTATGCTAGTCAGGCTGACGGAAGGGGCATTCGGGATATTTGAATAAGCTTGGCGCCATTCGCACCTTTGTACGTATTCATGAACACCTTTGGACATGCCTGGCCAGAAGTAACCCATACGAAGTAGCTTCTGGGTCAACGATCTAGCTCCCGAGTGCGACCCGCACAATCCGTCATGGATTTCACTTATAGCCCTCTTCGCTTCCTGACTCCCCAAGCACCTCAACCATGGGGTAGAGTACCCCTTTCGATACAGGACGTTGTTCCTGATGGTATACTTTCCGGCATTTATCCTTATCTTTCTGGCTTCATTTGCGTCAGACGGTAGCGTACCTTCCGTCAAATATAACCGAAAGGGGGTCATCCAACAAACTTCGTCATTTTCGATCTCTGCCACTTCCTCTTCTTCGATGCTTCGCTTTGACAGCACTTCCACCAACACTTTTTTCGTTAAGTGGTGATACAACATTGCTGCTAACTTGCTGAGCGCATCAGCCTCCTTGTTTTTGGTTCGAGGGATCTGCGTGATCTCGAAACTGTCGAACCAGCTCACATGCGTCCGGACACGCTCCAGATATCGCTTCATGTGTACCTCCTTCGCCTCATAGGAACCATTGATTTGATTTACTATCAGCATTGAGTCTGCGAAAGCTTCCACCTTCCGGATTTCGAGGCTTTTGGCTAGGCTTAAACCGGCTAGGAGGGCCTCATATTCTGCTTCATTATTCGAGCAGGAAAAGTCAAATCTTAAGGCGTAGGTAACCCTTTCGTCGCTTGGCCCGATTAGGACTATTCCCGCTCCGCATCCGTCTACTCCAGCTGCTCCGTCTGTATACATCTGCCACACTGAGGTAAGTTTTCGACCTACACTTGTGTCCGAACCTTCTTTCTCTTCAATTGCTAACACCCTTTCGTCGTCGGGCATTTCGACCAGGAAATCTGCCAACGCTTGACCCTTGATACTAGGCCTAGGTTTGAATGTAATATCGTATTCGCCTAATTCGATTGCCCACTTCGTCATTCGTCCTGACCGTTCCGGCCGTAGGAGTATGTTTTTGACTGGTTGGTTGGTCAGGACGGTCACCGAATGAGCTTGGAAGTATCTTTTCAAGCGTCGGACGGCATATATCAAGGCCAAGATCAGTTTCTCAATTATCGAGTAATTGAATTCTGCCCCTTGTAGTGCTCGACTGACAAAGTAGACAGGTACCTGCTTTTTATCCCTTTCAGCGATGAGTACGGAGCTAACGGCCTCCCTATTGGTGGAAAGGTACATGACCAACGACTCTCCTGGTATGGGACTGGCCATGACAGGAAGGTTCCTCAAGTGTTGCTTAAGCTTCTCAAAAGCTTCCGTCGCCTCGTCTGTCCACTCGATCTCCCCTTTCTTTGTGCATCCATGCAATGCTTTGAAGAAAGGAACAGATTTTTCTGCTGATTTTGCGAGGAAACGCCCCAACACAGCTAGTTTCCCGTTCAGACTTTGTACATCATTTACTGTCCGGGGAGTTCGCATCTTTAATAGCCCTCCTACTTTTTCAGGGTTAGCCTCGATTCCTTCCGTTGTGACCATATGCCCCAAGAACTTTCCTTTGCTCATCCCGAAAGAGCACTTCTTCGGGTTCAACTTCATGTTAATCTTTGAGAGTTGCACCAATGTTTCCTCAATATCTTCGATTAGATTATCATCATTCTTACTTTTGATGACCATATCATCGACATATACCTCTAGGTTCCTCCCAACCTGTTTCTCGAACGCCTTGTCGACCAAACGCTGGTAGGTAGCCCCAGCGTTCCGGAGGCCGAAAGGCATTTTGACGTAACAGAAAGTTCCCTTTTCTGTGTGGAACGCGGTTTTTTCTTCATCCCCCCGAGCCATTTGAACTTGATGGTATCCTTTATAGGCGTCCAAAAAAGATTTCCATCGATACCCGCCTAAGGACTCTACTTCTGCTCAATCTCCGGAAGGGGATAACTGTCTTTCGGACAAGCTTTGTTGAGGTCCTTAAAATCGACGCACATGCGCATGGACCCATCTGCTTTCTTAACCAGGACCGGATTGGCAATCCATTCGGGATATTGAGCACTGCGTAACACCCCTGCTGCCACCAAACTTTGTACCTCTTCATTGACCACCTTATTTCTTTCTGTCGCCATTCTTCTTTTGGCCTGCTTCACCGGAAGGAAGCTAGGGTTGATCATGAGCTTATGCTCAGTCACCTCCCGCGACACTCCTGTCATGTCTCCGGGTGTCCAGGCAAACACCTTTTGGTACTTTTTCAACAAAGCTTCCAACTCGCTTCTCAGTTGTGGGGGCAAACTTCCCCCAATTCGAATGGGAGTGTCCGGGTATTCTGAATTGATCACCACCTGCACCTCCTCTTGTTCCGTCCAACTGTCTTGATGTGTAATGCTGTTACATTCCAACGGAGGCATTGGCATGCTTCGGACGGTGATCACCCCTTGACCGGAAGGGAATTTAAGTAAACCATGTATCGTGGAGGCGATTGCCTGAAATTGCCACATCCCTGTTCTTCCCAAAATGGCGTTGTACCGTGAAGGAGCCTCGATGATGATGAACTCTGCCAAAATTGTTTTGCTATGGAAGCTTTCCCAATCAGCTAACACGAGGGGGAGGTGGATCTTTCCCTTAGGCCAGACAGATTGCCCAGAGAATCCGACAACAGGAGATTTAGCGGGCTTTAAGAGGGCTCGAATGTCAGGAGGGAATTTTTCGAAGCAATGATTGTACATAACGTTGGCTGAACTCCCTCCATCAACATAAATTCTACGGACCATCGTCTTAGCTATTATACCGAAGATAACTAGCGGTTCCGTTCCGACATATCCGTCAGGAACGGGCTCCCCCCTTCCGAACTCAACAATTCCTCCCTTCCTTTTCCCTAGGAAGGAAAGTTCCGACTCCCCTTCAATTGCGAAAATCTCCGCATTATAGGCAGCTGCGTCTTTCTTCGGTTCGACCACGTTCACCTCCGTTCTTTCTTTACCATGGGCTTCCTTCTCTCTCTTGTAACTTTCACAAGTCGCAGTGGTGTGACCCATGATCTTGTGAAAATCACAATAAGCGTTCGGATCTCTCGGGTACTTCTTTCTTACCACTCTTCCGTCAGTCCTTCGGGCTTCCGTCGCGGCGTAAACTTCTGGTTTGTACGGACCATACCTATCACCTTGCGACCTCCCTTCCGGGATTCTAGCTTTGTAGGGGGACCTTCCGGAAAAACTTGCTTTTGCGAACCCCTTCCCCTTATCTCCTCCTTTGTATGAGTTCGATCCGTTAGTGCTTCTCTTCTCCTGAGCTTCGAAGCGTAACTTTTCGGCACTTTCTTCTTCCTGTTTTAATACTTTGTTCACCACGCTGATCATATCGTCTGCTTTATCGAAATCTTTCTTTGACAGTTCACGGAACAACTCTCCTTCTCGGAGGCCATACGTGAAGGCTGCAATGATCAGAGAGTCTTCCCGGACCGGCATCTTTCGAATTTGTTCGTTGAACCTCTTAAAGTATGATTTGTTGGATTCCCCCTCTCGCTGTCGACAAGCCATAATGGACTGGGACCGCTGTTGGTACTTCTTCTGCTGTATGAAACTATGACTGAACTGCAGAACCAAGTCTTCAAAACTGGAGATACTCCTTTGCGGGAGACTTGACAACCAGTATCTTGCGGACCCTTCCAGGGTTCCTGCGAAGTATAAACACCAAAGCCTTGGATCCATCGGGATCATTCGTACGGCCCACCGAAAGCTGGCCACGTGGTCATCGGGATCTCCGGTTCCGTCATATGATTTAACTCTGGGTCCTTTAAGACCCTGAGGTATGGGCATTTCGTTGATATCGTCCGTAAACGGAGATCGAAAGTCCCTTGAACCGGAGGAAACACGTCGACAGGGAGTCTCTCTCTCGTTCTTTGGTGGAGGGTTTCTTCCTTCTTCTCGTCTCCCAACGGAGGTGAACTCTGTCCTACGAGTCCTCCTCGGAGGGGATGGATCTCTGTACACCTCTTCTACTGGCTCTTCATCACTTGAGTACGTTAGACTTCTCTCGACTCCTAACGTACTTCCTGTCAGCTTTGTCTGAGATTTTTCCATCTGCCTCATTTTACGAAATTTGCAGAAGAGGTTGTATTCTTCAAATTCCTCCGGGGTAGGCTCGCTTCCTCCACTGGTAGGTGGCGGACAGGTAGAGGTCGATACCGGCGTCAGTACCCCTTCCGTCGGCTCCCTGGGTCGAATCGGTGTCACTCGTTCACGATTAACGTCATTTTTTGGATTTTCTTGGACCATTTTGTTCGAGAGGTCCCACGGATGGCGCCAAATGTTGATTCAAGAATCTCCCGAACGGTTGGAGGGACGTCTACCGCTCTATGGATCCTGCAATCAACGAGATAAACCTAAGTCAGATGCTCCCCGGGAGGTTTCCCGTGAGAACACTCCGATGATCAAGTTAGTGATTGGTATATATATGTAAGTATGACGTGAGGTCATGATCGGTACGTATAATATTGATCGTTAGTAATAAGTAAGGTAAGCAATAAATGTACCGGATGGTCGTGTGTTATCTCAAGCACCAGAGGGTCGCATTTATAGCTGGTCATCTTTAGGCGGGAAAAGGAAGCGACCTGCTTCGGACCGGTCACACTCGAGTTCTGTGGATATTAGGTAGTTGCAGGAGGCTTTGGACCGGAGGGTAAAACCTTACCCTCGCGCCGGAGCCGCCCTAGGGACTTGGTCGCATTTAATGCGATTGTACTTAGCGAAGCCTCCTTTCCGTAATTCCCGTATGTCGGTTGGATCGCGATTCTTGGGATCATCAACATTTCTGCGTCCGCGCAAACCTTTCGTTCAGGAAGGATCTGTTCAGACCTTTCATTCCGGAAAGTCTCGTTCATCCGTTTGGTCAGGAAGGTATATGCGGTATACCTCATTACCTATTAAAGATAAAACACAACCCAAATCAACCCATATATAAGTAAACATATGTTAGAATGTGTTGAAACTAATTACATGATATAACTCATACCTATAGTCATGGTGCAAGTATCCACATTCAAAGTCGAACCCGGGCAAGCACACGAGGTTCGTTTCATATCATAATCATAAAAACACCGCCCGTTTGACTCGGTGCACCGGTTACAACCCGCAGTATCCAGCTTCCACCTAACCTCAAATCCTTCCCGAAGAACCCAGTCCAACCCACTCAAATTTACCAACCCCGTGGGCCCGATTGCCATAACAGGAACCGGAACAATCACACTCTTGTTACAAATCCCTGGGCCTTGTTCTCCGGGCAAAACAATAGCTTTATCAATCCCGTTATCATCGCAAAAATACGGATTAAGATGAACACCATCAAGATTGAAAGAATCTGGACATCCATATAGGAAAGTGATGTTCATGTAAGTTGACGAGTACTCAAAAAGATTGTGGTTAATTGTGGTGTTGATGAAATCGTGTGGGCAGATCGATTCCATCACATCTTCTCTAATGATTCTTAAGATTTGTGACGGTTGGTCAATACTTAAAACATGGTAACTCATGTTGTTTATGTCGATACTAGGTGAATTCGGGCCATTACAATCGAGCTTGAAACCGGGGTGCCCGCAATACACGGGATCTTCGGGTCGAGAAAACGGGTATTGGATCCCGGATATGAGCCCACAACTGAATGAGCCCGTACACGTTTCATAGGATTCGTGTAGGTTGCTTGAAGCCTGTTGGGCCGGAAACAGAGCTAGTAAGGTTATGAAGATGAGAGACTTCATTGGGAATGTGTTAGATCATCTTTTACGATTCTCGGTTCTTAAATTGATGGAAGTTTATAGTTACTTTGTTCACCATTATGCACCTAAATTCCCAACTAACTGTAACTATATGGATTTTATTTGAGTTGAAATTTGATCAATGTAGGTAAGATTTGGTAGAAGTTTTTCGATTTTGGTTAATAGTGTTGACTTTTTAGTAAACCGGTTAAGTAAACTTGAAGTCATAGTATACTTTGCTAAAAAGTATTTTGAGGTAAAAACAAAATCTTGTTTACCAAATTAACCCTAACAACTCAAAGGCAAGCCCAGCTACAACCCCAATAAGACTTCAAGCACATCCCTATTTTCAATTGTCAAATATATATACTTCCTCCAATTTAAAATAAGTGATACATATTGGGTTCCACGATTTTTAAGGTAAAAGATTATAAATGATGGTTAAATTAGATAAATTGGATAATTAGTGGGAAATGAGTTCCACACCTTTTGAGTAAAGTAAAGTTAATGATGTTTAAAAGTAAAAAGTAAGGATAAATAAGTCATTTCATTTTATTAAAGTAGATAGTTAGTGGTGTAGGCCCCATTATTTTTAGCCAAATAAAGTAATTTTTCACAGTGTATCACTTATTTTGAATCACCCCAAAAAGAAAAATGTATCAATTATTTTGAATCGTAGGAAGTATATTTTTTAAAGGTGTCCCGTTTATAATCTACTACTTAGGGTGAATGGATTTTGTGCGTGATGTAACTGATCTAATTGTTTACTAAAACATTATCATTTCCATGCATATGGTAAATATTTATCTCAGGGTGACTGGGTTTTGTTATCTGAGGATGAGATTGAACATGTGACCTCTAGCAAATCATTTCGGTCGTAATTACCGCTAGTCCACGTGGTTTCAATGGTCGATAAACTGATTACCAATATCAAATATAAAGTAGGTGGAAGATAATGACAAACATGGACTTATATGATCATAAAAATCATTATAAAGATTTAATGTGAAATTAAAGATCATAATCATGATTATAGGCTCTTAGAACAACAACTGAAGATCGCCACCAACATTTTGAATTCGTTTAATCTCCAACAAATCCGAAGATATCTTCCCCATCATTTGATAAAACATATTCAAATCAAACAATTGCTCAATTGTCATCTTTCCCATCACAACTGTTGCCAATTTCTCTCTTTCTTCATTTAACTTCAATTTCTCCATGTACGAAGAAGCATTCCTCACTGTTGCTCCCATTTGCTTCAACCGCTTCTCTTCTTGCAAACTCAATGCCATATTCGACTGTAAACCACATCATTTAATAATTAAAAAAAAAATTATACGATTTAAATCGGATTATTGTTTAATTAACGGGTTAAATTACTAATTATACCTCGAAAATTTCTGCTCCTGATTTGAGAGCAAACTTTTTAAGTTGACCAATAACATTTCGTTTTTGCTCCAAATCTTTATCAAGTTTTAAAGATTTTGGCACCTTTGTTGTGGTATTTACCTTCTTTTGATATGCCACTACAGCCTTCACAAATTCCTGCAATCATGTAACAATCAGTTCAGTAATTTTTTTTATAAAAAGCTCCCATTTTTTTAAAGATTTTATATTATCTACCTTATAAGCAGTAGGGCATCCGGGATAATCGAATTCATCTGAATTCGGTTTCCTCATTCGTTCAGGATGAAACTGTAATCCCATTATAAACTTACCCTGTTCTGGATTATAAACATCTGGATCATAAAAACCTTCAATCAAACCATCTGGTGAAAAAGCCATTGGCTTGAACCGTTGGGCTAGCTTCTTAACTCCTTGGTGGTGGTAACTATTAACCCTAATCTCCATATTATCTTCTAATGAATCTTTAAACCATTCATGCAAAGGGGTTTGTTCTACAATCTTAACCACATGCCTATGACCATCATAATTGTCATAATCCATATGGATTACTTTTTTATCCTGTGGACAACTTTTGGTTAATTCCGTACCAATATCTTGATAAAGTGTACCACCACATGCTACATTCAAAACTTGTGATCCCCTGCAGATACCCAAATAAGGAATTTTTCTTTCTAAGCACAGTTTAGCGAGTGAAAGTTCGATTTTGTCCTTTTCTGCATCGATGGCGGTATCGCTGACGTGTAACTGCCGGATTTCTTCTACTTCTTGTGTGGATAAGTTGGTTTGTTCATCTGCATAAAGTGATGGGTCAACGTCTTCCCCTTCGCATAGAAGGACTCCATGAATAGGTTCGAAGCTTTTTAACAACGTATGGACGCCGGTCACACGGGGTACAATCACCGGAACAGCTCCATATCCGACTATAAGATCAAGGTGATACTCACCTAAAAATTCAACGAATTACCGTTAGTATCTCTCTCAGGCTTTTTAACAAACACTTTGCGTTCAAGAATGATACTATACTTTTTTTCATTAAAATTATTAATTAAATAACAGTGATTCGTTAATCGTAAGCATGATTAAGTTCATGAAGAAAATGATCTGAAATTATCGTGATTGAATTGAAAAAAACGATTAACAACGTACCGACGAAATCGACGAACTTGCTCTTGCGAATGCTTCGTCTAGATACGATTAAAACACGAGGTAAAATGACGGCGAGATCAGCGGTTGTCATGGCTGTGTTTAAGACGGTGACTTGGTGCCACGTATGCAAGTGTATAGGTAGTAATTGTGGAGTCAGGGATGCCATGTAAGCTTAGAATCGGTGACGTATTTATAGGGAGATCCAAGTGGAAAGCCACAGTGGTTTGTCTACAAGACATGTGGATTGTGGAGCAACGAACGACTACCATTTTCCAGAGCGAGCTGACGTTGCAATTGACATTTAAAAAACTGAATTTAGTCCTTCGGTTTCAATTCAACATTTGAAAAATAGTTTTCCATAACCGTTTGCCTTCGTTTAATGTAAACTTTTGTTTCATTTTTATGCTATGATTTTTTTACGTATGTTTCTTTTCGTATGTAGTTGTTGTATATGTTTTCGTTCATTGCTTGACAAATAACATTTGTTATCTTACAATTTGAAATTTTGTTTTAAAATTGCCTATAAATCACCCATGATTTATCACCGATTTGTAATCTAGTTATCTAATATACATAAATTATTTCTTACAACATAATGAGAAAACGGTTAATTTGAATTTATAGTGTATTTTCTTCATAACCACTATAACTTTTAATCGTATTTTCGAAAATGTGTTGACATTAATAGTTGATTAGTAATAATGATGAAAATTGAAATTAAGTTATTGTCGCTAACTTTTTGTTGACACTTTGACCTCACTTTTGTTTTTGGTCTTTGATGTTTTATCATTTTTACACATCGGCCTTTGGAGTTCAGTTAAATTGCTATCACACCCTACAATCCTACATGTACTTTTGAGGTTTTGACCATTTTATATTTGTATTACTTCTTCATGGGCCAAATCAACCGTAACCATTTAAACATATCATAGTGGAAAATGAGATCCTTAGAAACTGCAATTAAAACATCACTGGGTAACACTTTAAGATGTCAAGAAAAAAAAACAGAAAGCAATCACGAGAATACCAGTACACATCAGAGTCGAAACATATATCCTTAATTATCCGTTTACCCCTAAATCAACAGTGTTCCCTTCTTACTGCCAACTTTAAAGAAATGAATTACAGGGTACTTTGTTATTATCTAAAAGTGTTGGGTTGGTAAGGATATATGCAAACCAAAGGAGATGTTTATAAAAACTTTACGAAAACATGTTTTGAGCCTATAGAAATAGTTAAAGCAGGCCTCGTGTTTTATGGTAACCTTTTTAAAAACATGTATCACGAATAACTTTTTTTCTAGTGCTTTTTTTTTTTTTTTTTTTGAAAGACTTGAACGGGTAAATTATATCTTTTGTTCTAAGCCTATTAACCACTAATAAAATGATTAAAATCACATATAGTAGTTAAGGGATCTAGTCGAAACTTCAGGATGACCGCTTCAACAAATCGGGTTAAGTTGGATTGGATTGAGTTAAGTTCTTAAATAAATATTTTTGTTAGTATGATCATGGTGAATATGTAATTGCTTATGTGGCTTCTCATATAATAATAATTTTAAATATTGTCATGTGGACCATACAGTGTAACCTTAAGCCTCTTTTCAATTTATCATAACTTTTATTAAACCCAATGTTACAAATACGTATACTATATTGCATTCAAGTATTTACAATATTCAAGATTTTTTACATTTCGGGATAGCTACTTTACACGCTTTCGCAACCTTCTTGGTACCCGGGGAGTCAACATACTTCTTAAATTTCGGGTCTTTAATGTAACCACACAGACACGGCCTCTGCTGCTTGAGCTTGGTACAACACGCTGGCGGCGGCGGTGTTCCTTTCATAATCGGGCCCAAACACGGAACAAGTTCTGTGGGCGTGCATGATACCGCATCTGTACGTGTTGCAACAAAAACTAGTGCCGCCACCATCAATGGAACCACAATCCTAGCTAACAACTTAGTCATCTTTTTAAAAATCGAGATGTTATGAAAAAAATGTGATGAAATCGAATTTATTGATATATGTTTCGAGTATTTATCGTGTACGAATGAGATTAAGAAACTCATGCATAATGCATGACAATTTTGGTGTGTGACATAAGATAGATATAAAACAAGGATTCTGTGTCACATGAATTTGAAGATTTTTTTTCCGCACATGATCAAAAGTTTTGGTTAGGATTTAATTATTTTTCATTCAAAGTTTGATTGTTTAGTAAGTTTTGTGTAAATGTGTAATTGTTGAGTTTTATAAGTATATGGATCTATAATTTTTTAGATGGAAGTCGGATGGAAAAGAAAATAAGTCATAAGTCAATTATTTGAAATTATTGACTTTAGTTATTTTTAACATATTGTGTTTACATACGTATTTTTTTAAGGTACTTTAGTTATAAGGGCTTCTCGAGGCAGCCAAGTTTATTCTCGTGATTTATGTTACCTAACTATTATTGTGACCGTTTTTTAATCTTCTTCTGATTATCTGATATATTTTACTCAGGGAATGATCATACTCGTAATCTATATGATATTATTCGGAAGCCCTTCTTACTATATACCAGATTCATGTTATCTACACGACATATATATTTATTAATTATGGCTGGCTTCAGTAGTAATGGACTAATACTAATGGCGAATGTCCAATGGGATTGGGATTAAAGGATGGCAATTTTAGAAGTCTTGGAATTTGGGCCTAACTTAGAATGTTCCAGAGTTTGAGCCTGTTTCATCCAGCCCATTATTCGGGCCTGGGAAATTAATAGCTCGATTCGGCCCAATATCAAGCACCACGTTTACCGTATATCATGATTCATAAATCATAATATTTAAATAAATGAAATTGTAACCTTTGTATCATATATTTGGCTAATAATCAAAGGACACTTTATAGTCTTATGGCTAATAACCAAACACTTAACAAATCCAACTCCTTCAAATTCTGTTCCTTTAAATTTCATTCCCTAAAAAAGATTCCATGAACTAAACGAGGCTTAGGATGATATTTGATTTTGATTGAATGAACTTAATATGAATTTAACTCGACGTGTGTTGGTTCCGGCTTTCGTGGCTAAGACAGCAGGTCGGTTCCAACGATGATCCCTGCGATCAATGAACAACTCTAAGTCAAAGGTTCCCCGGGTGGATTCCCGTAAGAACGCTCCGACGCTCAAGTCAGCGAATTAACGAATCAAAGTTTAAGTAATTGAATGCGTGTGTGTGGAATGTGTTAGATGAGAGCATTTATGGTGGAGTTCGATTGTACCTGGAGACATGCCGAAGGGAATGCTTTATAGCCAAACTGCTTTGAGCGGGAAAGAAGAGGCTTCTTTCCTTGGACCGAGGTTCCGGTGAAACCGTTGGGTAAAGGGTATGGCCGTATCCGAAGGTCCATGGGATATTAGGCGAGGCTTTCGCCCTAGCCGACTTTGAGTCTTAGTCACATTTAATGCGCGCTTTGTTTCAATATGCTTTATCCGGGAAAAGCGCTTGGTACATTGATCTCCGTTGAGATTCGCACCTTAGAACCGTTCATTAGGTTGCGACCATCCGTCCGTCCAGATTACCTGCTTTCGTATAAGTTGTCGTCACGGACCATATCTCATTAAGTCCCTCAAGTTAATAATTAAATAGTTTAGTGGATTATTTTTTAACTTATTGTTTTCCCTGCCGGTCGTTTCACCCGTCTTGTCACCTGTGCCTTTTGAAGAAGTTACCGTTGGTTTCCGACCGTTGAGTAACTTCCTACGGGTCTTTTCGACTTCCCTTCCTATATAGGTAAACCTTGTAATTTTTGAGTTTCACCGCTCTCCTCTGTTTGCAATCGACCTCTAACAATATCTTCTCCTTCTCTCACTTTCCCCTTCTACTTTCTTGATCATTATGAGGAAAGATAGAAACCCTAAGGAGAAATCCGATAAACCATCCCGAGAGAAACGAACCGCCCTAAACACGTACACCGGGCTTACTGATGAGGATCTTCCTAATATCATCGAGGAATACCATGTTGATGCTCGCTTTCAACTCCGCTTGCCCGGAGAATTGGATACCATCCGATCTGCTCCGGAAGGGTTCGAACCCGTATACGTTCAGAATCTCCTGGGTGGGCTTCGATTTCCTGTAGACAACTTCATCCTTCTTTTACTTCGAGATCTGGGGCTTCATCTTGCCCAGCTTGCCCAAAATTCTTTTCGTAAAATTATTGCTTTCATCATGTTGAGCCGCTCTCTGGGAATTCCTCTTTCCACCAAGTTGTTCCGCCGCTTCTATGTCGTAACCGGTCGGGGTGATTGGGCAGTGTTCACACTTCGTCCAGGCCAGTATGATCGCATTACTGGCCTGAGGGATTCTATCCATGATTGGAAATACGGCTTTCTGTATGTGGATCGGGCGGCCTTCCGTGATAATGTTCTTCCTTGGGGTAAGATAACTAGCCGGACGTCTGAACCTGCACCAGATCTATCGGAAGATGAGGAAGGTTTTGTTAAGAGAATGTCTACTGTTGACATAGATTGGGAAGACCCTGATGAGGTTTTCCTTGGGATGGCCGACTTGAGCCCTTACTACTTTTCCCAAGGTGTTCGCCCGATCTTGAAGGTTGATGGTCAAGAAATCTCATTGCTACTTCGTCTCAGAACGCTTAAGGGTGGTCTACCGAAAGGATCTGTGTCGGTAGCACAGGGACATGTGACCCCCTTTCTTCCTACGCCGGACGATGTTTTGAGTTCAGAGGGAACCCCGGAGGCCGTGTCCGTAACTCATCAAGAAACCCTAAGTTCCGATCCACCAGAATTCAGTACCGAAAGCACCATGGTACCTGATTCTCAACAAGAGTCTCTCAAGCCCCGCAAAATTCGGTCTATACGTAATCTGACGATAGTTGAAAAGGACAAACCGGTTCGTCAAAAGAGGATTCGAGAGAGAACACCATCGTCTCCGGTCAAGAGATCTAAGGGGGAAGAATCAAGTAAGTTGATTTTCGTACCTACTCTGTTGCTATTGTTCTTTGTGTTTTTCCTGACAATTTGGTGTTGTTATTATGTGTTGCAGGTTTGTCTGACTGTGTTGTCATTTCTGATGTTTTTGCCGCCGTTGTACCACCGTTCGTCCCCCAACCATCCGTTGGTTTCAAAACCTCTTCATTGATTATTCCAACCCCCACAACTGTTAGTGCTACCATGTCGTTGTTCTCTTCTACCGTACCTCCTCCGTCCAAACACGTGTCTGTATCCCCTAGCCTTTCTGCTCTGGCTACTTTCTCGAGTAACCTATTTGGCACGGGTATGCGACTGTCATCATCTGCCAGAAGTTCACACTCCTCACCCTCCGGCCGCAGCCAGTCGTCCTTGCCGAACTTCCCCATTTTAGGTAACCTTCTTTTGTGAGTATTTAATACGTTGATCTTATCATGTTAACATGTAGCCTTGGGTTTGCAGCTCGCCGGACGCATCCGCGCACTTCTCCACCTCGAGCTGTTTCCGTTGCCGAAAGCCTTCCTGAAGGACCAAAATTTATTGATCCCCCGAAAGGTCAGGGGCTACAAGCTACTGTGACCCCATCTCCTTCCATCGTGCACACCACTGTTGATCCTGTTCCACCTATGTATCGCTCACCGGAGCTCTCTGATGAGGCAATCTTTTTCAAAGCTCGTGCCGATTTGCTATCTGCTGTGGATTACCTGTCGGAGCTGCAATTGCGGGGTATTCGTGGTCAACAATCTTTGCTTGACCATAGGCGGGAGTTCTCCCGGCTCAACGAGTTGATGATGACTACCAAGTCTCTTTATCAGAAGGAGTGTGAGGAAAAAAAGAAACTTTCTGAACTGAACAAGAATCTCTCGGAAGAGAATAAGGACCTTTCGTCGAGCCTAGAGGACCTGCAAGCCTCCGTGCTGGAGAAGAATGCCAAGATTGTTGATGTGAATGCCGACCGAAGTTCACTTTCTTCTAGGATTGCGGAACTTGAAATGCAGGTTGTTGAAAAGGATTCTCAGCTGAAGGAGACTATTGATCGTTTAGTAGGTGTTATTGCCGATAGGGATACGCTGGAGCGTGAAGCTCGCGTTCGTGGAGAGGATTTGGGATGGTTGATGCAGAGAGGTCTTCCTAGGATGGTTCAGGTGTTTGTTTCTTCTAACGAGTTTGTGAAAGCTAATACCGATCTTCAAAAGGAGAGTATCAGATACGGGCAATATCAAGGGTGTTTGACCTTTTGTCCTTTTGTGATATTTTAATCAAGGGATTAAAATATCCGTTTTCTGACATGTTTAAAGGATTTTATGATTTTTATATCTTTGGATTCTCCTTTTCATATTGTTTCCGAATATATTTTCGTGGCGAAAATCAGAGTTCGTTTGGTATTTTAAATAAATTAACTACGAACGGGACTTTTTAGATTGTATTGTTAAAAATGGAAAAAAATCACCAAGTGGGTCCCCTCACCTTGTTGACCGGTTTGGGGAGTGGGAATTCCCCACTTTGTCTCATTTTCTCCCTCTCTCTATACGTCTCTTTCTCTCTCTCTCTCTCTCTAATCTCTCTCTAAAACTCCATTAAAACCCCTTTTGTGTTCTTGGTGTTCTTGAGCTCTTTTAAAGATCTTGTGCTCGTTTCTTACTCCATCATAAATCCAAACCCCTTTTTGAGTAGCTCTTGAGGTAAGCTTTAATCTATGGGTGTTCATTTTCGATTCCATGCTAGTTGTTTAAACTAGGGTTTATGATTCTTGGGGTTTTGTTAGTGAATCTTGTTGTGGATGGTATATTATGTGTTCTTGCAAGTTTTGACATGTATTGTTGCATGAGTACAAGTAATTTAGTACAAGGTACAACCATTTTAGCAAAGTGTACAAGTTGGTGTGTTTATGTAAAAGTAGGTTTTAGGGGTTTTGACAAACCTTGGATTTCTTGTTGTTTGGATGCTTGGAATTGCTTATAAGGTTGAGAAAAACTGTTTAGTAAGTTATGGATGTTGAGAAATCAAGTATTGTATGTTTTGGTGGTTTATGACTTGATTTGGTGAGATTGTTGAAATGCTAACTAGTGTTTGGATGTTTTTGGTTAAAATGGTTAACTAGTAATTTGGAAGTTAAATACATGGATTGTTGGTGACTTTGAATGTGATGAATTGTTACATGATTATGACTTGTTAGTTATAGAGAATTTGTGCTAATTGATGGAAATTGGAAGTGTTGTAGTGATGTTCGGGTTTTTTACCCGTTTGGGCCAATTGGTAGTAAAATGACAAAGGAACTTGGATTGTGAAGGTATTAGCATTTTTGTAGGTTTATGTAATTAGAAATGTTATTGATAACATTTGGTGAATTGCAAGTTGATGACATGATTGTAGTTATAGAAGGTATTATTGTTAATTAATCCGGTTTTGACCCGTTCGGGTGATTAAGTGGTGGAATGACTCAATTGTTAAATTGTGGATGTATAAGTAGTTTTAATATGCTTATGTGTTAGAAATGGTGTTATAACACTTGGTTGACAGTTAGTGTTTATAATTGTCAATATGGGTAATTATTGATAAATACCGGTTACTGATTCGGTATTCCTTTGATGTACAGGAACTGGGATCGAGACTCAGAAACATTATACCTCTGAGTTCGACAAATGGAAGTAACGGTGAGTGGACTTAACCTCCAACTTGTGTTGATTACATTGGTTTGGTATTGCCGGTTTGGGGAAAGGTGCAGGAAAACACAGGAAATATGCAGGAAAATACAGGAAAATGCAGGAATCAGTCCCTGGAGCAAGTTCACGATCGTGAACTTTGAGTTCACGTCGTGAACTATAGTTCACGTTCGTGAACTCCGAGTAGGGTTCTTTCGGGTCGTTTTTCGGGCGCGAATCTTTGACAGTTTGTTTGTTTGGTACCTGTTCGATCGGGTTAAGCGAGATAGGATATGTGCACATAGATGAAAAGGTTTTGCTTGATTGGTAGCAATAACTCGGTTAGTGGAAATCGAGGATAGGTAAGAGGTCAGCGTCGAATGGATAACGGCTGGGCATAGTGTATTGACTAATAGGGTATCCGACCTTACCTGTATGCGTTACACGGTTAAGGGGAGGGAGTTGCCCGGGGTGTTGGATACAGCGCTAACGGTTACTGTGGTTCTGGCCAACCACGGTTTAAGGCCCGCAAAGCCACCGTTCCTCAGTGATAGTGATTACCCAACGCGGAGATGTAGTAATACTTCCGTGTTTAGAGATCGGAGATGTAGAATTACTTCTGTGCTTAGTGATTAGACAGTTAGTGGTTGCTGGATTAGTGGAACAGTGGTTCGGTGGAACTGTGGTTAAGCGGTTACGAGGAGTAACAATCGTGGAGATGTTGGTGCTTGCTTGTCGAGCTTTGTATAATTTGTAGTTTATGTTCATTCACTTAGCTTTGTGTTAATCCCTCCCTCGTTGAATCTTTTCAGGTTGATCGTTGCTTTGGATGGGATGATTGACCAAGCTCAAGGGGTTGTGTTTGTAAAGTGAGCCATGTCGTTTAAGTGACACCTTTATTGAATTGTTTAAGCAATGTTTATTTTGGAAACTTATTGTGGGACCTTGTTTGTAACTAAACTAAACTAAACTAACCTAAAGGATAACCTAATCGCCTTCGGGCATTTAAAAAAACGCTTTCTAAATTTTGCGGTGTTACAACTTGGTATCAGAGCTTCGGTTTGGAAATGGATACACGGGGTTGGTGTTTCATTCCCAAATCGTGGCTCAAGTTTGGTCAAGCATTCCAGACGAGTGGGATTAGAGCAACGATGAATGAAGTTAGTTGTAGTTAGTATGTAGTTACTAACGATTTAAACTAAGCTTTCGTGAGTTGTTGTGATCGTTATAGATATGACAGGTAAAGAGAACCCGACCCCCTTGGCCCTAGGAAATGTTGGCACATCAAGTAACGATGCGTGAACTACCCGAGGAGCATATATACGCACGTGGGGAAATGAAGTACATTAGAGGTGGTCAATTTGGGAAAAATGGAAGTTGACCTTGGGAAAAGAAAATGGGTTGTGTGTCAAGGACGGGGGCGGTCGGGGAATCTTCACCAATCGTGGACCGACAATGATAGCTCGGGTATGCTTTAATAAACTCAATACTTGTGTTTATGTAGAATTGTTAATTGAGAAGATTTCTTAACTAAGATTTGTGAAAGGTTGTGATGAACTGAATTGCTTACCTGTGGTGTTTTATGTCACTTGAATTATAATAATTGATTGCTTATTGATTTGGGACACCTCATATGTGTCGGGAGTTGTGTAGATATGAGTGATGCATGCTTACATGTCCCTTTTATTGAAACTTGGACTAAGATTAGTGTGTTATGATGTATGGATTAGTCTAGTTTAATCAAAGTTATGAATAATGTTATAAAAGATTGAATCTTTTCTGGTTTGTTTGCACACACATAGTGTCTCGGTGGTTAAAGTTGTTTGTTTCCATATTGTGCAAATTGGTGATAAGTTGATTGTAACTGTTTGTTTGTTCCTTCACTTTAGGAGAAGCGAAGAGAATCGGTTGTACGTCGGTTTCGGTCACAACATATGTGACCATGGATCAAATTGAGTATAATAGTAATTATTGTAAACTTCTTGAATGTGATGCTTGTATTTAAAATGGAAGGAATTGTATATGTGAATTGAATAGTCCAAGTAGGACTAGTGTTTGTTATGTGAAAAAGTTGAAACTTTTATTGTGACCTGTCGGGTCACATGTAGTGACTTGTATGGTGAGAATCGAAAATGTCTGTCTAATGTGAATAAATTGATGTTGCTTTTGTTATAGCCATTAATTATGACACTCAATCAATGTTAGTTATCTGAATGACCTGAAATGTTTGTGATAAATAACGAATTGTTTCCTATGTTGAATTTGGAATCTGGAAAGCGACTAATGAACTGTATGTTTAGATTATTTTGAGTTGACTCGCGATAGTAATAATTGAGGATAAAGAGGTTGTTAAGTGATTGCATTGATTATGAAATTATTTGAGACAAGTTTTGAAATTTGATGATTATATTAAAATGTTTTTATTAATTATGATAGAAGTTGTCAAATTAAGGTCATGAGGTTTTATGCATTAAGAATTATGTTTCTAGATCAAATAACGTATTAGAATGATAAATGTTGTTTATGCTTAATTGTGGGGCGAATCAATGAATTTACCATGCTATTTGGATGTTAATAGGTAAGAGTCAAGAACTAGTTGAATTGTAATTAGTTGAGTGGATGTTTAATTGGAAATGGTTATTAGTCATAACCTGAGTTTGACAGGTTGAAGTTAAATATGTTAAGTGTGATTCATGATCGACTATTGTGTTATTTGAAAAAAAAAAAACTAGTTTGGATTTTGTGTCTAAATCGTGAACTAGTTATAATGTCACTTGTATGTTTTATGACTCAAATGACTAGATATGTTAAATTAACATGTTAGATATGTTATTTTTGGTGGTTGTGAAGTTACAATGTAAATTGGTGAAAATGTTAGTTTATAATGTTTTAGTGGTTTATAGTTAACTATGAACTAGTAAGTGGTGAGTTGATAGTCTTGTGATAAAAATGGAGTTTTGGCTTGATAAATAACTAGTTAGGTGTGAATTTTTAAATGGTATAATTATAGAAATTGTATTGGTGTTTGGAATTGTTAATTATATTGTCACTCTTTTAATGAGATATGTGGGGTAGACTTGAATTGTGTAAACTTTGACTAGTTTTATCAAAACGTGCCACTTGACTTTGTAAAATTTTGTCGTCCGTGTAACATGGCCAATTAAGCATGGAATAGTATATGATTGTTAGAAGTATGTTTAACTAGAGACTTTGATAGTGCCACGGAAAATTGCCCGATTTTGACCAGTTTGTGCTTAGTATGCAAAATTGTTTGTGGCTTTATCTTATGAAGGTGTATAGTTTTTTTGAAATTAATTGATTAAGACCGGTAATTTTGATTTGGAAATTCTTAAAATTGCGGGTCTTTTAACGAGTTAAACTGTGCAAGATTGAAAATTTTGTTAGAATAAAGTAAAACAAGTAGGTATTTGAGACTGGAAATGGTTATTGTGTCTGTGTGTAAGAAATGTTTTACATGTGTTGGTGGATTGTTTTATATCATGTGGAGCGCTAAATGAACCATGAATTGTAATTACTAGTTGAGTATCGAGATAATTTTGAAATTAAGTGTATAGAGTAAATGAATGAGTTGATTGTATGACGAATTGGATGTGAGTTTTGGTTCGAGCATGTATGTATGAAATTGATTGGAATAGAGTCGTAGATTTATTGTGATAAATGCTTGCTATTTGAATATTGTTGATGGATTCCGGGGACGGAATCCTTTTTAAGGAGGGTAGAGTTGTAACATCCTAAAACCGGCCTAGTAGTTTTAGGTACATATGGATATTTGATAAATATCTATTTGACCATAAGTGGAATAAAGTGACTAATTGTTAAATAAATTGTTTGACCTTTTGTCCTTTTGTAATATTTTAATCAAGGGATTAAAATATCCGTTTTCTGAAATGTTTAAAGGATTTTATGATTTTTATATCTTTGGATTCTCCTTTTCATATCGTTTCCAAATATATTTTCGTGGCGAAAATCAGAGTTCGTTTGGTATTTTAAATAAATTAACTACGAACAGGACTTTTTAGAATGTATTGTTAAAAATGGAAAACAAATCACCAAGTGGGTCCCCTCACCCTTGTTGACTGGTTTGGGGAGTGGGAATTCCCCACTTTGTCTCATTTTCTCCCTCTCTCTATACGTCTCTTTCTCTCTCTCTCTAACCTCTCTCTAAAACTCCATTAAAACCCATTTTCTGTTCTTGGTGTTCTTGAGCTCTTTTGAAGATCTTGTGCTCGTTTCTTACTCCATCATAAATCCGAACCCGTTTTTGAGTAGCTCTTGAGGTAAGCTTTAATCTATGGGTGTTCATTTTCGATTTCATGCTAGTTGTTTAAACTAGGGTTTATAATTCTTGGGGTTTTGTTAGTGAATCTTGTTGTGGATGGTATATTATGTGTTCTTGCAAGTTTTGACATGTATTGTTGCATGAGTACAAGTAATTTAGCACAAGGTACAACCATTTTAGCAAAGTGTACAAGTTGGTGTGTTTATGTAAAAGTAGGTTTTAGGGGTTTTGACAAACCTTGGATTTCTTGTTGTTTGGATGCTTGGAATTTCTTATTAGGTTGAGAAAACATGTTTAGTAAGTTATGGATGTTGAGAAATCAAGTATTGTATGTTTTGGTGGTTTATGACTTGATTTGGTGAGATTGTTGAAATGCTAACTAGTGTTTGGATGTTTTTGGTTAAAATGGTTAACTAGTAATTTGTAAGTTAAATACATGGATTGTTGGTGACTTTGAATGTGATGAATTGTTACATGATTATGACTTGTTAGTTATAGAGAATTTTCGCTAATTGATGGAAATTGGAAGTGTTGTAGTCATGTTCGGGTTTTTGACCCGTTTGGGCCAATTGGTAGTAAAATGACTAAGGAACTTGGATTGTGAAGGTATTAGCATTTTGTTAGGTTTATGTAATTAGAAATGTTATTGATAACATTTGGTGAATTGCAAGTTGATGACATGATTGTAGTTATAGAAGGTATTATTGTTTATTAATCCGGTTTTGACCCGTTCGGGTGATTAAGTGGTGGAACGACTCAATTGTTAAATTGTGGATGTATAAGTAGTTTTAATATGCTTATGTGTTAGAAATGGTGTTATAACACTTGGTCGACAGTTAGTGTTTATAATTGTCAATATGGGTAATTATTGATAAATATCGGTTACTGATTCGGTATTCCTTTGATGTACAGGAACTGGGATCGAGACTCAGAAACATTAGACCTCTGAGTTCGAAAAGTTGAAGTAACGGTGAGTGGACTTAACCTCCAACTTGTGTTGATTACATTGGTTTGGTATTGCCGGTTTGGGGAAAGGTGCAGGAAAATACAGGAAATATGCAGGAAAATACAGGAAAAATGCAGGAATCAGTCCCTGGAGCAAGTTCACGATCGTGAACTTTGATTTCACGTCGTGAACTATAGTTCACGTTCGTGAACCCAAGTTCACGTTCGTGAACTCCGAGCAGGGTTCTTTCGGGTCGTTTTTCGGGCGCGAATCTTTGACAGTTTGTTTGTTTGGTACCTGTTCGATCGGGTTAAGCGAGATAGGATATGTGCATATAGATGAAAAGGTTTTGCTTTATTGGTAGCAATAACTCGGTTAGTGGAAATCGAGTATAGGTAAGAGGTCAGCGTCAGATGGATAACGGCTGGGCATAGCGTATCGACTAATAGGGTATCCGACCTTACATGTATGCGTTACACGGTTAAGGGGAGGGAGTTGTCCGGGGTGTTGGATACAGCGCTAACGATTACTGTGGTTCTAGCCAACCACGGTTTAAGGCCCGCAAAGCCACCGTTCCTCAGTGATAGTGATTACCCAACGCGGAGATGTAGTAATACTTCCGTGTTTAGCGATCGGAGATGTAGAATTATTTCCGTGCTTAGTGATTAGACAGTTAGTGGTTGCTAGATTAGTGGAACAGTGGTTCGGTGGAACATTGGTTAAGCGGTTACGAGGAGTAACAATCGTGGAGATGTTGGTGCTTGCTTGTCGAGCTTTGTATAATTTGTAGTTTATGTTCATTCACTTAGCTTTGTGCTAATCCCTCCCTCGTTGAATCTTTTCAGGTTGATCGTTGCTTTGGGCGGGATGATTGACCAAGCTCAAGGGGTTGTGTTTGTAAAGTGAGTCATGTCGTTTAAGTGACACCGTTATTGTATTGTTTAAGCAATGTTTATTTTGGAAACTTATTGTGGGACCTTGTTTGTAACTAAACTAAACTAAACTAACCTAAAGGATAACCTAATCGCCTTCGGGCATTTAAAAAAAAAAACGCTTTCTAAATTTTGCGGTGTTACAATATCCGTTACATTCGCACAATTTGGGTTTACGGCACCCTTAGGTAAAAATACAAGATAACTTAAACATTTTTTTTTAGAAGTAAAACCTACGTAGGTTCCTCATGTTCCACGTCCGGGGTATAGTCGTTCCATCCATAGTTTCGAGCACATAAGAGTCATTCCTTCCTGCTTCCTTAACTCTGTATGGTCCTTCCCAATTAGGACACAACTTTCCAGGCGTATACCGGAGACTAGCTTTGTTTTTCCGGAGGACTAACTCACCTACTTTGCATGCTGTCTCCTTCACTTTCTTGTTGTAATAGCCTTCCGTCAATGACTTGTACGTTGCCTGCCTTAGGGCCGCGCTTTCACGCCTTTCGTCTACTATGTCCAGGTTGTACCTTAACGCTTCTTCATTCCCTTCAAGGCGGAAGTTCTCCACTCTGGGAGAGGGCATAGTAACTTCCAAAGGGATTACCGCTTCTGAGCCGTACACCAGACTATAGGGGGTTTCTTGTGTTCCCCTCCGGACCGTTGTTCGATATGACCACAATACGCTCTGCAATTCGTCCACCCAACCCGTGTCCATCCGGGTCAAACGGGTTTTAATCCCCTTAACAATGGTTCTATTAGTTACTTCCATCTGGCCGTTTGCTTGCGGGTGGGCGACGGAGGTGAAGTTTTTTCGGATGCTATGGTCGGCGCACCATTTTTTGAATGGGTTATTGGCAAATTGTTTTCCGTTGTCACTGATAATTGTGTGTGGGAGGCCGAAGCGACAGATAATTTGCTGCCATACGAACTTGACTATGTTTTCGCCGGATATGCATGCTAATGGCTTCGCCTCGACCCACTTAGTGAAGTAATCTATCGCGACTACTAAGAATTTGACACCACCCGGAGCCTTGGGAAATGGTCCGACAATGTCGATTCCCCATTGACAAAATGGCTAAGGGCTAAGGATGCTAGTGAGCTGCACCGGGGGCATATTAGGGACGTTTGCGTATGCCTGACACTTCTGACATTTCCGGACGTATTCATGGGCATCCCTCGTCATTTGAGGCCAAAAATAACCCATCCGGAATAGCTTTTGTGTTAAAGCTCTGGAACCTATATGCGACCCGCATAACCCTTCATGCACTTCCCCGATCGCTTTCTGAGCTTCGGCTCTTCCTACACACCTCAGCCATGGAATAGAATAACCCTTCCGATACAAGACGCCATTCTTGGAAACATACTTTCCTACATTGACACGCAACTTTCTTGCTTCCTGCGTATTATCCGGAAGAGTGCCAGTGTCGAGATAACGCAAGATAGGGGTCATCCAACAGCTTTCGTTGACGCTTAGTTCCATCATTTCTTCGCCCGTCACCTCGATACTTATTTTTGGAAGCACCTCTACCAACACTTCCTTAGTGAGGTGACAATATAACATCGAAGCTAACTTACTGAGGGCATCTGCTTCCTTATTCTTGGTTCGGGGTACCTGGGTAAGGGTGAATTTTTCGAACTTACCGACGCTGGCTTTGACTAGAACCAGGTACCGTTTCATGTGGCTTTCTTTAGCCTCGTAGGACCCGTTTACTTGGTTGACGACCAGCATCGATTCCGCGAAAGCGTCCACTTCTTTGATCTCCATCGTATGAGCTAAGCTTAAACCTGCGAGCAGTGCCTCGTACTCGGCCTCATTGTTCGAGCATGAGAAGTCGAATCGTAATGCGTACGTTATCTTCTCTTTGTTCAGACCTGCCAACACAATTCCGGCCCCACACCCATCTGCTCATGCAGCACCGTCCGTATACATCTGCCACTGAGCCTTTCGTACATTCACCCCTTTCTGTTCAATCGTCATGACACTATCTTCGTCGGGCATCTCTACCAGGAAGTCTGCCAAGGCTTGACCTTTGATGCTCGGTCTTGGTTTAAACGTTATGTCGTACTCCCCTAGCTCAATCGCCCATTTAGTCACCCTTCCTGATCTCTCTGGTTTGAGCAAGATGCTCCGGATGGGTTGGTTAGTTAAGACCGTTACCGAATGAGCCTGGAAGTACCTCCTCAATCGTCTTACTGAGTAAACCAGAGCTACTATTAGTTTTTCGATCAAAGAGTAGTTTAACTCTTCCCCCTGCAGAGTTCTACTCGTGAAGTAAACCGGAACCTGAGTTCTACTCGTGAAGTAAACCGAAACCTGCTGTTTTCCCCTTTCGGCAATCAGGGCAGAACTTACTGCCTCTCGGTTAGTTGACAAATACATAACGAGGGGCTCCCCAACGATCGGACTTGCCACGGAAGGGATGGTCCGCAAGTGTTGCTTTAATTTTTTGAAATCTTCCTCGGCCTCTTCTGACCACTCAACCTCTCCTTACTTTGTGCACCCATGAAGGGCTTTGAAGAAGGGTAGCGACTTTTCCGCAGATTTCGCTAAGAACCGTCCGAGGACCGCCAGTTTACCATTCAGACTATGGACGTCTTTCACCGTTCGGGGAGTCTTCATTTTTAACAAAGTTTCTACCTTTTCGGGGTTTGCTTGTATTCCGGACGAAGAGACAATGTGACCCAGAAACTTCCCCTTGTTCATACCGAACGAACACTTTTTTGGGTTTAACTTCATGTTAATCGCGTGCAAACGTAACAAAGTTTCTTCTGTGTCTTTTATAAGATCTCCGTCTTCTCTGCTTTTTATCACCATGTCATCAACATATACTTCTAAATTTCGCCCAATCTGGTTCTCGAACGCTTTATCGACCAACCGTTGGTACGTCGCTCCGGCATTCTGGAGGCCGAACGGCATTTTGATGTAACAATACGTGCCCTTCGCGGTCTGGAAAGCCGTTTTCTCTTCGTCTTCCTTTGCCATTTGTACCTGGTGATACCCTTTGTACGCGTCTAAAAACGATTTCCATTTATACCCGCCTAGGGACTCTATCTTCTGTTCAATTTCAGGAAGGGGGTAGCTGTCCTTCGGACTAGCTTTGTTGAGGTCTTTGAAGTCAACGCACATACGCATGGATCCGTCCCCTTTCTTTACTAGGACCGGATTAGATATCCAATTTGGATATTGCGTACTGCGTAAGACTCCAGCCGCGACCAGGTCTTCTACCTACTTATTCACCACCTCATTCCGTGCCGGAGCCATCCCTCTTTTCGATTGTTTGACCGGAACGAACGCTGGGTTGACATTGAGTTTGTGTTCTATCACCTTCCTGGAGACACCTGTCATGTCCTTCGGTTCCCACGCGAACACATGTTTGTTCTTTTTTAACAAAGCTTCCAACTCGGACCGTATTTTTCCCGGAAGGTGTCGACCAATCTTGACAGGGGTTTCGGGGTAATCTGGGTTGATGATCACGTGTACTTCTTCCTGCTCCGTCCAATTATCCTGATGTGTGATACTACCACATTCAAGCATGGGCATTGGCGTACTACGCACATTGATTACCCCGTGCTCCGAAGGGAATTTAAGCAAACCATGGATTGTGGAGGTGATTGCTTGTAACTGCCACATTCCGGTTCGTCCTAGGATCGCATTGTACCTGGAGGGGGCTTCGATGACTATGAACTCGGTCATAATTGTTTTGCTAACATTTGTGTTCCAGTCAGTCAGAACCAAAGGCAAATGGATCTTTCCTCGTGGCCATACGGATTGTCCGGAGAAACCTATCACGGAAGTGGTTGCGGGTTTGATGAAAGCTTGCACATCCTGCGGGAACTTCTGGAAACAGTGATCGTACATGATGTTCGCAGAACTTCCTCCGTCCACATAGATTCCGCGGACCATCGTACGGGCGATAGTTCCGCAGATAACCAGTGGCTGTACCCCTATATGACCGCCCGGGGTTGGTTCGTTTCTTCCGAACTCCAAGGTGGCCGTCTTTCTTTTCCTCGAGTGAGGGAAAGAACTGCTCCCTTCTTCCACCGCCATGATCCCAGTATCATATGCAGCCTCCTTCCCTTTGACCGGCGGTTCCGTAACACAGACAACTTTTGCTTTGCCAGACGCTTCTTTCTCCTTTCGATAACTTTCACATGATGCGGTGGCGTGACCCATTATCTTTTGAAATTCGCAGTACGCGTTTGGGGTCCCTCGGGTATCTTTTCCTGGCCATCCGGCCCTCCTTGTCTCCTCGTGCTTCGTTTGCTGCGAATGCTTCAAGATGGTACGGTTCATACTTGTCCCCCTGTGATCGGCCTCCCGTCGAGCGTCCTCTATAGGCATGTTTACCCTGACTGCTTTGATGACTCGGCCTGTATATTGGCTTTGATCGTTCGTGGTGTCGAGTCGACCCAGAACCGGGTGCTCCTTTCCTCTCCTGAGCTTCAAATCGCAGCTTCTCTGCACTTTCTTCTTCTTGTTTTAAGAATCTGTTGACCGTGCTGATCATATCGTCCGCCCTCTTAAAATCTCTTTTGGACAACTCCCGGAAGAGTTCTCCTTCCCTTAGGCCGTACGTGAAAGCCGCGATAATGAGCGAATCTTCTCTGACGGACATCTTCCTGCTTTGTTCATTGAACCTTCTAAAGTAAGATCCGTTGTCGGCACGCCATGATGGATTGTGATTGTTGTTGGTACTTCTTCTGTTGTATGAAACTGTGGGTAAATTGTACAACTAACTCCTCAAAGTTAGGTATGCTTCTTTGTGGAAGACTAGAAAACCAATATCGTGCCAAACCTTCTAAGGTTCCGGCAAAGAAAAGACACCACAACCTTTGGTCCATGGGGATCATGCGTACGGCCCATCGAAAGCTTGCGACATGATCGTCTGGATCTCCCGTCCCGTCATACGACTTCACGCGAGGTCCCTTTAACCCTGCGGGTACGGGCACTTCATTAATCTCGTCCGTGAATGGGGAAAGGAAAGTACGCCCACTTGTATTAGATGCTTTCTTTGGAGTTTTCTGCTTTTTATGAGAACCTTTCTTCTCTGCAAGGATCTCTAGAGGGGATTTCTCCGTCCGGACGTTCTTTTCTGGTTCCTTCTCTGCGTACACCTCTTCCACAGACTCGTCATCGCTGGAATACTCAAGAGTTTTGCTAACCCCTGCTTTTACCTCCATCACCCTCGGACGGGTCTTCTCTAACTGCCTCATTTTTCTAAATTGGCAGAAAAGGTTAAATTCCTCCATCTCTTCCGTAGTCGGGCCACTTCCGCATTCTCCAACGGAGGAGGGCACGAAGATGAGTTCAACAGTGACGGCGTCGGTGTGGGTGTGAGCAAACCCTCAGTCGGAGATCTCGTCGGCGTTACTTGCGAGGGATCTATGCCTCCCATCGACGTTCCTTGGACCGTTATATTCTAGGTCCCACGGATGGCGCCAAATGTTGGTTTCGGCTTTCTTGGCTAAGACAGCAGGTCGGTTCCAACGATGATCCCTGCGATCAATGAACAACTCTAAGTCAAAGGTTCCCCGGGTGGATTCCCGTAAGAACGCTCCGACGCTCAAGTCAGCGAATTAACGAATCAAAGTTTAAGTAATTGAATGCGTGTGTGTGGAATGTGTTAGGTGAGAGCATTTATGGTGGAGTTCGATTGTACCTGGAGACATGCCGAAGGGCATGCTTTATAGCCAAACTGCTTTGAGCGGGAAAGAAGAGGCTTCTTTCCTTGGACCGAGGTTCCGGTGAAACCGTTGGGTAAAGGGTATGGCCGTATCCGAAGGTCCATGGGATATTAGGCGAGGCTTTCGCCCTAGCCGACTTTGAGTCTTAGTCACATTTAATGCGCGCTTTGTTTCGATACGCTTTATCCGGGAAAAGCGCTTGGTACATTGATCTTCGTTGAGATTCGCACCTTAGAACCGTTCGTTAGGTTGCGACCATCCGTCCGTCCAGATTACCTGCTTTCGTATAAGTTGTCGTCACGGACCATATCTCATTAACGTGGAAAGTTAAAATGAACATGTTTATTTATAACTTAATCAATAAAGCCCACTTAATTATACTATGCAAAAAAAAAAAGATAAAAAAACTGATTCCTTTTAAAAACACTGCATTCTTATTCATAAGTGTCATAATAGACATTTACATTATATTTATAAGAAACAATTGGAGCAACACATAAAATTACACACCATGATACCTATAGGATTAAGTAACATAGATTTCAGAGGTTCATAAGATCGTTTTCCACACAAGGAAAGGTACATAATGGTACTACATCCATCAACATTATTTTCTAAAACACGGGCGTATAGTCAAGCCACAAGCTTGTGCGACCCTACGAGGTCCCGAGCCTAGCAACAGACCATAATACGTATTTTGGGTGTACTGACACAAACATGGTTCTTGCTCCCTTAGCCTCCCACAACACATTCCCGATGGTGGAGTGAAGAATAAGGCCGGTCCTAAACATGGAGTCAGTAACAATAGGTTGCAAACTTGTGCACCAGTGTGGTGCACGACGGCAACCATCAACACCACCACCACTATAACGAAAGCAAAATTGGTTTTCACCATGAAGAAACGGAGTTGGAAGTAGAATAGAGATATATGGTTATTTTTTTCGTGACAAGATTTTGTGGACATTCTTATAAGTTGAAAAAGTACAACAATATGACACTTTTGACTTCATTTTTGAACTTTCGGTTGTGAATTGTGCAAAATTAGTAATTAACTTTAGCAATTAGCACTAGAAACGTTAGCCTCACATTCCAAACAAAATGTTGAAATCCTTTGCGTAAATGGATCAAATACGAGTTCAATACAACCATAGAGAAGTAAATGGTATGTAAAAGTATTGTACCACTCACAAACTTTGATTCCCTTGAATCACGAGTGAAAAAAGAAGTAAAGTTAGGCAAATTCCTGTTTGAGTAAATTACATAGGTTATGTGGGTTGCCGGGTCGTCTCCGAGATTTTGAAGGCATGGTGCGAATTGACAAACAATGGGCCTCCTAAGTACAAGATTTATATAAAAAAAATGAGATTTCTAAATTTTTTTTTCCTATTAAATTAATAAGCTAGCTTAAAATTCTAAGATTATATATAAGATATTGAGCCCCTATAAAAAATAGTCATGTGCGGCTGCACCTCTTATACCTCCTCAAAGACATTCTTGTGGGTTGCTAAAAGTTTTATATTCAGTTCCTAAATTTCAAAAAATACATGAAAACTTTGTCACGATTTTGGTCCTTAAAACTAACGACCACTAAATGTCTCCATTAAATTTGGTAATTTGGTATATGTGTCTAAGACCAAAAACGGGTTTGAACATCCTTGCACCGCAAATGGAAAAAAGCGATTTCAAAATTGGGTCGCTTCGTTGAGTGCGAAAAATCCTAACATGCAAGTTCTTTCGTTTGACGATGATGATGAGGACAAGGATGAGGACGATGAGGATGAGAATGATGATGATCATTTTAAATTAATTAGTTAACTCTGGAAAAAAATGAAAATTGAATTTGAAAAGAAAAATATAACCACGACATTAGTTGTCGCTAAATATAAATATCATCAAAATAAATTAATTTTGCTTTCTATTAATAGCGACGACATTTGTTGTCGCTAATTTCTGATAAGAGATGAACTTTTGTGACGACTGTTAGCGACGACATTGACCTTTTAGCGACGTCTTTTGTCATCGCAAAAGGGTCAAATTCTTAGCCCCTTCTTTTTAATCCAAAAACCCAGAAGAAGTTTTCTTGTTTTTTAGTTTTACCGAATTCTCAAATAAACTTCATGGTAGGCTGGTAGCATCCTTGTCTTCATATATATCATCTTCATTAACTGTCTATGGAACGTTTATTTCTTTAGCATGCTTTCTATTTCTACTAATTAAATTATGTTTCTTTGTAATTATATTATTAAAAAGTTAATGTCAATTACATGACCCTTATCGTATCTTAATTTAACTCGAACTTATTTTCTCATTACGAGTGATCTTACTATAAAATCGTTGTCACACCATGCTCGCCGTTCCAACTTCTACAAGAAATTCTTTCCCAATACCTTGTCTTCATAAACGACATAATAGGACAACCTTATTACCAAATTTTGTATGACAATCCACACAAGATTCCGTTTTTACTAGAATACAAATATAAAAGTAAATTTATAACAATTGAGTGACCTTTTCTATGTACAATATAAGGAAACAAAATACTTTATTAAAAACCGAATCTTTGCTAACTTATGTATATTACTATGATTCATAACACCATGTTTCCAGACCGTAAAATTGTTATTAACTTCACATAAAGTTGAATTATCATTGGTTTAAACTTCAATAGTAATATAGATAATAAGAGATGATATTGCTTACTGTTTAATCTTCTTAACTTATTTTATCAATACAAATATTTTAAAAAAGATAAATAAATAAAATTTAGCAGAATCTAAATAAAATTTCCAGATAATTTTTGTGACATGTTTTATTACATTGAAGGAGACATTATTTGACTTTTGGTGAAATAATATGAGCAAAAATTAGAGGCTATGATTATTACAATGCATAGCAACCATCAATATTTCAATCTCCCCTTCAATCTCACCCCCCATTTTCTATTTAATTACCACTTCAACCATCCATCACTCAGAATAATAGACATACCTCCAAAATCCATACATTTTATCCAAATCTCTTCCATCTCATCACACTTTCTGTTTATCTTGTTTCTGTGTCTTTCAGCGAAAGATTGTACAGTGTGCTTCCACTTGTTGTACTTCCTTCTGGTAAGCTCTGAGCCTGCTCCTATGGTTATGGTCCCTTTACAAACCATACAACTATTTTGTTAAAGATTTCTGGTTACTCATTGAATCATTAGTTATGCAGGTGTGTGATGCTGTAAGAGATTGTACTTTTTGGCTTGTAGTGGTTGTACCTTGCTCCGCCAATCAACCATGATTCTTCAAGTAAACTCCAGTCCTGTTTTCTTTATTTCTTTTATCTTTTTTTTTTTTCATAATTAAGCACAATTATTCATGTGATGTCGACTTCCATAGATGTATTTTGATTTCCGCCGCAAAATGTATGTTAGGACGATAATTTGAAAATTAATCAGAAGGATTAAGCGTTAGTTACCCTAATTTTGATCCAAATTGTTGCAGCCATCTTCGAGTAGTGAAAACTACCAACAGAAATCTCCAATGCAGAAATCCGAAATAGATAGTGTGGAATCCGAGCTCTCTGATGCAAGGAAAGCGGTACGCGAATTAGCTTTTAAGATCGAAGAAGCAAATTCGAGATCACAGAGAAAACCAAAATGGCGCGAACATGGCGGTCCAGAAACATCAGTTAAGATCGAGGATGCTCGATATACGCAAGTGATGGAAGAAATGGAACATATGAAACAAGAATTGAGCAAAATTAAGGTCGATATGGCGCGTGTGTTGAAGGAAAAGCGACGAGCAGAGAGATCGTCAAAAGCTTCGAGTTCTAAAAGGGCTACACTTTCGGCTTCGATCGAATTGATGAAAAAGGAGATTCAAGAACTCAATGAGGAACAAGCTCTTGTGGAATTTGCGAGAATTGAAGCTGTTAAAGATCATAAATCGAATGTTGAGCATAATGATCTTCAATTGGCAGTTTCTGATTTGGATTTGAAGCAGGAAGGGTCTCCGTTAAACACGATTGTGGAAGAATTAGATTCAGCAAAGCGAGAACTTGCATCGATTAAAGGAGAAGGGTTTAATTTCATGACCTCCATGGATGTGATTCGTGATGAACTTAAACATGTTCGAGATGAAACAGCTCGATTACAGAAAACAGAACAAAAACGAGAATTAGCCGTACAAAATTTAAATTCCAAGATCCTGAGAGCAAAAGCCAAACTAGAATCGCTAATATCTGCAGAATCAAGAACAAATAAAGTTGCATCGAATTTAGTCATCGCACTCGAACAATTAAGGGCAGAATTTGAGAATTCGAAGAAAGATAAAGAACTTATCGATGAAGAAATCAAGATCATGAAGGACGAAATTCGTGAAACAGAGTCTGAAATTGAAGTAACAGGGGGAAAAATAGAAGCTGCAATGGAGGAGCTAAAAGCAGTTAAATTAACAGAATCTAAAGTTTTGGGGAATTTAAGAAATTTGATCAACACAACCGTGGAAGCTAGAGATATCGATTCGGTTAATAACTCGATGATAACAATTACCGATTTTGAATATGTTTATTTAACGGGGAAGGCGGTTCGGGCAGCAGAGCTTGCTGATATGAAAATTGGGGCAGCACAAGCTTGGGTGGAAGCTTTGAAGGCAAATGAAAAGGAGATATTGATGAAAGTTGAGATGACACAAAGGGAAATTAATGAAATGAGTGTAGAGGTACTTGAAGAAGAAGAAGAAGAAGAAGTAGATGGGCCGGATTTACATGTAATCGGGCCAGATTTAGGGACTAAAGTTGTGGCTTCACCTCGGAGATCGGTGGTTTATAGGGTTGGGAGTTCGGTTAAACGGCCTAAATTACAAAGGCTACGGGCTTCGATGGGCCGGAATTCGGGGAAGTTGAAGAGAGAAAAAGTGATGCCAAAACTCACGAGGTTGTTTACTACTAAGAATAATGAAATGGGTGTGTGAATGGTTTGATGATTAAGGTTTGTTGAGATTGTGTGATTTGAATAAAGATTGGTTTGTTTAGATGTAGGCATTGGACTTTTTTGTAATTAAGGTATTATCATGTTTATATGTGTAATTAAGTGGATGCATACTATTGAATACTTGAGACAAGATTTTATGGTTTTACATATGGATGTGTTCGGTTCCGGAACCGGACGGAAATCGGTAAATCTGGAAACTGAAAATCTGGAAAATTGAGAACCGGGAACCGGACTGAATTATCGGTTCCGGTTCCAGTTCGGGACCGTTTCGGTTCGGATAATTTTCGGGTTTAAAACCGGTGGGACTGGAAATTTACAATTTTCTCAAAAACAACACACAAATATAAACAAAATTTGATAACAACAAAATTTGATAACAACAATATGTTTTATTGTTTCTGTTTGACTATTTCTATTCTAGAGTAAATTGACACAGTAGCTATTAACCCATTACATTATACTGTTCATTCCAATTTCCATAAACGGGGTTTTGAAGGAAAACGGCGTTATAAAAATCGATGTATATGATGAGCAATTAGTAGGGATGATACTTAAGACACTAACATAAAGTCCACTTAAATGTGTCCACGTGAAGCTTAAACAAAAAATAGAAAGAAATTGTAAAGGGTTTTATTTTTTCTTATAACCAAGGTTTCTCTTTATATTTATCACTACCACTGCATCTATTTCATTAGGAATTGAAGGCTTTTCCACAAAATGGTGATGAAGCAAAAGAAAATTTAAATTTAGAGGTAAAACCTGCTTGATTTAAATCGGGAAAAACTTATTAGAGCGGCTTAGTAGATAGGTTCGCCGATCACTTATGCAATTCCGAGTTGCTTTTTGACTTCCGGACAATTTATTTCTTCTTATAATATAAAGGGTTTTGCCAATAATTATTTTAACGACAATCATTAAGTATAGTCTAAATGGTTAATGTACAATTAAATAAACATAACTACTTAACCGAGGTTAATCCTGTTTGATCTAGATCGGGAAAATCTTATTAGAGCGGCTTAGTAGATAGGTTCGCCGATCACTTATGCAATTCCGAGTTGTTTTTTGACTTCCGAACAATTTATTTCTTCTTATAATATAAAGGGTTTTGCCAATAATTATTTTAACGACAATCATTAAGTATAGTCTAAATGGTTAATGTACAATTAAATAAACATAACTACTTAACGGTGGTTAATAAAATTCATGAGGGTCGTTTTTATTAGTTAAATTACAAGTCCTTGAAGTCTAATACCTCATTCGATTCAAAATAAGTGATACACTTTTTTTTTTGGTGATTCAAAATAAGTGATATATTTTGAAAAATTATCTTATTTGGAACAAAAAGAAAATAGTGGAACCCCACCCATTAACTATCTACTTTAAATAAGTGAAATGACTCATTTACCCTTACTTTTTACTTTTAAACATTATTAACCTCACTTTATTCAAAAAATATGGAACTCACTCTCACTAAGCATCCAGTTAATCTAATTTAACCATCTTATAATCTTTTACCTAAAAAATCAATGAACACAAAGTGTATCACTTATTTTGAATCAAAAGATATTTTTTTAACTAATGTCCTTAAGATAATATTTAGCATTTTCTTAATATAAAAAGCACTCTTTTGCTATGTCCTTCTACGTGGAGGCAAAGAATTTTCAATAAATTATGTAAAGGTTATTTTTATAAAATAAATTTTTAAAACCTTATTTTTTAAAGATAGTTTTTACTTATGAAGACAAACATATTATACTTCTATTTGAATATGCTAAAATAAAAAAATGTCATTTATGAGGTTTGAAAGTAAATTTTTATTCTTAGAAAAATATTGCTAAAAAAATATTAAATAAATTAATCTTAACGTACTTTCAAAATATAAAGTAAATGTATCAGCTTAAAAGTATTCGTATAATGAAAATTAAACAAATGAATTTAATTTTATATAAAATGGTTTATATCTTAATATTTCGCAGCGTAGCGCGAACTTTTTATACTCGTTAACACAACAATTATTTACATCATCTTTTGCAGCAAGATATGCCTATAAACAAAAATGACATATTTTTTAGCACTTAAAAACTTTTATATACATGCATACATCAAGATATCGCAATTTTGATAGCATAATATACCAGTCAATACAATTAGAGAAGAGAAATGACATTTAGTACTACAATTTGGTCCTAATCATAGTCATATCCACTTGATAGAATGACATGTGCAATCCACTCATTGTCTCTCCTAATACTATCTCTTGATTTTGACACATGTCTTTATCAAATGAGTAGGCCTATGAGTATGACTAAATGGTAGGACTAAATACCATTACTCATTAGGCTAGTGGGTATGGGCACCGCATGTGGTGGTGCCCTTTTCCGCCACATCATCGCCACCTCATACACCACACCACCACCACACCACATCATTTGGTGGAAATACCCACCACACCACACCACACCATTTTATTTTTCATCTCATCATTTCTTTTCCATTTATTTTTCACACATAATATTAAACTTCCATTAAAATTAAAATAACAATACATTAAATTAAAAATACAAATACTTAAAATAAAAAAACTACAATCCTAAATCGCTCATGGCTTTTCGAGCCCTTTCCTTCGCGGCTACGAAATGTTGAAGATCTTCTTGCGGCATGCCTGGCGGCGGTTGCATACTCAAAATATTCAAATTATTGATCATTCTTTATTCGGTTGCAAGCGCCCTATCTCTTTCTTCTTTCTCCCTCTCTTGCTGACGTCGTTCTTGTTCCAGTTGAACTTGTTGACGACGCATCTCTACGCGCTCTTTCGTTGCCTCAAAGTGCTCGTCTAATCGTTTTTGAATGTCTTGCTTATGCTTGCTCTTCGCTTCCTTTTCCGCCGCATGCCTACCCGCTCGTTTAGCCTTGTCTCTTCCAATTGGTCGTTCAAGAGGAGTTGGGGTTTCATCAATGTCGTCGAATAGGTCATCGGGAAATTCATCGTCCCCTGCATTAAGGTCGACACGAGAACGACCATCAGAAACGTCAACCGATTGTGAACTTTTTGAGCGCTTCGATTGTTGTTGATCTTTAGTAATTGTGCCGATCCATTTTGGATCCTCTTTTAAAATCAACCAATGTCGATCTAGCTCAAAAGCATGGCCATTTTTTTCAACTTTGTATTGTTTCTTGACGGCCTCCAAAACATCAAACGCGGCCATTCCGCTACTTCTTTCCGACGAGAGTTTGTTGTATATACCATTGAATTTTGTAACCTTGCTGTTTATGTCACGCCATTTGCTACTAAGACTATTGTCTTTTCGATATGGCGGGACTCCCATGAAGGTATGAAATTTTGAAAGAATGGCTTCCCAATAGTTTTTAATTCTCATGCCATTCCCGTCCTTCTCGTTTTTAGAAGTCGCACACCAAGCTCGACACAACGCAAGTTCCTCCTTTTCCGTCCATGGAATTTGTGTGTCTTCTTCCACATCTTCTCCCCCAACGTCTTCAACAACCTCTTTTTCTTTCCTTTTCCATTTCCCTTTCGCCTTTCGCTTGCTCCCCCCCGCTTGTCGTTCTTGTGTTTGGGCTTGTTGATGAATTTGTTGTTGTTGAAAATATTGGCCGGCGGGTGCAAATTCGGATACATTTTGTGAATATCGGGGTTGTTGAAATTGAGGTGCGGTTTGTGGATAATATTGTGGAGGTGGGACAACACCGGAACTTAGGATGTTGACATACGGCTCATAGCTACCAAATCCTAGGTTCGGTGGTATATTTTGTTGTGAAGGTTGGTTGGGTGTTTGTGGAGGATTATTGTGTGGATCCAATGTAAGTAGAGAGGTATGAAGATAGGAGTTTGTAGAGAGTAAAATGAGTTAATTGTGTGTGTAAAATGAGTGAAAGTGTGTAATATATATAGGTAAATAATTTAAAAAAAAGTTTTTTTTTTTAATATTCCAACGGCTATAATGCCGTTGCCAACGGCTCTTTTCCGCAAAAATCGACCACCTCCACAGCGTTTCTTCCCGTTGCCCTGGCCGTTCTCCTCCCACGCCGCACCCCAACGCCGTTTGGGGGGGGGGGTGTTCCCCTTCGAGGCCACGGCGTGGATGCCTAGTCACACCCCCACGCCCCTTTGTGCGTTGGACCATACCGATGAGCCTTAGAGAATTATAATTGTTTGTTAAAGAAATTAACAGCCAATTAATACAATTGAAAGCCAGTTAGTACAATTGATTCTACTACATAACTCGTCTTTAACTAGTTTTGGGTAATACAATTGACAACAACTTAATACAAATGTATTAAAGATTGGTTATCGAAAATATGACAACCATTTATTAATATTGACATCACTAATTATGGGTTTTATATGTATTAAATAATGATTATTAAAATTCCGGTTTTAAACCTGAAAAACCAGGAACCGGCCCGACTGATAGTTTGGTGTTTTCGATGATATATAAGAAAGAAACTTTGAAAATGAATGTTATTTTGGAGGAAAGTATAAATAGAGAAAAGAAATGGTCCTTTGCGACCATATGTGCAAGCAAAAAATTTTGTTTATTGAATGCTCGGTTAGTTATTGGTTCGAGTCATACAGTGACATTTAAAGAGACGGTATAAACTTCAACGTCTTTTTGTTATTTCCGAATATCCTTGCAAATCCTAAACCTAAAATCTTAAGTCTTTTTGTTATTTCCGAATATCCTTGCAAATCCTAAACCTAAAATCTTTTAGAAGTAAAATTTTCTAAGATTATTTTTAGTGATCAACTGATCTATACTGATTAGTTGTTTGGATCTAGTTATATTAGATTATCCAGTACAAAGTAGGAACATATAAAATCCGTGTACATAAAAAAGGGGAGGTGATTTATATAGAATGATTTTTATCTATACAGAGTAATTTCATGTCAAAAGATAATTATATCTTTTCTTTCCTTTTATTACATTTTATATTTCACCTCTCTCACTAACGATATAATTGTTTTTTAATATGGAATTAATCTGTATAGCAATATAGATAACAATTAGTCTGTACGAATCAACTTCCATAAATATAACAATTTTCTTTTAATAAGCACTAACCAAATATTGTGATTTTTACATTCGAATAGATTGTTATGGTGAAGGGTGCAATTACCACAAAGATTAGAGTGCTAGAGAAAAATAAGCAAAGACAAAGGGTGCTAAGGTCTTTTCACAACAAACCCTAAATCATATTCTTCCCTATAACAGTTATCCGTCTCGCCGCCGCCCAAATCTTCATTCCTCCAAACCCCAGCGAGAGAGAGAGAGAGAGAGAGAGAGGGCGAGAGAGAGAGAGAGAGAGAGAGATGAAGTACAATCCACGAGTGACCAGCTCTCGCCGGAAATGCAGGAAGGCACATTTCACCGCGCCGTCGAGCGTCCGTCGTGTGTTGATGAGCGCACCGCTCTCCACCGAACTCAGGAGCAAGTACAACGTCAGATCAGTCCCTGTCCGAAAAGACGATGAGGTACAGGTTGTTCGTGGAACCTACAAAGGCCGTGAAGGTAAGGTTGTTCAGGTGTACCGTCGCAAATGGGTTATCCATGTGGAAAGGATCACTCGTGAGAAGGTAAATGGACAAACTGTCAATGTAGGAATCAACACTTCAAAGGTTGTGGTCACTAAGCTCAAGCTTGATAAGGACCGTAAGTCGTTGCTTGATCGGAAAGCCAAGGGCCGTGCCGCTGACAAATCGAAGGGGAAGTTTACCGCCGATGATGTAGCTGCCGGTGCTTCTCTCCAAGGGATCGATTAAGTTTAATTTTCTTAATTATCTACTTCTGAATATGTTATGTTTTATTGTGGATTGTTTTGAGGAATTTTCATTGTTGATCCTACACAGAGTATCAGCTTAATGTGTTCAATCGCACTTTAATGTCAATTTGTTGTGCTTAATTGTATACATGGTTGAAAGAGGCATTTAAGATTGTAGCTTTAAGAACATAGATTATAGTGTTGAAATGCCAGAAGATTCTACATTTCTACCTGTGGTTGTTATTGCATTGCTTTCTAGCAAATTCATTACTTTATGACCATCATAGGACTTAGAAGTTATATCAGCAGTTAGAAAGCTTGTAGGGGTTGACAAAGGAAATCATGATGTTATTCTGCTGCCAGGTTTAGAAACTTGAATCTATTGTTTTGTATAATTAGCAGCAGTATGGGACTTGTTTAGATTATTCAGAGTTCACACTATGCTTAAGAATTCCAGTGTCTATATAGACTAGATATGGAGCAGAATTTGGACTGAATAATAATGTGAATCAGATTCTTTCACTCAATGCGTCGAAGGTTTTGCATATTAAGTGTCATTGGATTATTGCTTCATAGGTACTATCATAGGTTGAAACATTACTGATTTGTTGGAAGAATTTGAAAAAAGTAGCTAGGAGATATGTAGAGAGTTTATTTTGTTATAACAGGTGTGGGTTTTTTGAATTCTAGTGACAGTTTTGGGAATATGAATCTCAAGTTTTCAACAGTCATTACCTAGTGCCTTTTTTGGTCACTTAAAGCTTCAAATAAAGCTCGTGAAAACTGGGTAACTAGTGACTAATGACACTTTATTAGACCTAACAATGGAGCGGGTTTTGAACCTAATCAGCCCGCAAGAACTATGTAAATTTGGTTTGGATCATAGTTTGTGAAGCGATTAGTTGTTAACGACCCTACGACTCATATCCGTTAACCCTTTCACTAAATTATATTTTTCATATTTATGGTATATTTAGTTGCCCTCTTTAAAGCACAAATAGAGATTAGGGCTTAAAAGGTAGAAATGTTTTTTGAGTATTATTAGTCTAGAGTAGATATTTGGTTTTTTGTGTATTCATGTTTTAGTGGATAATACTTTGTGGAATGCATAACATTTGTGTAATCTTATTATTATAATGAGTTGGGTAAATGAGTCTGATACCCATTGATTCGGTGAATAAGGTCATGAGTTTGATTTTTCAAGAACCTTGTGGTACAAGAAGCGGGTTTTGGCGTATATAAAGATGGTTTGGTTTGAATACCTGCAGGTATTTTAGAATAAAACTGAACCCAAGCTGAATTGCGGATATTTTAGAATAAAATTGAACCCAAGATGGTTTGGTTTCGGGTTTTTATTAACACCCTAGTTCACATTACACTCTATTATATAAATTTACAAAGGGAATCACTAAAATCTTAGATTTGCTAGGAGGACATCAGTGCCAAATCAGATCTCTTACTCTTAATTAAACACATAACTAAATTGCGACCAAACACACGTAAGGGAAGACTTAACCATTCCCCTTTGAAAAAAAAAAACCTCTCCTTTAAAATTGCTTAAGGGACGCGTTGGAGGGAAAAGCTCGTCAAGAGAGGGATGCGTACAAGTGTCGCGACTCGCGATAGAACGAGGGACGCACCCCCTTACGCATAGTCTTAGTAATTTTACTTATAAAAAACATAATAATATGAGTTTCTCATGGTATTTTTTAGGCCATAATTTATCTCAATTGTTGTCCTCCATTTGGAAACTTATTTAGACACAGCAATGTTTAACCATTTCACAACAAACTAATGTATTATATAACGTCGTTATACCTTGTAGCCATTTGACTCAGACTATTTGAGTCTGAAATTTCTTCCTTCTCTCTTTAGCCGCGCTAGATTTCTTAATACCGAGAGGTTTCTTAATTTCCATTCAATCCATTTCTTCCCTAAAAAACAATTTAATCCTCAAATCTTCACCTATATTTTTTAATTAACCATTTAACTTGGTTCTGCAATGTTTCATCCTCAACTTTTGTTTACCTAAAATTAACCCATGTAACCGGTTTGGTTTAGTGGTATACATTAGAGAATACGAAGTGGTAATCTTGCTTGACTTTTTATTAGAGAATACGAATTGAAGTATATAGATGCAAATCATGCAATCATACGATGGCTACAAAGATGGGCTAACTAAATACAGTATGAATGAGATTATATAGTCCGCTAGTATCTGTACGAATCATTGGTCAATCAAATAAGTTACTATATTAGTTGTGTATAAATGTATACCACTTTTGCTTTACTTTCTTTTTTTGTTCATTTTGTTTGAAGTTTACGTTTGCTAGATTCACTGATTGTCTTTTGAGTTTGTATTTGTGTTTTCGATACTATCCTTCACATTTTTTGTTTCTAGTTTACATTCTAAAACGACTATTTTCTGAGTTGTTAATAAAATATACATAAAATAAAAGGAAATTCCTTTTTGCTCCGTAATTTAGTCACTGGGTCTAGGGATGTTCAAAACCATTTTTTTTCTGATTTTTGATTTCAGATAGTGGATTTTTAGTATCTTCGGATATCCAGAACCCGGGTATCTGCTATACGGAAAAAAAAATCAAATATTTTTGGACTTTTTCGGATATTTTTGGTATTTTGGATAATTTCGGATACCGGAAATTTTGAAAAAACTATCCGGATCCGGTATCCGAAATTCGAATATCCGGATTTTTGGAAACTTAAAATTTCGGATACCCGGATTTCAAATATTTGATAGATTTTTAGGTAACCTAGTTTTCAAATATTTTTGAACACCCATAAAGGGTTCTACAACAACTGTGATTTATGAGGAACACTAGAATTTTTATCATAAGAAATGATATTCATTCATACAATGTATTCTTACTTATCTTCCTACCCAGTTGATAAAATGATATGTGTATTTTACCAATTCTCTCTTATAATATTATCCTTTAATTTTAACGCGTGTCTTGATCTAATGAGTAAGAAAATAACTAAGAACAACTAGTAGAAACCAATACACCATTACTCTTTTATAATATTAGTTTTTATATATTTTCTTGAGGGGAAAAAAAAACTTGTTCTGTCGGTATATAAAGGTCCTGAAAACGCACGACAAGAATATTTTTCGAAGTCAAATTAGAGTGTTAATTTTATGTGTTGAAGACTTAGGATGAAGTTGAAATTAGTTAAAGGTGTAATAAGGAAGCAACAAAAAACAAAGGGGTGATTAAGAGAAGCCAACAACATTAATCATTCAAAATGAAAATCCACACCTTAATACTTGCACCTCACGCTAGTTAAATTGAAATAAAAACCCACTCAACCTCTCCTTTCTTTTTCTCGTGTCAATTCTTAATCAATTTCTAACTAATTGCATTCCACTTCTAATAGCGACCCTATTTCTAACTTATAAGCAAATAATCGAGATACATACGTATACATACATACACCATGTTAACAACGAGTTTTGAGTAAGCCTTCTTTTATAAACAGCGGGTGAAATCAATGAATTCCATACAATTAATTTGATCATGACTTTTAGAACTAAAGTACCCATGAATTTATTCAACTTCTAAAATATCCATTCCTTCGGTTTAAAGCGTTTCTTGTAATAGGATACGTATGAATATATAACTTGCCATATATTTAGAGTATTATTGTTTTCTATGCAGTTAATCCAACCTTCTTTGGTTTAATAATTAAATGAACACGATGATCATGAGATTATTTCAGTTAAGGTAAATTGGATGTTATAAGCTAATCATGTAAGTGAAAATGACTCGGTTTGAGTTTTGTTTTAGCGGGCTGGTTATGCGGTTAAAAACATATAAAAAAAATGATAATATTAATAAATGGCTCAAAATGTGGTGAAAGACACCTAAAAGGATAAAATGTATTCAAACGTTTGATATATATATATGATTTTACCACTTATCTCAATCTTTTTACTACGTATTAGAATAGTTTTAGTTAAACTAATTAAGTTAGCTATATTATGAATCTTCTTTTAAAATAACGAAATATACCCAATGGTGATTTACATGCTACCTGAATGCAATAAATATGTATGTGGATTAGAAATTGCTTTCAATCAAATAACCACAAAAGATTAGATGTCAACGTATTCAAAAATCACTTGCAATAAATGTTTTAGACTTATTTTTGTGCATTCAACAAAAAATGTTTAAAAAAAATTAAAACAATATTGTGATACATCAATATTATTTATTTATGTACACAAACAGAAAAATGTTAAATAATATTTTAATATCTTATACTTCCTCCGATTCAAAATAAATGATACACTTTGAGTCTTACAGGTTTTTGAGATAAAATATTATAATGATGATTAAATTAGATTAATTAGATGGTTAGTTAGGAATGAGTCCTACACCTTTTGAATAATGTGTGGTTAATGATGTTTAAAAATAAAAAGTAAGGGTAAAGGAGTCATTTCACTTTGTTAAAGTAGATAGTTAGTGTGTGTGGGTCTCATTATTTTTTGCCAAATAAGTTAATTTTTCAAAGTGTGTCACTTATTTTGAATTACTTCAAAAAGAAAAGTATGTCACTTATTTTGAATCGGAAGAAATATTTGTTTGAGCATGTACTATGTTATCTTCAACTATTCAAGCCTTAAGGTGCATAATGATATCTTTAATTTGCAAAAATTAATCAACTTAGTACACCACCCCCCCCCCCCCCCCCCCCTCATTAGTTTGATCATGTTTATTTACATGATTTACTTCTTTTATATTTTTTGACGAAATAAAAGATATAGTTTATCTTAATATATTAAAATTAAAATTAAATGACATTGGAATTGAAGACCAAATTAGCAAGCAAGTATATTAAATTGACTATTTTTTCAAATTTATGAAAAAACATTGTATATTTAATATTGTATTCAAATACATTTTTTTGCCAATTTTTTTTTTTTTTTTTTTTGGAATGCTGTAGCCTGTAGGTTGGTGAAGCGGCCGGTTTGTTAGAAGTGGACGCACTGGCATTGCTGTTGTGAAGGCGCTTTGTGTATCTCTAACGGTTTCAACGTCCATCTCAAGCAAGTCTTCCTAATTATTGTCCCCACATAAATCTCCACCCTCCATCTTTCCTTTCTTACCAAGCCTACCATGTTCTGCGATACACCATATCCCTATCCCACCTTCTTCTTTATACTGCTTCCTCCACCATCATATTACATCAGCAGATCTCCAAGTTCCTCATTATAGCATTTGCAGGTATCAATGTCCAGTCATAATTATTAAATTCTCCGAGTCAATAATCCTGCTATTTGTAATTAAATATGAATGAATGTGTTTGTTCTCGAGTGAGCTTCGATAATTGTTGATGTTTTCGTTACAATTTGTTGATTTAAAGTTTCTGATTCTGATTTGTGTTGTGATTATGATGCAGAGAGATAATTTATCGGTCTGTGTGTTATGCAAATGGAGAAGAATGATATAACCGGCAACACTACCGGGATGAATAATGATAGTAATAATTTATCTGGAAATCTATTTCTGTCTCCAATTGCATCTCACAACGATGATCAACTAGAATTCGATTTCAGCTCTGGCGAATTATTCAACCCTTCATCGTATTGCTCCTCGAATTTCCCGCCAAAATTTATTTCACAGTCACAGCTGTCGTTTTCTTCTCCTTCCGACTGTTCGTTCGATGACGATGCTTTCAGCGCCAATGCGATTGCTACCGAGAATCGACTTAGCCAAGCCAGCTTCATCCTCGATTACCAGCAGCTGTATAATAGCTACACTATGTGCCTCACGAGCCTACAGGATTCTGTCAAAGAGGTTGACGATCTTCGTGAAGAGAACGAAGCTCTCCGTCTCGCTAACACCGATTTTCTGCAGAGATTGAATCTGTTCTCGCATGCTACGATGCAGAACCGCCACGTTTCGTCTTTGCGTTCATCTTCATCTCCTTCGCCGAGCTTAATCGCAGATTTCAGCCGTCTCGGTATCGGAGCTGCGTTTTGCGAAAATAATGCTTCAGCTGAAAAAGTTCCGAGCGTAAGTCCGACGAGTGTTATCGAACCAAATCAGTTCGTGAGGCACAATGGCGAGAGAGTCTCGATGCCGAAAAGCATTTCAGTTCGTTCCAAAGGCTATCTGAAATCAATTTCTTCTCAACGACCAATTCGCCAACAGACTACAAGTGCTTTGTTAGGTCAATCGGTGAGTGGCTATATCACTATATGTTCTAAAAAATATCGGAATTCAATCCGATGCTCATCATTCACTGTAGAGTACAAGTAATTTTGACTTTTCATCTCCTCTAAGCAATTTTGACTTTCCAGAAGTAATTTTTAACCTAAATTTTCTGTTAATTTTTGAAACATGATTAATAAACTATAATTCACAACGAAATCCAATCAGATATTATCTGCACTTTTCACCTTACTATTCAATTCAAGTATGTTTGCTTACAAGTGAGGACTGTTTTTTTTCCCTTCTTTTTCTAGCCTTACCTAATAATTTAACCTGTTATGATTGTGGTTGATACAGCAACGTGCACATGTTCCTCGGGAGAAGAAAGCAGGGGATGGATTGGAGTTTGAGGTATACAATCAAGGAATGTCAAAAACTGAGCTCTGCAACAAATGGCAGGAGACTGGAAGCTGTCCTTATGGAGACAATTGTCACTTTGCACATGGAATAAGTGAGCTTAAACCTGTAATAAGGCACCCTCGTTACAAAACTGAGGTGTGTCGTATGGTTCTTGCTGGTGATATCTGCCCTTATGGTCACCGTTGTCACTTTCGCCATTCCCTTACTGATGAAGAGATGCTTATGGCAGTGAATCAACACTGATTATTTGAAAATTATGTATATTAAAGGTCCGTTTACGATCTTTTAATTTCATTAAAACTAAAATAAGAACTTGTCTAGAGTAATTAAGTATATATATACCTTAGAACTGAAGGTTACTGATTGATGATTATACCATTTTAAGAGATTCCAAGATTGTAGTTGTAATTGATTTGGGATTCCTAGTCAATTAAAAATTGAGCTGGTTGGAATTGTTTAAGCTTTGATAAGCCAGTGGATGCTTGTGATCGTTACTTATTCATGTACATTATTATGAAATATTGATTAATTCATAATCAGGTGATGCTGCATTTTGTGTTTGCAACTAACTCTGTCTCTGTTCTTGTGCTGCCTGCTGCTATCTTGTATCTATACCTACTTTTTTGTTGCTATATATAATTAACTTGGGGCTCTAGTTGACCATTTCATTTAAACTTGAGTGTGAGTCAACTGCTATCTTATATGCAATGTTTTAAAAACCCGGTTGAATCGATCTGACCAGGAAACGAGAAGGTATCCAGTTGGAATGAGTCAGTTAGATGCAATGGTTATAGTTATGTCGCGGTCGGTTGGATAAAAAAACTAACTTCAAGAATTGGGATCAAGATGTGTCTCAATCGACGGTTGATTTGTTGTTTCCATGTTGTCACTTTTATTCATGGAATTACCATAAAGAATAAAAAGGTTGATAAGCTTTTGCACCAACTTCTACCTTTCAACGTATCCTTTCATATTCTCAACATTGCATGTTGTTGAGTGTCTAGATCATGTCGGACCTACTTACGATTTGTGATCCAACAAAAATTAATGGAGATCCAAAACAAGGAAATGTGTCCATAAAAGGAGGGTTCGGTCACATTAGATCCCACGTTAACGAATTATCTTTAATTCTAGAAGACACCCAACAATCTTTATTTTTCTTAAAAGGAATAACGTGGGAAAAACATCCTTAAGAGGTCTAGGACTTACCCATCTATCCTTCCAAAATCTAGTGGAATTATTATTTTTTACTCTTTTCTGAAGTTTATCACCAACATTATTATCATGCAATTTCAAAATTCTAGCCCAACGTTGTGGCCCAATTGACCAATTATGAAACCGATTACATTCGAACCCAGGGAATTAAGAGTAACTTTTTCGCAAAATCAAAGGTAGATCATGCACAACATACAACACAGTTCAAATGGGGCAATTGTTAAAAAAACACTTCAAATCAAGCCATGTAGCTCAAAAACTATACTTGATTAATGTTGATGAGCATCACAAATATCTCTATAATTAACTGTCCTTCAAAACTTAAAAGTAATAACATTTTCAATCACTCATTTAAGTTTATTCCATACGTATGCAATACAAATCACTAACCCTAATTCTTGTGTTGCATCCTACCACTTTCCGCACCAGCATACGGATCAATTATGACATTAATAACAGCCGGCTTTCTTGCAGCAAAAGATTCATTTAAAGCTGATTTCAGTTCATCAGGAGTCCCAACAACATAACCTTTCCCACCAAAAGCTTCAATTAAAACATGATATTTAGCACCAGCTACAAATGAAGTGGGTGCTGGATCATCTTTGTAGGGCCCACTAATATCTTCAGGGCTTCTCCGGTCACCGCCATATACACCACCATTGTTGAAAACTATCACAACCACCGGTAAATCATAACGAACCAATGTCTGCAAATTAAGGATATATTATTAAAATGTTTGTTAAACTCTCCTAAAAAGAAGAAAAAAAGAGTAAATTACACAAATAGTCCTTATTTCTGAAACTATCGACACGTTTGGTCCTTTACCTAAACAGACGTTAACTTTTCCGTCAAAAATGGTCATGTGTGATGGGGGTAAATCTGTCATTTTCCCTTTCCCTTCACCAATTCAAAACGCATGAAATCCTGTTTGTTTGACGGGAAAAGTTAACACATGCTTAGGTAAAGGAGCAAACGTGTCAAAAGTTTCATAAATAAGGCCTACCAGTGTAATTTATGAAACTAAAGGACCAAATATGTAATATGGTACAAACCTAAATGACCATTTATGTAATTTACTCGGATAAAAATAAAGAAACCAACCTCGACTTCCATAGCACTGAACCCAAACCCAGAGTCACCTTCAACCGCCACCACAAGGCGGTCAGGTGAAGCAACAGCTGCAGCAATGCAGTAACCTAACCCAACCCCCATGGTCCCCCATGTACCCGCATCCAACCGGGTACGGGGCTCCATCTGAACCAAAACGGATCGACCCACATCCATAGTATTAGCCCCTTCTGACACCACAATTGGGGCAGGACTACCCAACCCAATAATTGCGTCCCTAATAATCCTCATTGGTGTCAAGAAATTAAACGGTACGACATCTTTCGCCAACTGAATCTCCATTTTTGACACATTATCTTTCACCTTATTTGTTATTGACTCGATCCAAGGATGAGTCCGACCCAAACAAAACGGGTCGTCTTTAATCTCCTTATTTAATACTTGGAGAATCCTTTTTGCATCACCGACTAACCCTAGATACGGTTTTCGCAGCTCGATTTCTTCTTCGTCTATATCGATTAATACAAATTTGACATCTTTTGACCATTTTGGTGGCTCTCCAAAGTGTAATAACCAATTTAAACGTGCACCAACAACGATTGCAACATCACATTTACCAATTGCAAGTGAGCGGGCTGCTGTAGCTGCTAATTCGTGTGAATCGGGTAGCAAACCCTTGCCCATTGGAGTAGGTAGAAATGGAATTCCGGTTTTCTCAACTAGGTTTTTGAGTTCTGCTTCAGCTCTAGCTATGGCTGCCCCTTTACCAAACACGATTAATGGTCTCTCAGCTTTTCTGATTAAAGATATGGCTTTTGCTATATCATCTTTTGAGATATTTGTAATTGATTCTGTTTTTCTACTGCTTTCTGCATCATTTAGCAATTTAGATGCTTCTGATTCAGTTACAGTTTGATGAAGCACGTCAGAAGGAATATCTAAGTAACATCCACCGGGTCGACCCGATCCAGCGTGATCGAGAACGCTAAAAACAGCATTAGGTATTTCGTTTATATGTTTTGCTTTAACTGAGAATTTAACAAAAGGTTTTACCGCAGCGATCTGATCGAGCTCCTGGAAATCACCTCGGCCGGCATCCTTCTGATCGCATGATCCGGAGATCATGACCATCGGCCATGCGTTGGCGGCGGCGTTGGAGAGTCCGGCGAGGCCGTGGACACATCCGGGGCCGGAGACGGTGAGAAGGATACCGGGACGACCGGTGAGGTAACCGTATGCTGACGCGGCGTATCCCGCTGATTGTTCGTTGTGGAAAGCGATGAATCGGATTCCGAGAGCGACGGCGCGATTGGCTAGGGAAGTAACGGGAATTCCGACGACACCGAACATGCGATCGATTCCGGCGCGTGCTAGGGCTTTGGCGACGAGGAGATTACAGTCAATTGGAGCACCGGATTCAGTCATAACTGTATTAAAAACGTAACAATTGAGTAAGCGAAATTGGAAAATAGAGAAATTGGAAGAACAAATACTCCAAGACTGTGTAGTAAATTGGGTGGACAATGTGTTATTGAAACGGGTCAATATTGGGGCGGATCTGATGGAAATCCAAATTGATTTTGGCAACTGGATCGAAACTGCCAGCAACAAAGTTTCAAATGACCTCTGAATTTCTTGAGACGCGTGCAATCTCCATCAAGATTCCTTTTGATTCTGACAACCGAATTATTTTGAGCCTAACGTTTTGTTTGCAAGTGAACTTTTTTTTTGAACAGCAAAAGAAAAGATTAATCGAAAATGAGCTTCGGCATTGCCATCACCCATCCCGATCAATCTTATTTATCATTATAATTTAACCATTACACCAAACTATATATATTTTAGTGGTTGTATTCATGTGTTTCAAAACAAGTAATACAATTTTAATTTTAGAATATTTCAAAATAAGTGACATGAGTTGCGTTCAAGGAGGTTCATGATTTTTATAAAGTCCCAAAGAACAAATCTAAACCATTGATCAATATGATCAAATGGTCAAGATTAATCACATATTTTATACATAGAGGGGTATTTTGGTCATTTGGTACTAAAAAAAAAATTATTTTATTTTATTTTTTATTTTAAAATTTTGAATTTTTTTTTATTTTTTTAATTTTTAATTTTTAACTGAGGGGTATTTTGGTTATTTTGAAAAAAATATTTTTTTTCTTTTTATTTTTTATTTTAAAATTTTTAATTTTTTTAAAAAAATAATTTTTTTTAAAAAAATTATTTTTTTATTATTATTTTTTTTAAAAATTATTAAATTTTCATTAAACCTGATTTTACACTAAAATCACATGTGATTTACACTAAAATCATATGTGATTAAATTATACACGTAATTATCAAATAAATATTATTTTTTAATTAAAAAAATTAATAAAAAAAATAAAAAATAAAAAAATCGGAATTTTTTTTAAGTGCCAAATGACCAAAATACCCCTTCATAATAAAAAATAAAAAAAATAAATAAAAAATAAAACTTTTAAAATAAAAAATAAAAAATAAAAAAAATAAAAAAAAATTATTTTTTAAAAAATGACCAAAATACCCCTCAATATATAAAATATGTGATTAATCTTGACCATTAGATCTTATTGATCAATGGTTGAGATTTGTTCCTTGGGACTTTCTAAAGATGATGGACCTCCTTGAACGTTTCTCTAAGTGACATACTTTAAAATTTATCATATTTGGTAAAAATTAGTAGGGACCCATCCACTAACTATCTTATTAATATAATAAAATGACGCATATACCCTTACTTTTTACTTTTAAATATCATTAACTTCACCTCAATCAAAATATATGGGACCCAATCCCCACTAACTTTCCACTTTAATCTAATTAACCTTTATTATTATATTTTGTCGCAAAAAACGTATAACTCAATATGTATCACTTATTTTGAAACGGAGGAAGTATGTTTTATGTTTTATTATTGAGACTTTTGTGCATTCATTCATATTGGTTTACAAAAATAGGATATAAACTTTAAAGTGTCTTGCTTGAGGTAGTTGCAGCGAAGGAGTGGCGATAATATAAAATATAAAAGATAAAAGTTTATTAGTGGCGGTAGGCAGAGATGTCTTTGAGGGGGTGCAGGAGGTGCAGCCGCATAGGGCCCACATTTTTTAGGAGCCCAAATTTTATATCTATCTTATATATATAGCCTTCAAATGTTAAGCTAGCTAGTTTTATAATTTAATACAAAAAAAAATTAGAATGTCCAACTTTTTATATAAATCTTGTAGTTAGGGGCCCATTTTTGTCTATTCGTACAGGGCACTCAGAATCTCGGAAAGCTTTTGGCGGTAGGAACTAACAGTGTGACAAACTTCTTACATTAAATATGTCTAGTATTATAATCAAAATGATGGAATTGGGATTATAATAAACAGAACCAACTTTAGATGCAATTTGCTCTAAGTATTGCCAATATTAAATATGTGATGTCTTTTTTTAGTTAACCCGTTTGTTTAAAAGAAACATTTATATAATTAACTCCTTAATTTATAAAAATTGTGTAACTAAAAAAAATCATACAACTTTAGCAACTGTTTATTATGTTTTATTATAATTATTAAAAAAATGGTATTAATGTCTACTTATGTGTATACTTAATTGATCAAGATAAGTGTTATTAAAATTAGAGAATGATACGAAAAAATAAAATTAATAAATTATACGTGTCAACTCGTGATGAGTAACAATATAAAAATAAGTATACATAATAATAAATATTAATTAAGAGAATTGATATTCATACCACAAAAATTACTTCCTACACCACACTGTACAAATTTTAAAGCAGACTGTACAACTGTAGTAAAGCATAAATGTGGTATATGAATTAATTTATGTGGTAGCAATATCACCCCCTATTAATTAATATCATTTCTCTTATTATTTAGAGGTTGCAAATTCAAATGACTTTTCAATGGTTGTTTGTTAGCAACAATACTTGTAAAATAAACATATTTTTGTCCTTTTTTTAATTAAGAAGTAGAAATGAAAAAAAAATATAAATTATAATTATAATTCTTATAGTTAGAAATTTGAATCTCGGATTTATTGTGAATCGTCAAATTAACAATGAGAAACGGTATTAACTATAGTTTGACCTTCGAGATGAGACTTTTTTAAAACTAAAACTATGCTAAAAACCGAATAAATATATGAGAAATGAATAAATAAATATATAAGAGATGTTAATGTTTAATACTAATTTTTCATTTATTTTTAAATTAATTTGATTTGTATATGTGTTCAAATTAAAAGATGAGAATATGAAAAGAATAAGTAAATTGTGCATGTCAATCATTTTGTACATACAAATCTGAAGTATGAAGAAAATAAAAATAAATTTCTATGGTTTTGTAATTCATGCCCTAAGAATGTAATTTAATAAAATAGTTATTTTTATTTAAATAGAAAATCATATTTAATAATATCTTTTAAAATGATATAAATTAGAGTTCGTTAATATTATTTAACGTATATTTAAAAAATAATTGATTCTTTGTATGCACGCTAATGTATATATTAATGTATATGTTAAAAAACTATTTTTCTAAATACTACGGAGTATACATTTTGGAACAAACCATGTTTTTTTCCAACTAAATACGATCCCATGTGACAGTGACGGTGCAAAACCTTAAACTCAAATAAATATAATAGAAAAAGTAAAACGATAAGGAGGTGCAACGTGGAGTAATGTTATGGCAATTTCCTGCACACAGGGAGGTAGGGGTGTTCACTATTTGGATAAATCTAGATTGTCCAAATGGACAATTTGGATTAGATCGTTTGGATTGACTTTTTTAGTTTTTTGGATCGGTTTAGACTTGATCCAAATTAATAATTTGGTTTTCGGATTGAATTTGGTTTTCATTATAAAATCCGTATTATCCAAAAAATCCAAATAGTATTAATATATAAAATATAAATATATAAAACAATTCTAGCCCATTTCTAGCAAAAACTAAATATAGTGACTATGGAAATTAACGAAATATCCTATGACCCAAAATAATTCTAAAGCTATTAATTTCTTAATTGGCATTTTCTAAATCTAATTCCAAAAAACAAAATACATGACCTGTGATCTTATCGACTGTCCAGTTTCCACATACAATCTTAACCATGTCAATTCTTACTTTAATCCCAATTCGTCCCTTCCCATTTGATACGTGAATCGCCCACAACCCACTCGTATCAAACAACAACGATTCGATGACATATGTGATTTTGCCCGCATGTATAACACCCTACTTGTTCATTTACATTGTATTAGTTGGCAATGAAGCAATCTTTTTGGAGCTTTTGAGAAAGTTGATGTCAAGACTTTTACATATATTATTTTAAATGTCACAAGCTTTGAATTAGACTTGCTTTTATGTATAAAGTAGTTTATCGTTTTGAAATTATATATATTAAACTTAATATTAGTTATGTTATATATTTTTGTAGTCTTGTGAATATATATTAAGAAAAAAAAACAGTTTGGTTCGGACAAATCCAAATCATCCAAATTGTAATTTGGTTCGGATCGGTTTGGATTTAAATTAGTTTGGACGGTTTGGTTTGAACATTTGAAATCCAAAATCCATTTGGATTCACCTATTTGGTTCGGATATATCCGGATTATCCAAACGAACACCCCTACATGGAGGGAGCTGAGGTTGAAGAAGACGCGGCGGAGGCAATCATAACGCATTTGCCTTGTTAACTAATTTTTAATGAATCATGCGAGTCGTGCAACTGATCACCGCAACCGACACCAACTCTTTTTCTTTCGATGTATTATTCTTCTATTTATTTAGAGATAAAAGGATAGTGTAAAATTATGTATTTAAAAGCACCTAAATTCATATTTTAAAAAGTCAATAAAAATTATCGAAGTTTTTAAAATTATTTCAGTTTAAATCAATTGCAAAGATTTGGTTATCGGTGCCATAAACGACTAAACTTTAAAATTAATTTTATTAAAATACTACATGTACAAGCGCCCAATGCACTACACATAAGTACATAACGACCTCCATTAGTCACATGGACAACCAAATTCAAGGAAAATTGGGGGTATGGTTGTGAAGTTCGGTCGCCATAATGGAGGGTTTGATCGCTATTTTTGGTCATGTTCGCCTCATGATGCGCTAGTGTTATTAGTTTATCATATCTGTTAACGCATATGATTATGAACAATAAGAATAAAAATATGTATGTGATATTAAGAGCTGGGGCACGCGCTTCGCGGCGAGTTGCAACGATAAACATCATATTAATAAACTAACATGTTATTAATTTCGTTAAAGTAAGTTAAATGATTATTATCTTAGTTGATATTTGTAAAACGTGCAAATATGATGTCATGTTTGATTAGTTGCAAATTTACATAATATGGACACTATAATTATATAAGATAAATTTGATTAGTTACAAATTTACTTAATCTGTACACTGTAATTATATAATATAATTTCAAATAATAAAATAGATCAAATAAAAACACTATTAAAACTACTATTATTGTATGAATAAAAAACATCATCTAAACGTTATTATTAATAATAATAATAATAATAATAATAATAATAATAATAGAGTCACGTGAAAAGTACAAAGAAAAAATCCGACAACTGCCAAAAAAGTAGTTTAAATAAAAACATTATTAATCAACTATTGATAAATAATGCTAACATTTGCTAAATGTTACTCCCTTAGTCTATAATAGAGTTCTCATTGCCCTTCAATCTTTATTCAAATAAAATTCTAATTTTTCAAATTTATTGGATCCACCTAATAAAATAATTTCTTTTTGTGTAAAACTCATCATTAACTATTTTTCTTTCTCTAAATTAATTTTTTATTTTAATTAAAATTATTTTAAAGAATCACATATTGCAAACATTATTTTCGTTGTTCATAGGAACAATAAGTTTTTGGTAATGTTAATCTTATTTTAGTTTGCTTGCTCATAAATAACTTTGGTTCACAAGTTTGCTCATAAGAACATTACATGATTTTGAATTTGACTTTGACTTTGGTTCACAAGTTTGCTTCATTTTAATGTTATTCATTAATTAATACCTTTAATATTTGCTTATAAGTCAACATTTATATTAATTCATGTACCAACCCACATGGTGTACTTCTTCAAGAAGGTAAACATATCGTATTTCTTTTTATATAAGTTGATGATTTCGTTTAAAATGAGATTAAGCTGTGTTTTTATATTTTAATTTTGTTTTATAGTATAAACGGGTGACTAAAAAATCAAGTTAATTGATAACTGAAAAAAGACGTTTTTTTATTAGAAAAATGATAATAATATCTTTAATGGTTGTTAATAAAATGTCAAAATATGTACAAATTTTTTTTTATAATAATAATAATTGCTCCATGCAGTTAAGAATTATTCAATATTAATAAAAGTATAAAATTTTATTCATTAACTACCCTTTAAAAACAACTTTTAAGAGTGTAATTAACAAAATGATACTTATTGAAGTATTAGATTCTTATTATTATTATCTCGTGGTTTGACTGTGTTGTAGTTTTGAATTATTTCGAAATATTTATTGAAAGTCATAGTTTTTTTAGCGACAAGTTAGTAAGTTAGTGGTTCGAGCCTACACAATGACATTTATAAAGGGCCAAATGTCTTTCCTTGAACCCTACACATATAAGGAATAAATATCACTTTTTAATCTTCAAATTTTTGTTTTCAACAAATTTTAAATCTAAAACTTTTTGAAAAGATATTATTAATTGCCAATTAATCTAGATCAATCGATTCATAATCGTTATGCTTTTGAGAGACGCAAAGTTGGAGGTTACGACTCTGACAACATACTCCACATTTCAAAGTTAATCCCCTCTTTACCAAAGTGGATAACAACCAAATTTATTTCACAAGTAACAGAAATTTTCCATTTTTGCCTAACACCGTCTACTTTGGTTTCTAAAGTGAATAATTAAGTTTATATATAGAATAATGGTTAAATCATATTTGAATTCTTGCTTGAGCTCCCAAAATTTGTGTCAGGCTGACCAAAAAATCCAAATTTATTTTAACAGTTAAATATCTAACTTTAACAACTATAATGCCCATATATACTTCTACTTCCTCTTATTTAAAATAAGTGATACATTTTTCATATTTGGGTGTATCAAAATAAGTGATACACTTTGAAAACTTACCTTATTTGGTAAAAAGTAGTGGGACCCACACCCACTAACTATCTACTTTAATAAAGTGAAATGACATATTTACCCTTACTTTTACTTTTAAACATTATTAACCTCACTTTATTCAAAATTTGTGGGACACATTCCCCACTAACCATCCAATTAATCCAATTTAATTATCATTATCATATTTTGCCTAAAAAACCGTAAAACAAACAATGTATCACTTATTTTAATTCGGAGGAAGTATTACATTTGATGCCCATGTTAGTCTTGCATCCTTGGGTTCAAATTAGTTAAAGTAACTCGTAAAGCATGTCTAGACTGTAACATGTCCATATCATGTTCATTAATAGTGAATCCAAAGCTATAATTCAAGCTTATTTGGCTTTAAATAAAAACTATTTACAAATTACAAATATCCAAACCAACCAAAAAAGATATCCACCTAATAACCTAACACAAATGACAAACTTGGAACATACTCATTATAGTGCCAACAAGTTAGGACAAAATCAAACAACAAAATAATGATATATTTGAACTTGTCATGTTATGATAATTTGTAGATTGGGTTTGTATTACTTTTTATTTTTAACTAGTCAGTTCTAACCGACCTATAACCATTGATCTACCCGTATGATTGTCTACATATATGTTTTCGGTTTAAATTTCTCTGTAGCTATCTAACAAACTGTGATAGTCAAAATGGCATCAATTAAGATCAATTTTTGTTTAAACCATTATAACATGTTGACCAATTACATAATGTAGGGGTGGACATTTGGACAGGTAAAACTGAACCGAACCGAAAATCGACCGAAACCGAACCGGACCAAAACCGATAACATGTTATCGGTTCGGTTTCGGTTTTGAAAATTCATCGTTTTCGGTTTCGGTTCAATCGGTTTGGGTTTGGGTTTGGTCTTTGGAAAAGAATGAACATTTGGCCTAAAAAGCCGAACCGAAACCGAACTGGACCGAAACCGAACCGAACCAAAACCGAACCGATAACATGTTATCGTTTGGGTTTCGGTTTTGAAAATTCATCATTTTCAGTTTCGATTCTATCAGGGTTCGGTTCGATTTTTGGACCGAGCTCACCCCTAACATAATGTTAAATGAAAATTAGAACCAGGTGTTAATAAGTTACACTGTAATGACCCGAAATTTGTAGATAAATAAAATAAATAAAAATATGATAAATAAGGATAAATCATTTAAAGAACGTAGGAATTGGTTTCGTGTCATTTGGACATCGTATGAGAAAGTTATGGACGAAACGGGTCGAACCCGGGTAGTAAACGGGAAGGAAAAGAAATTCAAGGAATGTTGGGCAAGATCGCGAACACGAGTTTTAGATCATGACACGAGTTTCAGATCATGACACGAGTTTTGGATCGTGAACACGAAGTTTGCGAACAGCAACTTTGGTTCATGAACACGAGTTTAGGGTTCGTGTCACGAGTTTGCGTGGGGTGCAGGTTCGCGGACGCGAGTTTGGGGTTCGTGACGCGAGAATTGGCTGAACAGCATTAAATACGGGATTTTGCTCATTTATTGCTATTTCAAAACCCTAGCTTCTCTCTTCAAGTGAGTATACGATTTTGAGTGGAAAACATCATTTGGAGCCGATTTCTTCATCAAATCTCGTGATTTTTCACTCCTAGTTGAAGATTAAAGGCTTTTGGTGAAGTCTTGGAAAGTTGATTGATTGTTGGAGCAAGGAAACCGGCGGAAAGAATACGGTTGGAGCATTTTATTGCTAAGGTGAGTACGTGTGGACTTTACTGAGTACATAGCCTATGAAATACATTTTTATTACTTGTGTTATGGTCTATTTGTTTATTTGTGTAGACTAGTAGTTAGAAGTTAGTTATACCGATAGTTGTATTGAACTAACTTGTTTGATGATAGACGTGATAGCCGAGAGCTAGATTGACATACCCATCGGGTTATGATATGTTGAGATGATGTGATGATGCGGGGGATCCCCGGTCATGAGGTATGGAATGGGGAGCATTTGGGCGGATCCCCATCGGCCCATTCCATGATAGTAGTCTTGCTAACTGGAAGTAGTCCGGCGAGTAAGGCAGGTATTGGTAGATTGGGCAATTCCCTCTTGCCTTTACCTTGAAGCTTGTTAATGCGGGGGATCCCCGGTTAATAAGTTAATGTGGTTCTAGTTGGTTGGGGACGTCCCGACAACTAGATATGATTGCTAGGAAAGCAAAGTATTAGAGTCACAATAGGGTGACTAGATAGATGGATGATCGCTTATATGTTTGTTGTTTGCCATTCGGTTGTTATTACCAACTTTGGGTCTAAACCCGTGTATCTCACGAGACGTTTTTGTCTCACGTACTCCTTGCTTTGTTTTGCTATGTACTCAGGTTCGGGATCGAAGGCTTAGGTACGCATGGATAGAGATGCGGGACCTAGATTAGAAGAACACTAGATTGGATTTAGTCTTAGCTTGGTGATGATCTGTTTTGTAACACCTACTTTTATACTCTGATTTCATACCAAGGTTTTTGTAAATCCAAATTGGGGATGTTCTTCTATTTATAAAATGTTTTATTTTGGCCAATATTTGGCATTAAAATTTGAGGTGTTACAACTTGGTATCAGAGCTATAGTTTAAGTGAATTAGGTTGGATGACCATCCTAGTCTTAGACTGTAGCATTAGGAATATAAGATTCCTTAAGAGCATAGGTTGACCTTGAGACTTTATATTAAGTTTGTGGTTGAACCTAGGGGACCGATGAGAATTGATATGATTATGGATATTGAGTCTTTGAGACTAATGGGTTGTACACAAGGTACTAAATGTTTAATGTCTTTCGTTTAGTCTTGATCGAAAGAAATGGTGACCACGCATAGAAGTGGTAAAGCCCCGGAGGGCCGGGAGGAAGAAATACCTCATGTCGAGGTTGTGGTTGAACAGGAAAGTCAACCGTCGATGCATCGGATGGGTGACTCGGAGGTCGGAGCTAATAGAACTCCGGTGACCATGGCGGACCTCCAAACTATTATTAAACAACTCAAGGGAGTGGTGGCCGATGAGGTGCACCGCATCATTGGGGACCGTGAGAGGTCGGGTGGAGATCGTGTATCCGAAGCTAGATCGGATGAGAAAACCAGGGATGGTGGCACTCGAGTGGAGAAATCCTCCACAGGTGGTTGTAGTGATGCAAGGGCGAGACCCGATGAAAATTGTGGTTGTTCTTTTAAGACCTTCATGGCTTGTAAGCCAAATGTGTATTCGGGTAGTTCGGACCCGAAAGTAACTATGAGGTGGATCCGAGAGACCGAGAGGGTTATCGGTAGTAGTAAGTGTAAGGATGCTGATATGGTGACGTATGCGTCACAACTATTGAAAGAAGATGCCATGGTGTGGTGGGATATCGTGTATGAGACCCTCGGGAGGGAGGTGATTGAGAAGATGTCATGGGACGACTTTACCACGAGGTTGAAGAAAAAGTTTTGCCCCGACAGGGATTTGGAGAAGATGCATGAGAGGTTTGTAAACCTAAAGAAGGGTGATAGGTCGGTTGAGGAGTACTCAAGGGAATTCACGGGATTGCTCCCGTTTGTTGCAAGAACTTATTTTGAGGAAGGATCGAGGGTAGTCCGGTATGCTTGTGGGCTACCTTGGGATTACCAATTGGAGGTAAGGAGAGCGGTCACACTCGATGAGGCCATTGGTGCCGCCCGGGGTGTGGAAGAGGTAGATGCGACAAGGAATGCCGTGAGGGCCCATGTGAACGAGAAAAGGAAAGCCGAGAGTGGCTCGGGAACTTCTAAAAAGGGGAAGTTCACATCAAATTCCTTCAAGCAAGGAAGCGTTGCCCCGTGCAAGAGATGCGGGAAGAACCATGCCGGCGAGTGCCAAGGAGATTCGAAGGTGTGCTATATTTGTGGAAAGACGGGGCATATAGCACGGGATTGTAGATCCAAGACGCTCTCCGAGGTGGAGTGTTACTCGTGCCATGAAATGGGACACTATAGCAATGCGTGCCCGAAAAAGAGGATCGAGCCAAAGGTGCCCGCGGCTCAAAAGAAAGAGGAACCGGCTCAAGTGAAGGGACGTTCCTTTCAGGCGACTCGAGAGGAAGCAAGAGAGGTGCACAATGTAGTATCAGGTACTTTATTCATTAACTTCATGCCATCTTCTATATTATTTGATTCGGGTTCTACTTATTCGTTTGTGTCTTATGAGTTCGGTTGTAAATTGAATGTGCCGTCCGAAATGTTAGATGAGGTTTATGAGATAGAAGTAGCCGACGGGAAAACGTCTATGGTTGAATGTGTTTATAGAAATTGTGAAATAGAAATAGACGGTAGAAAGTTTAAGGTGGATTTGTTGCCCATGGGAATTAGGGCGTTTGATGTGGTTATCGGTATGGATTGGTTGGGTATGCACCAAGCCAAGATATTGTGTGGTTATAGCTTAATGGTTGGATTATCGCACAGATTGGTGGTTATAGGAAATTGGAGATAAGTTGTATGACGTGGATATTTATTTTGGGGAATGATTTTCCCGGTTAGTTATGTGTATGGAAATTATATATTTTTTTTGGAAGGAATATGGTTCGGTGTGTCGCAGATAGTAAGGATATGGGGGTTGATGTTATTATATGGTATCAAAAGATGAACCGCAAGGACGGTAAATGTTCCCAACAAATGGATAGTAGTTCAATGAAGTACTAAGTTTTGGTAAGAATTGTAGTAAGGATGGAAATTTGGAAATAGAAATCTTAGAATTGAAACTTGAGTATTTGGCGGGAATCCGGATAAGTAATGTAATGTTAATATATGTAAATGGGAAAGAAAAGAAGGATTAAAGGTACATTATGCCTTGGAACAAATAAATGTAACATAGGTGGAAAAGAATAAGTGTCAGGAATGGCATATTTTAATTGTTAGAAATGGTTGAGTAAAAAAAAAATTTTTGGCATGTAGCCATAACAAATTTCGTGTCAGGGATGATCGATTTGATATTATGGGTAAGACGACGATTATGGGCAAAATGTCATAATAATGATGTGATATAATATGACATAGTGTGTGCGAGTCTACGACTGGGAAATAAATATTCCAAGGTATCGCGATGTAGAAAGTCGGGAACATGGGATATTGGGCTAATGGGTGCCAAATCATGGGTTACAAGTGTAGACCGGAGTCGATGGGTTGACTCAAGGGTGACCGGGTTGGCCGGTGAACTTTGGTTAAAGGAATAGATTGGTGGTTACCCCGGTGGTAATAAAAGGATTGGAAATCGGTAATAGGGAAATGGACCGGTTAAGGGTGATTGATGTGTAAGTGAAACGGTAAACGACAATCGGAGATTTTATTGGTATACCTGCGGGGTACAATGCATGTGCATTACGTGATGGCCTTGGAAGGCATATAACAAGGGAAAGATAATATTATATGAAATGTGCTAAGTACTATGGGAGACATATGAATAGGGAAGAAAACGATAATGCGATTTTTATGGGAGAGGTGCTAGAGCGCACGATGAGCGATTTGATGATCGAATGGGTAAGATAGCAACAAGGCTACGCGATGCGAAAAGATGGATGTCAGATGACATTGATGTGACATATACATATGGTTGTGTATGCGCATGTGATGATGCTTAGATGGTATTGGTGACATATACACATGTCCGTATATGTGCACAATAGATACATTTAGATTGAGTTGGCGTGATATATATATGTAGGTGTGTATGCTTATGCGTTTATATGACGAAGATAGCACCATGTGGTTAATGAGTATTGCTATTATGTTATGGTAAATGAAAATTTGGTTGGAAATGCGGGTTGCATTAGGTCATGTATAGGTATGGGATGCCTACGACTTCTAGAATATGAGAAAAAGGATGTCGTTAGAAAGCAATTGTTATTGGGAACCAGGATATGGTCAACTTGTGTGAAATTATGGTATGTGAGGCGAAGATGATTGAAATAGTACTAAGAAATGGTATAGGTGACCAAATGAAAGTTAAGAAACGGTAAAGGGTTGATGTGACCATAAGGGAATGTGAGAGCTTGGGGAAATTTGAAAAGATTTGAAATTTGGAGATATGAACGATTGTTAAGGGAACAATTATGAGTATGATTGGGAGTGATAAGTCGAGAATGATATCTCGAGGGTAGGGAATCTGTTAACTGGAAAAAAAAAAAAGTATGGTTGACTTTAGGCAAAAGTCAAGATTAGTCAACATGTGATTAGTTGACTTGGTTAAGGATGGGTTTTGACTTTCGTTTCGAATGACTCGCGATGATGAGAGTATAATGTATTAGTTGTGTGTATGAGAAAGGGGTAATGAAATAATTAAAAGAGTTATGGTCAAAATTATGGGACTTTGACCCGTTGGGCGTTTTTGAATTTGGAATTGGGTATCTAATGGTTGATAAATCATAATTAGAGGTCGATGGTAAAGGAAATTGTAAAAGTATAGTTGACTTTGTTCTTAAGTCAAGGGTTAGACGATGTTGGAATATGGTAACTTGGTCGAAGCTAGACTTTGACATTGGTGTTGGTCAATTAGTTGATTATAATGCGTGGGTCATGTCATTTCTACGAGTATAAGATGAGCGGTTAAAGGATTGAAAGTCTTGTGGTCAAAATTGTGCAAGTTTGGCCCATTTGGGCACTAAAGGCTTAAGATTGATTTTTTTACCCGTTTGGATCTAACGGGATTAATTGAGTGTTTACATACATATTGTTGACTAATTCGGGATGAGAAAAGTTTAACGGTAATAACCGCGGGAGAATGAGAATGGATACTCGGTAGAATGCGGATTGGAATTTTTGAGTGATTCCGAGGACGGAATCCTTTTAAGGGGTAGATAGTTGTAACGACCCGAAATTTGTAGATAAATAAAATAAATAAAAATATGATAAATAAGGATAAATCATTTAAAGAACGTAGGAATTGGTTTCGTGTCATTTGGACATCGTATGAGAAAGTTATGGACGAAACGGGTCGAACCCGGGTAGTAAACGGGAAGGAAAAGAAATTCAAGGAATGTTGGGCAAGATCGCGAACACGAGTTTTAGATCATGACACGAGTTTCAGATCATGACACGAGTTTTGGATCGTGAACACGAAGTTTGCGAACAGCAACTTTGGTTCATGAACACGAGTTTAGGGTTCGTGTCACGAGTTTGCGTGGGGTGCAGGTTCGCGGACGCGAGTTTGGGGTTCGTGACGCGAGAATTGGCTGAACAGCATTAAATACGGGATTTTGCTCATTTATTGCTATTTCAAAACCCTAGCTTCTCTCTTCAAGTGAGTATACGATTTTGAGTGGAAAACATCATTTGGAGCCGATTTCTTCATCAAATCTCGTGATTTTTCACTCCTAGTTGAAGATTAAAGGCTTTTGGTGAAGTCTTGGAAAGTTGATTGATTGTTGGAGCAAGGAAACCGGCGGAAAGAATACGGTTGGAGCATTTTATTGCTAAGGTGAGTACGTGTGGACTTTACTGAGTACATAGCCTATGAAATACATTTTTATTACTTGTGTTATGGTCTATTTGTTTATTTGTGTAGACTAGTAGTTAGAAGTTAGTTATACCGATAGTTGTATTGAACTAACTTGTTTGATGATAGACGTGATAGCCGAGAGCTAGATTGACATACCCATCGGGTTATGATATGTTGAGATGATGTGATGATGCGGGGGATCCCCGGTCATGAGGTATGGAATGGGGAGCATTTGGGCGGATCCCCATCGGCCCATTCCATGATAGTAGTCTTGCTAACTGGAAGTAGTCCGGCGAGTAAGGCAGGTATTGGTAGATTGGGCAATTCCCTCTTGCCTTTACCTTGAAGCTTGTTAATGCGGGGGATCCCCGGTTAATAAGTTAATGTGGTTCTAGTTGGTTGGGGACGTCCCGACAACTAGATATGATTGCTAGGAAAGCAAAGTATTAGAGTCACAATAGGGTGACTAGATAGATGGATGATCGCTTATATGTTTGTTGTTTGCCATTCGGTTGTTATTACCAACTTTGGGTCTAAACCCGTGTATCTCACGAGACGTTTTTGTCTCACGTACTCCTTGCTTTGTTTTGCTATGTACTCAGGTTCGGGATCGAAGGCTTAGGTACGCATGGATAGAGATGCGGGACCTAGATTAGAAGAACACTAGATTGGATTTAGTCTTAGCTTGGTGATGATCTGTTTTGTAACACCTACTTTTATACTCTGATTTCATACCAAGGTTTTTGTAAATCCAAATTGGGGATGTTCTTCTATTTATAAAATGTTTTATTTTGGCCAATATTTGGCATTAAAATTTGAGGTGTTACAACTTGGTATCAGAGCTATAGTTTAAGTGAATTAGGTTGGATGACCATCCTAGTCTTAGACTGTAGCATTAGGAATATAAGATTCCTTAAGAGCATAGGTTGACCTTGAGACTTTATATTAAGTTTGTGGTTGAACCTAGGGGACCGATGAGAATTGATATGATTATGGATATTGAGTCTTTGAGACTAATGGGTTGTACACAAGGTACTAAATGTTTAATGTCTTTCGTTTAGTCTTGATCGAAAGAAATGGTGACCACGCATAGAAGTGGTAAAGCCCCGGAGGGCCGGGAGGAAGAAATACCTCATGTCGAGGTTGTGGTTGAACAGGAAAGTCAACCGTCGATGCATCGGATGGGTGACTCGGAGGTCGGAGCTAATAGAACTCCGGTGACCATGGCGGACCTCCAAACTATTATTAAACAACTCAAGGGAGTGGTGGCCGATGAGGTGCACCGCATCATTGGGGACCGTGAGAGGTCGGGTGGAGATCGTGTATCCGAAGCTAGATCGGATGAGAAAACCAGGGATGGTGGCACTCGAGTGGAGAAATCCTCCACAGGTGGTTGTAGTGATGCAAGGGCGAGACCCGATGAAAATTGTGGTTGTTCTTTTAAGACCTTCATGGCTTGTAAGCCAAATGTGTATTCGGGTAGTTCGGACCCGAAAGTAACTATGAGGTGGATCCGAGAGACCGAGAGGGTTATCGGTAGTAGTAAGTGTAAGGATGCTGATATGGTGACGTATGCGTCACAACTATTGAAAGAAGATGCCATGGTGTGGTGGGATATCGTGTATGAGACCCTCGGGAGGGAGGTGATTGAGAAGATGTCATGGGACGACTTTACCACGAGGTTGAAGAGAAAGTTTTGCCCCGACAGGGATTTGGAGAAGATGCATGAGAGGTTTGTAAACCTAAAGAAGGGTGATAGGTCGGTTGAGGAGTACTCAAGGGAATTCACGGGATTGCTCCCGTTTGTTGCAAGAACTTATTTTGAGGAAGGATCGAGGGTAGTCCGGTATGCTTGTGGGCTACCTTGGGATTACCAATTGGAGGTAAGGAGAGCGGTCACACTCGATGAGGCCATTGGTGCCGCCCGGGGTGTGGAAGAGGTAGATGCGACAAGGAATGCCGTGAGGGCCCATGTGAACGAGAAAAGGAAAGCCGAGAGTGGCTCGGGAACTTCTAAAAAGGGGAAGTTCACATCAAATTCCTTCAAGCAAGGAAGCGTTGCCCCGTGCAAGAGATGCGGGAAGAACCATGCCGGCGAGTGCCAAGGAGATTCGAAGGTGTGCTATATTTGTGGAAAGACGGGGCATATAGCACGGGATTGTAGATCCAAGACGCTCTCCGAGGTGGAGTGTTACTCGTGCCATGAAATGGGACACTATAGCAATGCGTGCCCGAAAAAGAGGATCGAGCCAAAGGTGCCCGCGGCTCAAAAGAAAGAGGAACCGGCTCAAGTGAAGGGACGTTCCTTTCAGGCGACTCGAGAGGAAGCAAGAGAGGTGCACAATGTAGTATCAGGTACTTTATTCATTAACTTCATGCCATCTTCTATATTATTTGATTCGGGTTCTACTTATTCGTTTGTGTCTTATGAGTTCGGTTGTAAATTGAATGTGCCGTCCGAAATGTTAGATGAGGTTTATGAGATAGAAGTAGCCGACGGGAAAACGTCTATGGTTGAATGTGTTTATAGAAATTGTGAAATAGAAATAGACGGTAGAAAGTTTAAGGTGGATTTGTTGCCCATGGGAATTAGGGCGTTTGATGTGGTTATCGGTATGGATTGGTTGGGTATGCACCAAGCCAAGATATTGTGTGGTTATAGCTTAATGGTTGGATTATCGCACAGATTGGTGGTTATAGGAAATTGGAGATAAGTTGTATGACGTGGATATTTATTTTGGGGAATGATTTTCCCGGTTAGTTATGTGTATGGAAATTATATATTTTTTTTGGAAGGAATATGGTTCGGTGTGTCGCAGATAGTAAGGATATGGGGGTTGATGTTATTATATGGTATCAAAAGATGAACCGCAAGGACGGTAAATGTTCCCAACAAATGGATAGTAGTTCAATGAAGTACTAAGTTTTGGTAAGAATTGTAGTAAGGATGGAAATTTGGAAATAGAAATCTTAGAATTGAAACTTGAGTATTTGGCGGGAATCCGGATAAGTAATGTAATGTTAATATATGTAAATGGGAAAGAAAAGAAGGATTAAAGGTACATTATGCCTTGGAACAAATAAATGTAACATAGGTGGAAAAGAATAAGTGTCAGGAATGGCATATTTTAATTGTTAGAAATGGTTGAGTAAAAAAAAAATGTTTGGCATGTAGCCATAACAAATTTCGTGTCAGGGATGATCGATTTGATATTATGGGTAAGACGACGATTATGGGCAAAATGTCATAATAATGATGTGATATAATATGACATAGTGTGTGCGAGTCTACGACTGGGAAATAAATATTCCAAGGTATCGCGATGTAGAAAGTCGGGAACATGGGATATTGGGCTAATGGGTGCCAAATCATGGGTTACAAGTGTAGACCGGAGTCGATGGGTTGACTCAAGGGTGACCGGGTTGGCCGGTGAACTTTGGTTAAAGGAATAGATTGGTGGTTACCCCGGTGGTAATAAAAGGATTGGAAATCGGTAATAGGGAAATGGACCGGTTAAGGGTGATTGATGTGTAAGTGAAACGGTAAACGACAATCGGAGATTTTATTGGTATACCTGCGGGGTACAATGCATGTGCATTACGTGATGGCCTTGGAAGGCATATAACAAGGGAAAGATAATATTATATGAAATGTGCTAAGTACTATGGGAGACATATGAATAGGGAAGAAAACGATAATGCGATTTTTATGGGAGAGGTGCTAGAGCGCACGATGAGCGATTTGATGATCGAATGGGTAAGATAGCAACAAGGCTACGCGATGCGAAAAGATGGATGTCAGATGACATTGATGTGACATATACATATGGTTGTGTATGCGCATGTGATGATGCTTAGATGGTATTGGTGACATATACACATGTCCGTATATGTGCACAATAGATACATTTAGATTGAGTTGGCGTGATATATATATGTAGGTGTGTATGCTTATGCGTTTATATGACGAAGATAGCACCATGTGGTTAATGAGTATTGCTATTATGTTATGGTAAATGAAAATTTGGTTGGAAATGCGGGTTGCATTAGGTCATGTATAGGTATGGGATGCCTACGACTTCTAGAATATGAGAAAAAGGATGTCGTTAGAAAGCAATTGTTATTGGGAACCAGGATATGGTCAACTTGTGTGAAATTATGGTATGTGAGGCGAAGATGATTGAAATAGTACTAAGAAATGGTATAGGTGACCAAATGAAAGTTAAGAAACGGTAAAGGGTTGATGTGACCATAAGGGAATGTGAGAGCTTGGGGAAATTTGAAAAGATTTGAAATTTGGAGATATGAACGATTGTTAAGGGAACAATTATGAGTATGATTGGGAGTGATAAGTCGAGAATGATATCTCGAGGGTAGGGAATCTGTTAACTGGAAAAAAAAAAGTATGGTTGACTTTAGGCAAAAGTCAAGATTAGTCAACATGTGATTAGTTGACTTGGTTAAGGATGGGTTTTGACTTTCGTTTCGAATGACTCGCGATGATGAGAGTATAATGTATTAGTTGTGTGTATGAGAAAGGGGTAATGAAATAATTAAAAGAGTTATGGTCAAAATTATGGGACTTTGACCCGTTGGGCGTTTTTGAATTTGGAATTGGGTATCTAATGGTTGATAAATCATAATTAGAGGTCGATGGTAAAGGAAATTGTAAAAGTATAGTTGACTTTGTTCTTAAGTCAAGGGTTAGACGATGTTGGAATATGGTAACTTGGTCGAAGCTAGACTTTGACATTGGTGTTGGTCAATTAGTTGATTATAATGCGTGGGTCATGTCATTTCTACGAGTATAAGATGAGCGGTTAAAGGATTGAAAGTCTTGTGGTCAAAATTGTGCAAGTTTGGCCCATTTGGGCACTAAAGGCTTAAGATTGATTTTTTTACCCGTTTGGATCTAACGGGATTAATTGAGTGTTTACATACATATTGTTGACTAATTCGGGATGAGAAAAGTTTAACGGTAATAACCGCGGGAGAATGAGAATGGATACTCGGTAGAATGCGGATTGGAATTTTTGAGTGATTCCGAGGACGGAATCCTTTTAAGGGGTAGATAGTTGTAACGACCCGAAATTTGTAGATAAATAAAATAAATAAAAATATGATAAATAAGGATAAATCATTTAAAGAACGTAGGAATTGGTTTCGTGTCATTTGGACATCGTATGAGAAAGTTATGGACGAAACGGGTCGAACCCGGGTAGTAAACGGGAAGGAAAAGAAATTCAAGGAATGTTGGGCAAGATCGCGAACACGAGTTTTAGATCATGACACGAGTTTCAGATCATGACACGAGTTTTGGATCGTGAACACGAAGTTTGCGAACAGCAACTTTGGTTCATGAACACGAGTTTAGGGTTCGTGTCACGAGTTTGCGTGGGGTGCAGGTTCGCGGACGCGAGTTTGGGGTTCGTGACGCGAGAATTGGCTGAACAGCATTAAATACGGGATTTTGCTCATTTATTGCTATTTCAAAACCCTAGCTTCTCTCTTCAAGTGAGTATACGATTTTGAGTGGAAAACATCATTTGGAGCCGATTTCTTCATCAAATCCCGTGATTTTTCACTCCTAGTTGAATATTAAAGGCTTTTGGTGAAGTCTTGGAAAGTTGATTGATTGTTGGAGCAAGGAAACCGGCGGAAAGAATACGGTTGGAGCATTTTATTGCTAAGGTGAGTACGTGTGGACTTTACTGAGTACATAGCCTATGAAATACATTTTTATTACTTGTGTTATGGTCTATTTGTTTATTTGTGTAGACTAGTAGTTAGAAGTTAGTTATACCGATAGTTGTATTGAACTAACTTGTTTGATGATAGACGTGATAGCCGAGAGCTAGATTGACATACCCATCGGGTTATGATATGTTGAGATGATGTGATGATGCGGGGGATCCCCGGTCATGAGGTATGGAATGGGGAGCATTTGGGCGGATCCCCATCGGCCCATTCCATGATAGTAGTCTTGCTAACTGGAAGTAGTCCGGCGAGTAAGGCAGGTATTGGTAGATTGGGCAATTCCCTCTTGCCTTTACCTTGAAGCTTGTTAATGCGGGGGATCCCCGGTTAATAAGTTAATGTGGTTCTAGTTGGTTGGGGACGTCCCGACAACTAGATATGATTGCTAGGAAAGCAAAGTATTAGAGTCACAATAGGGTGACTAGATAGATGGATGATCGCTTATATGTTTGTTGTTTGCCATTCGGTTGTTATTACCAACTTTGGGTCTAAACCCGTGTATCTCACGAGACGTTTTTGTCTCACGTACTCCTTGCTTTGTTTTGCTATGTACTCAGGTTCGGGATCGAAGGCTTAGGTACGCATGGATAGAGATGCGGGACCTAGATTAGAAGAACACTAGATTGGATTTAGTCTTAGCTTGGTGATGATCTGTTTTGTAACACCTACTTTTATACTCTGATTTCATACCAAGGTTTTTGTAAATCCAAATTGGGGATGTTCTTCTATTTATAAAATGTTTTATTTTGGCCAATATTTGGCATTAAAATTTGAGGTGTTACATACACTACTACAAATATTTTCTGCAATACCTTATAACTTTAAAGCCCTTAAACTTTTTCGACCACACTTCTTTTATCTTTCTCATTTAACCCTACTAACTGCTAAGTATAACAATTCACGGTGACATGAATATGGGTTTGGAAATCAATATTAAATAGTAAGAAAATATTAATTCTTGAAATTAAGTAGGAAAAAGTAGTTGGAATGATAAATTATTCCTTTATTTTATAATAATAGTGCATTAAAAACATATTTAAACCTCCAAATACTTAATACAAAACATAAGTTTGAAGTACGCATTTTTTTTTTATGTTTTTTGACCATACTTACTTTCTTTTTAAATTTTGGGGTTTGTTAAAGACCGCCATAAATGTTATTTTTAAATTTATAAAAATGTGTACATTAATCTATAGAAGAGTAAATTCTAAAATGCAAGTGTTTGATTATAGAATGATATACAAGTTTCCAGTACATGTCTTAACATTTTAATGACGGCTCTTAAGGCTGTCGATATCATTTTTCCTTCAATTTTAATTATGATGTTTATAATAAGTAATAACAATAACAATAAGAACAAGAAACGATCACAACAATACTAAAAGTTGTCATTAAGATTTTAAAATATGAACTATAAACTTTTACATCAATTAATAAACTAACTCTATGTTTTAAAAATTACCCTCTAGTAATGAAAATATAATTTGTTATGCATATAATAAACTTTTAAAAACAATCTAAACACTATCATTAACAAAAACTTAAAAAATATAGAGGAATAATATTGGTGTCTACTATTAGTCTATTTAATGTTGCTACACTTATCATTACACTAATTCTATTTTTTTATATTATTCATTTATTTTAATATTTATTTTGGTAATGAGTAGAAACAAATAGAGACACCTAACTTTATTTTTTCAAAAATAAATATTACTATAAACCCCGACTCCCCCTTCCGTAGAATATGTTGTACTTGTACCACACCAAGAGGCAAGAGCACCGTAGCCAGATCGACATTTTTACTTTCTTTCTGGGACGCGGAATTCTCATTGTCAAACACATTCATCCCAACTGTCACCTTCAATTATTTTATTAATATTTTATTCTTTGTTTCACATTTAAATTAATTTTTAATTATTTTGTCAAACATTCCAAAATCCCTATCTCCATATATATACCCCTTTCATTCCCTCCATCCCCCATTCTCATTCTTCATTCACATCTTCCATCATCCGAAAACTAACCAATTTCCTTCAAACGTCGTCGTCATGGGTAACTACGTTTCCTGCACATTAACTACGCACTCAAAGGGCACAAAGGTAATTTACTCCAATGGTGAAATTCGTAAAGTCCAACAACCAATGAAAGCTGCTGAACTCATGCTGGAATCACCCAACACATTTCTGGTGAACTCAAAATCGCTCCGGATCGGAGCTCGGTTCTCCGCCCTAAATGCCGACGAAGATCTGGAGAACGCCGCCGTCTACGTCATGTTTCCGATGAACCGACTCAATTCCGTCGTCAACACCGCTGATTTGGCGTCTCTTTTTCTTGTTGCTAAATCCGGTGGTAATAAAATAGGAAGCGTGAGGATCTTGCCGGAAAATGCACCTACGCCGCCGAGATTGAGTGTGGAGGATATTGAGGAGTTATCGTCGCCGGAGTTTAAGCAAATGATTTCAATGTGTAGATCGAAGAAACCGTTATTGGAGACTATAGTTGAAGAACCAATATCTTCCCGATGACTGTTTTGTAGGCCGAAGAGTTTTACATTTCTTTTGAATATTTACACATATAGATACAAACAATTCTTGATATATATTTTTTTTGCCAAGCAAATAAGGGAATTGCAATTTTTTTATCACTCCTTCATATGTAACAATTTTTCTTTTTAAAGTGGATAAATATACAATCAGTCGCGGTTTTAGAGGGTTGGCAGGGTGAGCGTCTGTCCATCCTAAAAGTTTTCTGATTAGTATAATTTTTTTATGTATCAACTCATTTTTGGCTTTTGCTTATAATATATGAGCGATAACTAGTTCACGTCGTGTATTAGCTTAGTGGTTAACTCATATTAAACATATAACATTAAGTTCAAGTCCCTTTCATATGCATATTTTTTAAAATTTTATTTTTTTTAATTTCTTTTTAAATGTTTTTTTTCTCTATTTTCCACTAAAATTTTCTTTTCTTTTACTAATTTCCTCTTTTTTTTAGTTTAAAAATATTATGTTTGCAATGTATTTGATTTAATATGTATTTTAACTAGTGACATATTAGTCCACATCATTCATATATAAACACTTTAAAAAATTTCTTCAACGTTACAATTTTTTTTTTATAATTACACTCATTTAATTGTTGAATTAACTAACAAACGAATTTTGATTTTAAGTGATTTAATTTATAATTAAATTTTCTTCAAACTAAAATTGATTATTTGTTTTTGTTTATGATTTAACCTTAAAAAATATCACTTAAGAACCTGACTTTCACTCTAAAATTTCGCCCACCTTTGAAAATTTTCCTGGTACCGCCGCTGCATACAATGGAGTGTTCTTTGTACTTTGTCTCATTTTTGTACTTTGAGATTATTAGGAATAACGTTTTAGCTACAAAAGATTTGGGTGGTCTTGAGATTGCAAGTCTCAAAGCTTTAAATCTTGCCTTATTACTTAAATGGAGATGGAGATTTCTTAAAGAACCCGATGCCTTATGGTGCCGTCTCATCAAAAGCTTATATGGAGAGGATGGTGGTTTTCCTAATAATTGAGCTAATGCTTTGTCGAGAGGCCCTTGGACCCGCATTCTAGATTCTGTAAAATTTCTCCATGATAAGCATATAATTGATTATAACACTTTTAGATTTGAGCTTGTTAGTGGGGATAAGATCAACTTTTGGCGGGATATTTGGTTATACAATCAACCGTTGTTTGAAAAATTTAATCGTTTATTCCATTTAGATTTAATCAACAATTGTTATGTTAAGGATAAATGGATTGATGGTGGTTGGAAATGGAACTGGAGAAGACAATTAAGAGATGGTATTGAAGTAGAACAATTTGAAAACTTATTGCTTCTTATTGCTCGTATTAATATGGGAGAAGGTCCGGATAAAATTTGTTGGGCTGCAGATATTCAATCGGCCTTTTCTGTCGCTGAGGCCCGTAAAATTATTGATAAATCTCTTCATCCGGGTATTAATCGTAATACCATTTGGTGTAAAGACGTTCCTATAAAAGTTAATATCTTCATGTGGCGGCTTAGATTAGACCGCTTACCAACAAGGTTAAACTTGTCTCGTAGAGGTATGGAAATTGAGGCTATATCGTGTCCACTTTGTCAAAGTTCGGTGGAATCCATCGAGCATTTGTTCTTTGGATGTAATGTTGCGTCGCAGCTATGGATATTGGTGCATAAATAGTGTGATCTTGTAGGTTTTTCCGGCAATACGTTTGATGATTGGTGGGTGTTTATTTCCGGCTTGAAAATCTCGAAGATGAATGCTTTGAAGCTGAAAGTTATAGGGTTCGCAACATGTTGGATGCTTTGGCGGTTCAGAAACTCGATTTTATTTGATAGTGATAGTATTAGAACTCGTGATCTTTTCGATTTTATTGTTTTGTACTCTTTTAACTGGTTAACTCACCGGAATCAGGCTTGTAAGATTTCGTGGGTTGATTGGATTAAAAACCCTTGTATGTTTTAGTTTAGCATTTTGCTAAACTAGTTTTATGGGAGTTTCTTTGGAGGGTTGCGGGTGGGTGATGACATTGCCGAAGCTCCCCTGTTTCCCTCTTTTTGCTGTTCAAAAAAAAAAAAAACAATGAAGTGTTACTTTATTAACCATGGTTTGTATTATTGTATATACCTTATGATTATCGACAATATCTCAAGTGATTATTAGCTTGTTTGTTATAACTTATTCTTTGCTTTATTAACCAAGGTTGAGTTAATAGTTTAAAGCATGTTTAGATGTGCCTTTCTAAAACTCCTTTTTAGCTTATTAACCTTTTTTAAAAGGAGTTTGGAAAAATAAAGATTCCTTACTTCTTAGAATCTTCTTTTTGAAGCTAACTTTTTAACTTATTAAATTTTTAAAAAGCTAATAAGTTAATAAATACTTTAAAAGCACATCCAAACAAAACCAATAAATTAGAATATAAGTACAAAAAAGAGCTTATAAGAAAAGAAGAAGCCGAACTAGGTTATGTAAATTAAGCTAACACATGTACCACATCCATCCATGTCTTTCGAGAAACAGTTCCATACTTCCGAATACATTACCATATTCCGTCTTTGTCAGAATTAAGTATCGTTGTTGTTATTGTACACTGCATAGTTGAAAATAAGTAGGTATATAAACAATACTTGCATAAAACTTATTCTTCTATATATACAATTAGCATTCCAATTTTACTGTTCATAAAAATACAAACAAATTCACTATATATACTATTTGTTTGAAATACGTCCAAGTGTTGAGTGCCCAAGTGGTTGAGTTGAAGGCTTGGTTGGCACAAATCCCCTGTTCAAGCCCTGGCTCAACCAAGTGTTTCTTTTTACTTTACTTTTTTAATTTTTAATAATAAAAATCGCTCAAAGGATGTTCGCCACTTTCTTCATTCATTTAGGCGTTAAAGAATTAAACTTAATTTCGAATTAATTAAACAATAAGAAAATGAAGCAAATGTTAAAGGATATAAACAACTCATAAAAATTGAATCTGCTGTTGAAATGGCTCACTTTTAAAGTTCTTTATTTTTCTTTTATTTCTATATTTGCTTTGCATGAAAAATAAATACAATTCTTTATATTATTATTATTATTATTATTATTATTATTATTATTATTATTATTATTATTTATTTTTCCATAAATTTACCATTAAAAGGTTATTGAAATACCAAATAGTCGAATAATATAACACTTCGAAAAAGAAATATATTCAATGGTATTGTGCATGTGTATTTTAATCAATAAGAAAATGAAGCAAATGTTAAAGAATGTAAACAACTCATAAAAGTTGAATCTGCTATTGAAATGGCTCACTTTTAAAGTTCTTTATTTTTCTTTTATTTCTATATTTGCTTTGCATTAAATATAAATACAATTCTTTATATTATTATTATTATTATTATTTATTTATTTTTTCATAAATTTACCATTAAAAGGTTATTGAAATACCAAATAGTCGAATAATATAATACTTCGAGAAAGAAATATTTTCAGTGGTATTGTGTATGTGTATTTTAAATCTGTCCAATATGATAAGATCTAAAGCAACTGAATAAAAATAAAATACTAATGTTATCAATGTAAAAAATGGTCTATGTCTTGAGTATTAGCAACCCATGCCCGCTGCGGAGCGCGGCTTAACATTGCTTGTTACGAACATTCATAGTGCATAAAACCTAATATTCTTGACTAAATGTTATATAACTGACAGTTTACTAACTAATGCAATATAATTCTATTGACTTGCTGAAGATTTTAATGATTTTTTCTTTTCAAATTGCTATGATCGAATCTACTTTATTTCTAATGTTTAATTATAATGCAATCGCACAAACATAAGTATCTGATATTTGATTTCTATGTTTTAGATTACAAAGAAAGATCAAACGTCAAGTTATGGACTTAATAAAGTAATAAACCATTTCAATCATGAGTTTAATTTGTTTATTTGGATGTCAATATGATAAAATGATATTTTTCCTAACATGCATATATCACTTAAGCTTTCAATAATTAAACATACACATTTTTATGATTGTATCATATTTTCATTTATAAAGGAATGTCACAAATCTAACGATCGAAGTAAATCTATACTCTTTTGATTATACGGAAATTTTAAATGTGTATATTGACCAATTAAACCACCTCATATATTTATGCGTTTGGTTCACAAAATATTTTTAAATGAATTGAAATTGGCCAAGGAATTAAAATTTGTCAGGAATTTGAATTGTAATCCAAAAGTTGTTTGACTGACAGAAAATAAAATTTGAAACCAATTATTATATATTCTATTTGATTTGTTGCAAATTGGATTGAAATTCATGTAAAATGATAAAATTATCCTTTTTTGCTTTTTGTTTTATAACTTTTGTGGTAATGGTATGTAAAGATGTGGCCGTAAGTTGGCAATATCCGGAAAAGTATTTTGGACCCGATAGTTATATCCATGCTTGGGTTTCAGAGTTACTGGGATGCAACATATGCAGACGACTTGACAAATTTTCGTCAACAATGGGGATGCTGGTGAAGTTTGGTTCGTTATATTACCTTTACCATATATTATCTGATTGATCACAACCTATATATTATTTGGGATGATGCTGTTTTGCAGAACTTCTTTTATGTACGCTTTTGCTTTCAAATGATGTTAGTTCTGTAAAGAAAGTAGAAGAATTCTTTCTATTTTGTAGGTTTGGTGCAGATGTAATGGAAATGGTTGCTTCCTGGACAAAAGGTCTATGTGTAGATATTTCTCAAAGACATGTGCAAAACCACCATCATGATGATGATGATGATGAATCTGAGTTTATTAGACCCGTGCCAACCATTGCGTCGAGGGGCCGTCGTGGGGCTTTTTTTGGCCGTGGCCCGCCGACGCCGTTGGCACGGAGGCGTCGTGCGGGGCGTCGTGGCGAATCCGTCGACGTGAGGACGGGCGGAGCATGGCGTCGGCGGGCGTTTGTGGGACCGGAGGAGCGTCTGAATTGATTTCAAAAATCAATTTTTTTTTAATACAAATAATTAATATTACACACAACCTCTATAAAAACCCACTATACTCTACCATTTTAAACACACAATCACATACTTCCTCTCTTCCTCTCACAATCACATACTTCCTCTCTTCCCAATTTCCATATTTTCTCTCTCACTCAATGGATCCAAACGATGACGCCGATGATTACTGGCAAGATTATGTTAATGTAACAGCCGTCTTCGATTTGAACCAAACTATTGAAAGGCTTGATTATCTGGATCAAGAAGAAGCTGAAAATTCCACCGTGCCAAGAGCACCACGAAGATATATACCAAGAGATCGCGTTGCGGCTGCTGAACGTTTATGCAATGATTACTTTGCCGACAATTCCGTTTCCCCCCTGGATTACTTTCGAAGACGGTTTCGCATGTCGAAACCTTTGTTCATCCGTATATGCCAGGCTATACATTTTTATAATCCACCGGGTCAACTACCGTCGTATTTTGATTATTTCCGTCAAAAGAGAGACGCTACGGGTTACCCCAGTTTTAATGTATTTCAAAAGTGTACCTCTGCCATACGTCAATTGGTGTACGGTTGTGCCGCTGATTTGTTTGATGAGTACCTACACATGGGTCAACAAACAGCGTACGATTGTTTGGACAACTTTTGTAAATGTATATTCCATCTATACTCGACTGAGTTTTTGCGAAAACCAACAACTCATGATGTCCAACGTTTTCATGCCAAACATCAAGATATACATGGTTTTCCTGGGATGCTTGGTAGCATTGATTGTATGCATTGGCCTTGGAAAAATTGTCCAACAGTATGGCAAGGCCAATACACACGTGGTGATCAAGGATGTCCCACAATAATGCTTGAAGCTGTTGCGTCATACGATTTGTGGATATGGCATGCGTACTTTGGCCCGGCGGGTTCGAATAACGACATAAACGTCCTTAACGAATCAGATTTGTTTGATGAAATAAGGCAAGACAGGTCTCCCGTAGTTCTGTTTACTATTTCGGGTGAGCAATTTACGAAGGGTTATTATCTAGCTGATGGGATTTATCCGGAATGGGCAACGCTTGTCAAGTCATTTAACTGCCCAATTGAAGAAAATAACATGAAGTTCAAGCGGTTCCAAGAATCCGCTAGGAAGGATGTCGAACGAGCTTTCGGAGTGCTTCAAGGACGGTGGGCAATCATTAAAAACCCGGCACGACCATACAGTGTGAACAAAATACGACGGATCATGTACACTTGTGTGATATTACACAACATGATTACGGAAGATAACGGCCGCGCAATTTGTCCAATCGAAGAAGACTATACCGCTAACCCGGAAAATCACCCACAACGTACATGGCATGAACGGGTTGCAGCCCAATTTCGTATTGAGAAGGAGATACGTGATCGAGTTGTGCATCATAAACTTCGCAATGCCTTAATCGAACACATTTGGACCCTCCCGCCAAACTACCGTCAACGTTAATTTTTTTTTTCCGTAATGTTTTTTTTTTCCGTATTGTTTTTTTTTCCCGTAATCGTGTTTTTTTTAATCGTAATGTTTTTATTTTTATTTTTATTATTAATGTAATGGTTTTTATTTAATGTAATGTGTTTTTTATTAATTAAAATGATGATGTGGAAATGATGATGTGGAAAGGATGGGTTTAGTGATGGGTTAGTGATGGGTAGGGTTGGCACGGCCGTGTCAGTAGCGTGTCAGTAAGGATGTGATGACGTGACGCTAGTGATGGGTTTAGTGATGGGTAAGGGTTGGGAGAGGCCTTAGGCAAGAAGAGAGAGATTTAGCAGGTTGGAGTGTGCTTGATGTTGGTACAGAAATTGGGCTGCTTCTTCATGTGCAAAATGCCCTTAAATACATGTCATGTGAGGTTAGTAATTAGTTAACGACTTAATTTAGACGGGCTAACAAAATTTACAACTTCAATAATTTACTGAGATAAAGATAAAATCATAGAAATTGAAAAACTATATTTACAACTTCAATAATTTACTGAGATAAAGATAAAATCATAGAAATTGAAAAACTATATGTACAACTTCAATAATTTACTGAGATAAAGATAAAATCATAGAAATTGAAAAACTATATTTACAACTTCAATAATTTACTGAGATAAAGATAAAATCATAGAAATTGAAAAACTATATGTACAACTTCAATAATTTACTGAGATAAAGATAAAATCATAGAAATTGAAAAACTATATGTACAACTTCAATAATTTACTGAGATAAAGATAAACATTACCTGGTCTTCAAACAGGCCCAAATTTCGTAAAATCGTATTAAATTACTTGAAATGTTAATACGATGTTTATGGCTCTCTGTGTATATATGTTATACTAGCTACAAAACCCGCCCGATGGGCGGGTATGCTGTAAATTTTAGTATGTAGAAAAACGTCCAAAAACTTTATATATTTCTAAATGACATAATAATCGATAGATGTGATGATGATTTTGTACAAAAAAACGGTAAATGAAGAAATGTTACACGAGCATTTTATTAAATGAAGAATTCAGCTTTTTATGCCGTAATCCGTAATATCTGAAGTCTGGTTCCGTTGCACAATCCAGCTTTTTATGCCGTAATCATAGAATGCCGGTTTTATGGAAATTATATTGAGTCGTGTATCACTTCTGAATAAAATATGATTGAGTCGCTGATTGATCTTTTAAATATTTATTTGTTTCCTTGTATGTAGGATCTTTTAAATAGTTATTTATTTGATTCGCTGACAGGTCTCCCGTAGTTCTGTTTACTATTTCGGGTGAGCAATTTACGAAGGGTTATTATCTAGCTGATGGGATTTATCCGGAATGGGCAACGCTTGTCAAGTCATTTAACTGCCCAATTGAAGAAAAGAACATGAAGTTCAAGCGGTTCCAAGAATCCGCTAGGAAGGATGTCGAACGAGCTTTCGGAGTGCTTCAAGGACGGTGGGCAATCATTAAAAACCCGGCACGACCATACAGTGTGAACAAAATACAACGGATCATGTACACTTGTGTGATATTACACAACATGATTACGGAAGATAACGGCCGCGCAATTTGTCCAATCGAAGAAGACTATACCGCTAACCCGGAAAATCACCCACAACGTACATGGCATGAACGGGTTGCAGCCCAATTTCGTATTGAGAAGGAGATACGTGATCGAGTTGTGCATCATAAACTTCGCAATGCCTTAATCGAACACATTTGGACCCTCCCGCCAAACTACCGTCAACGTTAATTTTTTTTTCCCGTAATGTTTTTTTTTTCGTATTGTTTTTTTTTTCCGTAATCGTGTTTTTTTTAATCGTAATGTTTTTATTTTTATTTTATTATTAATGTAATGGTTTTTATTTAATGTAATGTGTTTTTTTATTAATTAAAATGATGATGTGGAAATGATGATGTAGAAAGGATGGGTTTAGTGATGGGTTAGTGATGGGTAGGGTTGGCACGGCCGTGTCAGTAGCGTGTCAGTAAGGATGTGATGACGTGACGCTAGTGATGGGTTTAGTGATGGGTAAGGGTTGGGAGAGGCCTTAGGCAAGAAGAGAGAGATTTAGCAGGTTGGAGTGTGCTTGATGTTGGTACAGAAATTGGGCTGCTTCTTCATGTGCAAAATGCCCTTAAATACATGTCATGTGAGGTTAGTAATTAGTTAACGACTTAATTTAGACGGGCTAACAAAATTTACAACTTCAATAATTTACTGAGATAAAGATAAAATCATAGAAATTGAAAAACTATATTTACAACTTCAATAATTTACTGAGATAAAGATAAAATCATAGAAATTGAAAAACTATATGTACAACTTCAATAATTTACTGAGATAAAGATAAAATCATAGAAATTGAAAAACTATATTTACAACTTCAATAATTTACTGAGATAAAGATAAAATCATAGAAATTGAAAAACTATATGTACAACTTCAATAATTTACTGAGATAAAGATAAAATCATAGAAATTGAAAAACTATATGTACAACTTCAATAATTTACTGAGATAAAGATAAACATTACCTGGTCTTCAAACAGGCCCAAATTTCGTAAAATCGTATTAAATTACTTGAAATGTTAATACGATGTTTATGGCTCTCTGTGTATATATGTTATACTAGCTACAAAACCCGCCCGATGGGCGGGCATGCTGTAAATTTTAGTATGTAGAAAAACGTCCAAAAACTTTATATATTTCTAAATGACATAATAATCGATAGATGTGATGATGATTTTGTACAAAAAAACGGTAAATGAAGAAATGTTACACGAGCATTTTATTAAATGAAGAATCCAGCTTTTTATGCCGTAATCCGTAATATCTGAAGTCTGGTTCCGTTGCACAATCCAGCTTTTTATGCCGTAATCATAGAATGCCGGTTTTATGGAAATTATATTGAGTCGTGTATCACTTCTGAATAAAATATGATTGAGTCGCTGATTGATCTTTTAAATATTTATTTGTTTCCTTGTATGTAGGATCTTTTAAATAGTTATTTATTTGTTTCCTTGTATGTAGGAAGCCGTATATGGAGCATATGAATGTAGACCGTAAGCCGTACCAGATTCGTTTGCCGTATATGGAGCGTATGAATGTAGACCGTAAGCTGTACCAGATTCGTTTGTATTAGTGCAAATGACGTGGACCAATCAGGGAATTCCAAGTGGCATTATGGACGAATAGGAATGCTTGGAATTGCCATGGTGTCAAACCCTCTTCAAATTTAGGCCTCATATATAGGGTATGATGATTACAATTAAATAACTGAATTATTACTAAATTATACTTAACCGATAATGTTCCGTCTGTGTGTGATTGTTATTATGCTGTTTTAGAGCAAGTCGATGCAGGTTACTTGATGAGTGTTTAAATATGTTATTGCAAACTTTTTTCAGGATAAAATTTAGCTTTTTCCCAGTTCTCTTTTGTCATTACTGTCTACTATTTATTTTTATTTTTACTGTTTTTGCTTTGTTTTGTTTATGTGTATCTCCCTGAGCAATATGTGTTTACATTTTATTCTCTAATATGCGAGTTTAAGCCGTTAGTAACTACAATAATGCGTGTGGAAATTGCCAATGATCCTTTAAGCTGTTTATTGTTTATTCCCAGTTATTGTATATGAATAATGTTAAATTTTGATATTACATTCTGTGAAATATAGATTGCAAAAAGTTAATACGATTTCACAGTTAATGGGAATAAAATCGTATTAACATTTCAAGTAATTTTTTTTCTTCAAGAAATGCATATATGTATTAGTAATAACATAACAGTTTGATGTTGGTGATAAGTAGGCAATATCCATAAAAGTATTTTGGACCCAATAATTTTAAAAAAGAAAACTAAAAAACACTACCTGAAATTATAATTAAAAAATCTGGATACCAGTATTGAACTTTTAGATGTATAATTTGGTAGAATAAAATAAAAAAAGTACATTCGTTTTATGATTATTTTTTCCTGAAAATTCCGTTAGAAATGAAAAATAATCGTTTGTTCCTAAACTGGTTTGGCATCATCATCTATTCGCCAATTCTCCATAACAGTAACGTTTAACATCACTATTTTGTCTGCAAATCCTCTCATTTTTACCTAGGGTTTCTATTTCTAAAACTTGAAAATTTGTCCCTCAATTCCTCTTCTTCCGGCTATGGCCGGAACTCGGTTACCACCGGACGACACCGATATATCACAGGTAAGAGCTCTGGCAACCGCCGATCTGATCTCCGATGACGATCGTTCTATTGCGGCTGATTCTTGGTCCATCAAGAGTGATTATGGCAGTACTCTTGATGATGATCAACGTCACGCCGATGCAACCGAAGCTCTAGCAGCGGCCATTTGTCGTGCCGCCTCTGATTACAGGTTAGGTTACTTTCTAGTTTCGTTGAATTTCGTACAATTCGTTGCTATCCGTTTTCTGCTGATTGTTTTTAGCGATTATACATTGAAGTTAAATTAGTTCGATCGGTGTGGTTTTATCAGGCAACTCGATCGTATTCATCGAGGTAAAATTCGGTAGATGATAAATTGTAGACCATGCATATGCATTTGCTTCTGTTTTCTGTTTGGAAGCTGATGAGCTTGAGCAGTGCGATCAAGGTTAATGGTTTTTTTTGAGGCCGAGAGGCTATCAAATTAGTTGATTAGTTAATATCTACATGTATTGTATCTACGCTAGTGAATCTGGATGAGCAATTGAGCTTATTACCTGAGGTTTTCATTTTGTTTATCATCTTAACATATGCTGCAAAAAGCTAATATTCTTTTTTCTTTTTGGAATATGCATTTGCTGTGTTTTCAAAGCTCTGACAAGGAAGAACCTGATGCTGAAACAATTACATCGATGCTAGGGTTTCAGAGTTACTGGGATGCAACATATGCAGACGAATTGACAAATTTTCGTGAGCATGGGGATGCTGGTGAAGTTTGGTTCGTATCATTACCTTTGCCATTTATTTTCTAATTGACTACAAGTCTACAACCCATATTCTATTTAGGATGATGCTGTTTTGCAAAACTTCTTTTATGTAGGCTTTTATATTCAAATGATGTTATTTCTGTACAGAAATTAAAAGTATTATTTCTATTTTGTAGATTTGGTGCAGATGTAATGGAAATGGTTGCTTCTTAGACAAAAGGAATATGTGCAGATATTTCTCAAAGATACGTGCAAAACCACCTTGATGATGAATCTGAGTTTGTTAGGCAAGAAGAGAAAGATTTAGCAGCTTGGAGTGTACTTGATGTTGGTACAGGAAATGGGCTGCTGCTTCATGAGCTCGCTAAACAGGGGTATACATACACATATTATTTATACTTCTTATAGTGTATTTTAATCTTTGTTAATAAATACATAATTTAATTAGTTAATGTTACTGGATATAGGTTCTATGATCTCACTGGAACAGATTATAGTGAAGGAGCAATTAACCTTGGTAGAAGCCTTGCTTATCGTGATGGATTCACTAGCATTAAACTCCTGGTATGACACACACTAATTTATCAAATTGTTTGATAACATTTGCAGTAAACAGTTTTTATGTAGGTTGATGATGTTCTTGAAACAAAATTGAGTAAAAAATTCCAACTGGTTATGGACAAAGGAACCTTAGATGCTATTGGTTTGCATCCAGATGGACACATCAAAAGGTTAATTATTATAGTTTATTTATGTCTGTAATCATTAATCATTAATGACCTTAAACCTTATTATGGGCTTAATTACAGGATTATGTATTGGGAATCTATGTCACGACTTGTAGCTCCTGGTGGCCTACTGGTGATGCTTTTCACGTTTTTATTTATTTATATTTTTGGGTAGGATTACAGATAAAGTGGTGTGAATTAATTTAGGTGATTACATCATGCAATAACACTAGAGAAGAATTGGTGCAAGAAGTTGAAAATTTCAATCATAGAGTGGAAGATAAAGCATGCAAACTTTGCTATTTGGACCATATTCGTTCATATCCAACATTCATGTTTGGTGGATCAGTTGGATCTCGTGTTGTTACTGTTGCGTTTATGTTTGGTAGACGAGTTTAAGTTTGTATGTTTTGTGTTTGGTAGAGACTCGATTAGTAGATGAGCCTTAATTAATGGTCATGGTGTTTGTTAGTGTTTGTATGATGATGAAAAAGAAACAATTGATCGTAACTACTACTTAAAAAATGCAAGTGAAATTTATTTTTTTTGACTTTACCCACACATGTTATAAAATAGTATACATGTTATACCCTTAATTTACTTTTAAAACTTATTAATATTACTATATTCAATAAAAGTGGGACTCAACTTACACTAATTATGTATTTTAATTTATTTTAACTCTTACTGTAATCTTTTGCTTCAAAAATCGTGAAACCCTAAATGTATAACTTATTGTGATACAGAGGTAGTATAAATATTAAAGTGAAGTTGTTAATATTTTCCTTACTAGTCTAGTTGGTTAAAATCTTTTGTTAATAATATAAAAAATTATAGTTTTGAATTTTGGAGTTTTCAATTTATTCAAAATGCAAATATATTCTAAAACATCAGTAAAGTAAATGTATATGTAAAAGTTGGACTTATAAAAAGATGTCATTAGAAGCCACATATCCAAAATATATCACTAAAACGCGAGTCACTAAATATCGCACTATATGATGACTTTTCAATAAGGATATAAGAGTTGTCTTCAAGGAAGTTTAAAGATTTTGTATAGTTCTAAAAAACAGATCTTAGCTATTGAATCAAAGTGGTCAAGATCAAATCACAGTGTTTCAAACACATGTGTTTCAAACACATATGCTTCCAGTCACAACTACCACCACCGGACACCACCGCCGGCTGGCGGCGGTGGTGGTGGCTGACAGTGTAGGTGCTGGTGGTAATGGATTTCAAGTCACGAAACACATGTTCTTGATTGTACATATACACTCCTTTATTTTCAAAAGACTGTTATTTGTGAAGCACATGTGCTTCTAGCTTACAAACACATGTGTTTCATTACTTGAAACACACGTGCTTAGCTGTACATATACACTCCTTTATTTTCAAAAGAACTGTTATTAGTGAAGCACATGTGCTTCTAGCTTACAAACACATGTGCTTCGTTACTTGAAACACAAATGATTGGTTGTACATATACAGTTCTTTATTTTCAAAATAACTGTTATTAGTGAAGCACACGTTCTTCTAGCTTACAAACACATGTGCTTCATTACTTGAAACACATGTGCTTGGCTGTACGTATACACTCATTTATTTTTAAAACAACTGTTATTAGTGAAAGACATGTACTTCTAGTAACGAAACACATGTGTTTCAAGTCATGAAACACATGTGCTTGGTTGTACATATACATTCCTTTATTTTCAAAACACATGTGTTTCAAAAGGTGAAACACATGTGTTTCAAACACATGTGCTTCCAGTCACGACCACCACCGCCGGCGGCCACCCGTCCGCCGCCGCCTATCGCTGTCGTCCGCTGTCTACGGCCGCCGGAGGTGGATGGGGTATTGATGTATTGAAGCACATGTGTTTGTATGGTTTGAATCTTGATTTTGACCTTTGACTTTTTCTTAATCCAATGACTATTAATTATCTCTTGGGACTAGCTAAAATCATTGGACTACCTTGAACATTTACATTAAATCCTAATATAAACTTTAAGTTAATTTTGTGCTTAATTATTAAGTGAAAATATCTAGTAGTAACCAACCTAGTTGAGAATCAACCAAAACTGAACTGGAGTTCTTTTAACGGTAAATCCAACATGTTTCAGTTGCGTACCGACCCGACCCCAATCATGAGAATTGTTGGGAACCGTAACCTGCTGGACGTCTCGAGGAGATGAATTTGTGAATGACACCTGTGGGCCACACCTTCTATATAGGAGAAGATTAATCCTGTATTTAAAATCGATATATAATTTCAAAAGAAGCAAGAGACAAAACTTTCAATGGTGAGTTTCAAACGTAAGAGACAAGAAGCAGAAGATGAAGTTTGGTTTATATTCGGTGAAGGTGCCGGAAATGTGATAGCTTCTACTCCGCCATCGTCACCACCACGAGATACGAATTCCAGTGACGGATTATGGAGTCGTAGTCCTGTTGCTCCGTCATCGGTCAATGCAAATGAAGCAACTTCGGTGACTGATCCAGACTTGCTCGATTGCTCTATATGTTTTCAGCCAGTTCCAGTCGTTATCTATCTGGTAATCTATACAAATATATAATTGCTATGTAATTTGCTTTTTGGATTCAAATCTAAATTTTAATATAGGTCCTAGCCATTCTGAAATTAGAAAAATGAAATTATGGGGTATGGACTGCATGCTTAGTGATAGTTTCTTTTAGATTAAAATATATTTTAGAATTCTTAAATTTAGCTAGCTAACCTTATACAATGTGTGACATAATACCTTAAATTCGATAAACATGGTCGATTTAGTACTAATTTTTTAATTTGATTGTCTTTTCTTACTTAAATTATTTCTATTAGAAATTTTTTGGACTAAAAATGTATACGATCATCTTAATATATTAATATTAGAAGTAAATCACGTGAGAAACAAGATCAAATTAGTGCGTCAGGATAGTAGATCGACATTTTATCAAGTTGTATACAATCATCTAAATATTTTGATATTAGAAACATGTGAGAAAATAAAACTAGTTTAGTTCATCTGGTTACTAAATCGATCATCTGATCAAGTTAAAAATATTATGATGCACTTTTAATAGTCGAAGCAGGGAAAGGACCTAAGATACTAAAATGCATTTAATTTGTCCTTCCTTTATATGTTTGACTTTGATACATCAAAACATTTAATGAAACTTGGTTTGACTTAAAAAATTTAACAAAATTGTAGTGTGGGAATGGGCACATAGCATGCTCCTCTTGCTGTATAAAGGTGTTGGGTAAGTGTCCTTCATGCAGCTTGCCAACTACTTTCACTCGTTGTCGGCCTATGGAGAAACTGGTAGAGTCAGTAAAAGTCGAGCGTCAAGACAAACGTGGGTTTGGATGCAAAGAGGCATTGATGTATCGTACGAAAGCCGAAGATGAAAAAATAAGTCCCAAAAGTGCATGTTTTTGTCCTATTTCATCTTGTGGTTTTGCTGATTGTGCAAAGAATTTGTACGTCCATTTCAACAGCGAACACACAGCTTATGCTCATATATTCACTTACAACTCCACTTTCTTTCTTGATATCGGAGGAAGCGAAAAGTATGTGATTCTTGAAGAAAGCCATGAAGGTGTCATCTTCATTCTTAGGCAAAACATTCGAAAGTTTGGAAGAACTTTAAGTGTTGATTGTGTTGGACCAACCGAATTCAAAAATGATTTTGTTTATCACCTCACTGTGAGATGTAAGGATGAATCTTTCACGTTGGAGTCTTTGCCAGAGGTACATGCAAAATGGAAGCATGATCAAAGGCCGAGCAAGAGCTTTCTGACCATCCCATTCGGTTCCTTGAAGAAAACCGATCGAGCATCGGCTCAGTTAACCATCAAGAAAGTTCATAAGATTTGATGGTGTTGATATTCAGTCTTTTGGGTAGCATGTTTGCTTGCATTAGCTACACACAATGCTTTTATTGGCAATTTTTTTTTTGTCTAAATAGGAACATGCTCAAAAATAGGTGGTTTTTGGTATATATGTATTGCTCAAATAGGTGTCTAAATAGAAATATGCTAAAATAGGTGTTTGGCTTTCTGTTTATGGATAATTGTATGTATGCAATTAATTCTGTGCCCGCGTTAAGTTTTGTATGTATTGGGTTTATGTACTTGATATACGGAGTATATGGTAATGAAAAAGGAACATTGGTAGATGCTAAACCAAAATAGTTTTTTTTTTATATATGCGACTCGCTTACAGTCGATGCGGATGAATCTTTGTGGCCACAAAGGACGTATTTATTGGTCCTAGTAGAGATTAAACCTATTGGTCCTAGTAGAGATTGAACCTGAGATTTTCTTAAATTTCACCTTTATGAAAACCAAAATTCGATTAATAGGATCAAATTGAAACCACTATATTACCAACCTCGTGGTTTAACCCAAAATATTTTCGATTTGTATAGTTAGATTATTTCTATTGCAAGTTATGGAGGGAAGTTTATCAGGCACTATTTGTCTTGTAATTAACTACGGAGTATATAACAATCAGCAACATGGATAAATAGGCAGTGTTGAAATGCACATACAAACTTTTTGTATTTGTTCTAATTTAAACAACTTTTGAGAATGACCAAATAGGTCCCTATGTTTTTGGTTTTTATAAAATAATCATACAACAATTTATTTCAACTTTCGAGAATGACCAAATAGGTCCCTATATTTTTGGGTTTTTATAAAATAATCATACAACAATTAATTTTTTATGAAAGTTTAATGTTTAATTTTTTTCTTTACTTATATTATTGAAAATATGATCAAAGTTATTAGTAATTTGTTTTTATTAGAGCAATCAAATTTTTGTATAAGTTCAACGTGTATTTATTTTTACGTAAACAAATAATAGTTTTGTGAACTACCGGTTTGTGAGCTAACTAATCTCAGGACGTCGAAAATATTTTAAAATTCTTATTTTGTTAATATAACATAATCTTTTAAGTATTTTAAGAATATATATTAGTAAACCGTCTTTTAGATTTTATAAAAAAATCTCCACAGCATCACGCGAGTGAAATTTTATTAGTTTATCTACAACACAAAACCAAGTGACATTCTTTTAACCGTAAGGTTTTGATCATATATTCTGTTAAAAAAAATAGCAAGAAGCTATGACGAGATTACGTCGATTAGCAAGAGTTAGAAGGGTTACAAAGCTTATGAGCCTAAATGAGAGATCCTAATAATAGCCACGACCATCATTCTTCTACACGTACACTACCCTACCGTAATTTATCTCCACTTAAAATCTCCCTCAACAATTTTTCTCTCTCTCAATCTCTCAAAATCTTTCACAATCTCATCAAAAAGTTAGAAACACATGGATAGAAATTCGAGTTGTTGGATCATCCCCTGTGGGGCCACAAAAGTTTCAATTTAAATAAGACTAAATTTCAATTGAAAAAGATCATTGATTTACACGGATAAAGAAGGTAAACGGGCAACAAGCTGCGCCACTATCCCTTTTTGAATTGCAAAACTAATTCTTTTAAAAACAACATTTGTGGATTTAGGTGTCATAACATTGCTATGCATAACACGTTGGACTCTGTTGAGAAGCTCCACTGCCTCAGGTGCAAGGAAACCAAAAGTGTCAAATGCAAAAGGTATAAACACGTGTTGATTTTCAATGCATGCTTTCTCATGCTTTGTCACTTTGCACGAAGCGGCTTTCAAAGCAGCTTGTCCCACCGTAACACCCCGACTACTCAAACCAACGAGAGGAGAAACTCCGGTTAGATCCACACACGCGTGCTTCCCCCCAACCCATCCAAAAACCAAAATGTCAGCAGGTCTAAGTGTGGATCTTCTATCCAACGGGTCAGTCAAGAAGTTCACAGGTGCTTCTTTCTTTGCGGAGATCCCGGGACGCCTACATATGTCAAAAAGGACGTCTCGAACCACATCGTGTCGGTACTTGAACCCCGGGAGCTCTTTACAATGAATAGCATGTTCCCCAAAGGAATCCAAACTTGCCTTGCGACAAACAGGGCATAACGCATCAACCGGAAATAATGGAATCATGAGACGATACTTAAGAATGGCACGATATTCCATAGGTGACATATGTTGACCTAGCCCGTCTATGGGAATAGCAAGAAGATAATCTTGAGCATGAGGTGCCCGTAAACAATCAAAAACCGCTTTCTGTCTCACATTCATGTCGAAACGAACTTCCAAATCCTTAACCGTTTCACTAAAAAGGGCACTCGCCAATGTTTGTTGGGCTTTAGAGGGGGCGGTTTCCTTATTAGTGAAGCCGCTATAATCAAAGCTTGGAATCATTTCACGAAGACGAGCCAAAGCACAACCATAATCGTCATCCATACAAGATATCCCATTGTCACGTAAGATGTGATCCTGAAGCACCCAAGATTGGGCCCTCGAGGCCACAAAAGCATAAGAGGAAACCATTTTTGCCGAGTACAACCCTAAACCACCGGAACGGATGGGTAGAGAAGCGAGTTGCCACTGTAAGTCTCCAAAGAAAGGCCCTCCACATACCACAATGTTCTCAATCGACTCACGCAATCCTTTGTCAAAGACCAAAGATGCCTCCTCTATGTGTACAGGTTGACAAGTTCTTAAACCAAAAAAAAGTTTGGCAATACCCATACATGATCGTAGTAAAAGGAGCTCACTTTGTGGGTCATGTAACTGTGGAAGGAGTCTCATCAAATCAACAGCATTTGCAGCTCTCCTCATAGCCAACCCGCTAATAAAATTTGGGTCTCTACTAACAGCTCCCCCAAGACGCTTCACACCCAATGATGGCCTTCCGATATCGACAGGGAATAAACCTTCACGAGGTTTCATTCCATTACACGAGGGCCAAAATAATTCAGTCTTCTTGATATTAAGTTCTAGACCCAAACTCGGACCACTAACCCTTATAATGTCTAACACCCTGGCCACCTCTTGTGCATTTCCAATAACAGTCCCATCATCAAGATACCAAGCCTGAAGAAGAAGCTTGCAATTGTCTCTGATCTTATGTATTAGCGGGTGCAATACAAGAGCAAAAAGAAGGGGTCCCAAAGGGTCACCTTGTTGCACCCAAGTAGCAGACCATATATGTGAGTCTCCTATATACAACCTCGATGCCTGCCCATATAAGAAATTCACCCATGATGAAATAGAGGGACACCTCACTCTAACCTCATGGAGTAAGGACGACCTATCTACAAGGTTAAAAGCATTCGAGAAGTCCACTGTAAGCATTGCAAGAGACCCATCAATGTGATATTCACTAAGCACCCTATTGGCACTGTGTAAAATTGCCTCAGCACCACCTGACACTAGGCCTGTAAACGAACCGAACGTTCAGCGAACCGTTCGCGAACCGTTCGGCGGGAGTTCGTTTATGTTCATTCGTTAAGCTAAACAAACGAACACAAACAAGATTTTGTGTTCGTTTAGTTAAACAAACGAACACGAACAAAGGCCCGTTCGTTCGTTTACGTTCGTGAACATCCGTTCGTGTTCGTTTGTTTACGTTCGTTTGTGCTTATCTATGTTCGTTTGTGCTTGTTTATGTATGTTTGTGTTTGTTTGTGTTTGTTTATGTTCGTTTGTTTATGTTTGTGTTTGTTTATGTTTGTTTGTGTACGTTTGTGTTCATTTGTGTTTGTTTTGTGTTTGTTTATGTTCGTTTGTGTTCGTTTATGTTTGTTACCCTCGTTCACGAACCGTTCGTGAACACTAAATTTTCTTAACAAACGAACACGAACACAAAATTCCATTCGATAAGTGTTCGTGAACCGTTCGTGAACATATTTTTTCCTTAACAAATGAACACGAACAAGACCCGTTCGTGTTCGTTCGGTTCGTTTACAGGCCTACCTGACACTCCAAGTCCAAACAGAAAATCACCAAGGTACTTAGACATTTCCTTACCCACACATTTCATAGCAACCTTGGAAACCAAACGTCTCCAAATAGTGCCTACTGCAATAGGCCTTATCCCGTTATCTGGTTTAAGGAGTGGCGTGAGAGGGGCAGAAGCAATAAACTCAGCTAATATAGGCGGACACCTGCCTGCTAACCACAAATTGACGACTGAGGTTGTAACACCGCATTTTTTTTAAAATATCTAATTTAGCATTAACTAAGGTTACGAAAGCATTTAGTCCAATTCCTAATTACGTTAGTTTTACAAACCATGGTCCCACAAAATATTACCAACCAAGAGTAGTTAAAAAGACGGTATTACTAAACACGGCTCATTTAACAAAACATAAATTTAAGCATGGTCAAACTTCCCGTCCGAGCCCGACCCGTTCAAGCCTTCCAACCTGAAATGTGTCAAAGAGGGAGGGATTAGCACAAAAGCTAAGTGAATGAATTCCTAACACTAGCAACTACACTAATCACTTAAACACGGAAGTTATAAAAACATCTCCGGTTGGGTAGTCACTTAAACGCGGAAGTTATAAAAACATCTCCGGTTGGGTAATCACTTAGAGGATCGGCGGCTTTGCGGGCCTTAAACCATGGTCGGCCAAAACCACGGTAACCGATAGCGTTTCGTATCCAACACCCGGGCAACTCCCTCCCCTTAACCATGCAACAAATACAGGTAAGGTCGGATACCCTATTAGTCGATACCCTGTGCCCAGCCGTTCTCCTTCCGACACTGACCTCATCCCGAATGTGCACATAGTCATGTATGGTATTCCCTAACACTAGGCATACATAACAAGTAGACTAGCTACGAAAAACACCGCGAAAAACGTCACAACAGAGTTCCCAATCGCGAACTCCAGTTCACGATCGCGAACTAGAGTTCGCGTCGGGAACTCCGATCGTGAACTACTACGCGATGAATCAACAACTTAGCTGGACTGACTTCGCGATCGTGAAGAGAAGTTCACGCCGTGAACTTCCCTTGTCTGGTAATTTCCTGCGATTTTTACAAACATGCCAATACCAAACGAATAAACCGAAACCCGAGTTATAGGTCGAATCCACTCACCTTTCAACTTCCGATTCCTTAACTCAGTGAGCTAGTATCACTGAGTATCCTTCCCGGTTCCTGTCAACAATATACCGAGTTAGTGATAATCCACCGAATCGTCAAAATCAACAATTTCAACATCTAACCACACAAGACTCACAAAATGCATACTTTATGACATTTCCAACTAGCACAATTCCTTCATCAATACAATTGACCATTTTGACCATTTAGCAAGTATTCACAACTAGTTGACCCAAACGGGCCAAAAACCCGAACATGATCCTAACACTCTCACATTTCCATCAACTAGCAATTAACCTTTATACTAGCAATTCACAATCATTTAGCGATTCCACCAAGTTGACAACTATCACAATTCCAAGTAACATACTTGCATAATCACTAGATCACCATTTTGACAAAATCAACCAAACACTAGTTAATTTACTTCACCAATTAATCAATACTAGGTTTTTAACATCCATAACTTACCAAACATGATTTCACAACCTAATAAAAAATTCTAACTGTTGGGTCACATTTTAATGTATTCAATAGTCTAGGGGTGTAATGTGACATTTATTGTAACAAATAGTCTAGGGTGATTTTATGTAATTAGTCAATACTAGGCCTAGGTATAAATACCTAGTTGTAACCTAGTATTGACCTAAGCTTGCCGTTGTCAAAATCGAACGTACGTTTTCTTAGTGCAAAGCTTAATATTGTTCTTCATCTCAATCTTCATATTATCACTTGTTATTGCTTAATTGTTTGTTGAATCGGTATATACGGATTCACAATTGGTATCAGAGCACAAATCATCTTTGATTCGATCCATTTCAATGAAGATTAAGCAAGATCTTGAAGTTTTTGGTGAAGAACTCAAGAATCGAAATCGCAATTTGAGGTAATAAATCGTCCATATTATTTGTTCATTACATTCATCTTGTAATTCTAAGCATATTAGAATCAAGTTTCGATTAAATCCATCAACAATTGATCCCAATTCGTTGATTTTAAAGAAAACCATTAAAACACATTTTTCCTCTGTAAAATCGAAATTACCTTCTGATTTGTTGTGTTTTGATCGAGTTTATTGACCCATTCTGTGCGAAAATCAATTTCGAGCATTTTGGGATTTGAATCGCTTGATTTGGTTAAGTTTTGAGCATTCTAGGATCGATTTAGTAGAAAATATTGCTGAGTTCGTTCGTAACAGTCAAGAAAGTTCTCGACCCGAGAACAGTAACAAGTTCGGCCCGAACTTGTCAACAATCTTCGGCCCGAACTTCACATCGAACCTCGGCCCGAACTACACAACGAACTTCGGCCCGAACTTCACATCGAACTTCGGCCCGAACTACAGACTTCGGCCCGAACTTCCACCTCGGCACGAACATCAACCTCGGCCCGAACATCAACCTCGGCCCGAACATCAACCTCGGCCCGAACTTCTCAACTTCGGCTCGAACTTCTCAACTTCGGCCCACTTCTCAACTTCGGCCCGAACTATCGTGTGTCAAAAGGTGTTATACTAAAACGATCATAACTTTCAGCTCGGGTGTCCGTTTCCAGCCCACGAGTAACCAAATCGAAGCTAAAGACGAAAGCGACGACGTGATAAACAGCTGTAGGCGGTTTACCCGACTTCGCGGCCCAAAAATGCTTGTTTCGATCACTTTATTTGCGTTTTTGTGATTTTTCGGTTATTTTCCAAACTTCGTTTAGCCCCAGTTTCTTACCCAATTATCATTTTTGGCCAATTCGAAAATCGAGGACATATTTAAAGGGTCTTTTATCATCTGAGATCTTTTTTGAAAATTTTTCAAATTTAATTTTTTTTTTCTCGGTCGTAACTGAACATCAAACAAATGACTTCAAGAGAAGCATTATCAATCGGATCTGATCTAAAACCTCCAGTCTTATTCAGAGGAGAGTATGCTCAGTGGAAGAAAAGGTTTCTCCACTTCATCAGAAGTCAAGAATTAGGTACTGAAATTCTTGAGTCACTTGAGAATGGAAATGCAAAATTCTATGAAGATGTTGTTGCGTTACCTGATGCAGATCCTCCGGTTATTGGCGGTCGAGTTCTCATCCCTCCTTCCAGATATAATGCTATTCAAAAGCAACGTGCCAAAGCTGATCGTCAAGCATATTCCTTCATGCTTCAAGGACTACCGAATGAAATCTACAATAGTTTAGATAGTCTTGAGAGCGCTAAAGAACTCTGGGATGAAATAAGAAAACAAATGGAGGGCACGGTTCTTGGGAATAAGGATAAGATGGTTACTACCTTAAACTCCTATGAAAATTTTAAAGCCTCAGTCGGGGAAGACTTGCAAAGCACTTACCACCGATACTGTAATCTGTTAAATGATCTCCGCAAAAACAATCTATCAAAGGGAAACCTAGAGATCAACATCAAATTTATCAACAGTCTTCTTCCTAAGTGGGAAATGTTTGGTAAAAATGCTATGCAGAACAAAGATCTAAGTCTGATAGATATCCATGAGCTGTACGAATATTTGTACCAAAATGCTCCAATGGTTAATAACATAGCCAAAACAAAACAAGAGACACAAGATACTCTTGCACTTCTTACCAAACAACAACATCTGTTAAATGAGACTGCTAAGTCTAAAGAAAAAGCAGAAGAACCCACTCCTCCAAAAATCGATGATCTGGATAAAGAACTTCAAGAAGTGCTGCAAGCCATGTCACTCATCTCCAAATATGAGAAGAAATATTACCCGAAAACCGCAAACAACAATCTGCGATTTTCATCAAACTTTAAATCTGCTCAATCTGCTTCTGCTTCAACTGATAAGCCAGCCATGACACCTTTGGATCCTACAAAGAAATGTTATAACTGTGGTGTTGCTGGTCACTTCTCCCGTGATTGCACGAAACCTAAAGTTCGTGATTCTGAATATTTCAAAAAGAAGATGTTAATGGCAAAACAAATTGAATCTGGGAAAGTGTTGTTAGCTGAAGATCTTCAGTGGATGGAAGATTCTGATCAAGAAGATGAAGAACATGCTGCAAACTTGTGTTTCATGGCAAGAGAAAATGCTGAGCTCCACGAACGTTCCAATGAGGAGGCCAACAAGGAAATTGAGGTAACCAGCTCTTCTTTATCTACTTCTGATCATTCCACTGATTCTGATACTTGTCTGGATAAAAATCTGATTTCTGAAATTGATACCTTAAATCAAATAATTTTACTCGAAAAGGATATGAATACACAACTTTTAGAGCGTGTAAACGTTTTAGAAAAACAATGCAAACAAACTGCTCATCTAGGTGAGCAACTTGTTAATCACATTAAACAAAATAAAATTTTTACACTGGAAATTCAGGATTTAAAAAGACAAGCATCAGAAATAAAGGTCCAATATGAATCTGATATTCAACATTTGTCACATACAATTTTCCGAGAAAGAAGCTGAAATTACAAATCTTAAAAATGCACAAAATCCTATTTCAAAGGAACGAAATGACAAATATTACAAATTGTATATTGAAACGTTCCAAGAATGTCAATTCACAAAAAACTGGATGGAACGTAAACAACAAGAATTTGATGATAATGAAAATCAATTTAAATCTTTAAATTCTGAAATAAAAGAATTAAAAGAAAAATTAACCGATCAAACTAATCAATCATCACAAGATAGAAATAGTCAACAGGTTATTATAGATCGTCTCACCTACGACAAAGATCAGTTAGTATCTCACATTAAACACCTTGAAGAGTTAATCGCCAAACGAGGACATATTGATCAAACCATCCATTTGAACAAGCCTAAAGAGTTCAAATACTTCAACTCCAAACAAGGTCTAGGGGCAGACAATCCAGGATATCTGAGCAAGGCGTGCAGGGTTCTTCCAACACTATATGACTCTCGCTACATGCAAACAGATATCTGGCAGAGCTTCATGCGGGTGACAGATGAAGAAAAAGAAATCGAAGCATTCAACAGAGCAAAGCAGGAGAACGCACAAATCAGTTTCAACTATGCAGAATTGAACAAAACTTATGAAATTAAAAAGGCTAAATTTGAAAATGATGAATATTTTCCTATAATAACCCCAAAAGAATTTGAAATTAAAGGGGATGCTGTCGTTCAACAAAAAGTGACACGAAAGCTTTATATTCCATCATTAATTCTCGAAAAGAAAATCTGCCAATTAGAAACAGAAATTGATGAAACACATAAGGCATTTGATAAAGAAAAATTAGTTTTACAAACAAAAATTCATGACTTAGAAGATAAACTTGTTAAAACCAATTCTTCTTCTGTTCAAAATGATTTTCAAATCAATTCTTCTGCTCAAACTAAAACTCTTGAAAAGACTTCTACAATTAAAATCCCTGCTATTTTAAAAAGAAGCTCTGACTCAACTGTTTTAAATATTTCAGATAAAACCTTAAATTCAAAGCTTGAGAAGCCCATGCCAATCGGAGACAGATGAGCAACTCAGATAAAGAAGTCTAGTTCATCGTCCTTTTTAGTTTCTTCTTTTTTTGTTTATAATAAATGTAATAACTCCATGGATTTTATTGCTCCTAAATTGGCTTTTGGTACTGTTTATGATTCTGTTGTTTATCGTCCTGTGAATTATACTGTTAATGGTGATAATTTGGTTGTTAAATATGATAAAACCGGTAAAAAGATTTATTGTGACAAGCAAACAAATAAACAAATTTCTCAGTATGATGAACGATATTTCATTAGGTTGGATGCTCCATGTGGTCCTAGAAACTATGTTTTAGATAAGTCTGGTAAAATACTTACGTCCTGCAAAACTTGTTTTCCGTACTCATGCAAAACATCCGTTTCTCGTCCGTTTCAATATAAACGAAAACATTCTTCTACACAAGCCTTCAAACCGACTCATGTTCGTCTCACTACCTCACCCATCTCTAATAAATTGATGTCCTCTCAACGTCAAACAACTCGAGGAATCACAACACCTAAATCATCACAATCAAGTACTTCTTCCAATTCTTCGACAAACAAATCAAAGATGCATAACACAAAATCCACGTTTGTTCATTACACTTGGATCAAGAATGAATAGTCAAACTGGATTTTACATTCTCCAGAGAAAAAGCTTAAATGGTCTATCAAATCAATCCAATCAGAACTGCCTCCTTGCAGTTCCCCAAAATCTCTAAATTAATCCTTCTGTAAAATCTGCATAAAACATCCTTCACTAATCGTATAGGACCCATAATTGATTGGGTACCTAAATTGTTTTAATTGTTTTATGTAGAATATATGGTATCTTGATTCCGGATGCTCACGGCATATGACGGGAAACAAGAACCTCTTAACAAATTTCAGAGATAAATATTTGGGTACTGTTCGTTTTGGAAATGATCATTTGGCTGCTATCATGGGAATTGGCGATATCATTCGTGACAAGTTAATCATTCGAAACGTCACTTATGTTGAAGATCTTGCTCACAACTTGTTCAGCATCGGTCAATTTTGTGATAAAGAGTTAGAAGTTAATTTTCAAACAAAGAAGTGTGTTGTTCGTACTTATAATGGAAAAGAACTTCTTACCGGATCACGGGATACAAATCTGTTTACTATCAATCTAAATGACGTGACCCCAATGGAAGAAGTATGCTTACTGTCAACAGCGTCATCAGATGAATCATGGTTATGGCACCGTCGCCTCTCTCACCTTAACTTCAAAACCATCAACAAATTGGTAAAAGGTGGCCATGTATCTGGTCTCCCAGACGTTAAATTTGCAAAAGATCATCTGTGTTCGTCTTGCGAAATGAGAAAGATGAAGAAAACGTCACACAAATCCAAACCTGTTCCAAGTACATCCAAACCTCTTGAATTGCTTCACATGGATCTATGTGGACCAATGAGTGTACAATCAATTGCTGGTAAACGGTATGTGTTAGTGATTGTTGATGACTACTCACGGTATACCTGGGTTCACTTCTTACGTACCAAAGATGAAGCTGCAGATACTATTATCGCCTTTATCAAGAAAACTCAGACAAATCTGGAATTAAAAGTCAACACCATTCGGACTGATAATGGAACTGAGTTTAAGAATCGAACCCTAGATTCATTTCTTAAATCTGTAGGTATAACCCATCAATTTTTCGCTGCTAGAACTCCACAACAGAATGGAGTAGTAGAACGAAGAAATCGTACCTTAGTTGAAGCAGCCCGCACAATGCTTTCATTTTCGAAACTATCTTTATCTCTGTGGGCTGAAGCCATCAACACGACATGTTTCACTCAAAATCGTTCTATCATCAACAAAACCTACAAAAAAACACCGTATGAATTGATAAATAACCGAATTCCGAATGTTAAATTTTTCCATGTTTTTGGGAGTCGTTGCTTCATCTTGAATGACAAAGACAAATTGAACAAATTTGAAGCTAAAGCGGACGAAGGGGTATTTGTTGGTTATTCACGAGAATCTGCATCATTCAGGGTTTACAATCGATCAAATCGGACAATAAGAGAAAGTGTAAATGTGAATTTTGATGAGACATTTCCTCTTGAGTCACTTACTTCAAATATTAAACCTCCTGCACCTCCTTCCGCACCTTCCACCTCTGAAAATGATTTCGATGTATTGTTTGAACATTTTTATGATGAATATCATAACATCACACATACTTTACTTCAGGAGGCTGGCGTTCCATTCCCTGCAGCTGCAAATGTTCAGTCTATCAGTGTCCCTGAGACACACAGTCCGAGTTCCTCTGATTCTCCATCTCCAACGTCTGCTGCTCCTGAGAACACTGAGTCAGTAACAAATTCAGACTGTACTTCATCATCAATGGAAACTCAATCATCACCAGATGTTTCTTCATCGCCCACTCCAGTTGTTGGTGTTTCTGATTTAATCATTGCACCAACTCAAGCTCCACAGTTGGTGATTGATTTCTCAAAATTCAATGTTCAAAAAGTTGATCCTCCACCTTCTACATCCAACACTCAAACTGCTATGACCCCGCATCCTGAATTCACTGATACCTCCAACATAATTCCAGGTCTGTTAAGGCAAAAAGCCTTACCCCTTGTGAATCTTAGGATAACAAAACAATCTAGACTAGCTTAGATTAAAATGTAGATTAAATTAGCTAAGTTAGGAGTGATACTGAGTTTGGCCAGTATTGGCCACTCAGTATCAGTACTCAGCATTGGAAAACCAATACTGAGTAGAAGGACTGAGTTACAAGTCAGTATTATAACGGACTAAGATCAAATCCCTTGAGCTTAGTCATTTCCTTAGTTTAGTCCTTCGGTTACTCCTTTGCCATCATGTAAGATCTCTATAAACATTATAAATAGAGATCACCTTGCAAAGGAGTACTTACCAATTCACGAACTTATATTCACATCTTTTGTAATTGATCAGTGGTCTTGTTATTCCGCAACAAGCCACACTTAGTGGATTTATACATTGACTATATTCTTGTGTTATCACTTTAATATTTCACTAAGTATAATAATCTATCAATTAACATTATAAACCAGGGTTGTTGTGACCTAACAACTGGTATCAGAGCAGGCTAAATTAATCTTTATTTAGTCGATCTATAACCCTGGCAGCCATTCCCTATATTTATCCCTCCAACACTCAAAAATCCAAAATGTCTACTATCATAGCACCGATTATGTCTGGTAAGGGAGTGCCCATCTTTGATGGAAAGGATTTTCATCAATGGAAGCTTAAAGCTCAGTGGTATCTTGAATCTATTCACCATGAGATGCTCACTGTGCTGAATGATGGTCCCATCATTCCACAAACTGTGGAACCCGTTGCTGCTACTGATGATGCTCCTGAGAGCACAAGGACAGTTCCAAAACTGAAACACACCTGGATTGATACTGACCGTCAGTTATTCAGTCTAGACTCAAGAGCAAAGGGGGTGATTAGTAATGCTGTTACCAAAGAAATACTTAATGCAATTATGAAATTGCCAACAGCAAAGGCTATGTGGGACAGCCTATCAGTCACCTATGAAGGCAGAGCAAAGGTGAAGTTGCAAAGAAAAAGCAACATGAGAAGAAAATATGAAAACTTCTTCTCAACTCCTAATGAAGACATCACCACTCTCTATAACAGATTCAATACTGTTATCCATGATTTAATCAATGTAGGCATTGTGAAGGAGGAAGGAGAGCTTGTTCAAAAGTTCTTGGATAGTCTTACTCAACAATTTCTTGACATGACAAATTCTGTCAATGCTGCTAACAATATTGAGTCATACACTCTTCAAGCTTTGTATGGTCTAATGTTGAATCATGAGGAGAATAATGCTGCAAGACTGATCAACTGGAAGAAAACTGACAAGTCTTCCACTGGCATGGCTCTGGTTGTTCAACAGGCATATACTGTGACTGAGCCAGAAGAACCAGAAGTTGATCTTGCTGATGCTGAGGCAGAAGAGCTTGAAACTCAAATGGCTCTTATGTCTATGAAGCTGGATTAGTTGAAAAAGAAGAGGCTTGGTGTTAGCTCTTCCAATACTGACCCAAGATCAGGTCTTTGCTATAGGTGTGGAAAGCCTGGGCACATTGCTGCTAATTATCATACTAAGTCAACTGAAACTGATCAGAATGACAAGATTGCATACCGAGCTAAACGGTATAGAGACAAATATGTCAAACTAAAGAACTGGAGCAAGGGAAAGAATGCAGTAGGGAATGGAGCGCCTCATCAAGCACTTTACTCTGAAGCTTGGATGGATGAAGAGCTCAGTGATGATGAGGAAGAGGTTGAAAACAAAGCCTTTATGGCTTTCACTGAAGATGATTTGAAGAGCTCCTTTGAAAAGGATATCAATGAAGCTGAGAGGATGAGTGTTCATTCTGATTGGGATTCCACTCAGTTGTACAAGGTGAGTTCCTTTCAAACTTATTCAGTGAATGAAAAAGAAAAGATTTTTGAGTATATGATTGTTGATCTTAAAACTTTAGTACAGAGAGAAAAAGCTTTAAAATTAACAATTCTTGAACTTGAAAGGATAAATAATGAACACTTGGATAAATTAGCAAAATTTAAAGATTTAGAACTAAATTTTTTAAACTTACAAGACATTAACCAAAGATTAGCTGATAAAGCTCATTTACACAAATTAGAAAAAGAAAAATTTGAAAATCAATGTAAATCTTGGGGAAATGCATCCATTAAATTAAATAAATGTCTAAATCAACAATTTCCAGAAAATGTAAGGGCTGCACTTGGTGTTGATCCTCAGTGAAAAAATAGAAATAATTTTGCTGATTTATTTGATGAATTTTCTGAAATGAACCCTATTCAGTTTGTAAAAGCAAAAACCTTTTGTGAAGTAGGATGTCAAACTGAGTCAGATGATGAGGATAAAATCATTTTTGAAAAATCAATTGGTCCTTCCATCTGTTCTAAGTGCTATACTGAACTACAAGAGCTCAGTATTGAATTTCCTGAAAAAGAAATTTTTGATACTGATCTTGAAATTGTACAGTATTACACTTCTGCTGTTCCACCATTTGAAGTTTTATTTAACACAACTACTTTTGAAATATATAAAGAACCTGAGTCTACAGAAAAGAAAACCACTACTACTCAAAATGTTTTATCTAAAACTGAATCTACAGGAACAGCAAAGTCAACTACTCAAAAATCTAAAGAACCTGTTCAAGTTGTCATTCTAAAACATGATAAAAAGAAAACAGCTTCAACAGGATCTTCAAGTGGCAAAATCAAGAAGTCAAATGATAAAAATACTTCCATGCCTAATAAAAATAAGACCCCAGTATCATCTCCTTCGAAATCAGTTAAACATAAAATTAATACTCCATTAAAACATGACGAAAATAACATTTTGAAATCTATTGGTGATCAGATTAAAGTCTTAAGTCAAAAGTTTGCAAAACTCACTAATACCGATCTACCAAAAGTTAAACAGTTTTCTAAAATTCTTATGAAAACATGTTCAGAAACAGACCTAGAAAATGTTATAGATGTCATCACACTGGTCATAAAGGAGATGAATGCTGGACTGATCTCTCGAATCCTAGGTACTCAGTACCAAAGAAAAGGAGAGAAACAAAGTCAGTATCACCCAAGAAAACCTCCAAGGTTTCTCCTAAAGTGATACTGACCTTTCCAATAAAAGAGATCAGGTCTATCCCTGTTTCTCCTACCAAAGTTCCCATTCAAAAATGGGTTCCTAAAAAGAACTAATCCTTATTTTGTGTCTTGTGCAGGGTGACAGGAAATGGTACTTAGATAGTGGCTGCTCAAGACACATGACTGGCAGTATAGAGTACCTTCTTAATTATACACCAGAGAAGGGTCCTTCTGTCAAATTTGGAGATGATTCTATTGGAAAAACAAGAGGTTATGGTGTAATCAAGGCAGGCAACATAACTTTTAAAAGAGTTGCCTATGTAGAGGGTCTTAAACACAATCTGCTCAGTATCAGTCAGATGTGTGATGATGACAATGAAGCTCATTTCAGAAAGGTTGCAGGAATCATCTACAATGATAAAGGGCAACCTGTACTCATTGCTAGAAGAGAAAAAGATGTCTATGTGGTCAACCTATCTGAAATACATCCTACCATTCGAGTATGCCTGCTGTCTAAAGTCAAGCCAGAGTTGCACTGGTTATGGCACAAGAAACTTTCTCACATAAATTTCAGAAATATTAATGAGCTCAGTATGAAGAAACTGGTGAGAGGGTTGCCCACTATTACTTATTCAAAAGATAAGTTATGCTCAGCATGTGAAATGGGCAAGCAGAAGAAGAGTTCATTCAAATCAAAGGTTAATCATTCCATTAATGAACCTCTTACAATGAAACATATGGATCTTTTTGGCCCCATCAGCACACCATCTTTGGCCAAAAAGATCTATACATTAGTCCTGATTGATGAATTCTCAAGATACACTTGGGTTATTTTTCTCAAGACTAAAGCAGATGCAACAACAGAAATCATTGCCTTCATTAAAAGAGAAGAACTTCAAAAAGGCAACAAGGTCAAACAACTAAGAAGTGACCATGGTACTGAGTTTAAGAACTCAGTATTGGCTAATTTCTGTGAAGAAAAAGGAATCGTACAAAACTTCTCTGCAGCCTACACACCACAACAAAATGGTGTTGTAGAAAGAAAGAATAGAACCTTGATTGAAGCTGCAAGAACTTTGTTATGCCATGCTGGCCTGGCACTGAGCTTCTGGGCAGAAGCTGTCCATTGTGCTAATTTTACACAGAACAGAGCTACAATAGTCCAGAGACATCAAAAGACTCCTTATGAGTTATATAATGGCAAGGTTCCTAATGTGGAATACTTCCACATCTTTGGGAGTAAATGTTTTGTACTCAGTACTAAACAAAATCTCAACAAATTTGCTCCCAAAGCAAATGAAGGTGTGTTCATGGGCTACTCTCCACACTCTAAAGCCTTCAGAGTGTATATTATCTCAACTAAGATAATTGTAGAATCCATTCATGTCACATTTGATGAAGATCAGAATGAACACTCCACCTCAGCAACAGAAGACATCAGTGGCATAGAAATTCTATGCAATCCAGAAAACTCAATTGCTGAACAGCCCAAGTCTCACCCATACTATGTTGATCATGGTATGCTTGATACTGATCAAGAAAGAACTCTGTATAACTCAAATGTATCAAATTCTGAGGCAAACATTCCTGAGAACCTCCATACTGAGTCCCCAATACTTGATCTGAACAATTCCACCTATGAAGAAGGTGAATCTTCAAGTACATTTCAAGAATCCACCTCAGATCTGCAAAATCAAGAAGAACAGTAACTTGAAATGTCTAATACTGACCTGTCCTCAGCTCAGTATCAGACAGACAACACATCACTGCAACAAGATATTGTTGACCTTTCTTCAAATGCTCCCTTAGGAAACAATCTAAGGGAACACAGAGATCATCCTCATTCTAATATTATTGGTCCAATTGAACAAGGTGTCCAAACAAGAAGAAAGTTAGAATTTGAACCCCAAGCAACTGCAAATTTTTGTTTCTTCTCAAGCTTTTTATCTACCATGGAACCAAAGAAAGCTGATGAAGCTTTATTAGATGAAGACTGGGTAGAAGCTATGCAAGAGGAACTGACAGAGTTTGAAAGAAATAAAGTTTCGAACTTAGTACCACCTCCTGCTGGCAAAAATATTATTGGTACTAAGTGGGTGTTCAGAAACAAGATGGACAAGGATGGTGTTGTCATCAGAAATAAAGCAAGACTGGTTGCTCAGGGTTACAGGTAAGAAGAAGGCATTGACTATGATGAAACTTTTGCACCAGTTGCAAGAATTGAAGATATTAGGTTGTATCTTGCATATGCAGCCTTCAAGAATTTCAAAGTTTATCAGATGGATGTCAAGAGTGCTTTTCTTAATGGAAAACTACAGGAGGAAGTTTATGTCAAACAACCACCAGGTTTTGTTGATCCTAAATTTCCTAATTTCGTTTTTAAGCTTCATAAAGCTCTTTATGGGCTCAAACAAGCTCCCAGAGCCTGGTATGATACCCTGTCTGAGTACTTAATTGAAAATAAGTTTATAAGAGGTAAAATTGACAAAACATTAATTTCAAAAAGGAAAGGTTCTGACATTCTACTCATTCAGATATATGTAGATGATATTATTTTTGGCTCTACTGACAAGTCAATGTGTGACTGGTTTGCTAAGATAATGTCATCTCAGTATCAGATGAGTATGATGGGAGAACTTACTTACTTTCTTGGTTTACAAGTAGAACAAAAGCCTGATGGCACTTTCATAAATCAAAGTAAGTATGTGCATGACATGCTTAAAAAATATAAATTTGAAAATTTATCTTCCATGCACACTCCTATGGGTACTCAGGATAAAATAAGTAAAGATGAAACTGGTAAACCAGTATGTCAATCCACATACCAAGGTATGATTGGTTCTTTACTCTACTTAACAGCTAGCAGGCCTGATATTATGTTTGCAACTTGTTTGTGTGCTCGGTATCAGGCTGATCCTAAGGAATCACATATGAAAGCTGTTAAGCGCATTTTTAGATATCTTTCAGGTACTCCTAACATGGGTCTTTGGTATCCCAAAGACTCAAACTTTGATCTTGAAGGGTATATAGATGCAGACTTTGCAGATTGTAGGTTAGACAGGAAGAGTACAAGTGGAGGTTGTCAATTCCTCGGTGGCAGATTAGTTGGTTGGTCATCCAAGAAACAAAACTCAGTAGCAACATCCACTGCAGAAGCAGAATATGTTGCTGCAGGAAGTTGTTGTGCTCAACTCTTGTGGATGCAGTATCAACTAATGGACTATGGGTTCAATTTTCAGAAAACACCAATCCATTGTGATAACAAGAGTGCTATTGCTATCACTGACAACCCAGTCCATCACTCCAGAACAAAGCACATTGATATCAGACACCACTTTATTCGAGATAATGTGGAAAAGGGAAAGGTTGAGGTAGATTTCGTTCCTACAGATGATCAATTGGCCGATGTGTTTACTAAACCTCTCTCTGAGGAAAGGTTTATGTACTTACTAGGACAATTGGGTATGCTGAATCCTTAATTTTTCTTAAAATTTTCTGATACTGATTGATCAGTATTCCTTTCAATACTGACCAACTCAGTATCACTCGTCTGATTTATCAAATTTTATAAATTTTAATTTTTTTTAATTTATAGTTTAAATTAAATGTTTTTATATTTTATATTTTTTATTTATTTTTATTAAATATTTTTTTAACTCGGTATTGGAGTCCTGGAGTGATAAAACTGACTTTTAATCCTTATACTCCCCAACGGTAACCTTTCTTAATAAGAAAGTTACCGTTGACACAGGATAAGGCTGTCAAATCAGCCGGTTTTACTTCCCAATACCGTAATTATCAATAAATTAAGTATAAATAACCGTAATACTGTAATTACTTTCTCTTTCGATTCTCTCTGCGATTAACGATTTCACTATTTCTTTGCAAGAAAATTTCTTAAATCACAATCGCAGATGGCCAATTACAGATTCGTTGCACCGGAGGCTGCACCGGCAACTCAGTTTCGAAACGACGAAGTGCCCAAATTTGCGAGGAACAACATCACCGCAAACTTTAACATTCCTCAGGCTTGGGCGTGCCCTGAATTCTCTCACATGATTACTTATCTGAATCAGTGTCCGATCACACAAGCATTGATTCGTTCCCCACGAGCAATTTATCAAGAAATGATCTGCGAATTCTGGTACTCAGCTAACCTTGACTCTCCGGACATGATTACCGGTTGGGTTATTCGAGACCAAAGAAGGGCTTTTGTCTCCACTGCTATAATTTGGGAAACCCTTAGGCTTCCCGCTCAAGCTCAGTATGAGCCCTTTGTTGATCGAACAGAGGCTCGCTCAGTGTTGCCACTCATTGGACGCATAGGAACCACGGGAATCATTAAAAGAAATGAATTCGGTCCAATGTGGGGTATTTTGATTCCACCCTCATTAGATGCATGACTCACAAAACTGGAGCCCTGGATCAAATAAATGAGTTTGGGATGCAAATCGTTCATGCCATGTATCATGGAAGAGATATTGATTATGCTAGACTGATCTTCAATGAACTAGCTTCTCTAGTTCGGGCTCAAATCAGAGAACTTAATGTTCCTTTCTGTAGATTTCTTTCTCTTATTTTTCAAAATGGGATGCCTGCTCATGATTATGATAACTTCAACAGTCCAAGAGTGGATCTTCCTCCACTTCATGAAAAGATTTATTTTTACAGACCAAGAGAAGGAGAGCCTGTACTGAGTCACTCCATGTGGGCTATAGTTCAGGCACACATTAATGATGAACAAATTTCTGATACTGAATCAGAAAATGATGATACTAATGATGACAGTGGTAATAGTGGGAATGATGATCAAGATACTGAGATGGTGGAAGCTCAACCAGTAGTAGTACAAGAAGCAACACACATTTCTCCACAAGTACAGAATCCTGATGCTCCTCATATTGAAACTGCTTCTGATACTGAGCCCTCAGAAGATACACCACTGGTCATTCTAAGAAGAAGAAGAAATCTTTCCCCAGTTCTTATGGGAAACTTATCATCAGAAGAGATGCAACCCGGAAATGTTCCTTCCTTAACTGCATCTCTTCAGGCACAAAGCTTAGTTGCAGCCAATGCTGACCTTCCAGGTCCTGAACCAGAACCAACTGCTCAACATATTGAGGAACCCCATGATCCTCTTGATGTCGAACTTCAGTATGAGCAGCATACACTGGAAGGTGCAACTGTCAGAAGAAAAGAAGCTCATGAAGGTGCTGGTGCTTCAAATCAGCATACAGAAGATCCAGCACCGACCTCACATGATGCAAGAAGAGAATCCGACAAAGTCTCAGGTATGAATTTCTAAAAAGCTCTAATCTTTTATATACATATAAACGTTTCCCAAATAGAGACTATGTATTGGCCAGTACCAACTCAAAACTGACCACAGTCTCAAACGAACTTTCAAATATATCCACTTATGGCCAACATAGTTAGCCCACTGCTGCTATGCAAAATTCATACACTGAGCACCTCAATGATCATTGTCAGTCTACAGTTATCTCAACATTTAAAGAGACAATGGTGGTTGATGTCACACTGACACCCACTGGTGCTGCTTGAATTATGTCCAACTTATTTTTGAGTTGGGTCACATGATTCAAGACATGATCACAAACCTGTTAAGCCACATTAGCCAAAATTTTCCATCGGTTTAGCCACATTGCTGTTATCACTCTGACACCAGGTGATATACATTGAAAAATAATAAGAAGCACATCCCAGGCTTTGAAAACACAAACCAAAACCTTTAGTAAATGTGACCTATCCTATTCCCAGCCTCCTGTGCACCCTCAGAATTTTAAGTAGGTGGTGATACTGAACCTATTCCCTCCCCATCCAATGATAACAATAAGGGGGAGAAAAGACAAAGAGACCAAGAGGTTGATCAACCTGAGCCATCTGCTCAGGGGGAGAAAAGAAGAAGGTTAAATGAAGATCAATCTCCACAGCAGCAACAACAACAACATCAACATCAACATCAACAAACACCTCATACTGAACCACTTAGGTTTAGGTATGAAAGAAGCAGACAAAGAGGAAGGTCAGTCTTGGAACAACTTGAAGATGAACCATCTGAGCCATCTGCTCAGGGGGAGACTGAAACTGACCAACCACAGCAAGTTGTTACTGAGGAAAACAACTTGCAGATTATATTGTACATGCCTTTTGTTTGGCCTATTGCTGATGATGAAGATGAAGACCATCCAGTGCCTTCTGAAAATTTTCTAAACTTTGCACTGGATGAAGCAAATAAAGAAAGCTCTTCATCATCATTCTCAGATGATGAAGAGCCCCCAAGAAGACAAATCTCTCCTCCAACTGAAGGACCTTCTAGAATTCCTAGAAGACCAATAACCAGAAGAATGACAAATGTGGTTATGTCCTCAGAATCAAGTGAAGAACAAGATCCAGCTCCTCTGATCTCAATACCTAGGAGATCCACTCAGTATACTGAGGAAAAGAGTGATGCTGAGGATGAGATTGAGGCCCAAAAATTCTTTCATGTTAAGGAAGAAGAACCTGAATCTGAGTTTGAAGATGTTCCAAGAAGATCTGTATGAAGAACTGGAGATGAATTGCTTGAATAGTATTGGAACATTGTGGCACAAAGAACAAGGTATAGGGAAACAAGGCTGGGTATGCTGAGGAATAAAGCATTTCTGAATGTAAAAGACATATACTGGCTAAATGAATTTGTCAACAAAATAAAAGTCAAAACTGTTGATAGATCAATTGTTGCAACTTGCACTGGGCCAGTCAGTCCTCCAATGAAGATTTTTCTCCATGACATCCAAAATATGGGACTCCAAGACTGGATAAAAATTGCTAGACTGATAAAGGAGATGCCCTCAAGATCTTCTGAAGCCCAAGTGATGATGGATGAAATTTGGGTTGTATCTGCTATATGCTATGAAAAAGGCATCCTTTATGCAGCAGATTACAGGGCACTCAGTGTGATGACTGAAGCTATCAAGAACAACAAACCTGAGTGCCTTAATACTTTCAGAATATTTCCCAAATATACTGTTCCCTCTAATATTATCTTTCAGGATCAAAAGAGTACCATATATCCTACATCTGGATATATGTATACTGACTCAGATGACAAGGAGTGCTTCATTACTGAAGCAGATTTGCCAACAGCTCCTATCAGCCATTTGGTGGGTTTAAAATGGATGATAACCAAGAAAAAAGATGCTTGGTTCAGAAAGAAGATAGTTGCTGTGCTAAACAACAGGCAAGATGAACTGAAGAAAAGAGAAGAGTTCATCCATGTGAAGAAGGAAGTCTTCTATGAGTTCGAATAAATCAACAGAAGATGTAGAAGAAGACTTTGCAGCCTGTAGTTATGTATTTTTGATTTCTATTTGTAATTGTTTTGTTATCATTAGATATGGGGAGATTGTTAAGGCAAAAAGCCTTACCCCTTGTGAATCTTAGGATAACAAAACAATCTAGACTAGCTTAGATTAAAATGTAGATTAAATTAGCTAAGTTAGGAGTGATACTGAGTTTGGCCAGTATTGGCCACTCAATATCAGTACTCAGTATTGGAAAACCAATACTGAGTAGAAGGACTGAGTTACAAGTCAGTATTGTAACGGACTAAGATCAAATCCCTTGATCTTAGTCATTTCCTTAGTTTAGTACTTTGGTTACTCCTTTGCCATCATGTAAGATCTCTATAAACATTATAAATATAGATCACCTTGCAAAGGAGTACTTACCAATTCACAAACTTATATTCACATCTTTTGTAATTGATCAGTGGTCTTGTTATTCCGCAACAAGCCACACTTAGTGGATTTATACATTGACTATATTCTTGTGTTATCACTTTAATATTTCACTAAGTATAATAATCTATCAATTAACATTATAAACCAGGGTTGTTGTGACCTAACAAGGTCAACTTCCACTTCCTCATACGCTGAAATGGACCAAAGAGCATCCTTTACATCAAGTAATTGGAAATCCTGAATCTTCGGTTCAAACTCGTAGAGCAATTGCTGATGAATGTCAATACTCATCTTTCTTAAGCTCCAATGAACCTAAGAAAGTCAGCGAAGCTTTATCAGACCCAGACTGGATTCTTGCCATGCAAGATGAAGTCAATCAATTTGAACGACTGAAAGTTTGGCGTCTAGTTCCAAAACCACCTGGAAAGTCTGTTGTTGGTACCAAATGGATCTTTAAAAACAAAAAGGATGAAAATGGGATTGTCATTCGAAATAAAGCACGCCTTGTTGCTAAAGGGTATTCTCAACAAGAGGGCATGGATTATGAAGAAACTTTTGCCCCGGTTGCAAGAATAGAAGCCATTCGAATCTTTCTGGCATATGCAGCACACAAGAATTTTACAATCTATCAAATGGATGTAAAAACTGCATTTCTTAATGGTATTCTAAGTGAAGAAGTTTTCGTTCATCAACCAGAAGGATTTGTCAATCCAAACTTGCCTAACCATGTCTTCATCCTTGATAAAGCGTTATATGGTTTGAAGCAAGCTCCTCGTGCGTGGTATGATGTTCTATCCAAATTCTTAGTCAACTCTGGTTTTTCAAAAGGCAAAGTGGACAAAACTCTATTCATCAAACGACAAGGGGAAGATATCGTCCTCATTCAGATTTATGTAGATGATATTATTTTCGGGTCCACAAATCCAAAATACTGTAAACGATTTTCAGATCTTATGATCAAAAGATTTGAAATGAGTATGATGGGGGAGATGAATTTCTTTCTCGGCTTACAGGTTCGTCAGTTACCTACCGGGATCTTCATCAATCAATCTAAGTATATCACTGATTTGTTGAAGAAGTATCTGATGGACGACTTTAAACCCATTTCTACACCAATGTCACCCGGTTCAAAATTGCATACTGATCCTGACGGAAAGCTAGTTGATATCACCAACTATCGAGGCATGATAGTGTCCTTATTATATCTAACTGCCAGTCGCCCTGATATAATGTTCTCTACGTGCGTTTGTGTTCGGTATCAAGCTGCTCCCAAAGAGTCTCACCTTCAAGCAGTCAAATGCATATTTCGTTACTTAAAGGGTACTCGAGATCTTGGTCTTTGGTATCCCAAAGAAACTTCGTTTGACCTGCCTGCATTCTTTTATGCTGATCATGCTGGCTGTATGTTGGATCGTAAAAGCACTTCTGGAGGTGCTCAATTTCTCGGTGATAAATTGGTGAGCTGGTCATCAAGGAAACAAAATTGTGTATCTCTTTCAACTGCCGAAGCGGAGTATGTTGGTGCTGCAAGCTGCCTGTCCCAGGTAATTTGGATGCAGTCACAATTAAAAGACTACGGCTTTTCATACAGCTGTATTCCTTTATATTGTGACTCCCGAAGTGCAATTGCAATTTCATGCAATCCTGTTCAACATTCCAAACCTAAACATATTGATCTTCGATATCATTTTATCAAAGATCACGTTGAACAAGGAACTGTGGAAATGTACTTCGTATCCACTGATTTTCAGTTAGCTGATTTATTTACCAAGGCTTTAGATGAAAAACAATTTAACTTTCTTGTGTCTAAGCTTGGTATGTTAAATCTCAAAGCATAAATCGTTTCTATTTTTATTTTCACTAATTTTCAATGTTGTTTCTGCAAAATGCTTTTTATTGTTTACATTTTTAGCAATGACTTATACACAATTCAGTGTATAACTCGAGTCTCATCAGAATGACTTATGTACACATCAGTGTATAACCCGTTCCTAACCGTTTAATGGCTTTCACGTACATCAACTTGAAACCCGCTCTTAATCAGAAAACACAGAACTGTAAAAACTCTTCTCCACCCCTCTGCTGCTGTTAAAAGGTACATTTCTGATCTACAAACTTTTATATATCTTTATTTTGTCGAGGGGGAGTAATATTAATTCTAGGGGGAGAATTAGTATTTCCAGGGGGAGAAACGTTCTTATATCAATACTTTTATACCCGTTTGAATTTTTTTTATTATTCGATCAAATTTTTTTTATCAAACGACAATACCTTCCCATGGTCTGCCAGAACCGGCCTTACCTTCCAATGGAATTCTTTTTCAGCCATTTGGTAAATGTGAGGGTATAAGTCTAAGGTATAGCAATAGGTGAGTGCAAGGTGATGTGAAAAACATGATAACTTTAAGAAAACACACCTTTGAGTGCATCCACACCGTAAATAAACCGGGCAACCATACAAAAGGGTGCTCATTTATGCGTTAAATGTTTCACCAGACTCTACTGGCCCAGTAAAGCACATGCACGCCACCACAAACCACTCAAATTTCTCTCAACAGGAATTTGTTTCAATTCATTAGGGGACGTAGCACATAATCTACTGACTGCTCATTCGAAGTTTGTCGGTATTGAAACATAATAACCTCCTGCCCCGGGTGAAGTCTCTTTGTATGCACCGTGTGTCTAGTTATCACCCCTCAAACATTCCAATATAGGACACTGGCACTACAAAAATGGATCTCTGTGAATTCATCAAAACACTCGTAGTGGCATCACAATCTGATGTTTCACGAGGATCGAGTGGAAATCCTGCTAGAGCTAAAATCACGCCAACTCTAAACGCAGGTCGCACACTTGAATCAACGGTTGTGCAAACGACTACCGATTCATACCGTGTGCTAACGGATACTCTATGTGAGTCCGGTGTTACCTAAAAAGAACAAGCTGCTGTGCCGTAACATCTATCATTCTTTCAGGCAACAACTTATACCGAAAACACATAAACTTCCGAAGAAAAATCCATGTGAACTCTTAAAATGAAACATCTTTTGAAAGCTGATTAAAATGCACATGAGCGTAATAGTCCTCTCTCAAATTACTCCTATGATCTGCTACACCCAGCATGATCTTCCCCGGAGCCACCGACAATATAGGAACAAAAAAAGTGAGGGTCCCTAGGTCTAGGTGAGCAGAATCAAGTATCATGGGATCTTGATTGGGGTGCGCTGAGGTAATAATTGAGAGGGGGTATGAAGTATGGGGTGCAAATCAGCTTATCACATGGTAACACAAAAACGAGGGTGTGGTTGAAAATGAAAACGTGAGTTGAGTGAGGAGTGTGTGTGAAAGGGTTAAAGAAAACGCAAAACCCTCCCTAAACCGAACAAAAGACCGGGTAACTACATCTATATCAGACTGCATGAGATGCTTTCTGATTCAGACATCATGGACCCAGTGATGCAATGCACAACCCCCACTGACCACTCAAGTACAAAAAGTACTTGTTTCAAAATCACGGAGATTACTACATCTACTATCGACATCTCATTTGGAGATTGTTGATATTGAAAAAGAGGACCTACCTCCAGTCCTCGCCTTCGTTTGTCCACATATAGAGTCTAGAACCGAATTAAATTTCTCTAGGTCACAGGCATTCCACCAAGCATATCCTAATGATATTGCCGGAACATTCATAGTGATACCAAACTTGTTGGTATTCCACGATGATTGAATGGAAATCCTACCAGTGCTAACATCAAAGCCAACACTGAACGTAGGTCACACAGTTTTTCACTGTCGTGTTAACGGGATATCTATGAGATCCCGGTTTATCCTATTTGACTATGCTGTAAAATGTGTTATATATTGATCCATTCAAAAAATGAATGTTATCATTATTCAACACATTTTCATCACCAAGCTTCGGAGATTCTTCTTCTTACATGATGCTTCAGATAAATCTTGTTCATCATGAGGGGGAGAATGTATTAGCCTAACTTACTCCACATCAAAAAGACACATATGCACCAGTGAAGGGGGAGTATACAAGGAACCGAAGACTCCATGAAGAAATAATTGTCTGTTTGAGGGGGAGCATAAACCTTATCAACAAATTTTCCAAACAACAATTATTAAAGATCATTGATCGACATAAAGCCACAAACTTCAAGAAAAGACTTCCGCTATTAATCTCTCTATCATTATGGGTCTCAATTTTGGTCGATCAATATGTATCTTCAAAGTAAAGTCTTCAAAATACCTTTTGTGGTTAAAAAGCTACAAGAAGTATTCGTTTTCACAGATTAATAAAGCTCAAGCCTGATCCTGATTATTATGCAACGAAATATCTACAAGACTAGGCTTTTGCTAAAGATGAAGACTTCAAAGATATGCTTCCCAGACTATTGTTACAAAGGGGGAGATTGTTGGGTCACATTTTAATGTATTCAATAGTCTAGGGGTGTAATGTGACACTTATTGTAACAAATAGTCTAGGGTGATTTTATGTAATTAGTCAATACTATGCCTAGGTATAAATACCTAGTTGTAACCTAGTATTGACCTAAGCTTGCCGTTGTCAAAATCGAACGTACGTTTTCTTAGTGCAAAGCTCAATATTGTTCTTCATCTCAATCTTCATATTATCACTTGTTATTGCTTAATTGTTTGCTGAATCGGTACATACGGATTCACACTAACCATGCAAAACTCAAGAAATCCAAGATTCATCAAAACCCACCTTCAACATCCACCATTAATGGAGGTTGAAGGTGTTTTTGACCAAATCTTGTCTTCCTTCCACCAACAACCATACATTTCATGTAAAAACTTGTATAAACACATAATACAACATCCATAACAAGATTCATCCACAAATCATCAAGCTACATAAACCCTAGTTCAAGTTCTAGCTCAAGAACAAAAAGAACAAGTGAAGGAGAAAGAGTAACTTACTTCTAGACTTATTCTACACAAACTCTAGTATGAAATTCGGATTTAAGCACAAGAATTAGCAAGAACAAGCTCAAGAACACAATGGTGGTTTCTAGAGAGAGAAAGAGGCAATGGAATAGTGAGAAGATGGATAAGGTTTCAAAATGAGGAGAAGGAGGGTGTTCCCTCCTCTCTTGGCCGGCCAAACATATGGGGTGGGGCCCCATGTGGCTTTTCCTTTTTAATTAACAGTATACGTCTGTAAAGTCCCTTTCGTAATTAATTTATTTAAAATAGTAAACGGACTTCAATTTTAAAAACGAAAGCATTTCCGGAAACGATATTTAACAAGGAATCCAAAGATATAAAAATCACGTTTTCACTCTAAATAAATCACAAGTCGGGTATTTTAACCCCTTGGTTAAAATACCACAAAAGACAGCAGGCTAATTAAATTAACTAAGCAATTAATCAGATAATCATTTAATAAGATACCTTAAGGTCAATAAACTACTAGGCCGGGTTTTGGGATGTTACAACTCTCCCCCACTTAGGAAGATTCCGTCCCCGGAATCCCATCTCGATCAAATAAAGAGGGGTAACGTTCCCGCATATCGGCCTCGGTCTCCCATGTCATATCCGCACCCAAACTGTGCTTCCACTTTACCAAAACCATAGGAATTTGTTTCTTTCTCAATTTCGTCACTTTTCGGTCCAATAACTCCACCGGTTCCTCGACCAACCTATTTTTCATATCTACCCGCAACTCTTGCACCGGAAGAATTTGGCTCGGATCCTCAATATTACACTTTCTCAAATAGCAAATGTTGAAAGTGTTGTGAATTGCCGACAACTCCGGGGGCAACTCGAGCGTTACCGATTGAGAATTCACCACTTTGCTAATACGAAACGGCCCAATAAACCTCGGGGCCAACTTTCCTCGTTTACCAAAACGGATGACACCCTTCCAAGGTGAAACTTTCAAATAAACCATCTCGTTTTCCGAGAACGTAGCGGGTCTACGTCTCGGATCGACATACATCTTTTGTCGGTCGCGGGCGGCTTTCAACTTCCTCGGGCAATTGCAACTTTAACCGCGGTCATTTGTACAATATCGGGTCCCGCATATTGTTTCTCACCCGCTTCCAACCAACACGTCGGGGTTCGGCACCGACGCCCGTACAACATTTCATACGGTGGCATCTTAATACTTGAGTGATACGAGTTATTATAGGCAAATTCAATCAATGGTAGGTGGGAATCCCACGACCCACCGTACTCCAACACACAAGCCCGCAACATATCTTCAAGTGTTTGTATCGTTCTCTCCGATTGCCCATCGGTTTGAGGATGATACGCGGTACTCAAATTCACCCACGTCCCCAATTCACGTTGCAAGCTATTCCAAAAATTCGAAGCAAAACGGGGATCCCTATCGGACACGATAGAAATCGGAATACCATGCCGGGACACCACTTCGTCAATGTACAATTTCGCCAATCTACTAAGTGAGGCGGTCTCACTAGTAGCCAAGAAATGAGCACTCTTCGTTAACCGATCAACTATAACCCAAATCATATCGTGACCCCTTTGAGTACGCGGCAATTTGGTCACGAAATCCATAGTAATCCAGTCCCACTTCCACTCAGGAATCGGTGATTGGGTTAAAGTTCCATAGGGCTTTTGGTGTTCGGCCTTCACTTGAGCACAAATATGACATTGACCCACATAACGGGCAATGTCGGTCTTCATCGTCGGCCACCAATAAAGAGCCTTTAAATCATTATACATCTTCGTGCTACCCGGTTGAACCTATAACCGAGAATTGTGAGCCTCGGCTAAAATCAATTCCCGCAAACCCCTGAGTAATGGTACCCAAACTCGAGATTGATACGTCTTCAAACCCCGAGAATCTTCTTCTAATTCATCCTTCCTCTTTATCAAAATCTCGGTCTTCAAATGTTCGACATTCAAGGCTTCCATTTGTGAAATCTTCAACGGGGACACCAAATCCGACACAATTTCCATTCTCATAAATTGCACCCGCCCCGAATCAACCTTTCTACTTAAGGCATCAGCCACCACATTTGCCTTTCCGGGATGATAACGAATTTCACAATCGTAATCCTTAATCAACTCTAACCATCTTCGTTGACGCATATTCAACTCCTTTTGCGTGAACACGTATTGCAAACTTTTGTGATCCGTACAAATCACACACCTAGTACCGTACAAATAGTGTCTCCATATTTTTAGTGCAAAAACCACCGCCGCCAACTCCAAATCGTGAGTCGGATAATTCCTCTCGTGATTCTTCAATTGCCTCGAAGCATAAGCAATAACTCGATTTCGTTGCATCAACACGCAACCTAAACCCGCAAGTGAAGCGTCACAATAAACAATAAAATCCCCCGGGCCTTCGGGTAAAGCAAGAACCGGAGCTTGACATAATAGTTGCTTTAGGGTTTGGAAGGAATTCTCGTGATCATCACCCCAACGGAACGGTACATCCTTACGGGTCAACTTCGTCATAGGACCCGCTATCTTCGAAAAATCTTTAATAAACCGCCGGTAATAACCCGCCAAACCCAAGAAACTCTTTATCTCGGTTGGGTTCTTTGGAGCAACCCAATTCATAACCGCTTCAATCTTTGCCGGGTCCACCTTGACCCCATTCGAACAAATAACGTGACCCAAAAAGTGAACCTCTCGAAGCCAAAATTTGCACTTCGAGAACTTTGCAAATAATTGTTCCCGCTTCAACGTTTCTAACACTTGCCTTAAGTGTTTCTCGTGTTCTTCTTCGGTCTTGGAATAAATTAAAATATCGTCAATGAACACGATAACGAATTTGTCGAGGTAAGGCCGACAAACTCGGTTCATCAAATCCATAAATATTGCGGGAGCATTCGTCAACCCAAACGGCATAACTAAGAACTCATAGTGGCCGTAACGAGTTCGGAACGTCGTTTTATGAATATCGTTTTCGTGAACCCGAACTTGGTGATAACCCGATCTCAAATCAATCTTTGAGAAATAAGAAGACCCTTGAAGTTGATCATATAAATCGTCAATACGCGGTAAAGGATACCAATTCTTTACCGTTCTCTTATTCAATTCCCGATAATCAATGCACATACGAAGTGCACCATCTTTCTTTTTCACGAATAAAACGGGACCTCCCCAAGGTGAGGAACTCGACTGAATAAAACCCTTATCCAATAAATCTTGGATTTGCGTCATCATTTCCCGGATCTTGGACGGTGCTAAACGATACGGTGCTCTAGCCACGGGATTGGCACCAGGCACCAAATCAATTTTGAATTCTACCTCCCGAACGGGAGGTAACCCATGCAAGTCTTCGGGAAACACCTCCGGGTATTCCGAAACCACCCGGAGATTACCAACCACTTTCCTCCAAGGCAGGGAAGGGGGTGGCTTGTAGGGATGCTTAGCCTCCAAGGCTTTAACGGTATCAATACAATAAGGAGCAACACCAGAAGAGGATAACACTTTCACTGCTACTGAAAAATTCCCATCGGCAACCTTGCGAAGACACTGCCTAACATTGGTGTTACTCGATGTGCTCTGCTGCATAAAATCACCTCCTCCCTGACCCAAAAGCCCTGACCCAGAAGCATCCAACATATTTTTAACTAACGTTGTAATACCATCCTTTTTCCCCCATGTAGCCAGAGATTCCAAGATAGAATTTTGTTGCAAGTATTTTCTATTACCGGACCTACGTTCTTGTCTATTATTGGTCCTACACACCTGAAGCGTGCAACGTGGAAAGAGAAGCAACCTAACCCACGCCTCAACAGAGTCGGGGTGTGTAACCACCTTGTAAAGAAAGTTTTTCAACGCTAAAGAGAAGGCGAGACGACAACCATGAGGAATACATTTGACGGTGGTAATAGGCTTTTTAAAAACAAGATCAAGAAGCATAGCATCCGAACCAGACCATCAGATACTCTTGCCACAAACTCCATATTAGATGGCTTTGGAATCCCAACAATGTAACCGCTCATTTCGTTGGACCCTTTAAGAAAACGGACAAGACCATCCGGGTGGTGACAAGCACGGGTCACCGCATGTAAAGTCACACACTTCCCACACAACCATTGGTCAAAAAACTTTAAAGTTTCCTCCACTGCGGAAAATAAACCATGATCTGAAATAAGAGCATCACGTAAGACACATTTACGTTCATCGGTGGAAAGGTGAACCCTTTTGAGATGAGAAACCAAACGAGCAATCCTTTTATTGCCCAATACACCATCCGGGCAACAATGAAATCCACGGAAAGGACAAGGCCAAATCCCATCCGAAGAGGAAGAGGTGGAAGACACGGAAGAAAAAAAAGGAGAAACGATTTTAAGAAATAAATCAAGAAATAGAAAATAAAAACGTTTGTTTAAGATGTCGTAAACAAGAGGCAAAAGAACAAAAAGAGAGTTTCAAGAAAGAAACTCATTAAAATAGAATAAGAAACCCATTAATTAGGAAACAATATGTAAGTTTTTGGTTGAGGCATTTTCACAAACACTTGGTGGGCATGTGCAAAAAATGGTTGCAAAATGACATCCAAGTATTGTTTGAGTGGGAAAAGGTAGAAAGGCATCTTGGATAAAAAAAAGCAATAAAATAATACACAGAGTTGAGAAATACAGAGATGATATATTAAAAAAAAAAGGTAGAGAATCTAGGTCAGCTTCATCCAAATCTCGGTCAGCTTCATCCAAACTCTCCTTTTATTTAAATAGTGTTTTCAACTTGTCTAACCGTAGACTCAAACATCATAAGGTTAGCAGGTAAAATATTGACACCATAATTAGTAGTAAAAACACTCGAGCGAAAAAAAACTAAAAGTTACATGTTTTTAACACAATAAAATTTATTTTCTTTTCATTTTCTTTTATCGTCCATAGGGTAAAATAAGTGAAAAGAGATAAAAGAAGGGTAGGAATTAAAAATTAGCAAAAAAAAAAAAAAAAGTTACAAGGACGGTGGCCCGTTTGCAAATGCACCCGATCGGAAACAGAAGCTCCTCAAACTCCGTCGATCGTCGGAAACCAAATGCAATTTCTATTCCCTTAGTGTTGTTTGGTTGGGAGGATTCTTTAGGAATTCCAGAAATTAAAATCCAATTCTCATAAATTCACATGTTTGGTTAGAGTGAATTGGAATTCTAACATGGTAAACAATTCCATCAAATAAAGGATTGTTAATTCTATCACTTGAGGGAGGGATTTTAAAATTCCATGAGTAAGGGAATGTGATATATTACTCTACTACCCTCAAACACACACTTTAACCCTAATCTTATCTCATTCCATATTTTCATCCATCGTACGCAGCCATTGACTCCATCAACTTTCATCACTGCCATCTTCCTCCGCCTTCATAGCCGGCTTCCTCTGCCTCCGTCGCCGGCTTCCTCCGCCTCTTCAGGTGAGTCTCCCTTCTCTTTCACTCGCTCTCTCTCGTTACCGATTCTGGTTAATACATGTCTTCTCCGGCGAGCAACAGGTCCGTCGATATCTCTAGAACACATACATGTTATCAATTTTAAAGGTCCGCCGATATCTCTAGAACACATACAGGTTATCAGTTTTAAATTTTTCCTGCTGATTTTGTTCGAATTCTGTTATTTTGCTCGATTGTTGATGGTTTATTTTGTACTGATTTTGATGTTATAATTGTTTATTTTGTACTGATTTCTGGTATGTTATAATGATTCATTTCTGATTTTGTACTGATTTTGGATGTTACAATGGTTCATTTCTGGTATTTTGTTTGATTGTTGATGGTTTATTTTGTTCACTTGTTTCTTGTGTTTATCATTATGTTTATAGGTATGACAAGCCTGATTAGGAATTATAGGCCATGGACAAGTAATGAAGAACAAAGCTAGTTGAAGTCGTGGTGAATATGACAAATTCGGGAGGATTTAAAGCCGACAATGGTTTCAAATCAGGTTATTTAGGCCTCTCCCAACCCTTACCCATCACTAAACCCATCACTAGCGCCACGTCATCACATCCTTACTGACACGCTACTGACACGGTCGTGCCAACTCTACCCATCACTAAACCCATCCTTTCCACATCATCATTTCCACATCATCATTTTAATTAATAAAAAAACACATTACATTAAATAAAAAACATTACATTAATAATAAAAATAAAAATAAAAGCATTACGATTAAAAAAAACACGAATAAAAAAAACAATACGGAAAAAAAAACATTACGAAAAAAAATTATTAACGTGCACGGTAGTTTGGCGGGAGGCTCCAAATGTGTTCGATTAAGGCATTGCGAAGTTTATGATGCACAACTCGATCACGTATCTCCTTTTCAATACGCAATTGGGCTGCAACCCGTTCATGCCATGTACGTTGTGGGTGATTATCCCGGTTAGCGGTATAGTCTTCTTCAATTGGACAAATTGCGCGGCCGTTATCTTCCGTAATCATGTTGTGTAATATCACAAAAGTGTATATGATCCGTCGTATTTTGTTCACACTGTATGGTCGTGCCGGGTTTTTAATGATTGCCCACCGTCCTTGAAGCACTCCGAAAGCTCGTTCGACATCCTTCCTAGCGGATTCTTGGAACCGCTTGAACTTCATGTTCTTTTCTTCAATTGGGCATTTAAACGACTTGACAAGCGTTGCCCATTCCGGACAAATTCCATCAGCTAGATAATAACCCTTCGTAAATTGCTCACTTGAAATAGTAAACGGAACTACAGGAGACCTGTCTTGCCTTATTTCATCAAACAAATCAGATTCGTTAAGGATGTTTATGTCGTTATTCGAACCCGCCGGGCCAAAGTACGCATGCCATATCCACAAATCATATGACGCAACAGCTTCAAGCATTATTGTGGGACATCCTTGATCACCACGTATGTATTGGCCTTGCCATGCTATTGGACAATTTTTCCAAGGCCAATGCATACAATCAATGCTACCAAGCATTCCCGGAAAACCATGTATCTCTTGATGTTTGGCATGCAAACGTTGGACATCATGAGTTGTTGGTTTTCGCAAAAACTCAGTCGAGTATAGATGGAATATACATTTACAAAAGTTGTCCAAACAATCGTACGCTGTTTGTTGACCCATGTGTAGGTACTCATCAAACAAATCAGCGGCACAACCGTACGCCAATTGACGTATGACAGAGGTACACTTTTGAAATACATTAAAACTGGGGTAACCCGTAGCGTCTCTCTTTTGACGGAAATAATCAAAATACGACGGTAGTTGACCCGGTGGATTATAAAAATGTATAGCCTGGCATATAAGGATGAACAAAGGTTTCGACATGCGAAACCGTCTTCGGAAGTAGTCCGGGGGGAAAACGGAATTGTCGGCAAAGTAATCATTCCATAAACGTTCAGCAGCCGCAACGCGATCTCTTGGTATATATCTTCGTGGTGCTCTTGGCACGGTGGAATTTTCAGCTTCTTCTTGATCCAGATAATCAAGCCTTTCAATAGTTTGGTTCAAATCGAAGACGGCTGTTGCATTAACATAATCTTGCTAGTAATCATCGGCGTCATCGTTTGAATCCATTGAATGAGAGAAAATATATGGAATTAGGAAGAGAGGAAATATGTGATTGTGAGTAGATGATAATGTGATTGTGTGTTTAAAATGGTAGAGTATTGTGGGTTTTTTATAGAGGTTGTGTGTAATATTAATTATTTGTATTAAAAAATAAAAATTGAATTTGAATCAATTTCGGACGCTCCCCCGGACCCACCCGCGACCTCGACGCCCTGCACCACCCCGTCCTCACCACGACGGATTCCCCACGACGCCCCGCACGACGCCTCCGTGCCAACAACGTCGGCGGGCGACGGCCAAAAAAACCCCACGACGGGTGCCGACGACGTGCCGTTGGCACGGGTCTTACAACATTTTGAGCAAGCCTTTAAAGCATCACTTCCAAATTCGGGTCTTTCCGATTATTACTCTACTTTTTTGGTAACTTGTTGACATATATCGGATAGGAGTTTAGGACATTAACTGGTATTTTGGCCTAACTGGTATTTTGGCCTTGTAAGTTGTTTAGTAAGTTGTTGACATATTGATATGCATTTTGGTAACTTGTTGACATATTGATATGCATTTTGGTAATTTGTTCATGACGTATATTAATATACCTTCGATTGAGATGTGTATTAAGAAGATTTTATAAGTGATTGAAATGAATGCTCAATAAATACAATGTAAGTTATTAAACAGACTAAAATAAAGCAAAAAAAAAAAAAAAAAAACAAAAAGGGCAATTCAGTCATTTTATATTACTGAAATCAAATTCATCTGACATTTGTGGGAACTAAACAGAATGTAGAATTGGATTCCAATTCCATTTCCTGTCAACCAAACAGATTTCAGATTCACTTTCTAATTCATGACAAATTCCAATTCCTTCAGAGATTCCAATTCCTTCAGAAATATTATGCGAACCAAACGGCCCCTTACTCTCCTCCCGGTTATCGGCAACATCACTGCCCGATAGGCCTGTAAACGAACCGAACGAACACGAACGGGTCTTGTTCGTGTTCGTTTGTTAAGGAAAAAATATGTTCACGAACACTTATCGAACGGAATTTTGTGTTCGTGTTCGTTTGTTAAGAAAATTTAGTGTTCACGAACGGTTCGTGAACGAGGGTAACAAACATAAACGAACACAAACGAACATAAACAAACACAAAACAAACACAAATGAACACAAACGTACACAAACAAACATAAACAAACACAAACATAAACAAACGAACATAAATGTTGGAGCAAAACACAGATCAACTTATTACTGATGCTGCAGTTAGTACTGACATACTTAGTACTGATGGGGCAGAACATATTACTACTGATGAAGTTGATACTGGTGTATACTATAACTTAGTTACTACTGATCATGAAAAGACTGAAGATACTACTGATCTTAGTAGTTACTACTGACGATGGTTTCTGGACTTACTACTGATCACCAAGTTTACTACTGATGTTACATATTTACTACTGGTGATAAGTTTTACTACTGATACGCGTTTTTGAAGAATATCAAGTCCGAGATCTTCGTAGAGATAGTTATAGAATGTAAATCAATGTATATTTTTATTATTCGATGTAAATCAAATCCTAGAATAACTAGGGTAAATAGTTTAGCTTCAAGGACTATTATAAATAGTTCCTTACGAATTGTAAACGTATGTGTGTATTGTTAACTTGATAATATACATTGAAGCTTTTTGTGAAACTGTGTTCATAATACTTTGCATGTTATTTACAGTTCATTGTTCTTAATTACATTGATATAGTGTTGATCCGCTGCAACTTCTATATTCAAATAGATCTAAGGTGTTTATTAACTTGTTTATAGTTAATCGATCCTGACAAGTGGTATCAGAGCATATTGGTTCTAGATCTACTATTTGTTAAGAACAACAAAAAGTTTTAATCTTTAAAACACACACATTGTTAATCATGTCGGATAACAATGAAAGCACTCAGGCCAACAAAATCCCCATTCTCACTCCCAATAACTTTGGGATGTGGAAGAATCGTATTAAGCAATACATGCTTATTACAGATTATTCTATGTGGGAAGTTGTCCTTGAAGGAAACAAAACTGGTCCTGGTCAAGCAAGCAGCTCTGCAACTGAGGCAGACAAACTTAAGTGTGAGAAGGAAAAGAAGGACAAGGGAATCGAACTCAAAACTCTAAGCACTCTCCTACTGGCCATTCCTAATGACTATCAAGATCTCTTTGTTGAGTATGATGATGCAAAGATACTATGGGAAGCACTGGAGAAGAGATTTGTTGGGACCAAGAGCACCAAAAGGAACATGAAGTCTGTTCTCAAACAAGACTTTGAAAATTTCAAAGGAAAACCCAATGAAACACTCACTCAAGTGTTTGACAGATTCAACAAGCTAATTGGTGAACTTAACCAGGTTGGGGTTAAGATGGATCAAGAAGATGTCAACATGAAGTTCCTAAGATCTCTTAGTGAAGAATGGGCCATGTATACTGTGGTATATAGACAAAGAGATGCTTTAGAAGAAAAAGAGTTGGATGAACTCTACAATGATCTCAGAGTATTTGAAACTGAGGTAAACCAAAAGAACCCTTCTATTTCTTCTAATAATGCTGCATTTGTCTCTAGTACAGGTCAAGGTCAGGAAACCTCTATAGGAAAGGCTGCAGATTCTGAAGATGCTGCAAGAGAATCCTTCTTCACTAGTCATGTGCATACTGCATTGATTAGTGATGACTTGGAACAATTGAATCCAAATGATCTTGAGGAGATGGATCTTAAATGGCAGATGGCTATGCTGAGTCTAAGGACAAAAAGATTCTTAAAGAGAACTGGTAGGACAAGCCTCAACTTCAACAAAGGTGACAAAGCAGGATTTGACAAGACTAAAGTCAAATGTTACAACTGTAACAACCTTGGTCACTTTGCAAAAGAATGTCCTCAGCCAGACAAAAGATCAAAATCAACTGCTCTTGTTTCACAACAAGGACAAGGTTATGACTGGAGCTTCCAAGCAGAAGAGCATGCTCAAAATCAAGCTCTCATGGCCTTTACTGACAACAAAACTGAGATAAAACCTAAACCTTGTACTTCTGAATGTGCTAAAATTGTTAAAACTTTAGAAAAAGAAAACACTAAATTAAATGAAGATTTAGCAAAAGCAGTAAGAAGAAATCATGAGTTTGATAGTGTGATTGCTGATCAAGAACATCAAATAAAGGTGTACAAGATGATTGATCAACGGATCAAGGAAGAATTGCTTCAAGCCGTGGATGAGAAAGAGTTTTATGAAACAAAAAATAAAGAACTAACAAGTAAATTAGAAGAATGTCAGCTTGAAATTGAACAAAATAAATTAACAATTAAAAAGTTTGAAAGAAGCACTAAAATTCTTGATGAATTAACTAATAATCAAACTACAGAAAATGTTGTTCATGGGGTGGGATATCATGCTGTACCACCTCCACATAAATTCATTCCTCCACTGAAAAACAGTTCAGAAAGAATCATTAATGAATTAAAAACTGAAAATCAAACTGAATCTAATACTGAAACATCTGAATCAAATGATTCTTCTGATGATGAGCAATCAATTGAATTTACAATATCTCAAACTGATTCACCAAAATCAATTGATACAAGTTTTCACACAGCTCAAAGTCCAAATGAATCTCCCAAATATAATGCAGAAAATGTACCAAAAATTTTAACAAGGGGGAATGAAAGAAACAAAAAACAACTCTTAGATCAAAGAATACCTGAAGGTGCTAAAAATAAGAAATTAAGATGTGTTATATGCAATAAAATGAACCATTTAGCAAAGGATTGTCATTTCAATCCAATAAACTGCAAAGAGTTAAAAGAATTTAAAATTTTTAAAGAAAATGCAAAAACTCAAAAGTTAAAAGATACTACTGGTCCTTTAGTAGTAAATAATATCAAAACTCCAATTGCTGAAACTCCAAAATTTGGAAGAAGTGCACCAAGATTTGTGCAAAACAGAAGAGTTGGAAGCCCAAGGAACATCAATTACTTCAAGAACAATGGAAAATCCACCCAAAATAAACAATATTTTAAATTTTCCAACACCAGTAGAAACTTTAACAAATTTACTACTGGTGTTAACCCTAATTATAATGCTGTATGGTATCAGTACAAGAATACTACTGGTAAAAACCCTAATTTCAAAAATACTACTGCTCCCAAAACAACTTTCAAAAATACTACTGGTGTTAACTCTAAAAACACTACTGGTCATTCTAAACATGGTAAGTACCCAAATACTACTGGTCCATCAGTAGTAAAGTATTCAAAAGCTAAAAATCATGGGTATAAACCAAAATCAGTAGGAAATTCTCACACCAGTAATAACTCCAAAAGGGCAGTAGTAAAACAACACACCAGTACTAAACAAATATGGGTACCAAAAGTGTTTAAAGTTAAATCCCCAAAAGCTTATTTCTCAAAGGATGAACCCAAGACATATGAAGCTTGGGTTCCCAAACTTAACTAATCCTTTACTCTCTTGTGCAGAGCATTCAGATCCCAGAAGAAGGAAGAACATGGCATATTGATAGTGGATGCTCAAGGCACATGACTGGAAATCTGCAAATTCTTAAAGATTTCAAGTCATTTGATGGAGGATATGTGGCTTTTGGTGAGAATCCCCAAGGAGGTAAGATTACAGGTAAAGGTACTGTTACAAATGGCAAAATTACCTTTGATGATGTATTTTATGTAGCTGAACTAAAATACAATCTTGTCAGTGTGTCTCAAGTTTGTGATAAAAAGAACAAAATTCTTTTCACAGACATTGAGTGCATCATTCTTTCTCCTGATTTTATCTTAGATGAAAAATATGTTGTTTTAAGAACTCCAAGGAGAAACAATGTGTATTGCCTAGATATAGGGGGATAACTCATTTCTTCAAATGAGGTCAACTGTTTTATATCCAAGGCAAACACTACTGAATCAGAACTATGGCATAGAAGGATGTGTCACACAAATTTTAAAAACATGAATAATTTAGTAAAAAGAAATCTGGTCATTGGACTACCTCAAAAACAATTCATGTGTGATCATCATTGTGTTGCATGCCTAAAAGGTAAACAACACAAGACTTCTCATAAGTCCAAAACTGTGAACTCTATTTCTGTTCCTTTACAGCTCTTACATATGGACCTTTTTGGACCTACAAATGTAATGAGTATTGGAAAGAAACAATATTGTCTTGTTATTACTGATGACTTTTCCAGATATACATGGGTTTTCTTTCTCAGGACAAAGGATGAAACAAGTGAACTCATAAAAAATTTAATTGTCAAACTGGAGAACACATCTGATCAAAAAGTTAAAGCCATAAGATGTGATAATGGCACAGAATTTAAAAATGCTAACTTAATTAACTTTTGTGATTTTAAAGGTATTGACAGGCAATACAGCTCACCTAGAACTCCTCAACAAAATGGTGTAGCTGAAAGAAGAAATAGAACCATCATAGAAGCAGCAAGATCAATGCTAGCAGACTCAAAATTACCAATCACTTTTTGGGCAAAAGCTGTTAATACTGCTTGTTATGTTCAAAACAGAGTATTAATAGTGAAGCCACATTTTAAAACACCATATGAACTTTTCAATAAAAGAAAACCTTCTATAAGTTTCTTAAAATCATTTGGTTGTCCTTGTACTATTTTAATTACAAGAGAACAAATTGGTAAATTTGACTACAAAGCTGATGATGGAATCTTTGTGGGATACTCTACTCAAAGCAAATCATACAGAGTATTCAACAAAAGACTAAGGATAATTGAAGAAAGCATCAATGTATCCTTTAATGAAAATGTACCTAATGAACTAGGAAACGGTCCGGATTGGCTATTTGACATAGACAATCTAACCAAATCCTTTAACTATAACATGAATTTCAATACAGGTAATTCAAATTGTCACAATCAAAAGGAAGGAACATCTTCAGTTAATACTGGTCAAGAGGAGATGAGATACATTGTAGTTAATACTGCTCCAATAGTTAATACTGATGTCAGTAATAACTCAAGTTCTGGAACCAGTAGTAACTCTGAGAATGAGGACAATAGTAATTCAAATACTACTGATACCAGGAATAGTACTCAAAATACTACTGGTCCCAACAATAACCTAAATTCTCAAGATACTACTGATACCAGTAACAACAACAACACTACTGATCTCAATGAAGATGATAGCAGTAGTAACTCTGACCAAGATGATGATGAACCAAATATCAATGACAATGAAGGATCTCTAGAAGAACAACTACCTGAGACAAATGAGTCCAATCTTGAAAATCAACTAGTGGTTGATAAATCTACAACTACAAGGACTCAAAAGAACCATCCATTAGACCTTGTTCTAAGTGATGTCAACTCACCACTACAAACAAGAAGCAAATTAAACAAAAGCTTAACTGCAAATATGTGTAATATAAGTTTAATTGCTAATGAATGTATGTTTGAATGCTTTCTGTCTCAGGATGAACCAAAGAAGATCCAACAAGCAATGAAGGACTCAAACTGGATTGAGGCAATGCAAGAGGAACTCCTTCAATTTAAATTACAAGCTGTTTGGACACTTGTACCTCTACCCAAAGGAAAAAGAGCCATTGGAACAAGATGGATCTTCAGAAACAAGAAAGATGAAAGAGGTATAGTGATCAAGAACAAAGCCAGACTTGTAGCCCAAGGATACACTCAAGAAGAAGGAATAGACTATGATGAAGTATATGCTCCTGTTGCTAGAATTGAAGCCATAAGAATATTTCTAGCATATGCTTCATTCAAGAAGTTCAAAGTCTATCAAATGGATGTTAAGAGTGCATTCTTATATGGGAAGATTGAAGAAGAGGTCTATGTATGCCAACCTCCAGGCTTTGAAGATCCAAAACATGGTGATCATGTGTTCAAATTAGATAAAGCTCTATATGGCCTACATCAGGCACCAAGAGCATGGTATGACACATTATCATCATACCTATTGAAGAACAACTTTAAAAGAGGAGCCATTGACAAAACTTTGTTTACAAAGAAAGTCAAAGATGATATACTACTTGTACAAATTTATGTAGATGATATCATCTTTGGCTCAACCAATGACTTATTATGCAAAGAATTTGAAGAACTAATGCAAATTAAATTCAAGATGAGCTCTATGGGTCCAATGAACTTCTTCCTTGGACTCCAAGTCAATCAAAGAACAGATGGCATCTTGATAAATCAATCAAAATATGTCAAAGACATCTTGGAAAAGTTTGATTTGAAAGACAGTAAAAGTGCTAGTACACCAATGGAAACACACAAACACCTACATCCTGATGTTGAGGGGGAGGATGTAGATGAACACTTATATAGATCAATGATAGGCTCTCTGATGTACTTAACTGCATCAAGACCTGACATTATGTATAGTGTTTGTGTGTGTGCAAGATATCAAGCAAGACCCAAAGAACTACATTTGCAGGCTGTTAAAAGAATATTCAGATACTTGAAAGGCAAACCATCACTAGGTCTATGGTATCCACATGATTCACCCTTTGAACTCATAGCCTACACAGATAGTGACTATGGAGGTGAATGTCAAGATAGAAAGTCCACTACTGGTGGATGTCAATTCTTTGGATCAAGACTGGTGTCATGGCAATGTAAGAAGCAAACAAATGTATCAACATCAACTGCTGAAGCAGAATATGTAGCTGCATCTGCTTGTTGTGCTCAAGTACTATGGATTCAAAATCAGCTCCTAGACTTTGGTATCTCTATCTTTAAAACTCCTATTTTTATTGATAATCAAAGTGCTATTAGTATTGTGAATAATCCAGTAAAACACTCAAAAACTAAACACATTGAAATAAGATTTCATTTTATAAGAGATTGTAATGAAAAGAAATTAATCAAGGTAGTTAAAATCCATACTGATGATCAATTAGCAGATCTCTTTACAAAAGCATTTGATGTAGGAAGATTCAACTTCTTAGTTAGCAGTATTGGAATGATTTTGATAACTTAAAATCTCACTTAAAATCATGTGTAAAGTTATTGTTGTAAAATATTATTTATTTACTTAAGTGTTTTACTACTGGTATATCTGTACTACTGGTATGTAGGCATGTGCACAAAATACTACTGGTAGTTACATACTACTGGTGTGTATTAGGTCTACACAAATACTACTGGTAAGTCAGTACTACTGATGTTCACATATACTACTGGTCTTGTGTGTTAATAGTTACTACTGATGTCTATAGTTACTACTGATGTCAAAATCCTTAGTCACTACTGATGTTAGTAGATACTACTGACGTTTTACTACTGATATCTTATTTACTACTGGTCTTTCAGAAACACAATTACCAAACTAACCCCATGAAAATAACCGTTATGTTATGATTCGAAGGACATTTTAGTAGTTTTGCAGGTTAAATCGAAAGATATAAAAGGCGGCAGTCGATTAGTTTAGCATTATCTTCACTTCGATTTGCTAAATTCTCTCGATAAACCCTAGCTTACGATCAAAAACCCTTTGTCAATAACAAAATTCTCTTCTGTTCTTCACAAAATTCCACAAAAATGGCAACTCTAACATCTTTGAATGTTCAAACCGATCTCAAATATTCTGAATTTCACAATATGTGTGCCTTTCTAAAGAATCCCGACGGCACAAAAGATTTTCGTCCGATCGTAAAATTCTTGAAAAACTCTTATATACAGTTTGCTTTAACTGTAAAACCAACATCATATCAACAGCACTTGGTGGATTTCTGGACCAATGCTGAGCAAACGGAAGGAACAACTGTATCAATAATCAAATCCCAAGTAGATGGAAAGCATATCACAGTAACAGAACAATCAATCAGACACCATCTACAACTTCACGATGATTCAGGTATGTCTACTCTTCCTAAGGAATACATTGCTGAAATTTTACAAAAAATGGGTTATGAGGGAAGACTCAATATAGTAACATTTCAAAAGGGTCTTCTCTCCCCACAATGGAAATTCTTAGTTCATTGTTCTTAATTACATTGATATAGTGTTGATCCGCTGCAACTTCTATATTCAAATAGATCTAAGGTGTTTATTAACTTGTTTATAGTTAATCGATCCTGACAAGTGGTATCAGAGTTATTCTTAGTTCACACTATTCAGCATTGTATTTCTCCAAAAAGAAGTACTTGGAATGAGTTTAATAAGGCAATAGCCTCTGCTGTTGTCTGTTTATCCACAGACCAAGTATTTAATTTTTCTCAAATGATCTTTGAAGGTATGTTGGGAAATCTTAGTTCCTCTAAATTTTTAATGTATCCCAGATTTCTACAACATATCATAAATTGTGAATTACAAAACTTGTCAACTCCTAAAAACATTTTCATACTTCCAGAGTTGAACAAGAAAGTTTTCTCAAATATGAGAAAACAATTTAAATTTTCAGGCAAGGAAACCCCTTTGTTTCCTAACATGATCAATGATCAAACTCAAATTGGAGAGGGTTCAACCATTGCTACAACCCAAGTTGAACCTCAACCCACTCCATTACCCCCAAAAAACAGCCCAAACACCACCCCATATAGCCACTCAATCACCAGCCCACACAGAAGTCCTGAATGTGTCCCAGGAACTTGATTTAAATCTGCAGAGTGCTACTCTTCACTCTGTGGAAGACCTGCCAGATAAAACCAAAAACATCTCCACACTTTATAAAAGAAAGAAATCTTTAAAGGACACCAGGGGACACATTGAGTCAAACCCCAGGCTCCAAGAGTTGTCCTCCAAGGAGGAGAGAGGACATGAGGCGAGGGCTTTCACTACTGATGCCCCAAAGGTGGGTGCACAGGACAGTGAAAACATCTTTAGGACCCAGACCTCGGCAACTTTGAGTGATGACTCATTTGAGGAGTTACTCAAAGGACCCCGGTGCCAAGAAACCACAAGGGGGGGCATCTCTGCTTCTTCTAGGAAGAAGAGAATGTCTAAAAGACCCATTTCATCACCAAGAAGTGATGAGGGCAGACCTATGGATTTGACGGATAGGATGGAAAACCTCAAAGCCAATGTACCTGTTAGTGAGCCCGATGATCTTGCTAGATGGAGTGAGGGCAGTATTAAAATCCAACAATTGACGGAAAAAGTGGATTCTCTTGAATCCACTGTACAAAATTGCCTTACATATTTAACAAACCAAGGGAAAACAATGGCTGCCATGAAAAGGCATGTCAATACCATCAACAAGAGAATGAGGTTCTATGAGCAAAGGCTTCATCAACAAACCAAAATCATCAGAAAATTGAAGAAGAAACTTGATGATAGTGAGGCTCCACCAGTTGAGCTCACTAAGGGGGAGAAGGATAACATACAGACCATGATAGATGAATCTATTGCAGCAGCAGCATCCTCCCTCTTAAATTTAAAAGAAACAGAAGTTGATGAAGGCCCAGAAATGATGGTAACTGAAGATGAACCATTGACTACTGCTACAATGGAAGAACAAATTGAAAAAGAAACACCAGTAGTAACCCATACTACTGATATTATAGCAGTAGTAAATGAAGAAGAGGAATTGAAAGCACCAAATACTACTGATGCCCTATCAGTAGTAACTCCTGAAGTCACACCAGTAGTAACTACTCTGGTTACTACTGAAGAGGAAGAACTACAATTTCCAGAGCTGATTGAAAGAGAAAGACATGTCATCATCTCCAAACCACCAACACCTGATCAACCACTTATCATACCTGACATTGATGATAATGTGAATTGGTTTGAGGTTGATGAGTGCTCACTTCCTCCACATCCAAAAATACTTCAACAAAATGAACTTAGGTTATTTTCTCCTTCTGTAATAATCAGTGGTGTGCCTGACATGAAATATATTCCACCTCCACCTTCAGCACATATTAGAAAGGGTAAAGAAATATATGATGAAGATTACCCTAACAGAGCTCTTGGTCATTACATGGTAAACAAGATAAATCTTGTTAGAGCTGATAAACAGTCTAAATGGAAGGTGAAGCAAAAGAGATATTGGGAGAAGGTAGCTAAGTATCAAGCTCTTGAACAAAAGAAGGATAAAATAGAAATTCCTGTTCAAGCACCTGTTCAAATTAAAGATGTTCAGATAGAAGCCCAAGAAGCAGAATTCAAAAGGCTTAGAAAAGTAGAAGAAGAACATCTAAACTGTCTTGAAGATCTTGTAGCAGAATGTAAAAGAACAAAAGGTGATTTACCAGATGATATCTTTGAACAGAAGACTCTTATGATAGACTTTCTAAAGACAAAAGGGCACAGTGCAAAATCTTTTGGAAGAATGAAGATGATAACTATAATTGAAAAATACTGCACTGCAAAGAAGAAAGACTTGGCTGAACAAGAAGCTGAAGAAACAAAGAAAGCCAAAACTTTAATCCCAATCAGTCCAAACTTAATCAAAGCTGGTAGTGTTTCAACTATTGGTGATACTTCAACTCCCCAATCAAAGAAAAGAAAAACTGTTGATCAAGAACAAAGCTCAAAGAAGAAATCAAAACAAATTGTACCAGTTCTTGAAATGCCTATTGCTCCATTACAAAACAATCCAATTATTAACTGGAGAGTGATACAAAACAATGTTATAGAAGTCATAAGGGAAGACAAAGTTGTACAGAGATTCACTGGATGGTTACCATTAATCAGATCATGTTCTAGAAGTGATGTAATCAAACTTCTGATTATTGGAAAACCTAGAATGACAAAGAAATCATGGAAAGAATCTGGAGCTGGATATCTAACTAGAATGATAGATGCTGCATTTTATCCAGATAATTATCCAGAACAATTTACAAATCCAGGTAATGTGTATGCTTGGAATGTCATTCCTACAGCTAATATGTACTTCTTTGAGAAATCAGGCAAAGTGTGTGAATTGTACTTATATGAAAAAGAATATCCACATTCTGAGAAGACTATGTATCAGATATTCATAAACACTTTGATGAAACCCTATGATGCTGTTATGTTCCAAAACAAACTGAATTATTTTACAAAGAGGAACATCAGATATATTATTGAACAAAGGCTTCAACAGAATCAAAGAACTCTTGAGAAAAGAAGAAGAGAACAAGAGGAACAAAAGAAACTTGATTGATTAAAAGGTAATCAATAAGTTTAGGGGGAGATTGTTGGAGCAAAACACAGATCAACTTATTACTGATGCTGCAGTTAGTACTGACATACTTAGTACTGATGGGGCAGAACATATTACTACTGATGAAGTTGATACTGGTGTATACTATAACTTAGTTACTACTGATCATGAAAAGACTGAAGATACTACTGATCTTAGTAGTTACTACTGACGATGGTTTCTGGACTTACTACTGATCACCAAGTTTACTACTGATGTTACATATTTACTACTGGTGATAAGTTTTACTACTGATACGCGTTTTTGAAGAATATCAAGTCCGAGATCTTCGTAGAGATAGTTATAGAATGTAAATCAATGTATATTTTTATTATTCGATGTAAATCAAATCTTAGAATAACTAGGGTAAATAGTTTAGCTTCAAGGACTATTATAAATAGTTCCTTACGAATTGTAAACGTACGTGTGTATTGTTAACTTGATAATATACATTGAAGCTTTTTGTGAAACTGTGTTCATAATACTTTGCATGTTATTTACAGTTCATTGTTCTTAATTACATTGATATAGTGTTGATCCGCTGCAACTTCTATATTCAAATAGATCTAAGGTGTTTATTAACTTGTTTATAGTTAATCGATCCTGACAATAAACAAACACAAACATACATAAACAAGCACAAACGAACATAGATAAACACAAACGAACGTAAACAAACGAACACGAACGGATATTCACGAACGTAAACGAACGAACGGGCCTTTGTTCGTGTTCGTTTGTTTAACTAAACGAACACAAAATCTTGTTTGTGTTCGTTTGTTTAGCTTAACGAACGAACATAAACGAACTCCCGCCGAACGGTTCGCGAGCGGTTCGCTGAACGTTCGGTTCGTTTACAGGCCTACTGCCCGATAGCTAAATACTTCAATCAGGATTCCTAAGCCTAGAAATCAATGATAATGATTTGAAGCTCCCCCCCTTTTTTTCATAACCCTAAAAGCACTTATACTCTTTTATAGCTGATAGATTTCGATAGAACTGACATCTCTCTACTGGTATGAATTGCTGTTCACCGTTTTTATTTTTATTTTTTTTGCTATCTGTAATCACATTGTTGTTTTTCTGCTCTGTTTGATGCTAGCTTTTTTATATCGAATTATGGCGATGACAACCTAGGTTAAACAAGGTGACTAGCAGAACTTTTTGCATATTTCCTGTAGTTAGTTGAGAATAAAATTTGTTTAGTGTGATTATCTGTACCTAATGCATTGCTGTTAGTGATTCTGAATTACTGATTAACTAATTGGCTGTCATCAGAATTCGAGATGATTAAATTTGCAGTTGCAGATTGCTGTTCAATGCCTTGGTCAGCTGTATGTAGCTGAATTTAGGAAATATGGCAATTATATTCGTATATCGGAAATATATAGCTCAAAAGAAAATTTAGGATGTAAATTTTCCATATTATAATGCTGTTTTGTTACATTAGCTTACTATAATAACAAACAATTCTCCAAATATATATTTGACTTATGCCAAATGTGAAATTGACCCACTTTTAAATAAATTTCTTTTACTTCCTAAGTAATTTAATAATCTGATGGAATTCTAAAGTATGGTTCCATTTTATATTTTCTTCAAATTATTCTCTTTTGGTTCCGTTTGGGTATCTTAATTCATGTGGGGAGCTTAATTTGGAAGTTTGTTTCTCCAACAGCAACTCATAGAATATTATTAAGATAATCATTTTTTGATTAGAAATGTAAGTAGTAGGATTATGATGCTGATTTTATTTTTAAAAATGATAAGGTGTTGACACATGTGGAGATTAAAATTAACAACGATCCACTATTGATGAAAAGTTTCGATAGGAGCAAACAAAATCGGGTGTAAAAGATAGATTCTGTCGATGAAATCTTGAAGCTTTTTCACTTTGACACTTTCAATAGCGCCTTTAATATTCGACCTTAAGACTTGCATTCTAGATGTCATTAGGCTCGGAAAGCTTGATAAAATTTTCGAGCTCGGCTTGTTAATTTTTTCAAGCTAATTATATGGGCTTGAGCTTGTACTCGATAAAAGCTCGACTTGATCAAAAAGAGTTCAAGTAGCTCAATAAAAGTTCGACTCGTTCGTAACCCTTTTCCAGGGTCCTAGTGGGAATTTTGAAAAGGTAATTTTGATTTTGCTAGGAAAGTTTATTAAAATGACCTTTTAGCTTATTAGCTTAATAAGCCTAATTAAGTTTGAAGTTTCAAACTTATTTAGGGCATGAATATTTGGGGGAAGTAATTGAAATTAACACAACACACAAAATGAAAATAAAACCTTTGATGCAAAGAAAGGAATACACTAAAGTGATGATAGTATTAGTGTCACATCTCTATACCAGCCAGCAGCATCTTTTTTAGGCAGCTTGTAAACTTTTGAATGTGGATGTGATTTTCAAGTAAAGATCAAAGAGCACAATAATAGAATGGGGAAAGTAAAAAGGAGGATGCAAAGGATGTCCGTCCAAGGGGGCTGTTTGGTATATAATTTGCATACAAGTCAATTTCGTATATTTGCTTTACAGTCTCACTGAATATATGCACCAATCAAAATGTATTTTTACATTTTAGAAGAAAATACGTTTACGAAATCATCACATTCAAGGTAGCATACCTTCCCTGTGAAGGTTTCTTAAAACATTTTTTATACAAACCTTTAGACTAAGTGTTTATCAAACCCAAGTTTGATCACCGGTGTCAAGATCAAACATACGACAATTCCTGTAGTAGTGAATAAATTCAAGACCAAATAATTAAGAGATTGAGTGTGCTACCTTTATTCTCGTAGGTGATTAATTTATTGTACAAAAAGAAAACGGACCAAGACCTTTGGGTGTCAATTTCTACGCTATCTTACTATGTAAGGAAAGAAACAGGACCATGCATTATATAACATGCTTGTATATATATTTTTTATTTTATGAAAAGGGCTGCGCCTTTTTACATGGTACAAAAGACCAAATCTGGAAATACTATATGAATTACGGTTAGAATCTACCAAGAGGTCATTATTTTTCTTTTGATCTAAAAAGGGTATTTCCTGTTGGAAATCCTTTTAAATGACAGATTGATATTAGTAGTATTATTTAATATTATTAAGGAAAACAATATTATAATGTATTAATATGTAATAGGTAGCAAGTAACAGGCACAAACGGCGTGATGAACCGTTGTGTCTTTTCCCGCCATCTTCAACCGGTGTAACCGCCGGTAACCACCGCCAACCGAAGAGGTGGTTGTTTCATGGCACCTCTTCATCTTGTATATATACCCTCTTGTACATATGTAATCTATCATCGATGGTCAATAAAAAGTTAGTTTGTAATATCCTTGTTCCTTTGTTTACATTTGTTGTACCCTGTTTTGTTTATTGCCGGAAGTTCTTACCGGAAAACGTTTTCTATACTAATCGATCAACATGACCAGCCACAATCAATTACGAACCGTATAATGAGCTTCTTGAGGTCGTCGAGCTTTACTTGTGATATACGCGACCTATCATTTTCATGGTCGTTTCCGAATATCCTCTTGACATGATGGAACTAATGATCTTTAAAAAATTATTTTGAATATCCCTACTGTTAGTTCATCACCTGGGATTACCAAAAGGTAATTATTGTGGGTGCTTAATATTATAGTAACTAAAATTAAAATAGGAAAATCACACCCAGTGAGTGGAAACCAAAGCAACAAAAAGAAGCATCTCACAACACTTTTTACTCATTAAAAAATCTAAGGGAAAACCAACTCAACCTTGTGTCATGTCCACATTATTTAGAATTTGTTCGTTTAACTCCATTTGTTTACCTTTATACCTATTGTATGATACGTATCATGTAAAATAAGATTTATAGAACCTCTAACATAAGTATGTTATAGTTCATTTCATAATCTAGTTATTTTTCTTCGTGTGAGAAATAAATTAATCATTTGACTATGTAATTCGTTCATTTTGCAGGGTTAGGGATGGGGCCGAGAATTCGGAAGTCGTGCGCAATTTACCAGAAAAAAGATTCTAAAAGTTGTAATTCTAAAATTATAAGCAATACAATTCTAATTGTATTTAATCACATATGATTTACATGGATATAAACCTAATCAATGATTTGAGACCTAATGATCATATACATTAACATATAAAATCAGAGAATAATCTTATAAAAGAAAAATTGTGTGTGTTATGATCTTGTGTACCGTAGAAAATGAATGACCAAAACCAGGAGATAACCTCTTTTCTGAATTCATCGAAAACTGCCTCAAGACAGTTGAAACCGACAAAAATGGACATATAAACAAGTCGGATTCGGCCTGATTCTTTGGGTCAAAAAACGGGTTTGAATTTCAAATTCGGATTTTCTATGTATTTTTTATAAAAGAAATATTAACGCAAATAAAAAATTTCCAGGCACGACATCGCCCAACACTTTTGATCCCATTCAACTTTTTTGGCAAAAACCAATAATATTCCACCAATTTTATAAATACCAAACTATCCAGTGCACACCATCTAGACCAAAATCTCCTTCCATCTCTCTCTCTCTCTACATTTTCTTAATCACTTCAAATTAATTAGGAGAAGAATTAATGGGAGCACTTGACTATCTTTCTAACTTCTTCAGTGCCACAAGCATCAGAAGCACAAGTAGAAGCAGAAGAAGACCCATGCAGACAGTTGAAATTAAAGTCAAAATGGACTGCGATGGATGTGAAAGAAGGGTCAAGAATTCTGTTAAATCCATGAAAGGTCTCCCTACAATCCTCTTACTCACTATTATGTGATTCTTTCCCCATAATAATTGTTAACCTTAGTCTGTCCCAATGTAAATGTATATTTTCAAATTATCAAAAATTTCTAAAATGGCATTATATAAAGTATCAATTTCTGACCCGACACGAAACTCAAAGACACAAAATAAACATGTTTGGGTTGAGGCAAATAAGTTTCAGGTCGATTCAACTCATAAATTCAGGTTGATTGTCGTTTAAATGGTTCGACCTACCAACCCGTTTAATAATTAAATTATATCTAATAAATCAATGACTTGTTGTAACATGCTAAGGTGTCAATTAACATGTACTTTTACCAAAAGTAACAAGTGTTTTTGTACAATAAGGTGTGAAGAGTGTGGAGGTTAACAGAAAACAAAGCAGGGTAACAGTGAGTGGAAATGTGGACCCAAACAGAGTGTTGAAGAACGTGAAGAGCACCGGAAAAAGAGCGGAATTCTGGCCGTACATACCCTACAATTTGGTGAGTTATCCGTACGTGAAACAAGCCTATGACAAGAGGGCTCCCGCCGGCCATGTGAAGAACGTCGTTCAGGCAGTTGCCGGCCATAACACCACCGATGAACAGATCGCTCATATGTTTAGCGATGATAACCCTAATGCTTGTTCCATCATGTGACCGAATATACCCTTCAATTAATTATTAACTTTTTTGTACGTTGTTGTATTAAGATATTTATCTTGAAAATGATGCGTAATTAACGTAGCTTTTGAATACTTATATTTTGTCTTTTGTGGTATAAATATACTACTATAATTATTAGTTATAACTGGCAAGGATGAAGAATTTGGGGCAAAAATTATGAAAAGGGGAAGTTGCTATGCAAATTGTTCGGTAAATTCCAGTATTCTAATGTTCTACATATGACGTGAAGTTGAAAATCTGTTTTTGCATTAAACTGGTCAATCCCTTACCTATGGTCGAATCTACCGGATCAGATACGCCGGTTGGTTGAACCACATGACAACATTATTAAATGTCAAAAAACTAAAACAAAATATAAAACAAATACCATAAAGAATTAAAAAACCAAAATCTATTTTTCAACTAAACTTAATACTTTTAAGTTTCATAACCTATATAAAAAAGATCTATATATTTGTTTTATTTATCTGAGTTTTTTAGGAAAATTGGATTTTTTTTATTCAACTGGTTAGTTTTGACCGAGTTATAACCACCCATTTAACTTGCTCATTTAGACCTTCTACCTCTCCATTTCTCGATTTGACCGGTTCGATTCCCAATTCAACCGGATTTTTTAAAAATAGGTGCAAAGTGTGAAAACTAATAGTTTAACTTTTCATAGTAACTGGATGCATACAATTTAAGGGCGGGTAAGGGTATTTGGATGTGCTGCACAACTTTTTTATGGTATTTGAAATTATAATAACTGGTTTTTGTTAATGATATTTATCTATTGTTGTTGTATCATTATTGTTGTTATATTTCTCATTAAAAGAAAATTATGTATCATTATTGTTGTTATACGATTCATAAAACAAATTGATTTTGTTAAATCTTATGAATGCTAACCTAAAAGATTTTTTGGAGACGCTCTTTTCAAATTCAGAACTGGTATGAACAAATCATATACCTTGATGATTATATTTTTATTAAAGATTTTTCACAATTATATTTTTGTTTAGTAATCTAATTTCCATATTAAAAAAGGAGACTAAATTCATAATTCGTGCTTATATAAATATAACATATATCCGACAAATTAAACATGTTGATACAATAACTGGTAGGCTGGTAGCTATGTATTATATAAATGTATATATTCAAGCACAAAATCTAATATGATACACCACACACAAAGAATCTTACAAAAGTGTAAGACACTTTAGTTAGGGGGGCCTTTTATTTGCAAAAAAAGGATTTAAATTAAAAGCATTGACACAACAATATTCCATTTCTCTTTCCAGAAGTTCTTAAAAAAACTTTACTAATTAGTTTATTTTTTAGTTTTCAAAAGGAATATGAATTAGAATTACATGTCTCGTTTACTGATTATTTAGAATTTAGACGTTACACATGTTTAGAATTACATACATGTCTCGTTCACTGAGTGAGTATTTAGGGTAAATAGAAAAAAATCACTTTTTACAAAAGTTTTTTAACGTAGGGCCCAACCGGGTTCGAACCGGTGACCTATTGATCTGCAGTCAATTGCTCTACCACTGAGCTATGGACCCATTATTGTACATTATTAGTACGTATAAAATATAAATCTATTAAACATTCTTTTGAAAACATAATTACTGACTAAACAATTTGAGCTTGTTTGCGCTATCAGTTTTACCGTTTTTAATTTATATGTTAACATAATTAATTATATAGCCATTTTTCTCCATTTTCAAATTGTAAAATTCCTCCATTACAATTATAAAGCTAACTTTAAATGTATAAACCTTATACATTTAACTAGTTCGTATTCGGTTTGAAAATTTATCATTTTCAGTCCGGTTCGGTTTCTAGAGCTAACTTTTTTTTTTTTTTTAATAATTTCTTTAGCATCAGTTGCTAGGTCTTTTGGCAACGGCAACAAAACGTTACATACTTACATAACCCAGGCAAATGTTTAAATGAATATATACTTTTTAGAGCTTTGTGTAGCAGATTTTAGGAGAAAGTGGAAGTTTTACGCATTTGAGACTACATATTCACATTTTGCCACAAAACAACTCAAATCAAATAAATGTTACTTAAACACCATCATGTTCGTCAATTTCATCTCAAAGTTCAAAACAAGAGCGCTTAAAATAACCAAATTAAAGCAACCAATATTTAACATAAAAACTTGTCATCAATTCCAACATATGACTAGAAAATCATGCTTTTGACAAACCAACACCACCACCCGAAGCGACATGTTTACGAGGACTTTCGGGAATAGAATTCCCGTTCTCATCGTACGAAATTTTTCCCGAAAACTCGAGAGGCCGACATCTTTCTCCCATAATAATTGTCCGTTTCCATACAGCCTCTTCATCATCATCATCATCATCATTATCACACCCTCCTTCGTTCACTTTCCTCCATGAAATCATCTTGGTCATCAATAAGGCTTTACTACTCAACCCGCTTCCAAATTTTGATATCTTCGGCTTTCTTTCGCCTAAATGCACCGTGTTTTTCTCTCTCTTAAACGTATCCGATCTCTTCAAACCACCATGTGAACCACAAAGAAAACCAACAATCGAGAAAATGGATATGACACCAACTAGAACCGCGAAAAATGTGATGCCTGTGAAGGGCAATATTGTCTTTTGAATAAAAAATATCGGTCTAGCCATGGTAAACTATTAGACTTCACAAAAAGATAACCAAGTGCATATAAAGAGGAATAAGGAATTAAGACTGTGCTATAAATACAGGGTTGTTGACGATAATGGACTATAGTTGGTGGATTGGTTTATATGGAGTAACAATTACGGTGATGGACCAAAGACCCCATGTTTGGTCAGCTGAAATTACTAAAAGACCCATGTTTTGGTATGTTTCAGATTTAAGCTTACACATTACAAATATAATTAGTTATGACATTAACGATGGGTAGATTGGTAATTTTGTGTTTCTCCACTAACTTGGTGACTTTTGCCATCCGAAAGGACTGAACGGCACTTTCGTGTCTCGCGGGCCGAGTTGACTTGACGACTTGTGTCATATTTGATTCCGGGTCTTTAACGAAGCAAAAGTCACGTCTCCTTCTTTGTCCGTTAGCTCGGTTGGGCTTATGTGGTTGTAAGCTTTTAAGTTTCTGTAAGATATTTTTTTAATGACTGTAATTCTTTTATTTTTTTTATCCATATCGACGAAGTTATTTGGATAAAAGGATAGATCAACGAAGTCACTTCCATCTAAATATAATCTTTTTATCCAAAATTAGATCTTTTAGATATTGATCCGAATGAGGTTTAATTAACTACCCACCATGCCCATATCTTCACACCGCGGAAAACACCATTACCATCAACCGCACCAGTCAAGGAGTGGACCGCCACGTGATCGACGGTCAACCACTCATGCGGGGGTGTCTTGAAGATTCGGAAGACCCTGTGCAAAAGGACAAAAATAGCCCCCAAAATACAAAGTATGTACTAAAACTATATGATCATGTATATAAAAATTGGGGCCCTTTGAAATGAGCTATGCGTAGCTGCACCTCCTCAAATACACCCCCTGCACCCATGGTGGGTGTCCATTATGTGTAGTCTAATATACGGAATAGTATATTCTATGGGTGACCTCGGTCAAAAAACCGAACCGAAACCAATAGTACCGAAAACGATGAATTTTCAAAACTGAAACCGAACTAATACATGTTTTCGGTTTTGATTCGATTCGGTTTCGGTCCGGTTCGGTTTCCGTTCGGTTTTTTAGGTAAAATGCTCATTTTTATTCAAAAATCAAACCAAACGAACCGAAACGATAGAACTGAAATCGAAACCGATGAATTTTCAAAACCGAACCGATAACTCTGTTTCTATTCGGTTCAGTTCGGTTTTTTCGGCCCATAATAGCTATTACTAAAAAGATATTAAATTATGAAGAGATCCATAATAGCACAAGGTGTCTATAATATGTTAAAGTAATGTTAAATTCATATTAAAGGTGCGCTCCCTAATGTTAAACTGATACTAAAGCCAAATTTGTGTAGAGAGAAAAAGATATGCACTACAAGAAAAAAGTCATTTAGCGACATTTTTAGTGACATAGAATTTATGTCACAAAATTGGGACAAATTTATTGACAGTTTTAGCGATGTTCAAGTCTTCCACGTCACAAATTATGTCATAAAATACACAAAGTCAGAAACTATGTCGTTAATTGTGTCACTAATTTTGTGACTTGCTTAGAAAGACACCAATCATGTCACTAATTTGTGACTTTCTCAAACAAGTCTCTAATCAAGTCATTAATTTTGTGACTTGCTTAAACAAGTCACTAACCAAGTCGCTAATTTTGTGACTTGCTCAAACAAGTCACTAACCAAGTCGCTAATTTTGTGACTTTCTCAGAAAATGTCACTAGGTATGTCACTAATTTGTGACTTCCTCCAGCAGGTTTCTAACAATGTCGCTAATTTATAATTTAATAATAAAAATTTATAATTTAATAAGACATATTCCTGATGCTCTAATCCAAACAAAAATAAATAATAATAAAGAGAAGCGAAGCAAGCGTCTATCACAGTTCACACAGTAGTGCCCTTCTGAAACGACTTTTCTTCTTCGTCTTAACAAACACCAAACACATTTCACAAAAAAAGCTCTCATAATTTTCATTTTTTCATCTCACTGAATTCATTCTTCAGATTCCACCGTGTACGAAGTCAATGATTGAAGCTCTGAAGCAACTCAATTTGAAATTTTAATAAGAGAAAGGAAAATGCACAATGATAACGAAGATGTTGAAAATTCCGGCACCGTAAATGATGATGAATTTAACGATACAAGTTAATGAAGATGATGCGAATGATGATCAGAGAGATGTTAGTGAATAAGAGAGTTCGCGTACAGAAATCGAGGCACAGTCGAGAAATTGTCAATCGGAAACCCTAGTATCTGGTATGTAGTACAATCGGTTATTGTTAAACTGAATTGTGTTTTGTTTATGTTATTGTGTTGACTTGTATGTATATATGTATGTGTATTAGGGTTGGCGGTTGTATCGATACAGTATGAGGTACGGGAAGATGATTTGGAGCGCTTGAACGTATAAAATGGAGAAGATAATCAAGTATGAATAGATATTATGCTAATTATGTTTAATTATTTGATACAGGTGCAATTGCAACAAGATATCTCTAGTTTTCATGATCGACCTTTCTCTATACCAAAATTCTCTATCTGATTATTAAATTGTAATTGAATTGGTTTTGATTATACAAAATCAATTTAAATAACTTAGCATAATTCTATAATACTGTATGTCATGCCTCATTGGCAGATTTGAATGGTTCGATTCCACAAACATTCATGGATATGAGTTGCCTCTTTTCCGTGTAAGTTATTACTACTAAACCTCCCCTTACATTAGTTCTTTTATATTAATTGTTCTGTTTGATGTGGTCAGTTTTCTTAGAAACAATAGTTTGTACGGTTCTCTTCATGACAAAAGATTCATAGATGAATGTACAACAATTATTTGTTTGTTAGTCCAGTTGACCTTTTTTTAAGTCTGATCTGGACATCTAGGCTGATGATCCAAAAAATTGAGCTCAATTTTGTCAATATAAGTTATCAAAGGTGCCCTAGCAAATGTCATCAGTTAGATGTAGTGATGTACTTACAGTGTGCAAGAACCAAGGTGAAGCATTTGATATAATGCAATTACAGCTGCAGTGGGATTGTAAGTGCACTTTAACCCTAATTTCTAAGTCATCCATTGAGTAACAACTGAAATCTGATACTGTAATTTGTGGCTTCATACTTTCATTAGCTATAATTAAACTAATTTTAGTTACAAATGTATACCAATATAATTTTAGAAATAATTTAATTAAGATCACAATTATTTAGTGATTCGTGGTTTTATCTTTTTTTATGCGCAGTCATGTATCCGTTTCTTTGGGCATGGTGTGTAAATGCCAAATGGGAATATATGGTTTGCTGGTGCAAATAATTGTTTATGTGAATCATTATTGTTTTTATAGTTAATTAATTAAACCTGAATAATAATAATTGTAATGTTTATTATATCTTAAAAATTATTGCAGTTCCCTAAAAAGAACCAAAATTGAGGTTTTGTTGTATGGTTAGTTTTCAGCTTCTGTGGACTCATTTGTCTTGTTGGTAATTTCCAGAAAGGTATTACATTTACATAATCTTGCTTCTTAATTTGTTATAAATTATATATCATTATAATGATTTAATCTCATCTCTTTTTCAGTTGTTAATAAGAAGGCAAGCTCTATTAGACTCGTGTTTCAGAATATACGCTAATAATAATATAAACATACTTTTTGCATTTTATAACTTAATATATTTAATCTGTCTACTTCAGGTTATATCACCCATTGTCACATTTTATGGGATCGGTATTTGGTATGCACAATAGAGAAAACGTTGAGGTTTGTTGGTCTAATTTCTTTTTATTATGATCTTATTTAGTATTGAAGTTATATTTTGAGATTGAACTCGTTTAAAAATTACGTGTTTTGCTATGCTTTGAGTGCAAATGATAGGAGTGAATAGAAGCTATTCAGTCAGAAGCAGAACACTTAAAGATGTGTTAGCAATTCAAGAGTCATTTTTATTCAAGCTTTTGCCCTCAAGTAATTGTTACAAAGTCGTTACGAATTTGATTTTGGTTCATAATAAGATTTATGTTAGCTTGAACACTATTATTTAATCTCAAATGGTGTTAAGAAAAAGGCAACTTTAGACGGTCTCTCTATTTTCTAGTGAATGAAGATTATATTAGGAGATTTGGCTAATAAAATGAATTAGGGTAGTGCATCCTCTTAAATTCCAAAGAATTTGGGGTGTAATCTTACTTATAAGCAGGACATAAAATAAAAAGGGCTAGAAATGATAATATTTATAAGGTAATTGTTGCAAAAATTGTGTGGAAACTGGTGTATTACTTGTAATTCACGAATTTCTGGATTTATGAGGTTTAATTTTCTTTTTGTCTATTTATAGATATATAAGTCCAAAAGTAAGAAAATAATTCTTTTGAAACAAGTTTTTGAGGCTAGTATCTGAGCATGACTGGATGTTTACTCCTTTAATTGTTGATATAAATGAGATTATGACACCAATTGATGAAAAGGAGATCAATGAAAGTAATCTAGACTTATTTATTAATTTAATTAATAATTAACAATAATAATTCGGGATTTTTTTTAAATATTTGTAGAGAAATAGCGACTCGTGAAGACTTTGGACAGGAAAACACTTTGGGAAATGCAAACTCCAAAGGTTTGTGCATCTCTATCCACAGGTGAAATACACAAACGTTCTCAAAGAATACGTATGGCTCAACCATGTTTTGATCATTTAAAATTCTCCTTCATGAAACATTTTTTTTCCAGGTCATCAAGCCTGAGCTACTGAATAAAGGGTTTGAGCTTGTAAATAGGTCGTCAAATTTTAGATGTAATTCGGGGTTGTTAATGACATTTGGTATTATTGGTTTTTGTATTATACATTATTTAAAATATTTGCTTTAATAATAGAATATTTTAGATTTGTATGTTTGTGTTTTTGTATTTATTATAAATTATAAATAGGAATGGGATGCTAAAAATGAATTGATATTTTTTGTAGCAGGGACATTTTTAGCGACATGGATAGTGACCATTATTAAAAAAATAGTGACATTTTTAGCGACATAAATAGTGACTTTTGATAAAAATAGTGACATTTTTAGAGTCGTGGGTAGAGACTTTGGCTAAAAATAGTGACATTTTTAGAGTTATAAATAGTGACTTTCGATAAAAATAGTGACATTTTTAGAGTCATGGGTAGTGATTTCTGATAAAAATAGTGATATTTTTAGAGTCGTAAGTAGTGACTTTTGATAAAAATAGTGACATTTTTAGAGTCTTAGATAGTGACTTTTGATAAAAATAGTGACATTTTTAGAGTCGTGGGTAGTAACTTCTTATACAAATAGTGACATTTTTACAGTCGTATGTAGTGACTTTTGATAAAAATAGTGACATTTTTAGAGTCCTGGATAGTGACTTTTGTTAAAAGTAGTGACATTTTTAGAGTCGTGGGTAGTGACTTTTGATAAAAATAGTGACATTTTTAGAGTCGTGAATAGTGACTTTTGATAAAGATAGTGACATTTTTAGAATCATGGGTAGTGACTTTTGATAAAAATTAGTGACAATATAATGAACGTCACTACTATTGTCTCTACTATTAGAGACACAATGTTGGATGTCACTAAATTAGCGACTTCTTAGTAGTGACATTGTGGTTGATGTCACTATGAGCGTCACTAGCTTCAAATATGTCGCTAATGATGTCGCTAACTGTGTCGCTAAAAGGGGTTTTTTTTAAGTGATGTTCGGCTTAATATTTGACTTTTTTTCCAAAATAAGGTGTTAAACTCTTGGAAATGGAACTTTGATGGTCGTTTGGCGCCACATAGTATTGGTTTCGTGCCAGCAAAGACTATTTAACCGGCCGTTTTAATATCTCGAAGTTCAAATTATATACTTATATCCTAATTACTTGCTATTTTGTCTTTAAAAAATTAAAATAGTTCTCGGAAGCCCCTGTTTGACACGCGTATTGCATTTTCTCCATTGCTAATCTTGGAAGGAAAGCAAAGTTATTAAATATATATAGAAAAAAATATTGCCTTCCTATTACCAGCACTAAAATATTGCATCTAGTTTACATCTGGCTCATGTTTATAAGACAAATTGGTGAGGCTTCAAAGCAAAAGACAGAATGCATTTCTACCTACTAGATTGCATATGAAAAGAATAAATAAATACTTCGAATTTCTATGTTTTAATATAAAAACACACCGTTCAAATAATTATAATTACTTTGAAATTTAGAAATTAGTAATTATTCTGGAAATTGAGAAGTAATTCAAAACGAGAAAAATAAATAAAACAAGGGAAACGTAAAGAACAGATTAATACTCGGTATATTCGTGACAGATTGTTTATCTCAAACCATTTGTTACTGTGAATTGCCTAATTTTAATTTAATTCATAGGAACCCCTTAATTAGAAATTTAGAATTATAGAAAGTATCATTCACAATTCATTTGTCAACTAAATCCAAATTTACTTAAACGACCCTATATACCGCTACTTAAACGACCCTGTATACCCCTAACATATTTGTTCATTAGTTTATAGCATAACAAGGGTATATATTTATGTCTATAACTAGCTGACGGTACCCGCACATTGTAGCAGGATTTTTCATACGGTATGCAAAAGATTGTAAAGATGGTTTTATAGATAAACACGGGGTTTTTCGTACCATATGCGAAAGATTGTTTTACATGAGAATCAAAAGATTGTATATTGTTTTTTACATGGTGTCAAAAGAGTGGTTAGATTAGGAAGTGTTTCAGCTCGAGTGTCCAGTATTCTTTGGTTGATTGCGGCATGGTAATGGAGGTTTTGCTTTCCTTTGTCATCTTTTCATTGGTATCTATTTGAAAGAAGACAACAGTTAGCAAAATTTTGTGGTTTTTGTAGAAATGTTTTTAATATAAGTAATTTATGAATTAAAATGTATAAGTTGAAGCACTCACATGAGAACCTGCAAATAAAGAAGTCACATAACCTAATAAATGGTCGATAAAAACTGAAAAGTTCAAGAATTTTAATAACAAATAATTGTATGTAATTTGATCCCTAATTATCCTAAAAATTCAAAGCTTAAAAGTGGTTTGAAAAGTCTCATTTGAATACATATGACCTAAAAGAGTAATAGATAAATTTTTGTTCTTGAAGTTTGTCAATTTGGGTATATTTATCGTAAACGGGTCAAAATGGGTGGATTTTGGTCGATTTTACTACACGTTCTTGAAAAGGGGTCGATATGGGGTATTTTTATCGTAAACAGGTTAAAACGGTTTCAAAGTATTGCAACTTCCTAAGGTGTTTTATTTAAGTCAGTAAAAAATTAAACATAACACATTAATCAGAGGTGATTGTTATATCTATTTTGATAGTCTTTTGTTGATAACTGAAACATTAACATGTTGGAGTAACCGAGCAAAGGCAAACTAACATACTAATTTATAGAATGGGTAGAAGGTTGGGCAAATAAGAAATTAATTAAAATTGTAAGCATAACACATTAATCAGTAATTGGCTATTATATTTTTTTTATTTTGGTGTTTGATGCGAGTTCTTCTATGGTAATTCCAATTCAAGAGAACGGTTTTGAAATGGTTCAACTTGGAGTTGTATGATACACTCCCTCTACACCCTATCCGTTTCACTTATTCTAGAAGGAAGAAGTGAGTCATGTGAGGAAAGGAGAAGGGGCTGTTTTGAAAGTTTGTTACGAGTTTGTTATTTACTTTATATGTTTGTTATTGTTGAGAGAGCAGGTTATGCATGTTTTCGGTTAGTGTGATAATTAGCTACTCTCTCTAGTTCGTTACTTTCTCCTTTCTCCTGTATTTTCCTTTGAGTGCAATCAATTACACCAATCTTTTTGGTGTGTGTTCCATTCATTGGATCCTGTTATACCAGAGTATATCATTTGGTATCAGAGCAGGTTGTTTTCCATGGCTGCTACTCGTTCAAACACAGCTCGATTGGATGATGTTGAAGCTTCGATACAGACGATTCAATCGGAGATGGTGCAAATGCGTGAAATGATGCAAGCATCAACTCAAGTGCAGAACGATCGTGGTGATTTGATAATGAGACGTTTAGAAAAGGTTTTACAACAGCGTCCGACACCAGTCAAATCAGCACAGTTTGCGGCGACGTCAGGTGGTGGTGGACCAGTACCTATTACACCTGTCGGTGGTTCATTTACTACATCGTCAAGCGGTGGTGGTCCGTTTATGGCGACTCCGAGGGGAACGCACTCCGATGGTCAAGCGGCGGCGGATGGATCCCGATTCTTCTCGATCAAAGGACGCCGGCTAGAGCTTCCAATATTCGATGGCAATGATCCGGATAGTTGGATCTTACGTGCGGAGCGATATTTTGCCCTAAATCGTTTGACGCCCGAAGAGCAATTGGAAGTTTCAATCATCGCATTTGAAGGAGATGCGTTACGTCGTTACCAGTGGGAGAATAAACGATATCCGATTACTAATTGGCATGATATGAAGATGATGCTATTACATCGGTTCCGATCAAATTCAAATGGATCTCCGTGCGAACAGTTTCTGGCGTGGAAACAGGGAGACACCGTGGCGGAATATGTAAGGCAATTTGTGAATCTAGCAGCGCCATTGGAGGGGATCTCTGAGGAAGTCTTCCTCAGTCAATTCATCAATGGTCTAGATCCACTCATACAATCGGAGGTACGTTTGTTGAACCTGTTGAATTTGAATATGGCTATGGAAATGGCGATAAAGGTAGAACACCGTAATAATGTCATTAATAAAGTGAAATCAATGACGAGTCCCACGTATCGGAAATATTCGCCGGCGACGACGGTGGCTGAGTCGAAAACTGTGAAATTAGATCCGAGCAAGGAGAAAGGGACTAACAGTTTTCGAAGGCTAACAGATAAGGAATTACAGATCAAACGATCATTAGGTCTGTGTTTCAAGTGTGATGATAAATTTACTCCTGGTCATGTGTGTAAAAAAAAGGAGTTGAGTGTACTTGTTTATCAGGAAGTGGGAGAAGAAGGAGAACCTCAATAGGAGGAATTAATTTTGGGGGCTGAGCCACCGAATGTGGCTGTAGAAACAGTGGAGATTGGCCCCACAGTTGCAGTGGCATTAAATTCAATTGTGGGCATCTCAAATCCTCGAACCATGAAACTTGAGGCCAGAATTAAGGATCAGCGTGTGGTTGTCTTAATTGATAATGGAGCCACACATAATTTCATTTCTAAACTAGTAGTTGAGCGTTTGGCTTTGCCCACGGCTAAAACGTTAGATTATAATATTACGATGGGATCCGATATGTCCTTGGTTAGTTCTGGAGTTTGTAGAGGAGTATCGTTGACAATGCAAGGGTTAGAATTAATTGATGAATTCTTACCTTTAGAATTGGGAAATTCGGATGTTATTCTTGGCATTCAATGGCTCGAGACGTTGGGTGAAACTCGGGTTAATTGGAAAACGCAAGTAATGAAATTTCAGTGTGGGGATGAAACAGTCACGTTACGGGGTGACCCGTCCCTTGGACGATCGATGGTGTCGTTAAAAGCTATTGGTAAAACGATAAGACAAGAGGGCCATGGGGTGTTGATAGAATTTGGATTATTAAGTGCTCAAGACCCTGTTGAGACTACAGATTTGGGGGAACAAGAATGTCAATTGTTGAATGATTATAACAACATTTTTGAAATGCCCTCTGATTTGCCACCTATAGGAGGTCATGAACATTCTATTGTTTTAAAAGAAGGGAGTGGTCCCGTTAATGTTCGTCCTTATCGATATGCTCACTACCAAAAAGATGAGATCGAACGCTAATACAAGAGATGTTGGGATCGGGTATAATCCGGCCTAGTAAAAGCCCGTTTTCAAGTCCGGTTTTGTTAGTTAAAAAAAAAAGATGGTAGTTGGCGATTTTGCATTGATTATAGATCTCTAAATAAAAGTACGGTTCAAGATAAATTTCCTATCCCCGTGATCGATGAGTTGTTAGATGAATTGCATGGGGCCGTGTACTTTTCTAAATTGGATTTGAAATCGGGATATCATCAAATCCGTATGAGAGATCAAGACATTCATAAGACCGCGTTTCGTACACACGAGGGTCATTATGAATTTATGGTCATGCCTTTTGGGCTTGTGAATGCCCCGGCAACTTTTCAAAGTTTGATGAATGAGGTATTCAAACAACAATTGCGAAAATGTGTGCTAGTATTTTTTGATGATATTCTAGTGTATAGTGGTACATTACAAGATCATTTGTTGCATCTGAAAACAGTGTTTGACTTAATGACCAAACATCAATTATATGCCAATAAAAAAAAAGTGCGAATTTTTTAAAGATAAGTTGGTATATTTGGGTCATGTTATTTCCGCAGCTGGTGTTGAAATAGATTGGACAAAAGTCCAAACTATGTTGGATTGGCCCAAACCAGGGAATGTTACATCCTTAAGGGGTTTTTTGGGCCTATCGGGCTATTACCGAAAGTTTATTAAGGGTTATGGTATTATTGCGGGTCCTCTAACAGATTTATTACGCAAGAATCAATTCGTCTGGTCTTCAAAGGCGGATGAAGCTTTTAGGGCTCTTAAATTTGCTTTGACCACAACACCGGTGTTACGTCTTCCTGATTTTTCTCAACCTTTTGTAATCGAAACAGATGCCAGTGGTAACGGTTTGGGCACGGTTTTGTTACAAGATGAACACCCTGTAGCGTATTTCAGCCAGGGTTTGGGATGTCGTGCTCGCGAGAAATCAGTGTATGAGAAGGAATTGATGGCGGTCGTCCTCGCCGTACGGAAGTGGAGACCTTATTTGATGGGTCGTCGTTTCTTGGTTCGTAGTGATCAACAAAGTTTAAAATATTTGCTTGATCAACGAGTGGTAGAACCGGATTACCAAAAATGGCTAAGAAAGTTACTTTGTTATGAATTCGATATTCTGTATAAACCGGGTACAAGTAACAATGTGGCTGATGCTTTGTCTAGACAGATTCAAGTGGTGGAATGCACTTCCATGGTGGGTCCTCAATGGCGGCAATGGGATACCCTACGGGGTGAACTAGATGTTGATTCCTTATTACAGAAAATTCGAGCAGATTTGGGGCGTGACTCTAATTCACACAAGGGGTTCAGTGTAATAAACGGTTTGATGTTCTTTAAAGACCGGTTGGTACTCCCTCGATCTTCTTCCTTGATTCCAGTTTTGTTGGATGAGTTTCACGCTAGTCCTACTGGCGGTCATGCAGGGGAGGAGAAGACCTATCAGAAAATTGCTACTGAACTGTTTTGGGTTGGCATGAAGAAAGATATCATTCAATTTGTGAAAGAATGTGAGGTCTGCCAACGCAATAAGAATATGTCGGGATCGGTGCATGGTTTACTGCAACCTATTGCATTACCATTACAAGTATGGGCTGACGTAACAATGGATTTTGTGGATGGGTTGCCTAAGTCAAATGGGTTTAATTCGATTTTTGTGGTGGTCGATCGTTTAAGTAAATACGCCCATTTTATTGGCCTTAAACATCCTTACACAGCTGTTTCGGTGGCTGAAGTGTTCCTTAAGGAAGTGATTAGGTTACATGGTGTCCCGGAAGTGATAATTTCGGACCGGGGCTCTATTTTTTTAAGTCAGTTTTGGAAGGAAATTTTCAGGTTGCAGGGGACAAAATTGTCTTATAGTACGACTTTCCATCCAGAAACAGACGGTCAATCTGAGGTGGTTAATAGGTTTGTTGAACAATACCTCAGATGTATGACTTCGAGTAATCCTAAACAATGGATTAAATGGTTGCCTTGGGCAGAGTTTTGGTACAATTCTTCTTATCATTCCAGCCTCAAGATGTCGCCTTTTAAGGCCTTATATGGGCGTGATCCCCCCACCTTTAGTTCGGTATGTTCCCAAGTCTGCCCGGAATGATGTGATTGACTGGGATTTTGCTCGCAGAGAGGAGGTGTTGGCTGAATTACGTATGAACCTAATTCAGGCTCAACATCGCATGAAGCAGAATGCAGATTTGAGCAGAAAAGAAGCAGAATTTGCGGTAGGAGATATGGTGTTTTTGAAGCTGCGCCCTTATCGCAGGACTTCTTTACATTCGCATACTCATCCGAAGTTGGCAGCCCGTTTTTATGGCCCATATGAAATTGTGGCTCGAATTGGTCAGGTGGCGTATAAACTGTTATTGCCTGATACTACTTCGATTCACCCAATGTTTCACATTTCTCAATTACGTAAAGCTATTGGCCCGGTTGCATCGGCTTCTCCTCTGCCGTCTCAATTATCCGATGACCTTGAGCTGCGGGTTTTCCCTGAAGATCTGTTAGCAATCAGACAATCTGCTACAGTTGGTAGACTGGAAGGGTTGATTAAATGGCATGGCCTGTCTGCGTTAGAAGCCACGTGGGAGCTGTTGGATGACTTATTTACTCAGTTTCCTGATACTCACCTTGAGGACAAGGTGAATGCTTTACCGGGGGGGGGGGGGGGTATTGATACACTCCCTCTACACCCTATCCGTTTCACTTATTCTAGAAGGAAGAAGTGAGTCATGTGAGGAAAGGAGAAGGGGCTGTTTTGAAAGTTTGTTAGGAGTTTGTTATTTCCTTTATATGTTTGTTATTGTTGAGAGAGCAGGTTATGCATGTTTTCGGTTAGTGTGATAATTAGCTACTCTCTCTAGTTCGTTACTTTCTCCTGTATTTTCCTTTGAGTGCAATCAATTACACCAATCTTTTTGGTGTGTGTTCCATTCATTGGATCCTGTTATACCAGAGTATATCATTGTACTAATCTGAAACGGGCAAAAAATGGGAAAAAAAGTCATCCTATCTAAGCAAGCTGATGAATCTGTGGTATTACTCTAACAGTATATGAATAAATAAGAAATTATGAACCCTAATCTTAAAGCACAAAATAAGAAATGGAATTAATAAAAGTAAAAAAATGGAGTTTACCTTTGTTAGTAACAGTGACATGTTCCTTATCAGCAACTGTGATTAAAAAATGTTAATTTAAAAATCTCAAATCGGTCAGTTAGTGAAAAAAAGAGGTTTAAGGAAGAATTGATGAATCAAGAGTAAGGTGTTGTTTGTTTTTTCAGAGCAAAAATATCTGCTGTCTGCGGACCACATCTGCAAGCTGCTGCAGCTTCTGAGATGGACCAAATGTCTGCAGTCTGCAAGAATCCTATTGTTTGTTTTTTAACATATGCAGACTGCTTAAATAAACTAAAATATAAAATATTCTCCATCTTACAAAATTAAAATAATCCACAACAATTAACAATATACTTTAAAGACTTCCATACAACATTAGATGATATCCAATTTATGCATAACAAAGAAATCCAATTTCTACATAACCAATGACTTTGTATGACTACTCTGTGTGACACCTCAATTAGAAAGACTTCCAAACATAAGATGAAATCCAATTTCAACATAATCATATGACAATAATACTGTTAAACTAGATTTTATAAAAATTTCAGAGATGAACGAGAGATGCACAATGGTTTGTTTGCAATGAAAAGCAAGTCAATAAACATACACACATAAATATACTCGATTTTCTAATTTCATGTTAACCAGACAAGATCTACAAGCATACGTGATGATTTAAGGTCATAAAAATTGAAGTTTCGAACTGAATTTTACAAACCCAATTAGAAAGATAACTGGTAAACAATCATTGTAGACCATCATTAGAGACAGAGCGGCGGAGAGAGTGCCGGAAGAGAGAGCGGCGCAGAGAGAGGAGAAGGAGATAGAGAGCGATGGAGAGAGATCAATGGAGAGAGAAGGGCGACGGAGAAGAAGGCAGATAGAAGGGCGACGGGCGACGGAATACCTATTGTTTGGGGAGACGATGGACGGAGAACAATCACGACGGCGGCGATGGGCTGAGTTCCGGCAGACGAAGGTTGAAGACCTTGGGCGTCGATGATTTGGGCTGGAGATGGAGAAGTGACGAGGGGTGTGGAAGAGAGGCGGGGGGAGGAGGCTGACCTCTTTCTAATTCTTTTCTTTTTTTACCCCAAAGACCCAAAAAGCTATATTCCAAGTCTATGTGGTGCAGATCTTGGGCAAATCTTTTTTTGTCTGCGAGCTTTCAAAAAACAAACGTCTGCGGGGTGCTTTTCTGCCCGTGGTCTGCGCCACACAGACAAAAGACCCTACGCAGACCTTTTTGCAAAAAATAAACAGCACCTAAGTATATCCGGATTAAGCTGGAAATTGTTGTCTGAAGAACTCTAATTCCAAAAGCTGAACCACTAAAATCCGAAAATAAAGGTATAATATGAATGAAATCTACCTGTAGAAGATGAGCTGAAAGTGTCGGTCCAAACAATAAGCCGATTAACATCAAGTATGCTGGGAAACGAAAAACAAAAGTTCAGAAGGGGAAAATCGATTAAGAAGGGCCGAAACTTTATAATCAGAAACAAAATTAAACTGATGAAGGAGAAGAAGTAGAAGGGCATAAAATTAACGCCATGAGTCGGTAGGAAAGAAGAGGGTTTTGAGCAAAGACTAAAATAGGGAAGCTAGGGTTAATAGGCAAGGCTTGCTGGCGTAAATTAGGATAATCCCAGTCAAGCATGACGTGGGGAAATTACAGTTTAAATAATGTATGAGGTTAAGCAGGAGCTGTTTTACATTCAATGAAAATGCAACTATTCATGTTAACTTAATTATAATATAGTTAATTTTGTACCTAATTTAAGCATCAAGAAGAATAATACACATGCTCCCATTATTTTTTTTCTTTTTTAACTCTTACTAGTTTTTTTTATCTTATGGCCTATCGTACAATGTAATCATAAATCACAATTCAAGCAGTGGCAAGGTTAGCTTCAAGAAAGAAAAATAACGGAAAGATCCATACGCAAACATGCATGTCAGTTAACCATTCGATAACTCCATTAGTTTAATATCAAAGACGGAAATAAGTACTTCGTTTCGTTTAACACCGTATAACATAAACACCAAAGGATACAGAGAAAATTACATTATCCAAGAAATCTGTAGTATAAAATTCCTAGGCGTAAAGTTTTATTTGAACAATACGCATGGAAATACATACAGTTAAATAGGAATTGCTCTATTGACTTTAGGGTAGACGACGGTGGCTGGATGCGCCATGATACGGCGTCCTTTCATGTTCCGGAAAGGATACACCAAAGCTCCCACCGGCCACTCAATTATGGCCGCCGCCGCAAATGCTAAGAACCCAACCGTCGGACCCACCACCTTGCACCGGCACGGGTTGCTCTTAGTCCCACACTGCACGCATATTGGAAATCCACCTACCATTTTTGTTTACCAGTTCGCTGTATCTACTTGTACTCTGACGTACTACTTCCAGACTGAATGACTGATCAAATCAGAACTTGAATTTTCAGTGTTATTTTTGTTTGCAGAAGATGATCGATACAATTGGGTGGCACTTATGGGACTTTATATGCTTATTTGCGTAATTTTTTAGTGGATTAGGATGGCAGCTGGGCTGCTACGTGTCATGATGTGAAACTACTAAGACGTACACGTGGTGCGTGGCTGGAGGTGAAGCACACAGTCAGAAGGTTACTGAGGGTGTTACCCTACTTTTTCGTTTGTTGCTGACACGCAAACTAATTTTGAACGAACATTCACTTTTTAAATGAGAATCCAGTTTAACACTATAATTTTTACTTTTGTATGTTATATAGTATAAATTTTACAATTAACTGTATAAATATATAAAATATAAATTATGGTGTAAAAACCACTCACTTTTTCAAATAACTCGGAGTTGTAGGAAAACTTTCATAACCACAAAGGATACGTGAGTGATTTTGGTGGATAGAAGAATATTTTTACAAAAATATGTCGTTTAGATAGTTTTGCACAAAAATTTAGGTACAACACGATCATCCATTCACTTTTCCCTCATTTATTATATTTAATAACATACATTTTCCATCATGCGTGAATAGTGGCAAGCAGTTAGGTTTTTTTTTTCTAAACTTCTGCAGCCTTTGTTGACAAATTATGTCTTTTCTGAAAACCCCGGTTAAATATATATAGGTAAAGAAGCAATTAAAGGCGCAAATGGTGCCCTGCCCAAGTTGTTAGCCGCCTCTCTTTAAGACTCTCCCACTCCTTTTGAAATGACCTGGGTTCGATTCTCTGCAGGAGCATTTTTTTCATTTTTCCAATTATCTTAAATTACATTTTACTCCCCTGAACTTTCACTTTCTTAAAATACCAATTTACTCCCTGAACTTTAATATTTAATAGCTATACCTTTTTCTTAAATTAATGATTTACCATTCAACTTTCATGCTCTTATATAACTAATAAATTTCAATATAACAAATTATTAATATTTTTAAATACTATTTTTATAATAACTGTTATCTTGAATACCCTAGGTATTATTAAAGTTTTTCATTTAAATTTTTACCATTGATATTATTATTAATAATTTTTTATACAAAATTTGTTTTAGATATGCATAAATTTTCAAAAATAACGAATTATATGATTTTATTATTATTATAAAGTTTTTGTATTGACATGAGTAACACACTCTACATTAAGTAAAACAAACGGATACAATCGACATAATAAGTAATGATAAAAACTGGAATCCAATCAGCAGAATAATAGAAGCGACACACAAAACTAGACGACGTTCAATTGAAATATTACTGATGCATACCATTTTTTCCGTCATATGAAAATCCCCGCGGCATCACGCGGGGAACGATCTACTAGTTAATCACATAAGAGATATGTTACTTGGATATTGCAATATATTATGTAACGATGGCTTGCGCATATGTACATACCCTTGATCAATTCATTTTAAGTTATTTGTTCGTGTAGTTGTATGTGTCATTGAAATTATATTGTTATAGTTTAATCTTAATTAAGAGTCATTTGATAGTTAATTAATGAGTTAAAATTTCTTACTAAAACTATACTACCATATTGTTTGAGTATACTCCCGATTAACTATACAGAATCACGAAAAATAAGTTTAATTAACTATATAGAATCATGAAAAATAAGTTAGAATCAAGTTTAGATCAAGTCTAACATTTTTTATTTGAAATAGATCAACAGATAAGTTTGAACCAAATTAAAGCTTGAATTTAGATGAAATAAAATATGAACAAATAGAAAATGAAAATTCAGACCAAGTAAAAAGTTGGAATTCGCAATTAAACAGGACTCACTACTGTATGTTTATTTGTTGTCGCAAATCACCGTTAGTTTAGGTCATACACTCATACTAAACTGTCTTCGATTATACATATTCGTCTATTTAGTATTGCCGATTTCACGCTTTTTATAAGAGCATTTTTAATGTATAAATTATTACAATAACTTATTAAAATTAATGTTTAGACATTTCACTTAATATTAATAAATAAATTTCAACTTTTTTTATTCTAATACATATATCTAGATAAAAAAAAATTGTGTCTTCAAAAATATTACAGTATAAAATAAAATTTTTTTGAAGCAATTATCTTTTTAGAACGTCACAAACCTTTAAATGACTTACACAAAAGGTAAAAAAAAACATTGTAAGAAACTTGCATCGAAGATCTTTTATGATATGCACATTATTTTTTTCATATTACAAATAAATGAAATCGATGCCTACTAATGGTGCTTATTTTATGGTGTCAAGTCACCATAGGATGATATGTATAATACATTAATTCATTTTCTTCATATTATTTATTGATTTTAATATTTGTGTTAATAAAATGAATATATACATAAGTTGACATAAATAGTAGGTATTATTACATTTTTAAAAGATTTCCTATTTATTTAACTATTGAAGAAGTTTTTTATAGATGGATTTTGATTAGTGAAAAGTTAATATGATAAAAATAATAACCTGTTATGAGGATGCTCTGGTTATAAATCGATGTACAAAATTCTTTTATGACTGCCTATAAAAACCATTTACATTTTATTCTTAATCTGAAGACGTTATATTATTATTATTTTAGCTATTTGCACTTCTGGTCGGTACATAGTGAATTAGTGATTAGTTAAAACCTGCGCTGAATACCTCACATATTCATTCTTCAACTTCTCTCCAAAAAGTCACACTGAAAGTCAACAATCTGTCAATCTGTGATCCTAGGGTTCTTTGTTTGTTGGCAAATTCATTCGTTCAGATCATGGGAGATCCAATTGTATCATCGGTAATCAATCAAGTGATGGAAAGATCCACTTCATTAGCAGCTCAAGATTTCGCGGTGTTATGGGGCCTCAAATCCGATCTCCGATCTCTACGGCTCATATTCACTCAGATCCAATCAGTACTTGCAGATGCAGAAATCAAACAAAGGAAGAACAGAGCGTTACACGATTGGTTAAGGAAGCTCAGAGCTGCATCATTCGAGGTCGAAAACGTGTTGGAAGAAGTATCGACCGAAGCTTTACTTCGAAGACTTCACGTCGAAAGAGGAATAAAAAATAAAGTAAGTACATTCTTCTCCGCTAGTAATCCATTACAATTTCGAATTCAAATGGTGCAGAAAGTGAAGGAGATAAAGGAACTGTTGAATTCGATTGCAGCTGAGAGAATGAATTTTGAATTGAAAGAAGGTATTACTAATCTAGAAGTTTCTGATAACATAGAAACCAGAACAATTAGTTTGATTGAATCTGAGATTATAGGTAGAGATGAGGAGAAAGAAATGATTGTTGAGAAAATATGCAATAATTCGAACAATCTAGATCAAAATTTCGTTCACGTCTATGCCATATGTGGTGTGGGAGGTTTAGGTAAAACCACACTTGCTCAATTGATTTACAAGGATTCAAGGTTAAATAAGTTGTTTGATTTAAAAATTTGGTTACATGTGCCTAAAGATTTCAGCATATTGAGTTTAACTAGAGAAATTTTAAAGTCTATAGAAGGTGATTCGTGTAATCTCTCACAAATTGAACTTGATGTTCTTGAACCATTGCAACAAATGCTTCAAGCGAAATTACAAAACAGAAAATTCCTCCTTGTTTTAGACGGAATCGAAACAGAAAACAAGAGTGAGCAAGATGAATTGATGAAAATATTGAACTGTGGATGTAAAGGCAGTACAGTTATGGTAACAACTCGAAACATGAACATTGCTAACATGATTGCTTCTGATCCTACATTAGTACATCAATTGTGTAACTTGTCAGAAACCGATTCTTGGTTTTTGTTCAAACGTTATGCATTTGATGATCAAAAAGACTTAAATAATACAGAGTTTGAGAAAATTGGTAAATCAATTGTGAAAAAATGTGATGGTTTGCCATTAGCAGTAAAAGTTATAGGAAGCTTAATGTGTCTCAAAAGTAACATAGACGAGTGGTTATCTATACTGCAGAGTGAAGTTTGGGAGTTAACAGACGAGAGTAACAATAATAATAATAATACTAATATTTTACCATCGTTAAAGTTAAGCTATGATAACTTACCTCCACATATGAGACAATGTTTTGCATTATGTTCAATATTCCCAAAAGACCATGAAATGGATAAACAGTTATTAATCGAACTTTGGGTATCCTATGGTTTCGTTCCATCAAAAGGTGATGCTGATTTATACAATTTAGGTGAAGAAATATTTAATTCTTTAGTTTGGAGATCATTCTTGCAAGATGTTAAAGAATGCATGTTTGAAGGTGTTACAACGTGTAAAATGCACGATGAAATGCATGATCTTGCACAATCTGTCATGAAATATGAATGTTCAAGTATAATGTCCGGTGAAATCCCAAAATTCCCAGAAGAAGTTCTTCATTTATCTTCTAATGATATTCTATATCTATCGAATGAAGTAATTTCAAAAGCAAAATGTTTAAGATCGTTAGTTACTTTAAACGGTTCTTCAAAAATTCCTACACCTGATTACATTTTTGAGCAAAGGTATCTCAGAGTGTTACATTTGGGTTCAAGTTCAGATATGTTAACCGATTTACCAGAATCAGTTGGAAATTTGAAATTTCTTAGGTATCTTAACATTTCTAGGTCAAAAATAGTTGTTTTACCTAACTCGATTGTTCAGCTACAAAATTTACAAACCCTAAAACTGTCATTTTGTGAACATTTATCCGAATTACCCGAAGGTATTAGGTACTTGAGAAATTTAAGAAATTTAAATATTCACGGTTGTTGCTCTCTCGATCACATGCCAGGTGGCATGGGGCAGTTACGACATTTAAGAAGATTGAGTACATTTCTTGTGGGCCCTGGTCAAGGGAAAGAAATTAACGAATTACAAGATTTAAATCTTTTAGGTGGTGAATTTAGTATAAAAGGACTTGTAAATGTAACAAATTCATCACAAGCAGAAAGTGCTAATTTACTAAAAAAACAAAATATAAATTGTTTGAGTTTATCTTGGGGTTGTAAGAATGACAGTGAAGAACAATTGATAGCAAATAATTCAGAACAAGTTCTAGAAGCTCTTCAACCTCATTTGAATTTGAAAATGTTGACATTATCTGATTATCAAGGGTTAAATTTTCCAAATTGGGTGACGAATTTGGTTAATCTTGTTAGTATTTCGTTTGAAAGCTGTAGAAGATGTGAGAATTTGCGTGCAATTGGGAAATTACCGTTACTTAAAGTTCTGCAGCTTAAAGAAATGGATGTTCTTGAATATTTACATGATTATGAAGATGAAGATTTATTTCCTAATTTGGAGAAATTGGTGATTAATGACTGCCCTAATTTGGTTAAACTTCCGTTTATTCCAAAGCTGAATTCGTTGCAGATAATTGGGAGTAATGCGAATATTTTCAGGTCAATTGGGAAGCATGTTAGACTTGTTTTTCTTGAAATTGAGGGTTTGAAAGAGATGAAATTTCTTCCGGATGATATGTTTAGCAATTTAACATGTTTAGAGGAATTGGGGATTTGGGGTTGCCCTAATTTGAGGCGTTTGCCAAACGGGATACAAAATGTTGAATCGTTGAAATCGTTGGTTATTGGTGATTGTGAGTTAGTGAGAGTAAGGTGTGAGAAAGAGGTTGGTTGTGATTGGTCTAAAATTGCTCATATTCCCTACGTTAAGATCGATGATCAAGTGATGCAAGTTTTGTGACATATAAATTCAGGTACTTTTGCTGTTATATGTATGAAATCAGCAAGAATTTTGTTTATTTGTATTTAGGCCTATGCTTTATGAGATTGTACTGTAGCGTTAATTTGTTTAGCGTAAAGGATAGTTAGAAGGTGATAACTTAGATTTTAATTTTTGTACAAGAAATAATGTAATCAAACTGCATTGTGTTTGAAGTCAGCAACATATCTTAACCAAAAGCAAACAAATAATACATGTTTGTACTTGATGCAACTAGATTGTACATGACAGCTGAAAACATCCATTGTATGAATAAAAATTAATTTATGTAATGCATGTCTTTAACTACGGAACAAATAATATTTCTTGTGTAAATTGCATCATGCAACAGTCGGTTGTTTCCGTCGCTTGTTTTATTGGCTTACCAAAGTGTAAAGAGAAGAGATTTGTGGATTATTTTGTGGGTATTGATATTTTGTGTATACGTATTTAATGTATCAAATATTAAGTGAATATATTCTTGGCATATTTCAGTTGTAATGTTAGCTGACGTAACGTTGATTGTGAATGAGATGGATTCAAACAAGTAAAAGTATAGGAAAACATATACGATTTAAAAAATTGGTTTTTCGGTTAACCATCGATTCTTTGGTTTGGTTTTTGATATTTCAAACGTCATTAGACCCGTGCCAATGGAGGGTACATCGGTTACCATCCCGCCGTTGGTACGCCTCTTCACTTTGAAGACTTCGGTTGAGGAGTTTGGCTAGGGGAAGACTTCAGTTGATGATGAGGGTGGATGATTGTGGTGCCCATATCAATTTAATATGGTATTTAATATTTTGTGTGTGTATATTTTATGATAGTGGGGCCAAAAAATTGAAGAGAATGAATATCGATGACATGAGTTTGTGAGTTGAATATAAGTAGGAGTGTGAGCTGACGTAACGTTGATTTGACAAAAACTGAAGTTGGAAGTGGAAAGATTTTTTATTTCAAAATTTCATATTAAGTTGGATTTGATTTTAAGCCTTCTCTTTGCTTTACAGAATTTATCTTTGTATCTATCAGTGAAGACTGAATTTAGGATTTGACAATTATTGATGGAATTCCTTCTTTTTTCTTTGAAGTGACAAAATTCTTTATTTATTTCAAGGGTCATTCCTAGGTAGGAATGCTCCTCTTAAAATTTCGCGGCCATAAGAGTTATATCACATAAAGGTTCGCTCGCCAGGAAAACCAAAAAGTAAGTCATTGCTATCGTGTCATTTTTGGGAATGGTCTTAGATTGGGTCCAACATCCAACAACTGGGTCGATTTTGACCGATATTTAGTATATTGGTGTAAGTGGACCAGATGTATAGCCCAATGGGATAATTTTTATAAACGTATTCGGGCCAAACTGATATGTAATAAAGAGTCGCCCAAAAGTCCAAAACATAACTCAGAAAAGCGGCGAACGTAGTCAAGCTTCGCTCTCTCAAATCATCTTCATTTTTCTCCCAACTTGTCGTTGTTTCTCTCAAATTCTGGTAATTTGATCGTTATACTCGGTTCCAGGTCTCCTTCTCAACTTAGTTTCTTCATCTATTTTATTTTCTATCGAAAATTAGGGTTTATTTGATTGTTCTAACAATAATTTGGTGGGAGCTATTTGATTGTATTTCTTCGGTCTGTAATTTACTTTTATGAAGGTATTCTTCAATGTTATTATCTAGTTTATCCGTTAGCTATTCAACTGCCTAAATTATTCAAGGGAAAGCAGAGATCTTTTGGCCAATGTTTTTGCTTTTAATCAAAATATTCTCAATCTCTTCAATGCAACTCAAAAAAGCCAACGTGAAAGATGTAAACTTGATCTGTAACCTAGGGGTAATCTGTACATTTCATTGTTCAGGTTCTGCTGTCATTTTCATCTTCTTTTTCTTTGGATTCAGATGAAGACAGTTTCTGGAACGATTGTATGTAGAAAGCCTGTAAATCTCTCAAAAGCAGCAAATATTTTGTCAAATTATGTAAACCTCGGATAATGGAGCTTCTCAATCAGTGTCTACTTACCTCCGCCGTGCTTCAATGGCATTTAATGAGCTTGTATACTTCAAAAAACACCACAAATTCAAGAAAAATCAGCCACAGATGAGGTTAGGGTTTTGGAGAATGGTACGGTTAAATTGAAAAAGAAAGAGAAGAGTGAGGGTAGTTTGGGTAATGGTAAAAATGTCAATATTGAAGAAAACTACGAGACAATGAAAGAAAAGAGTGAAGAAAAGAGGAGTAAAAGTACAGAGGTTGATGGGGGCGAAAATGGTAAATTGGTAACACCCGAAAGGAAGAAAAGAAGGAAAACTAAAAGTGATGAATAGGCATGAAATGTTTTGGTAAAAAATTTAATTTAGTTGATGAGTGTGATGTCATTATTGAGCAATTACCGGTGCCTTGATTGATCTTCATTTATGAATCAATTTTTAATGTTGTTTAGCTCTATCTGTTATTCTATTGCATTCTATAGACACTTTTTGATTCATAAAGTTGAATCAACACCAACAGTTAGAGTGCCCAACGGGCCAACCCGACCCGACCCGGCTCTTATCGGGCCGGGTTCGTCAGGTTTGAATTTAAAAAAACCCTAACCCGGCCCGATATGAATTCGGGTTTGTCGGGTTTGGGTTGGTCGGGTTGACCCGATCGGGTTGGGAGGGTTACACTTGAGTTATGAATTTTTGGTAAACAATAAAGAAATTATTTAATATATTGAATTTTATGAGTTTTTATTTAACAATTGTAATTATTAACTGAATTTTATTGAATACTTTATCATATAATTTGATAATTAATTGATCTATAGTGTATAATAACGGTTTGTATCAATAATTAAGCTTTAGAATGACGTATTCTTAGACATGATGTAACACACTAATTTTATATATAAATTATAATAATTATAGACGTGTATAATTTTATATATAAATTATAATTATAAACGTGTATAGGGGAAAGATTCATTGAGTTTGAGAAAAAGGAAGAGAATGAAAATTTTAGGTTAATTTATATACTTCTGTGTAAATAATTATTATTCACGTATGATTATAAATCTTATTAATTTATAATGATTATATAACATATGATTGGTTTATTCATATATATGTGGTTAAGAATACTCTCTTATCTTCAAATTTCAAACTCTAATAATAATAATAATAATAATAATAATAATAATAATAATAATACTTGCAATAGAACTCTTTGTGAAAGAGAATATGTGTGCTCTACATGAATTTATGTCTAATATGATAAGTCACTTAGAGTCACACATTGGCACACAAAATGACTAAGTGAGATCAGTAAATTTGGGATGCAAATAAATATTCTAAGAAATTAATCTCACAAGAACAAATTAAAATGCTAAAACACCATACCATGATATTAATCTAATATTCCAAATTGGTGAAATAAAATGATCCAATAATTACATACCAATTCCCAGAAAGTATTTTAAACATCTAAAAATATTTAAATAAAAAAGATTAATATTCGAAAATATCTCAGTTTCTCAATCTATCTATTTCTTTTAACCAACTCCTTAAAAGATTTTTCCGTAGGCTTCAACAAATTATAAAGAAATCCTCCAATAAGTGCTCCGATTAGTGGACCAAAGATATAAGCCCAAAGTCCTTTGTAATTACTTCTCACTAAAGCCGGTCCAATACTTCTTGCAGGGTTCATCGATGCTCCGGAAATCGGCCTGATATAGCATATAATTAAATTTCATTAAACGTTTCTAAATAAATTAAACTAATTAGCAGATATACATTAGCAAATATAGGCTTACCCTCCCACAAATACATTTAACATAATCGTCATTCCAACTGCAATTCCCCCATGCTTTTTTATCTGCAAATATTGACCAAAAAGATTAGTAATAACTAGCAATAATTATTATATTTTGGTATATTAGGAAGGGTTATTTAAACATGTTTACAATATTGATAAAAAAAACGTACCGCCCTATCGTCATTGGTAGCACCAGAGATAACAAACATTAGGATAGCCGTGATGATAATCTAGACGACAAATGATTGTATGGTTGAACCAGCCGGTGTAGTTCCAAAAAACGCGTCCGGAGTAACACTCAAAACCAAGGACAATGTTGTGCTTGCGAGAATCGATCCCAACAATTGTGCCACTATATAAAAAAACACCTACACAGAAAAAATTAATTAAAAATGATTACACAAAAAGATATACATTTATAACAAAAGTTTTAAACATAGATTTTAACAACATTACACACCTCTTTCCATGGCAGAAACCCTAAAAGAGACAATGTGATTGTAACAGCCGGGTTAAAATGGGCAGATACATGACCCACGGTGTAAATCATACACATAACGATTAAACCCCAAGTTACACATATTCCAGGAAATGTTATAGTTCCGCCATAAAGTTTATTAACCGCCACCGCTCCACAACCAGCAAAAATAACACAAAATGTGCCAATGAATTCCGCTAACAACTACACAACAAAACAAATGATTGATATAAGTAAATATAACCACAATTACCCGAAACAAATTACACTCTATATCATCAATATATGTTCGTACCTTTTGAGCTATATGTATATGATAGTTTGTCGATTCGGTTAAAGCAAGATTGCCCTTTTCCAGTTCCGAAAGCTGTTCTAAACCTAAAGCCATAGAGAAAAAATAAACTTCGAAAATTATTTGAAAGTAAAAGGAAGATCAAAGGTTTGGAGTTTTGTTATGTGTTGTAGGTTGGTGTTTATATATAGTAGAGATACACGGGAAGAATCATAATTGGATCATGATTGGATATTTATGCCATTTTTTAAAATTTAAATGTTGATAAGTTATATGGATTTATACTTATCACGAAATCAAAATAAATGCTATAATTTATATTTTTTCCTTTTTTACTTGCGATTTACTTTATTTTACCTTATCCATTATAATAAATGCTTTCTTGAAATACATTATGGTTAATTTTTAAAATTCAATGGTTGATTATTTATTAATTTACAACTTTATGATATGTGTCTTTAACATCTTAATCACACTCCCATCAAATATGATAAAAAGGTTGTGAATTCAAGTCCCGACGTGAATAAAATGATGTAGAATTATAAAATGTGTGTTTGCCGTTAGAAATAAAAGTTTCTATGGTGATTAATGAAAATCGAGTTTTCTATATGATTCATGCACTTAAAACTAGTGCGTTTGAAATGTGTTATCTTACTCCTTCTTAAAGCGTTTAGGTCTTCTGAGTTTAGAATGTCTTAATCTTAAACTTAATCTTAAATTTCTACTTTAGGAAACATCTGAAACACCACAAAATGAAAAAATATTGCTTAGGGGATTCGAACCCAAGACCTTTTGCGAGTACCGACTGTGTGTTAACCAATTGATAGACTTAATACTTTGCTTTATACCGAAAAAACATCCAACATAACGCATAAACTTAAAACGCCCACTCAACCAGCAACCACTATCCGCACGACCACAATCAGCAGCCACTATCACTACCGTCGTCACCACCCACTACTTGATCGCCGTCAAATTCAGTCACAAGGTACCCGCCGCCGCATTGCGCGGGTAAACTACTAGTTATAATTAATGTATTGCTTAAAAGAATTATTTGATAATGCAAATTAGTAGATACAATCGTAGTTATTAACAAAGATAAACTAAAACTGAATTACGGATAAAAAAATGAAACGGTTTGAGATTTTGACTAATCATGTGTGTGTATGTTTATTTCTTTGAATAGTCTTCCAAGTTCAAACCTTATCTATTTCTTGACCAACAAACTTGTTTACTGAAAACAGAAAAGCGATTTCCTCTTGATTATAGAGTGGTAAATGTGGAAACGTAAATTAGGTTGTCATTATTATTTTTAATTCACTGAACAATTAAAATACGTATATTTGATTAAAAAGTAAAACTAAGTCACCGTTGACGCGAAAGCAAAATCTCCATATGTTCAATTGATATTTAATATTTAATTTTAATATTTAATTATTAATATATATACTAAATATTACGAGGATCATTTGCATGCGCTTCATAACGAGTTTACAAATATACACATTATATCCATAAACTAATACATTCATAACATTACACGTAAAATCATATTCATATATTGTGGATGAATAGTAGCCTTTCCCATAGAATTGTTCTTACTTCCATCATTTTAAAATAAGTGATACATTTTTGTTTCACGTTTTTTAAGGCAAATATTACAATGAATGTTAGATTAGATCGATTAATCTGGATAGTTAATGGAGACGAGTCTCACACATTTGTATTAAAATGAGTTTAATGATATTTAAAAATAAAGGTAAGAGTCTATGAATTATTTCACTTTATTAGATGAGATATTTAGTGGGTGTGAGGCTCACTACAATAAAAAATGTATCAATTATTTTGAAACTAAAAAAATACAAGTATTACGAAATATTGCACTTTTTATTGAAGGGCCAAGTAGTAAAGAACCATATTTGTAAAACCCACAGATGGTTGGTGCGACATATGGTGGTGATGCAAAACCCAAATTGATGGATGATGGTGGTGTAGAAAATGGAAAAAAAAAAGAAAAAAAATGAAGAACATGAAGAAGCATTTGGGTGAACGTGCAAAACCCATTTGGGTGAAAGAAGAAACATGGACATTAAGAGAGAAAAAAAAAACCAATACCTTTTTCTCTCTCTCATTTCGGTGATTTGGTATCAATGAGTGAAGTCAATGAGTGAAGTCAAGACCAAATTCGACTAGGTTCGAGTTTGACTAGTTTAATTTTAGTTTGTGGAGCATGATGAAAGTTTACAAACATGATACTTTTTTTTGTCGAATGATAAGTTAGTAAGTTAGTGGTTCGATAAATTCGGTGATATCCAAGCGGGCAGTATGCATTTCCTTGAACATATCTCATTTTTTAGGGAATACATTTCACCTACTTATTAATCTTCTGGGAAATGCCATCAGCAAAGCTTGAACCCAAGACCCTTTAATACAAAACTCTCAAGACATACCTTGATGGCCAATTTATCTAGACCAATTGGTTTACGAACGTAATACTTAACTTAACTTTTTTTTAAAGTACCAAATACCAAGGATAGACATATAATTTGTTTGATATTCTGTACTAGTTGTGTATTTTAATATGACCGAATAAAAGTACCATCAACATGCTGGAATAGCTCAGTTGGTTAGAGCGTGTTGCTGTTAACCACAAGGTCGGTGGTTCAAGCCCTCCTTCTAGCGATTTTTCCCCCCTCTTTACTCGCCAGTTAACTTTTAGTGGAATTATATGAAAGGAAAACAAATTGTATCAGAACAAGATTAAAAATAAGATGATTATAGTTTTGTTTAAAAAATAGGATGAATTAAAAAATTTAATCGAAATCGATTGGTTAACGAACTTACTCACCCCGAAAGAAACCAACACGTGAAATGCTCCATACCCATATAGTTATTCTTTTGCACATTCATTCATGTGTCTTTCTACATAAATCTATCAAGAATTATTTTCCAAGATACTTATCTAGAATTCGCTATTTATCTATTTTAAAAGTATTAAGCATAGTTTCGAAAAAACTTTCAAAATCACAACCATAACGCCTGTTCCTTCATAAATAAGTTGCATGATTGAGGTCACAATTTCCATTTTGTTTCTTAAAATACGAATGAAATATTCTACATGTAATCACCTAACAATAGGCACGATGTAATAAATCACATGGAGAAAATACCGAAACCTTTCCAAAGAATAACTCTTCTTTAGACCACAAATGCGATGGTTGAGAATAACAACGATCTAAAAGATTCATATGACCTTAGCAACATCCTTCATTAATCCTCTATTAGCGTTACAAAATTCCATATACTCTTCATATGAAATAGACCCGTCTCCATCAGTATCAATTTCAGCCATCATACGTTGCACTTCTTCATCTGACACAGAACCGAGCATTTTCAAAGCTTCTCCAAGCTCTGCGGACGAGATTTTCCCATCTCCATCCACATCAAATTTCTTGAAGATTCGTTCAAGCTCCGCCTGATCATCCTCTGCCATTTTTGTTTCTTAGTTGTAGTACCAAGTTTTCACTTTTATATGATTTGTGTGGGTGTGTGACAATTTGGCTTTCTTGGTTAAAAGATTAAGGATGAGTATGGGGCTTATAAAATGGATGTGTACGGTAATGGTTGTGATTGGCCTTTGAGGTCGGGATGAAGAAAGAATATATCACTAAATTGTCCTAAATGAAGGGGTTAAATATGGTCCTTACATTTTCTTATTTTTTATTTTTAGAGTAAATTACACGGATAGTCCCTGTGGTTTGACCTAAGTTTTGAATCTGGTCCCTAAGTTACAGAAATTACACTCGTGGTCACCGTGGTTTGGACTTTGTATCGGTTTTGATCCCTAACGCTAACTACCGTTAAAAATGGTTGTTAAATCTAGGCATGTGCAAAGCACATGGGGGTAATTTAGTCCTTTTACCCTCCTCATCATCTTCATCTTCCTCGTCTTCTTCTCCGGCGAGCCAACCCCCTCCATATTCTTCTCCGGCGAGCACTTTGGTCACCAACATCGCTGCATACATCCACCGCCTCCACCTTTGTGGGACTATTTTCCATCTCTCTCTGCGGCCCCATTTTCCACTCACACACACAAAAACACACAGTCTCACTCTAGAAAACCAACGGCAGCTTCTTTGTTACTATTGATCAAATATTGACCTTTTGGATTTCTTGCTTGAAATATCTGGAAATCCCATTAAACAGAGTGAGATTACAATGGAGTCGGAGAAGATGGTGAACAGAGTGGCCGTAAGATCTTTGGTGATAGATTCAATTAAAAAGTGTTCATTATCAGGAATAACGATACCAAAAGAGGAGTTACGGCAGAAGATTACTATGCCGGAGTATTTACGATTTGCTGTACGTGACTCAATTTCTTCACAAGATATTGACGCCGGAAAATGTCATTACGACGCTACTAACACCGCGGCGCTGGTGAGTGTCCGTTGGTTGTTTTTATTAACTCTAAGAGTGGTGGCCGTCGTGGACCAGAGCTTAAAGCGAGATTGCAGGAACTGATGGGTGAAAAACATGTTTTTGAATTTTTATTGTATTTTATATTTAATAGATATTATATTGAATTTAATAATTGTTTTTTTTTTCTTTTCGTTTTTAATGTTTAATTTGCCCTATTCATTGTTGAAGAAACTATATAAATTTCTTTGATCTTGATCAAAATTTGTAATTGTTAAAGCATTAGAACTTAATTTTGTCAATAAATTAAAATTTGAAATTAAAAATCTTTTTCATACACTTGTTTAGGTTCTTAATTCTTTGTTAATGGTGATGATGAGGAAGATGAAGATGATGAGGGCAAAATGACTAAATTACCCCCATGTGCTTTGCATATGTCAAGATTTAACAGCCATTTTTAACGCTAGCTAGCGTTAGGGACCAAAACCGATATGAAGTCCAAACCAGGGTGACCACGGGTGTAATTTCTGGAACTTAGGGACCAAATTTTAAAACTTAGGTCAAACCACAGGGACTATCCGTGTAATTTACTCTTATTTTTAACAGCATTCAATTAAAATAACCTAGCAAGAAGCTGGAAACCAACACTTACAAAGAAATTAATGGGTTTTTTTGTCCTTACTTCTATAACACACGCTTCATTGTAACAATGTTTTTTTACAGCATTTGTACATCTATATTAAGGTCTTTTAAAAAATAGTGTCTTGACTAGAGATAGATGTCCAACTATTTACATTCAACATTCTCATACCTTATTGTTGTTGTATTGAATGGTATTTAAGACTTTGTTAATCTATTTTTTTCTATTATTAGAAATAACCTTTTAGATCACTTAATTTGAGCGTAACATTTATTTACTGGCTAAATAAAATACTTAAAAGTTATTGTATTCCTTTAGTAATGATAATCACAATTCTTTTGTCCACAGGTTTAGACACCCAAGTAACACAAAACTGCTAATGACATAATCATACATGACTTAAAATCAACGAGTGATTCAAACCCATAATTTTATTACCACCTAAACAAGTATTACTCAAACAAAACACTCAGCGGGTAACCTTATTTTGCTACGTAACATACGCCTGGAAAAATGGTTAATATACAAGTTTAATTTGCAAGAATAATTATGCAACACTTTCCATCAAAGCATTCATGACAGCTTCAGTAGTCGGTAATGCTGGAATTGCACCTCTTTCCGTCACAGTAATTGCACCACATGCATTTGCAAACCTAAGTGCTTCTCGTAGCCCATTTTCATCCTATAAAATTTGAATTTTCCAACAACATTTTCATTTTTTATATATTAATATAAAAAAATGCAAATTTATACCTTAAGAATCGAAACATCTTTAGCGAGTTTTGATAAAACTCCAGCTACAAAAGCATCTCCAGCACCAGTTGTATCTATCGGATCCACCTTCACACCTTTCACTCTCCCGCTAAACTCCTATAAATATATAACAAATTAAAAAAATAATAATATTAAATACATATAATAATATTACATATACCTTGGTGTAATATCTGCAACCATCTGGCCCTTCTGTCACGAGTAGCAATTTTAGATTTTTATGGTATAATTTACGGACAACATTATCATCATACGGATCTTCTCCATTTGTCAAAAAAACAATCTCCTCTTCACTTATCTAATTACAAACAAAAAACCACAAATTTGTATAAGTTTCTGAAAAGAAGGTTCTAGAAGTGATTAATTAATTACCTTAATAATATCGGCTGTATCCCATTTACTCAATATTCCTGCGCGTGCACTTTCTGCAGACGGCCATAATGGAAGCCTTAAATTGGGATCATATGACAAAAGAACACCAGCATCTTTTGCAGCTTTTGTAGCAGCAATATGAGCCGATTTACATGGTTCTGTAATCAAACTTATCGAACCATAATGAAAGATTTTTGCCTGTAATATTTTAAGCAATTAACTTAACCAAATTGTTTATCTTCTCGAGTATTAACATAATGCATACCTTTCTTATTAAATCAAGATCAAGTTCAGATTCTTGTAAAAGCATATCAGCACTAGGGTTTCGGTAAAACATGAATTCGCGTTCACCGTCTTTTTTTAGGGTTACAAAAGCTAAAGCAGTACGAGCACCGGGATCGAATCGCATTCCTTCGTTATTCACATTATTTTGTTTTAGAATATCTGCAAGCATGTAACCAAACTCGTCTTCCCCAACCTGGTTAGAGATATAAATAACTGATCATTTCATTATTAATTATTATTATTTGATGAAAATTTTATTATGAATAAAGTGGAATACCTTCCCAATGAAAGCAGATGAACCACCGAGTCGAGCAATACCTACAGCAACATTTGCAGGTGCACCACCAGGTGCTTTTTTAAATGCAGGGGCTTCAGCTAATGCAAGCCCGTTTATTGTAGGGACAAAATCTATCAGCATTTCACCAAAACAGACCACAAGTGATGATGATTCATCGCTTTCAAGTGATCCTTGAACACTTGCCTGCACTTTACCTGAAAGGAATTACATACAAATCACAACTAAATGATGATATTTTTCTTCTAGAATGATATTTTTAATGAAATTTGGTGGTAAAAAGTACCAAGTTACTCCTTTAGTGATTATCAGATTAAAAACTAATAATGAGACAATGTTTGAAGCTTAATCAAGGCTAAATAGATGCACTATTGTGAGTCAAAGCTAGTAACTCAAAAGCAAAATTCATATAGATTTTAATCTGTTTAAGCAAAAATTCCTAACAAGTGGCACATATAGAACCGTGTTTATAACAGTTATAGTATCAAAAGACGTACACGGAGTAAATAGTGGTGTAATTAGCAATTAGCACGGTCAAAAATGCCTGGTAAACAAAAGTCAGCAATACCTAACCGTGAGCAAGCCGGAGAAGAAAACCGGAACGACGGTTGAACAGGTGGCGTTAATTTTAACCCGGAAGCTTTCACACTACTACACGATCTGGAATCTCCGGAACTTGACAACCGGCTGGACCAGGAAGACGGTCGAAAATTCGAAGAAATTGCACCAAAACAGAGCGTAGATGAGTGAGCTAAAGCCATAAAGCACACAATTGGCTGATGATTGTGGATCAATTAAGTTAGTAGAGATCCAGTTCGCAGCAAATGATCAAACTTCGTTATGAATTAAAAAAAAAAAAAGGTTAGAAGTGAAGATGACAAATGGAATCAGGTTACTGGAGTTAGATTCGCATTGAAATAATCGTTGAAATTGCGAGGAAATCAGAAACCCTAGATGTTATTGGGGCCACCTGGAGTGAGAGATTGACGGAGAACGCCAAGCGGAGAGAGAAGATACAGGCAGCAGTAACAGTAGAGAGTAGTCAGTAGTGTAGTCTGTGGAAACCAACGGCCTTCGTTGTTAACGGCAACTTAACGTCCATTATTGTAGTGGGACTTTCTCTTGTAATCTTCAACAAATGGCACCATGTTTTTTTTACTTTTCCTTTTTTCTATATTTGAAATGAGTATTTTCTAACGTATATGTTTAACAACCAGATTATTTGTAAATATATAGTATTGAATAAAATTACTCTGTAATAAAAATAAATTTTTATTATTTTTAAAGATGTATTAAATATGATTTTTTTCTATTTATATGAAAATTTTATACTTATTAATTGCACGTTATCAAATACCTTAGCATTAGAAAAGTCTTTTTTTTTTTAATTTTTATTAGTAACGAACTTCTATTAGCTTGTTATTGCATTAATTCTCTAAATATTTTTTTTTTAAATCCTATAAGTCATTATTTTATTATCAATATATGTGTGTAAAGACATATTATAGCAAACAAACAAGGTTTTTTAGTGATGTCACGATGATAGCATGGTTTGTTACGTATTTAATGACAAAAGAAAGTGAAACTTGCACACACACTCCAAAAGACAACATCACAACAACCAGTATTAAATGATCATAGTTGAAACATGTACAAAAAAAGGCAGATTAACGTGCTTAAAAAAAGAAAGTGAAACATGAATATATGATTGATATAATACACACAAAATTCATGACAATAACAATGCCTTTTAGTAGATAATTTATCATTTAAAACACTGAAAACGTTTTATCAATAGAAATAGACGATTTGATAATTATGTTGACAATGAAACTTTAAAAAGTCCAAATAAGTTTTTCACAATATTCTTTTAACAACATAGATACAATCATATGTTATTGGATATACAATCACACGTGGGTGATGGTGTTGATGTATTGAATCACATGTGATGCTGGTAGTGGTGATGGTGATTTTGGGAATTGATTGATCCAAAAACTAAGATTTATCCCTCAGGACTTCACACAAAAAAAAAAAATAAAAAAATAGACTACCCTAAAAATCGCCAGTTCGCTTTAGTCTCCGATTAGGCTCGAGCTACTCATCTTTAATAGTGTATGGTTTAACAATATAAATCACTTCCCTGAGAAAAGGTGTAACAAACAACAACCAAATTGTAGGAGCTAATACCAATTTTCATTAATAAAATACAATTACAATAAGGGAAATTGACGAATACGTTTACAAAAGATTGAAACAAAGTAAATAGAACAAACAAGTACAAAGTTTTGGTTGAGTCTCGTGAAATTCACGATCCCCTTAAAATAGATTCGTTGTCTATTTCCCAGGGTAAAACAACCGAGTAGTTTTACACTACCGGATATAATCCAAGCCAGAACAATACCGAGATTGAGAGAGTTTTCTTGAGAGAAAGCTGTGATGTAGTAAGTAGGTGAGTGAAGGTGTGTCTACAAATGAGACCCAAGGTCTCCTTTTATAGTGTAGAATGCCAAGTGATGTTTAATCAAAACATTAAATGCATTCAATACAATTAAACAAGAAATCAAAACAGTAATCTGCAATTACTGCTGAAATTTCGAAACTGCTCAGTCCTTCTGGTCAGTCCAGGATGTCAGTATTGGAAGTCTGATGCGCAGTACTGATCTGCGCAGCAGACTTCCAATACTGACCTCATGGACTGCAGGAACCCAGTACTGAGGTGGTCAGTATGAAAAAATCAGTATGACCCGCACGAGCCCGGAATTTCGGAGCTGCATTCGTATCCGCAGGTCGCTCGGGCGTACACGAGTTCAAGCCATTTCGGGCAACTCAGTCCAAATTATTTCGGGCACTAAAGTAATTAAAGAAAATAACCAAAGTGTTTGACTTCTAGTCAAAAGCCTAAACTACCATTCAATCATAAGAAAACAATTTGACTCAGTGAGTTGGAACCAAACTAATTGACTAGATACGTTTAGAGCCAGGAACATGGATCCAAGTCAACGTAATTTCAATTTCACCGCATTCAACATTTCTTAATCTAAGAAGCATATTTTTTTAGAACAATTGAGATCATACAAGAACAAATAATCAACCAATAAACACGTTGATTAATTAGAAAAATCCGGTTACATGAAAACTCTATCAATTGTCGTAATCTAATCTATACATCAGGTTCATTAATATAGAATAAGAATACGTGTACTATTTGAATTTCAATTCCTAGTCTATCATTAAACGTAAAGATAGGAAACTATCCAACTAACACATATTTGGAGTGGGCCCCGCAGCTCATAGCCCATGGGCTCAATCCATTCGCCAACAATCACCCCCTGAATGGTTGAGTCGGCAGTTCACACACACCGAGCATCGACCTCATAGCACCAAACTTGATTCGTGCAAGTGCCTTCGTTAGGGGATCTGCTACTTGATTTTCTCCCGCTACATGTTCGACTTCAACCTGCTCGTTTTCAACACGCTGTCGTATGAAGTGAAACCGGGTGTGAATGTGTTTGCTTCTACCGTGAAACACCGGGTTTTTAGACAATGCAATTGCAGACTTGTTGTCTATTCGAATCAATACTTTTTGCTTCTTTAATCCGGTCACCTCAGCGAGTAATTCCCTTAGCCACACTGCTTGACATGCAGCCGATGTAGCTGCCATGAATTCCGCTTCACAAGAAGATAATGCTACAGTATCTTGTTTTTGTGAACACCACGTGATGGGGGATTTTCCAAGAAAGAACACGTGACCGGTAGTGCTCCGACCATCATTCGGGTCTACATTGTGACTACTGTCACTATAACCCAGAAGTTTTAACTCGTTGCATCTCTCGTATCTGATTCCAAGTGAAATTGTACCGCGAAGGTAACGAAGTATTTGCTTGACTGCGTGAGCATGAGATACTCTTGGACTTTGCATATAACGACTAATTACTCCGACCGAGTAAGATAAGTCTGGGCGAGTGTGAAGGAGGTAGCGTAAACAGCCTACTAACCTCCGATAATGAGTTGCTTCAATTTCTGGTTCATGCTCGGCCTTCGATAATTTTAGTCCCGGTTCCATTGGACATTGTGTAGCATTACATTCTTCCATGCCCGCTTCTTTTAATATTTTCATAGCATAGTTTGACTGCTTAATTGTTACCGAATCTTTTTCTTGAGATACTTCAATGCCTAAGTAATAAGTCAACAGACCAAGATCCGATAATTCAAACTTTGAAGACATCATGCTTTTGAATTGGTTTGTGATTTCATCACACGTTCCTGTTACGAATAAGTCATCGACATATATGGCCACAATTATATGTTCACCTTTTGAAACCTTTTTATATACAGCTGATTCTTGCAAGCATCGTTTGAATCCCATTTCTCGTAGGATGCCATCAAGCTTTATGTTCCATGCCCTCGGAGCTTGTCGTAATCCATACAAAGCTTTTGTTAACTTATAAACTTTCTCTTCCTCTCCCACCTTTATGAAACCCTCGGGTTGACTTACGTACACTTCTTCTTTTAATTCACCGTGTAAGAAGGCCATTTTAACATCTAGGTGGTATATCTTCCACCCGTTCCCGGCCGCAAGAGCAATCAGTAATCGTATTGTCTCGAGTCGAGCTACTGGTGCGAAGACTTCCTCAAAATCAATTCCGTATTCTTGTACATAGCCTTTTGCTACGAGCCGCGCTTTGTACCGCGAAATTGATCCATCTGCATTTCTTTTAATCTTATATAACCACTTTAGACCGATTGGTTTGGCATGTTTGGGTAAAGGTACTAACTTCCATGTTTTGTTCTTCTCGATCGATTCGATTTCGCTTTTCATCGCCTTAAGCCATTCGGGTTTCACAATGGCTTCTTTGTAATTCCTTGGCTCCTCGTCACATGTTAACATTAATTCGTACATGTTTAGTTCATAGTCATTTAACCGGATAGGTAAAACCGAGTTACGATTAGAACGATGTACCTGGTTAGGTTCAATTTCGTGGTGCCCGTCGGACTCGTTATCACTGTTCGACTCTGATTCTGTTGAGGTTTGGGCTTCCGCTGTTGACTGTGGGCTCGCTTCGTGAGGTTGTTCTGGCGTGGCGGTGGGCTGAGCAACTTCGGTTGCTGTTGGACTTGGAGTAACAGGTCCATTTGTTGTAAGTAGTGATATTACAAATGTACCTGATTCATTCTTTTTGCTTCTGCTGCCCACGTGCAATTCATTCTCTTCCTTATCCCAATTCCATGCCATTTTTTCATTATAAGTAACATTACAACTTATAATGATTTTATTTTCTTTAGGGTTAAATAAACGGTCGCCTCCCGAACCCGGTTCCTTCCCAAAATAAACCAGAGATCTCGATCTATCGTCTAGTTTCTTTAGGTGTTTTGAAACAATCCTTTCATACGCGACACATCCGAACACCTTCAAATTTTCAAGATTCGGTTTTTGACCATAGAATTTTTCGTAAGGTGTAACTCCTACCAATGCTCTCGTAGGGGTACGATTAATTAAATAAGTTGCATGTCGAACGGCTTCGCCCCAAAATTGATTTGGAACCTGTTTTGCTTTCATAAGGCATCGTGCCATTTCGATTAGCGTCCGGTGTCGTCGTTCTACTATACCGTTTTGTTGGGGCGAGTACGGAGCCGTTAACATTCTTGCAACACCTTCTTCGTTCCAAAAACGGTTAAAGTCGGTTGAAGTAAATTCACTGCCTCTATCCGTGTGGAATGTTTTTATTTCTTTGCCGGTTCGGTTTTCGATTGACTTTTTAAATCTTTTGATCACATCAGCCGCGTCGTTTTTATGCTTTAACAAAAACGACCACATGTATCTAGAGAAGTCATCAATAAGAACTAATATATAAGCATTACCGGCTCGAGTGGGAGGGTCAATTGGTCCACAGATATCTCCGTGTACCATTTCGAGGATATTTGTAGACTTATATTTAGTTTTCTTCGGGAACGTGTGCTTGTGTTGTTTGCCTATCACGCAAATTTCACAAATTTGATCTTGATGTTTTAAGATCGGCACACCATTAGTCAACTTGTGCATCATATTCGCCGCACCAAAGTTGATATGGCCTAGACGTTCGTGCCACAACCAAGACTCATCATCAATTTTTGCTTGTAAACATTTAGGCTTACCAATTTTCAGTCGGGTTTTATAAAGGCGATTTTCACTCCGTGGGACTTTCATGAGCAGCCTTCCATTCCGATCTCTCATTGTCAAGAAATCACCATACATTCGGATATCGCATCCAGATATTGTAGTTTGACCGAGACTTATCACATTGCTTTGAAGAGATGGAATGTAGTAAATATCTTTTATGAGTTTTTGTTCTCCGTTTTTACCTTCGAACAAAATCGATCCCTTCCCTTTTATCTGAACGAACGAGCCATCTCCAAATCTTACCCTTCCGGTTATCCGTTCGTTCAATTCCGAAAAGTAAGAGTACTTTCCGGTCATGTCATTGCTTGCACCGTTGTCGAGATACCAAATATCGTCATCGTCTTGGTTCGGTTTCACCTTGGGAGGAATATATTTATCTTCATTTAGGAACACTATTTCTTCTTTCATCATGAAGAATGTTCCTTCCTCGTGATTTACATCTTCTCGAGCATCATTCAGGTTTGCTTCATGGTTACGCCATCGGTCCGGGCATCTTGACACAAAGTGTCCGTATTTGTCACAACGGTAACACTTAATTGTTGACATATCTCGCTTTTCATTGTTACCTTTTTTCTTTTCTTCTTCCCGGTTATCATGGTTTTGGGTGTTACCCCTACCACGACCTCGTCCCCCTCGATATGCTCCACGCCCTCTGCCCCGGCTTGAGTCTTGGTTTCGATTTGTATTTTCGGTTCTGGAATACAATAGCTTTTCACCGGAATCGGATGCTTTTTCGGTATCTTTAATAACAGCATCTTTGGTCCGTTCCTCGTAAGCTTTTAATCTTCCAACGACATCTTCATAAGTAATGGTTTTTAAATCCAAAACTTGCTCGAGTGCCGCCACGATGTGCACAAATCGATTAGGAAGGCTCATAAGAAATTTCTTGACTAATTTTTCTTGCGAAATTGTTCCGCCGAGTGAGGCCGAAACACTAGCAATACCCGATAGTTTTGAAGAGAACTCGTCAATCGTGCTCGTTTCTTTCATCTTCAAACTTTCGAATTCGGAAGTCAATGTTTGTAGTCGTGCTTCTTTAACACGATCTGCACCAAGGTTGCGGGATTTGATCGCATCCCACATCTCTTTCGCCGTCTCGAGATTCCCGATTTGCAAGATCAAATCTTCTGGAATCGATTGGAATAATAAACCCATTACGATGTTGTTCTTCTTTGCATCTGTTGATCCTGGATCAACAACATCCCATACGCCATGGATCCCGAGCAGAACCTTCATACGCATGTGCCAAATTGTGTAATTCAGCGATGTTAGTTGCGGGCACTGAAACGTGATCGAGTGTGCATCTTTTGCGGGTGGATTCGATGTATCTCCTGTCATCGCCAATCAACAGCCTTGATCGCAATACACGAGATCGAATGTAAGCTCTGATACCAACTGAGAACAATTGAGATCATACAAGAACAAATAACCAACCAATAAACACGTTGATTAATTAGAGAAATCCGGTTACATGAAAACTCTATCAATTGTCGTAATCTAATTTATACATCAGGTTCATTAATATAGAATAAGAATACGTGTACTATTTGAATTTCAATTCCTAGTCTATCATTAAACGTAGAGATAGAAAACTATCCAACTAACACATATTTGGAGTGGGCCCCGCAGCTCATAGCCCATGGGCTCAATCCATTCGCCAACAATTTTGCACAATTCTTCCATCTGCCCATTTTATGTAACTTTCTTCTGCTAAACAGTTTGTGCTCCTTGGTTCCACCGTTATGATAACCGTATTGTTTGGGAGATCATCTTTCCAAAGCATCCTTGCTGCTAGCAAAAAAGGCTCGAAGTCAAATTCTGCATCCCCCATTTTATCATCAGCCCAAAATAGATCCTTACTATAGACTTCTTGCATTTTTAAAATATTAATTTCTTTTTTTTTTGTGTAAGGCAATTTTTTTAATACCACACAATTTTTCTAACAAACCTGAACCCACAACCTCGTCGTTAGTGGGTAAATCACATATTGCTAATCTACAAACCCTTTGGTTTGATAAATATTAATTAAAACAAAAATATAAATAACATTAGAAATTACAAGTACAAATGAAGTATTTTAGTAGTAAATTACAAGAGCTGAACGTAGATTTGAATCTACCAAACCATTGATATAAATGTTAGTAGTAATAGTTCATGTCACATTGCAAGAATACACTATCAATTCATCAAATTAATTAACTGAGTACTCGCATTTATGGTGTTCTGTAACCATCAAGCTCTAGATGCATAACACAAAATGACATTTTATATTTTGAAAGCAATTTTTATTCATAGAGAGCTATTTTAATGCCTAAATACAATATTGTCATTTGATATGAAATTGTTTACGGATAAGAATTGATTTGTAGGAATTGAAATTAATTTGATGAATAATATAAAGGAAATTAAAGGAATAATGAATAACAACTTACAATTTTAACGGGGAGAGGCCATTCAACTGAGAGAGTCAGATCTTCATCCCATGCAGGATTTAGGTTTTTCTTCACCACTCGAGTCTTCAATTTCTGTACAAAAATTAGGGAACAATTGTTTTATTTCAGATGACAATATGATTTTTCTTTTAAAAATAGGTCAAATATACACATCTCCATAATAGACTGTTTCCGACCACCTTAAAAAGTTCACCTGTTTGCCCATTCGGATGATAATATAAGGATCACTGCTATGTCGATCTCGAATTGCAAGGTTTACACCTCTGTGGACATGGACTCTAAGAAAACCTACAACGTCATCCATCGACAGTGCTTGAAAATTAAGCAGCTAATCGGTGAAATTCAGCTGATATTACAGGATCAATTGTTAGTATTTAAATATGGAGAGAGAAATTGGTTGAGAATTCCAATGGAGGTATATTGCTCTGCTGCGAGACAGTCCTCGGTTTCGAATCAATATGTGCACAATCACATACGAGGGTTGCCGAAGCTCCTCTCCGAGTTCCCTTTGCCGTTCCAAAAAAAAATGGTTACCTTAAATGTGTTTTTCTTTTTCCAGCAAAAAAAACTCGTTTTTCATTTTTGGAAGGAAATAAGGAATACGTTCCGTGTCATACAATTTTTAGTTTTTTAAGTTTGAAAATAATTGATAATTTTGATAGTTTTATCTTATTAAATAAAAAGTATTGAAACTATTCGTATTAATTAACTTCTTTAATATCTTAAAATAAATATTTCTTTTATTTTTACTTTTAAATTTTAAATATTATTCTTATTATTTTATTTAAAATGAATGAAACTCAATATGTATTACTCCATCAATTTAATGTCTCTTAACCCTTTTATAATCTTTTAACTAAAAAACAATTAAACTAACAACATACCACTTATTTTGATACGAGGTATATGTATTAATTATATTTTTCATTATTTAGCAAATAAAATGAAGAAAAATGCTACTATCTATAGGTTTGATAAAATAGTTTTTTTTCCCACCCGTCTCTCACTTTTTACCATTCTATTTTTTTTTTTTATCATTTTATCTTTAAACTCGAGTGTGTAATGTAAACGAATTAAGAAATTGTTTGAAATATATAATACATACACACACACACACACACACACACACACACACACACATATATATATATATATATATATATATATATATATATATATATATATATATATATATATATATATATATATATATATTTACTAGCTCGATTTCCAAAAACACTAGTAAAAAGTTATTGTATCTCACTCATTCTATAAACTCAATTTATTTACCTTACCATCTCTATCTCCATCTCCATTGTATCTCACTCATTCTATAAACTCAATTTATTTACCTTACCATCTCTATCTCCATCTCCATTTTCCATTTGAACTCTCGAACCCAATTGCTCAAATCATTGATCCTGAGAGTTCCCACATGAAACGGTAATGCCAATGGCTTCACACATATTTTTACATCGCCCCCATTGTAGTACCACCTACAATTGCCGTTCCTGTGCTGTGGCACTTCGACTTTGGCCTTCACTGTTTTCCTAATCTCATGCTCGTCCAAACCATCAGCTATGATAGTAACAGTGTTTGCTGCTTGATGAACTACTAGGGCCTCTTCCGGAAAGGCAAAGTAGCCAACTGGAATTGTAAACACTACTTTGCCTTCTCTCTCTTTTTAGGATGTGATGTGTGGTTGGGTTTGGTAAACCATCTCAGTGTTCTCTTTTTTCCATAGATATTTTATGACATTCCCTGCAGTAAAAAACTCAACTTAATTTTTGAGGAAATTGGAACAAAACCAACCAAATATTAAAACAAAAGCTACTCCATGTTCATAAACATACCAAAATCATACAAATGATTTTTGATGTTCAAATCGTTTTTTAACAAGTCTAAATCAAAATTCAAACAAAATCGGTGTTTTATAAGAGATTTCACTTACATAATTTCCTGCATAAACCATTTCCATGTATCCCCATGTTGTTCATAGTGTAGCAGAAATGGTGCAACTGCAGATTGGGCAGAAATGGCTATGGTGAAGAGTGTGATGGTGTGGTGAAGAGTGTGATGGTGTGGTGATAGTGTAGCAGCAGTTGGTTTAGAGTGTGATGGTGTGGTGATGGTGTAGCAACAACTGGTTTAGAGTGTGATAGTGTGGTGATGGTGTAGCAGCAATTGGTTTAGAGTGTGATGGTGTAGCCACAATTGGTCAGAGATGTTCTAAGCCTAGGCCCAACTTGGTTTCAATTTATTAAGATGAGTTTGATTATTAAACAAGGTTTATATGCATTCATTAAACATTTAGGCAAAGTTTTTTTTACCTACTTTTGAAAAAATTTGACAAGTCAAATTTTTTTGCCCACCCTTAAATAAATTTTTGGCACTGCCCCTGCCAAAAACACTAATCATATTCGTTGTTTAAACCCCTTTAGAAGGAATTTCAGTAGTAAAAATCATACCAAAACTCACTCAGCTACAAGTTTCATCAGCTGGAAGTTAATGGACACCAATCATTTGGTTGTTTAAACCCTTTTAGAAGGAATTTCAGTAGTAAAAATCAAATCAAAAACTCTAATCATTTGGTTGTTTAAACCCTTTTAGAAGAAATTTCAGTAGTAAAAATGATACCAAAACTCACTCTGCTACATGTTTCATCAACTGGAAGTTAATGGACACCAATCATTTAGTTGTTTTAAAACAATCTAAAAGAAATTTCAATAAATTTGAAATGAACACATACACAATTTCTTGTACAACTGGTTTCCATGATACCCCATGTTGCTCATTGCAGATTTTTGGTGAAGAGGGTGGTGGTTTATGGTGTAGCAAATGAAGGTATACAGTGAAGAAGTGGATCCACTATATATGAGATTTCACGAAGTTTTTTTTGTCAAGAAATGGTGTAGCAAGGTGATAGTAGCCTCATTCTTTTTCCAGAAAATGTGTAAGAAACTGGAACAAAACTTAAAACGTTTTTTTGTTAATGGTGGTTGTTTAAACCCTTTTAAAAAAGGAATTTCAGAAGAAAAAATCAATCCATAACTTACTCAACTACTTGTTCTTTAGCTGGAAGTTAATGGTGGTTGTTTAAACCCTTTAGAAGAAAAAAATTCAGAAGAAGCAGTTGGTTTAGAGTGTGATGGTGTGGTTTAGAGTGTTATGGTGTGGTGATGGTGTAGCATCAATTGGTTTAGAGTATGATGGTGTGGTGAAGAATGTGATGGTTTGGTGATGGTGTAGCCGCAATTGGTCAGAGATGTTCTAACCCCAGGCCCAACTTGGTTTCAATTTATTAAAATGAGTTTGATTATTAACCAAGGTTTATATGCATTCGACTATGTAGTATTTGACAAGCTGCTTCATAAACGGGTCGCATCCTTGGGTCAAACGTGTACGTTCGCACAAACTTTGGGCACAAATGCAGCTATAAAAAACCGGGCTAGCGTAAGGTCGATCTTTTAAGGTTGATTTTTATGTTAAACTTTAATAGCGACCACTTTTAAGGTTGATTTTTGGAATAGATTTAATGCATAAAATGAGTGGACAATATAATATCAATTTTGCTCAAATATAAGTTGCTGCTTTATAGCAAGACGATTCAATATAAAAAGTCTTTATTCTTTTAAAACTTGACTCACCAGACTAATCAAATGCTAAATTTTTTTAATAAGAAAAAAGTAGTTAACAAAATAAAATTATGTAAACTAGATTAACAGTAAATAAAAAGATAGGAAGGATAAATTAGTTTGTCTAACAAGTAGTTGACTTGACCCGAACCATATCAACATATACCACTTGTACTTCAACGGACCAGCTCAATGGTGGTGTAAGTTATCGAACCGGCTCCCGAACTGACTTCAGGGTCATGATCTGGTGCTGCACAATACATGGGCACGGGCATCTTCATAGGAAGCTTTGGGACCGCACCCTCGAACTTAAGCACCTGAATCGCTTGCCGGATCGACGGTCTCAAACTCCGGTCAGGGTGAGCACACCATAGCCCCACCATCATCAAACACTCCACTTGTTTCAACTCAAACTCCTCATTTAGCTTCGGGTCAACCCACGAAACTAACTCACCTTTTCCAAGTAAATCCCAAACCCACTGCACCAACCCGAGGTCAGAACCCGGGTCAACACTATCCATCGCCTTTCGCCCGCAAGCAATCTCTAATGCAACCACCCCAAAGCTATAAACATCCGACTCTTTGCTAGCTTTCCCGGTTGTTACATACTCGGGAGCTAAGTACCCTAGGGTTCCGGCTAAACCGGTTGTTTGTGGGCCCAACTCATGGTCCATGAGTCGGGCTAGCCCGAAATCTCCAAGCTTCACGTTGAACCCCGAATCAAGCATGATGTTGCTCGTTTTGATATCTCGGTGCACAACACATTGTTCCCATTCTTCGTGTAAATACAACAATGCGGAAGCTAGACCAATAGCAATATTGTACCTCACGCCCCACTCGAGATGACTTTTTTGACCGAATAGGTGCGAGTCAAGGCTACCGTTTGGCATAAACTCGTACACGAGCAAGAATTGAGTTTGGTCATGACACCAACCGATGAGTCTAACCAAGTTTCGGTGCCTTAAACTGCTAATAATCTTCACTTCGGTTATGTACTCTTTCTTCCCCTGTTTAGATCCTTGTGAAATTTTCTTCACCGCAACCGCTATTCCCTCGCGTGACAAGTAGCCTTTGTAGACACACCCGAATCCACCCTCGCCCAATTTCCGGTCACTAGAGAAATTATTAGTTGCCGAAACGAGATCGTTGTAAGAAAACCGTTTCGGGCCCGCACCTCGTTCGAGATCGTCATTCATCGATGTCAAAACAACCGTTTCCGCCGTTTTCTCTTTAGGTTTTCTTAATTTTCTCCAAAATATACAACATGTTACTAAGAATACTAAAGTTAGAACAACAATAGGAACTGTTATTCCCACTGCTAGTTTCCATCCCTTTGAATTATTTTCACTTTTTTTAGTTATATCCAAAGTGGAATTAAACTCCCAAAATTGAAGAATATGTCTCTCAACATTTGCACCGGTGGCAGCCGAAAACCCAACCGTGACCCACTCAGGAAGCACTTCCCGGAGGTCAACTTGATAAGAAAGACTCTCATTCCCGCCGCCGTAGCTCCACCACAAATTCAGCATCGTACTGGCGGCGTTGTAAGAAACCCAAACATCCGCCGGATCTCCACTGTGTAAACTAGCATTCCATCTACTATAATTAGACGAATGAATCGAGTTTTTGTTGATACCCACGTGTTCATACGGTGGGTCCCACTCTTCGTTCACGAACGAGTCAAACTCGATGACGATCATCTGGTTTCGGGTTGAATCGGTGTAAGTTGTATTGAAAAGACCTAAAAATCCACCAGGTGAATTTGGTGGGATTTGAAAGCCAACCGGTGCTAGAAAAAACGCGAGCCCGTGACCGTATAGTTTTTGAGATTGTGTGTCGATTATGAAAGTGAAATGAGTTGTGAAATCGGTTAGTTTGCGGGTTTTTCGGTCCCATATCGGGATTGTATCGGCGTATATGGCTTGACCAACACGAGTGAGGTAGTTGACTTTGTTAAATTCTATGGCTCCAACCGATGGTACTGCATCGCCTGAATATAGTATATTTGTTGCATCCGTATCGAAACGAGTGATTTTGAAGTATATTGATTCGGATAATGGTAACAAGAATAAGAACGAAAATATTAAGAAAAAAGTAGCCATGATTAAGCAAAAGAGAACATAATGTGGTGGGTTAATGACACCTGATAATGTGGATGAATGTATATATAATGATTAAGGAAGAATAAAATTCTTACAAAACTTGATTAATAAGTTAAACCTACTACCATAATTTTATGTAAAGAGTCAATGATTCGTGAAGATTAGAGGAGTATTAACTAATCAAGGAACAGCAAATTAGCGCTTAAAGTCAACATATAAGAAGAATTTTATATAAAAGATTAATATAATATGATCATGTCTCTGTCTTGTTTATTTTTATATGAATATAAGACGGCTCATAGACATTAACAGAATGAAATTATATGCACGAGGAAGAAAAAAATTATTAATTGTCAACTTCACATAAAGACGATTTACATGCAGGCTTTGCTGTTCAAGGATGTGCTTAAATGACACCTGAATATGTTGACAAGGCCCGTGCCAACGGGCACGTCAGGAGCACGTCGGGAGAGGATGGGCGTTGGCACGCCGGCGTCATAGGAATGCGTCATCAGGAGGACCGGGGGGGGGGGGGGGGTGGGGTTATTAATTTTTAATAAATGTAATATTTTTAAATTTAATATTATGTCTTATAATTTAAACAATGTATTTTTAAATTAATGTTTTTTTATTAATTAAAAATGATGATGTCGAAAAGATGTGTTAGTGATGGGTTATGGTTGGCACAACCGTGTCAGTAAGGATGAGATGTTGTGGCGCTACTGATGGGTTTACTGACGCGTCATGGTTGGGAGAGGCCTAACAAAGAGCATGTAAAAAAGGCGAAACAGTTTATAGCCTAGCGGTATCTGATGTTTATGGTGTCCCACAATGTTGTGGGTTCGAGTCACGTCGTGGAGAAAATGATGTAGAATTAGAGGGTGTGTTTTAGTCGTTAAAAGAACCAAGGAGCATGTGCCCACATTTTATGATAGGCTTACAAGGATAACGTCATATCTATAAACTAAAATATTCATAGCACTATATTTAAAAAATACACTATTCATTACTGTAAACGAATAATAACACTTTACACGGTCAAATGTTATTGATGCAGACCCAAATGTGAAGGAACGAACCATTTATTTCTTGAAGGTCATGATCGCGTGAATAAATATGTTCTAATGAAATAGGCATAACTTTTTGCCTCGGGAGTGTATGACACGTCAAAAGTTCCGTTTGGCCATAGGCAGTCTACTAAACTTTCGGGCTCAAAAAATTTGTTTTTGGTGAGTTATGTGCATTTTTAATTTTATATGTTTAATTGTTGGACTTTATTTTAGGTTTAGGACCGTGTGACTTTTTTTGACGTACGAAATGCGTGATCTTATTTATAGTTTGTTTGAAAATATGGAAAGTTTAATTTTTGATTTTAAGAAAATTGAGTTGTTTCTCCCAAAATTCTTATTCATTGTGTTGAGCAAGTTTTGAAAATCTATATCACTGGTTATATTAACATAGTTTTTAGTTTAGATTATCCTGAGTATTCTTATAATCAATAAGATTATCGTTTTCTAGTCTACATAACTTACTATAAGTAATATCTTACTCCTTCTTAAAGCATGTAGGTCTTCTAAGTTTAGAATGTCTTAATCTTAAATTTCTACTTTGGGAAACATCTTAAACACCACAAAATAAAAAAATATTGCATAGGGGATTCGAACCCAAGACCTTTTGCGAGTACGAACTGTGTGTTAACCAATTGATCTACTTGATACTTTATTTTATCCCAAAAAAACATTCAACATAACGCATAAACTTAAAATGCTCAGTCAACCAGCAGCCACTATCCGCACGACCACAACCAGCAGCCAATATCACTACCGTCCTCACCACCCACTACTTGATCGCCGTCAAATTTAGTCATGAGGTACCCGCCACCGCATTGCGCGGGTAACCTGGTAGCCATAATTAAGGAACTATGAAATTACAGATTGTAAGTCATGTAATGTAAGTCAAAGTCTTGATCTTGGAGATAATACATACCTGTTACATAATTTATTACGATTTAAAACAACTTATTCTGAATGCGTCCAAAGAAAAAACTTGCGTTGACACGGTATCATCAAACCAAGACTCAAAATTGACTTTTAAACCCTTAAAGTATTCATACCTTATGGCTTATACCACATGAAAGAATTATATCTACATATTTTTTTTTTTGTAAAGATGAAGGATCAAACATGGAGGAACGTTCCCTGAAACACAAGACCGTATATAGGTAAAAGAGATTCATGAAAATGAGTATAACTTAAGCTATGAGTCTTTATTTAAGTCCTCATACCACTCAAATCTAAATTTGCAATAAGTATAAGTTAGACTATGAAACTTTCTTGCCCAAATACGTTCCATATTATTAGTTATTTGTATTTCAATATTTTTTTTCCATTTTGTTGTACATTGTTTTTGAGCTAATTTTTGGTCTACTTTTCTTTTTAGACTCAGCTCAAAATTCTGATATATTTTTAGGGTTTTATTGTGATGGTGGAATATTATTTTTTTTTTTCTATAATTTTTTTTCTCTCTCTCAATTCAGAGAAATTGTATTTGAGTTGAAAATCATTATCAATATTCTTTGAATAATTAACGATAATTAAATGAAATATTTTTTAGGTATTCGTATTAGAGTTGCGTTCAAGGAGATCTATCATTTTTACGAAGTTCCGAAGAACAAATCTCAACTATTGATCAATAAGATCTAATGGTCAAGATTAATCACATATTTTATACATTGAGGGGTATTTTGGTCATTTTTAAAAATATATAATTTTTTTATTATAGAATTATATTTTTTAAAATTTTGATTATAATTTTATAAAAAATATTATTTTTTATTAATAACACATAATGTGATTGCATACTGAATCACATGTGATTGTGTAATGAATCACATGTGATTAAACTAAAACATTAAATATGATTAAGTATACAATCACATGTGATTTTACACTAAAATCACATGTGATTAAATACTACACGTAATTATCAAATAAATATTATTTTTTAACAAAAAAAATAATAAAAATTAAAAAAAATTAAAAAATTAAAAATAAAAAAAAATTAGTGCCAAATGACCAAAATACCCTTTCATGTATAAAATATGTGATTAATCTTGACCATTGGATCTTATTAATCGATGGTTAAGATTTGTTCCTCGGGACTTCCTAAAAATAATGAACCTCCTTGAACGGTTCGTGTCAATCAACGTGTTTAATTTGTACTCGTATTCTCTTATAAATACAATTATCATTCATAGTAGTACTGTTTATTTGAAAACAAAATCCCGTTTTATTCTCCACCAATAATAATTGAGCACATAACTTTGTTTATAACAACTCCGTTTAAGATTGGAAATTCAATTATATAATATATAATAAAATGGTGGAAGTAACACATAAACTTGCTTTGTCTTACTCGCTACACCTAGAATTCATAAGGCCCAAGTTTAACTTTGAGTCCATGTTGCCCTCGCGTATTTTATATTTGTTTCATCCCCTTCTTTTTTTTTTCCTAAACTTTCTAATAAGTATAATATAACCATTTTAACTTTACATTTTTAAAATTTCCAATACTATCAAACTAAGTATCTCTTAAACTTTAATATTACCAAAAGTAATTAAACAACCTCTACTTTTATAAAAAAGAAAATTACTTCCTTTGATTCAAATTAAATGATAAATTGTTGATTTTACATTTTTTTAGGCAAAATATTATAATGAGTGTTAGATTATATTATATTAAATTTGATAATTAGTGGGTAGCCTTAATCTTGATGTGAAAACATGTATCTTTTTAAATCCGCAGCATCGCGCGGGATAAAAATCCTCGTTTATCAACATAAAAGACTTATACGAAATCGTAGTAAATATACAACGAAAACACACAATCTTATGACTACGAAACATTACTTATTTAACGACCTATATTAATGCTGGAAGAAGTTAAAAAGGGATCTCCCGAACCACTTGTCGGAGTATTTGATGTACGATACCCAAAAACAGGCATACTCGTCACAAGATTAGGCACAACAGCCTCAAAATTAAGCACTTGAATCGCTTGCCTAATACTCGGCCTCAAACTTCTATCAGGGTGAGCACACCATAATCCAACATTCATCAAACACCTTGCTTGTTCTACATCAAAATCATTATCCAACCGTTCATCAACCGCCAAAAGAATCTCACCTTTTCTATACAAACTCCAAACCCAATCCACCAAACCCATTTCAGAATCCGGATCAATGCAATCCCTAGCTTTTCTTCCACAACAAATTTCAATCACAACAACCCCAAAACTATAAACATCGGATTCTTTACTAGCTTTACCCGTTCTCACATACTCGGGTGCCATGTACCCCAAAGTCCCGGCTAACCCGGTTGTTTGTGGGCCTAGCTCATGGTCCATCAACCGGGCTAGCCCGAAATCACCGAGCTTGACGTTAAAACCTGAATCTAACATCACGTTACTTGATTTAATATCACGATGAATCACACATTGCTCCCATTCTTCGTGAAGGTAGAGTAAAGCCGAAGCTAAACCTAATGAAATCTTGTATCTTGTACCCCAAGCAAGAGCAGGCATTTCACCGAATAAATGCGTGTCGAGACTACCGTTTTGCATAAACTCGTACACCAATAAAAATTCCTTTTCATCGTGACACCAACCTATGAGTTGTACCAAGTTTCTATGTCTCAAACTCGATATGATTTTAACTTCCGTTACATATTCTTTTTTCCCTTGTTTCGACCCCCGTGAAATCCTTTTAACCGCAACTACTTTCCGTTGACTGGTCAAATATCCTCTGTAAACACACCCAAATCCACCTTCACCTAATTTTAAATCGTCGGTGAAATTATTAGTCGCTAAAGCAAGATCTCGGTAAGTAAATCTTTTCGGTCCCGCACCTCTTTCGAGATCTTCTTCATTAATTGTGGATAAAGCGACGGTTTCTAACGTCTCATCTTTAGATCTTTTGTGACACTTTAACCAAATCATGTATGCTAATATGCATACGGATAACAGAACACTTATTGGTAAAGCTAATCCAAATTTTAACTTCAACTTTTTTGATAAATTTTTGGTTTCGGTTTTGATATTTAAGCTCGAATTGAACTCCCAATATTGTAGTGCATGTTTCTCCATGTATTGACCAGTTGAAGCTGTGATACCGATCGTGACCCATGAAGGAAGAACTTCTTTAAGATCAATTCGATACGAAAGACTCGAATTTCCCAGAAAATTAGGGTTTCTTTCGTACGTGTAGAACACACTTAGATTCTTAGTTGTAGCATTATAAGAAACCCAACAATTAGCAGTTTCTTTATTGTGCAAACTTGCATTCCAAGGAACATAATTCACCGAAGAAAGTGAGTTCCTGTTGATTCCTACATGCTCGACCGGCGGGTCCCACTCGTGGTTAGAAAACGAGTCAAACTCAACCGAAACAATCGGGCCTTGGGTTGGATTATCACTAGTTGTTGTGTTGAAAAGGCCTAGAAAACCGGCTGCTGAATTTAAGGGAGTTGTGAAACCAACTGGTGCAAGAAAAAAAGCTAGCCCGTGCCCGTAAGGAGGCGTGAAATCTGAATTATCGATTACGAACGAAAAACGAGTTATAAAATCGGATAATTTTCCCGAATTTGAATCCCATAAAGGAACTTTATCTTTGTAAAGAACTTGACCAACACGGCAACAATACACAACACTGTTGAAATTCACGGCTCCAAAAAAGGGGGCTGCATCTCCGATATAGATTACATCGTTCGTGTTATAATCGAAACGAGATATTTGAAAATATAACGAGTTAGAAAAGGGGAAAAATAGCATAAGGAAATAGGCAGAACAGAAAATTAAGGAAGCCATGATTTATGCAAAATTTCTGGCGCAATCTGCCTGGTTAAAGTGTTTATATGCAGTGGTGGACCTAGTATGGTGCATGGGGTTGTCCCGGCAACACTTCAAACTTTTCGAATTAGTGTTAATTTTTCTCTTTTTAATGTAGATGACAGCCCTATGAAAAAAATGCAACGAATATTCGTATGTAGCAGAAAAATAATAATACTATATATTCTATTTAAATATTTGTTAAAAAATAATTTAAGAGGAATATAATTAAAGTCCAATAAAAAGTAAGTAAAGCCCAACACTCCTTATTTATTAAGTTTCTATTATTTACTAAACAAGAAAACATTGTTCTTTCTCTTTGCTATATAGGTTATTAAAGTTAGTTTTGGTTTGTTGGTTTCAAGTTTCAACTGCAATAATTGAAAAATGATTTTCCGCAATGAATCTTATAAAGACCAATTTGCACACTAAAATGAGTGATTATTTTTTTAATCAAGCGTTGATTTGTGTGGTTGAAAAAAAGCACTTTTAGATGTTACAATTAAAACTGTTACCAATCGTTTTCAGAACATGAAAGAATGAAGAGATAAACTTAAAATGTAATTTATAGACGTTTTATGACATATATAATGAAATCGTATTTTCCAATTTGTTTATATATTTTTTAGATAGTATGGGTAAAAAAATTATGCAACCCCTCAAACTTTTTTCTGGGTCCGCCACTGTTTATATGAAATAGTTCAAATTGAAACGTTTGATTTTCAACAACTACTCTAATTTTATATGATTTTGTGTAGCTGACATGCATGAACTCGAATTGAAATTAGGTAAGTAAAGACAGATTAAGTGTTACGCTTACTTTGTTTATGATTATCGTTTTATGGGTCCCACGAGTAAAAATAGATATGTGATTGTGTCTTTTAACAGAGAAAAGGGAAGTAACTGATTTTTGTCAAATCTATGTGGTGGACAAATAGAAATTAAGATGACATTATCAACATCATTATCTAGCTGGGCTGCCATAAAATTATGTTGGTAAAGTTACATTAGACAAAGATTAAATTAGGTTAAGTTACATAAAATTAAGATGGCATTATATCGGTTCGCTCTTTACCAACTAATTGTTTGTTAATTGGTAATATTTTCCAATGTAAAATAATCTTGAAACATATAAAAAAACAGTGAATTACATCTAAGGTCCCTGTGATTTACCATTTATTACAGTCACAGTCCCTAAACTTCATTATGTACACTGGGAGTCCCTGGTGTTGCCACTTTGTTGCACCCGTAGTCCCTGAAGCAAACGAACGTTAATTAAAGCCGTTAAATCCCAAATGTGCACATCACTTGATGGGTAGTATGGTAATTGTCCACCCCTTCCTCGTACTTAAACATGAGTAAATTACATGGAAGGTCCATGTGGTATACTACTTATTACAGTCTTAGTCCCTGAACTTCATTTATTACACTGGAAGTCCCTGATGTATACACTTTGTTACACACATGTAAGCCTGTAAACGAACCAAACGTTCAACAAATCGTTCGCGAACCGTTCGGCGGGAGTTCGTTTATGTTCGTTCGTTTAGCTAAACAAACGAACACAAATAAGATTTTGTGTTCGTTTAGTTAAACAAACGAACACGAACGAAGGCCCGTTCGTTTGTTTATGTTCATGAACATCCGCTCGTGTTCGTTTGTTTACGTTGTTTGTTAGTGTTTGTTTGTGTTTGTTTACGTTCGTTTGTTAGTGTTCGTTTGAGTTTTTTATGTTCGTTTGTGTTTGTTTGTGTTTGTTTCGTGTTCGTTTGTGTTTGTTTATGTTTTTTTGTGTATGTTTCGTGTACGTTTGTGTTTGTTTATGTTCGTTTGTGTTCGTTTATGTTTGTTACCCTAGTTCACGAACCGTTCGTGAACACTAAATTTTCTTAACAAACATAAACGAACACAAACGAACATAAGAAACACATGGTTGTTACCCTAGTTTATGTTTGTTACCCTAGTTCACGAACCGTTCGTTCGTTTACATGCCTGCATGTGTGTAACAATATGTATACACCAGGGACTTCCGGTGTAATAAATGTAGTTCAGGGACTAAGGATGTAATAAGTAGTATACCACATGGACCTTCCATGTAATTTATTCGGATTTAAATATGAGGAAGGGGTAGACAATTACCATACTACCCATCATGTGATGTGCACATTTGAGATTTAACGGCTTTAATTAACGTCCGTTTGCTTCAGGGACTACGTGTGCAACAAAGTGGCAACACCAGGGACTCTCAGTGTACTTAATGAAGTTTAGGGACTGTGAATGTAATAAGTGGTAAACCACAGGGACCTTAGATGTAATTCGCTCAAAAGACAGATGAAAATTAAAATCAGGACGAAGAAAGAAGTAAATACATATAAAAATTAGACAGTTTAATAACCTTGAAGATGATGATTTTGACCATATATGAATTAGAAATTTTATGATATAAAATATATGAATCAATTACCAAGATAAATCGAAACTAGTACTTTTTTTCTCCTAAAAGTAACTTACCGACTTGGAATTTTCATATATATTGTGTGACTTTTTTGTTCTCCATAGAAATATTGCCAATTGTCCCAACTAGCAACGGTACTTTTTGCTCAATTAACGGCTGTAATTTTTAATAATTTTTAAAAGGACAAAATTACCTTTAAATATTAAAAAAAAAATCAAAAAAGCCAAAATTAATTTTATTTAATTTTTTAAATTAGTGTCCACTTAAAAATTTCACCAATCAAAAACACAGTTGGGTGGTAATGATATAATTCTATTGGCTGCACAATGTAATAAATGCATTTTTCTTAAGCTGTGTAAATTTTGTTTGTGCACAATAATTTTGGAACGGATGTAGTACCCAAGATCAAGACTTATTTATCCCTAGACGAAGGTATCATTTGTATCATTTTATTTTATTTTATTTAAATTGACAGTTCGTAAGTTATTGGTTCGCCGTTCGAGATGTAGTGATATCTAAGACTACTCCCATCGCTTACTTTTGAGAGGGTCGGGGTCACTGGATAATAATAAAAAAATGAGAGAATCTTGTAGAAATTGGTGGCCTAGGCCGAGATGGAGGACCCAGGTCGTGACCCTGGGTCACTAAATTTGCTTTTTGTTTTTTGTTTTAATAAGGAATTGGTGCCCGCGCTTCGCGGCGGGGTGCAAAATACACACCATATGTGGAGGAAGCATGTTTGGATCAATGTATCCAAGTTCATCCATCATTTTTTTGCAGCCATCTCAAATACGCTTGGTAGCAGATTCAACTACAATACACCTGTTAAGATTACATATTAGTGAAAATTTATCAATAAATGTGAAGACCTCCATATAACTAAACAAAGATAAGTGACAAAATGGACCCAATGTTAAAGTGAATACAGTTTGGCAGAACCTCGAAACTCTTAGACTCTCTTTGAACCCAACAAAGCAAATAATATCCAAAATTTTCCACTTTTAGAGCAAATTCTTTGTTCAAGATTGATAAATTATATATAAGAATTAAATCCCACTTGAGATTTAAGATGAAAATGATGACATTTAGGCTACATTTAAATATGGTTTGGTGTAGGCCTGTGAACTGATAAGAACCAAACCGGCCTTGAACCGCATTTACAGGTCCACGGTTCGTAAATTCTAAAACCGATGTGTCGGTCCGGTTTGGTTATTAATCGATGGAAACGTGTAAAGACCCGTTCCCAAACCGATGGTCTTAATTCCAACCCATTTACTTTTTATTCTTAATTTTGATAGCCTGTTTATTTTGACATGGCAGCCCATTTATTATATATGCCAGCTAGCATATTCATCTTGGCCTGCCAATAATCCCAAACGCTGCTAATTGTTAAACCACTGCTAACTGTTATATAATATCGTATATAATATGTATGCATATTATGGGCTGCTACCTGTTATATAATGGAATTAGAGTTAATTACACAAATGGTCCTTTAAGATGATACCATGTTGCAAGTATGGTCCTAATCTTTTAATTTCGACAATCTTAGTCCTTTAAGATTACCGATTTTGCACGTTTGATCCTTTAGGTCAAACTGTAACATCCCAAAACCCGGCCTAGTAGTTTATTGACCCTAAGGTATCTTATTAAATGATTATCTGATAAAATGCCTAGTTAATTTAATTAGCCTGCTGTCTTTTGCGGTATTTTAACCAAGGGGTTAAAATACCCGACTTGTGATATATTTGGAATGAAAATGCGATTTTTATATTTTTATATTCCTTGTTGAATTTCGTTTCCGGAAATACTTTCGTTTTTAAAATTAGAGTCCGTTTGCTATTTTAAATAATTTAATTTCGAAAGGGACTTTTCAGACACATACTGTTAATTGAAGGAAAAAGCCAAGATGGGGCCCCACCCATGCCTTGGCTGGTCGTGGAGAGAGAGAGGGATAAACCCTCTCTTTTTCTTTTACTTCCTTATTCAAAACATTATCCTTCCATCTTTCACTATTCCATTGCTTGAGCTCTCTCCATCTCCTTGTGCTTGTTCTTGAGGTTTTGTGGTCAAAACTCTTGGTTGATCTCGGAATTCTTGCTTAGAATTGTGTAGAAGAAGTCTAGAAGTAAGTTCCATCTCTTCTCTTGCTTGTTCTTGGTGTTTTTGAACTAGGGTTTGAACTAGGGTTTATGTAGCTTGATGATTTGTGGATGAATCTTGTTATGGATGTTGTATTATGTGTTTATGCAAGCTTTTACATCATATGTATGGTTGATTGTTGGAAGAAAACAAGATTTGGTGGAAACTCTAACATGGAAGAAAACTGTGCACTTACAAGAACTTCCTCGATTGTAAGCCAACCGAGTACCGTGGGAGTACCGACCCGGCGGAAACTCTAACATGGCTTAGGGCCACCGAGAAGGCCCTTATTGCTTGTAATTGTGAGGACCACTTGAAGGTCCGGTATGCGTCCCGAATGTTGGGGGGACCGGCTATGGATTGTGAAATTCGATACCATCCCGGGAAGGCAAATGTGGTGGCCGATGCCTTAAGTAGAAAGTGAGATTCGGGGCGGGTGCAATTTATGAGAATGGAAATTGTGTCGGATTTGGTGTCTCGGTTGAAGATTTCACAAATGGAAGCCTTGAATGTCGAACATTTGAAGACCGAGATTTTGATAAAGAGGAAGGATGATTTAGAAGAGGATTCTCGGGGTTTAAAGACGTATCAATCTCGGTTTTCGGTACCGATACTTGGGGGTTTGCGGGAATTGATTTTAGCCGAGGCTCACAATTCTCGGTTATCGGTTCACCCGGGTAGCACGAAAATGTATAATGATCTAAAAGCACTTTATTGGTGGCCGACAATGAAGACCGACATTGCCCGTTTTGTGGGCCAATGTCATATTTGTGCTCAAGTGAATGCCGAACACCAAAAGCCCTATGGAACTTTAACTCAATCACCGATTCCCGAGTGGAAGTGGGATCGGATCACTATGGATTTCGTGACCAAATTGCCGCGTACACAAAGGGGTCACGATATGATTTGGGTTATAGTTGACTGATTAACGAAGAGTGCTCATTTCTTGGCTACTAGTGAGACCGCCTCACTTAGTAGATTGGCGAAATTGTACATTGACGAAGTGGTATCCCGACATGGTATTCCGATTTCTATCGTGTCCGATAGAGATCCCCGTTTTGCTTCAAACTTTTGGAATAGCTTGCAACGAGAATTGGGGACGCGGGTGAATTTGAGTACCGCGTACCACCCACAAACCGATGGGCAGTCGGAAAGAACAATACAAACGCTTGAAGATATGTTGCGGGCTTGTGTGTTAGAGTACGGTGGGTCGTGGGATTCCTACCTACCGTTGATCGAGTTTGCTTATAATAACTCGTATCACTCAAGTATTAAGATGCCACCGTATGAGATGTTGTATGGACGTCGGTGTCGAACCCCGACGTGTTGGTTGGAGGCGGGCGAGAAACAATATGCGGGACCCGCTATTGTACAAATGACCGCGGATAAAGTTGCAATTGCTCGAGAAAAGTTGAAAGCCGCCCGTGACCGACAAAAGATGTATGCCGATCCGAGACGTAGACCCGCAACGTTCTCGGAGAATGAGATGGTTTACTTGAAGGTTTCACCTTGGAAGGGTGTTATTCGTTTTGGTAAACGAGGAAAGTTGGCCCCGAGGTTTATCGGGCCGTTTCGTATTAGCAAGGTGGTAAATTCTCAATCGGTAACACTCGAGTTACCCCCGGAGTTGTCGGCAATACACAACACTTTCAACATTTGTTACTTGAGAAAGTGTAACATCGAAGATCCGAGCCAAATTCTCCCGGTGCAAGAGTTACGGGTCGATACGAAAAAGAGGTTAGTAGAGGAACCGGTGGAGTTATTGGACCGAAAGGTGACAAAATTGAGAAAGAAACAAATTCCTATGGTTTTGGTAAAGTGGAAGCACAGTTTGGGTGCGGATATGACATGGGAGACCAAGGCCGATATGCGGGAACGTTATCCCTCCTTATTTGATCGAGATGGGATTCCGGGGACGGAATCTTCTTAAGTGGGGGAGAGTTGTAACATCCCAAAACCCGACCTAGTAGTTTATTGACCCTAAGGTATCTTATTAAATGATTATCTGATAAAATGCCTAGTTAATTTAATTAGCCTGCTGTCTTTTGCGGTATTTTAACCAAGGGGTTAAAATACCCGACTTGTGATATATTTGGAATGAAAATGCGATTTTTATATTTTTATATTCCTTGTTGAATTTCGTTTCCGGAAATACTTTCGTTTTTAAAATTAGAGTCCGTTTGCTATTTTAAATAATTTAATTTCGAAAGGGACTTTTTAGACATATACTGTTAATTGAAGGAAAAAGCCAAGATGGGGCCCCACCCATGCCTTGGCTGGTCGTGGAGAGAGAGGGGGATAAACCCTCTCTTTTTCTTTTACTTCCTTATTCAAAACATTATCCTTCCATCTTTCACTATTCCATTGCTTGAGCTCTCTCCATCTCCTTGTGCTTGTTCTTGAGGTTTTGTGGTCAAAACTCTTGGTTGATCTCGGAATTCTTGCTTAGAATTGTGTAGAAGAAGTCTAGAAGTAAGTTCCATCTCTTCTCTTGCTTGTTCTTGGTGTTTTTGAACTAGGGTTTGAACTAGGGTTTATGTAGCTTGATGATTTGTGGATGAATCTTGTTATGGATGTTGTATTATGTGTTTATGCAAGCTTTTACATCATATGTATGGTTGATTGTTGGAAGAAAACAAGATTTGGTGGAAATCACCTTCAACCTCCATTAATGGTGGAAGTTGAAGGTGGGTTTTGTTGAATCTTGGACTTCTTGAGTTTTGGTTGGATAGAATTGTTTATTAGGTTGAGAAATCATGATTGGTAAGTTATGGGTGGTGAAAACCTAGTATAGTTGATTGGGTGAATTGATCTAGTTGGTGTTTGGGTCAAAATGATTAATTAGTGATCTTAGAAGTATCATACTTGAAATTGTGATGGTTATGATCTTGATGGAATTGTTAAATGGCTGTGAATTGCTAGTTTAAAGATTAATTGCTAGTTGATGGAAATGTGGAAGTGTTAGGATCATGTTCGTTTTTTTGGCCCGTTTGGGTCAACTAGTTGTGAATGCTTGATAAATGGTCAATTGTATTGATGAAGGAATTGTCCTAGTTGGAAATGTCAAAAAATGTGCATTTTATGAGTCTTGTGCGGTTAGTGGTTGAAATTGATAATTTTGACAATTCGGTGGATTATCACTAACTCGGTATATTGTTGACAGGAACCGGGAAGGATACTCAGTGATACTAGCTCACTGAGTTAAGGAATCGGAAGTTGAAAGGTGAGTGGATTCAACCTACAACTCGGGTTTCGGTTATTGGTTTTGGTATTGGCATAATTGAAAATTAGAGGAAATTACCAGACGAGGGGAGTTCGCGTCGCGTATGCCTAGTGGTAGGGAATACCATACATGACTATGTGCACATTCGGGACGAGGTCAGTGTCAGATGGATAACGGCTGGGCACAGTGTATCGACTAATTGGGTATCCGACCTTACCTGTATTTGTTGCATGGTTAAGGGGAGGGAGTTGCCCGGGGTGTTGGATACAAAACGCTATCGGTTACCGTGGTTTTGGCCGACCATGGTTTAAGGCCCGCAAAGCCGCCGATCCTCTCAAATAAGTGATTACCCAACCGGAGATGTTTTATAACTTCCGTGTTTAAGTGATTAGTGTAGTTGGTAGTGTTAGAAATTCATTCACTTAGCTTTTGTGCTAATCCCTCCCTTATTGACACATTTCAGGTTGGATGGCTTGAACGGGTCGGGCTTGGATGAGAAGTTTGACCATGCTTTAAATAGTCGTTTTGTTAATTGAGCCGTGTTACGTAATACCGTCTTTTAAACTAACTAACTTTTTGATGTAATATTTGTGGGACCATGGTTTGTAAACTTAACTTAACTAGGAACTTAAACGTATGCTTCCGTAACCCTAGATTAATACTTAATTGGATATTTAAAAAAAATGTGGTGTTACAACTTGGTATCAGAGCTTCGGTTTGGCGATGGATACATGGGGTTGGTGTTCCATTCTCAAATTGTGGCTCGTGTTTTGGTCAAACCTTCCGGTCAAGAGGGATTAGAGCAAGTGTGAATTGGGTTTAGTAGTTAGTAGATGTGTACTAACGAGTTGAACTAAGCCTTGGTGAGATGTTGTGTTTTGTAGCAGGAATGGCTACGGATGGAAACACGTTGGATAATGTCCCACCGAACACGAACCTTGGGAATGACGGAGCAACGGGCTCGGGGGGTGATGAGATACCGAATGAGGAGTATATCGTGTTGTTGGAAACACGAAACATGGAACTTGAGGATACCATAAGGGCTCTCCACCAAAACCAATCGACCGAGCCACGACCCGAGGCTCGGTCTACCCTACCCCCTATTACCCTAGCGAATCCACCCCCACACTTTACTCAAACCACTGACGTTGCCGTCTTTCCCCGAAATGACTCCTCATCCCCAAATGCTAGCATACCACAACCGCCACCCACCCACACCGTACCCTTTGCCAATGCCCAACACCAACAATTCTTCTACCAACCTTTCCCGGTAGAGAAGAAACCGTGCACTTACAAGAACTTCCTCGATTGTAAGCCAACCGAGTACCGTGGGAGTACCGACCCGGCGGAAACTCTAACATGGCTTATGGCCACCGAGAAGGCCCTTATTGCTTGTAATTGTGAGGACCACTTGAAGGTCCGGTATGCGCCCCGAATGTTGGGGGGACCGGCTGTGTAAATTTTGTTTGTGCACAATAATTTTGGAACGGATGTAGTGCCCAAGATCAAGACTTATTTATCCCTAGACGAAGGTATCATTTGTATCATTTTATTTTATTTTATTTAAATTGACAGTTCGTAAGTTACTGGTTCGCCGTTCGAGATGTAGTGATATCTAAGACTACTCCCATCGCTTACTTTTGAGAGGGTCGGGGTCACTGGATAATAATAAAAAAATGAGAGAATCTTGTAGAAATTGGTGGCCTAGGCCGAGATGGAGGACCCAGGTTGTGACCCGGGGTCACTAAATTTTCTTTTTTTTTGTTTTAACAAGGAATTGGTGCCCGCGCTTCGCGGCGGGGTGCAAAATACACACCATATGCGGAGGAAGCATGTTTGGATCAATGTATCCAAGTTCATCCATCATTTTTTTGCAGCCATCTCAAATACGCTTGGTAGCAGATTCAACTACAATACACCTGTTAAGATTACATATTAGTGAAAATTTATCAATAAATGTGAAGACCTCCATATAACTAAACAAAGATAAGTGACAAAATGGACCCAATGTTAAAGTGAATACAATTTGGCAGAACCTCGAAACTCTTAGACTCTCTTTGAACCCAACAAAGCAAATACTATCCAAAATTTTCCACTTTTAGAGCAAATTCTTTGTTCAAGATTGATAAATTATATATAAGAATTAAATCCCACTTGAGATTTAAGATGAAAATGATGACATTTAGGCTACATTTAAATATGGTTTGGTGTAGGCCTGTGAACTGATAAGAACCAAACCGGCCTTGAACCGCATTTACAGGTCCACGGTTCGTAAATTCTAAAACCGATGTGTCGGTCCGGTTTGGTTATTAAGCGATGGAAACGTGTAAAGACCCGTTCCCAAACCGATGTCTTAATTCCAACCCATTTACTTTTTATTCTTAATTTTGATAGCCTGTTTATTTTGACATGGCAACCCATTTATTATATATGCCAGCTAGCATATTCATCTTGGCCTGCCAATAATCCCAAACGCTGCTAATTGTTAAACCACTGCTAACTGTTATATAATATCGTATATAATATGTATGCATATTATGGGCTGCTACCTGTTATATAATGGAATTAGAGTTAATTACACAAATGGTCCTTTAAGATGATACCATGTTGCAAGTATGGTCCTAATCTTTTAATTTCGACAATCTTAGTCCTTTAAGATTACCGATTTTGCACGTTTGATCCTTTAGGTCAAACTGTAACATCCCAAAACCCGGCCTAGTAGTTTATTGACCCTAAGGTATCTTATTAAATGATTATCTGATAAAATGCCTAGTTAATTTAATTAGCCTGCTGTCTTTTGCGGTATTTTAACCAAGGGGTTAAAATACCCGACTTGTGATATATTTGGAATGAAAATGCGATTTTTATATTTTTATATTCCTTGTTGAATTTCGTTTCCGGAAATACTTTCATTTTTAAAATTAGAGTCCGTTTGCTATTTTAAATAATTTAATTTCGAAAGGGACTTTTCAGACATATACTGTTAATTGAAGGAAAAAGCCAAGATGGGGCCCCACCCATGCCTTGGCTGGTCGTGGAGAGAGAGAGGGATAAACCCTCTCTTTTTCTTTTACTTCCTTATTCAAAACATTATCCTTCCATCTTTCACTATTCCATTGCTTGAGCTCTCTCCATCTCCTTGTGCTTGTTCTTGAGGTTTTGTGGTCAAAACTCTTGGTTGATCTCGGAATTCTTGCTTAGAATTGTGTAGAAGAAGTCTAGAAGTAAGTTCCATCTCTTCTCTTGCTTGTTCTTGGTGTTTTTGAACTAGGGTTTGAACTAGGGTTTATGTAGCTTGATGATTTGTGGATGAATCTTGTTATGGATGTTGTATTATGTGTTTATGCAAGCTTTTACATCATATGTATGGTTGATTGTTGGAAGAAAACAAGATTTGGTGGAAATCACCTTCAACCTCCATTAATGGTGGAAGTTGAAGGTGGGTTTTGTTGAATCTTGGAGTTCTTGAGTTTTGGTTGGATAAAATTGTTTATTAGGTTGAGAAATCATGATTGGTAAGTTATGGGTGGTGAAAACCTAGTATAGTTGATTGGGTGAATTGATCTAGTTGGTGTTTGGGTCAAAATGATTAATTAGTGATCTTAGAAGTATCATACTTGGAATTGTGATGGTTATGATCTTGATGGAATTGTTAAATGGATGTGAATTGCTAGTTTAAAGATTAATTGCTAGTTGATGGAAATGTGGAAGTGTTAGGATCATGTTCGTTTTTTTGGCCCGTTTGGGTCAACTAGTTGTGAATGCTTGATAAATGGTCAAAATGGTCAATTGTATTGATGAAGGAATTGTGCTAGTTGGAAATGTCAAAAAATGTGCATTTTATGAGTCTTGTGCGGTTAGTGGTTGAAATTGATGATTTTGACAATTCGGAGGATTATCACTAACTCGGTATATTGTTGACAGGAACCGGGAAGGATACTCAGTGATACTAGCTCACTGAGTTAAGGAATCGGAAGTTAAAAGGTGAGTGGATTCAACCTATAACTCGGGTTTCGGTTATTGGTTTTGGTATTGGCATAATTGAAAATTAGAGGAAATTACCAGACGAGGGGAGTTCGCGTCGCGAACTCCACTTCGCGAATCGGGAAGTAGCAACAGAGAATTTGGTAATTGGTCGCGAACTAGAGTTCGCGATTGGGAACTCTGTCGTGACGTTTTTCGCGGTGTTTTTCGTAGCTAGTCTACTTGTTATGTATGCCTAGTGTTAGGGAATACCATACATGACTATGTGCACATTCGGGACGAGGTCAGTGTCGGATGGATAACGGCTGGGCACAGTGTATCGACTAATAGGGTATCCGACCTTACCTGTATTTGTTGCATGGTTAAGGGGAGGGAGTTGCCCGGGGTGTTGGATACAAAACGCTATCGGTTACCGTGGTTTTGGCCGACCATGGTTTAAGGCCCGCAAAGCCGCCGATCCTCTCAAATAAGTGATTACCCAACCGGAGATGTTTTATAACTTCCGTGTTTAAGTGATTAGTGTAGTTGGTAGTGTTAGAAATTCATTCACTTAGCTTTTGTGCTAATCCCTCCCCTATTGACACATTTCAGGTTGGATGACTTGAACGGGTCGGGCTTGGACGGGAAGTTTGACCATGCTTTAAATAGTCGTTTTGTTAATTGAGCCGTGTTACGTAATACCGTCTTTTAAACTAACTAACTTTTGGATGTAATATTTGTGGGACCATGGTTTGTAAACTTAACTTAACTAGGAACTTAACCGTATGCTTCCGTAACCCTAGATTAATACTTAATTGGATATTTAAAAAAAATGCGGTGTTACACAAACGGTGTTAAATTTTCCTGTTAAGTGACCTTATGTGCAATGCACATGAGGGTATTTTCGTCTTTTCCCATTTTTCTTTTTTATTTCTCTTTTTCTTATTTCATCTTCATCCCTTAAAATTACACCCAATTAACTACACATACAACCACTGAAACAGAAGAGGTGGTCACCGGAATGGAACGAAATGGTTACCGGGAATCAAGACGGAATTGTCGCCGGAAACTAGTAAGTGGTCGCGGTTCCCACCACCACCATTTATTCCACCCAAATCACCAAAAGACTTGACTGTAGAAGAGTCAAATTTGGTATTTGTTTCATCGTCAACCGTGAAAACAGATTCCACGGTGGCCGGACATGGCGGTGCTGCAATAGCGATACTATTTGACATCGGGTGAACACTGTAATTCGCTAAAAGTATCATTACATACACCATTAGAGTGGGTGTGTGTGAAAATACTTGTTGAAACAACCAAACGAATGAAGCTTTCATTTCCTTCTGAACTCTTACTAAAATTTCCTGTAAATCTTCGAATAATAGTAATTCTCTCATTTGCAGAGAGTAACTTTGAAGCTCATGAATTATAAACACCATTGAAGAGAAAGCTTTTTTCACTGAGCAATAAGCAGAATCCTTTGCTTGTAGGAATCCTTCTTCCAATTGCTTCTTTTTCTGTATAATTCGTAACGAATACAGTAATCCCACGATGTTCGCCTTTCGTCATCGAATAATTGGAATCTGAGAGCGAATTCGTGAATTCCCTTGGAGAAATCTGAATCGAAATTTGCGCTAATGGTTCGTTTGATAGAGTGATGGTTTCTCAATGTTTTTAGGGTTTCGCACGAGCGGGATCTGTTGAGTTTGTTACCAAACACCGATGAGCGGTGAACGTAACGGCAAATTAATGCAACGTCGGTTAAACTTTGTCGTTTCGACGAAGGTGAAGAAATTACAGAAGCTAGGGTTTGTGGTGAAAAGGAAGATGACGAAGAGTGTGAAATGGAAGATTGTGACCAATGCATACACCCTGTCGCGTTTTGGTACGGCTGCCGGAATTATTTTAGGATTTTAAATTAGGGTTTTGATTTTGGGGAAAAAAGATGAAGTGAGGAAAGAAGATGAAGTGGGAAAAGACGAAAATACCCTCACGTGCATTGCACATGAGGTCACTTAACAGGAAAATTTAACAGCGTTTGGCCTAAAGGACCAAACGTGCAAAATCGGTAATCTTAAATGACTAAGATTGTCGAAATTAAAAGATTAGGACCATACTTGCAACTTGGTATCATCTTAAAGGACCATTTGTGTAATTAACTCATGGAATTATGTATGCATATTATATAATATGATTCACGAAAAGATTATGGAATTATATAATATCAGAATTATGGGTTGCATTTTTTCTCCAGTAGCAAAAAACAGACCATAATTCAGGTCCGGTTTCAGGCGGTTTCAGGCGGTTCCAACCGGGAAAAACCGAGAAAATACCTGAGCAAGAAACGAACCGGTTCTCAGTCCAGCAAAATCCGTTTTTCGGTTCCCGGTTCCAGTCCGGTTCTTGAACTGTACGCCTAGTTTGGTGAACAACTTAAAAAATGGCTTTTATCACCTGAATTAGTTCATATGCAATTGCTTGTGATATATCAACTGGTTTTTTGATAGCATTTGTAAGTTGTTTATGAATTTCCACATGATTCATGCTCAATATCACTTGCAAGATTTTCCTTCCCTGATGTGATAAATCACTGTAAGCCTCATGAAAAATGTGAAAATAATAAAATAAATAACTAAACCAATATATCACCAATTAACGCATGTAAATAAGTCATGTTTGGTTGACCTTCCCAACTTTTGCAACTTGAAAACCGTTTAAAAATACAATTATATAACTAAAAAGTACTACAGATTATAGATTCGATATGGTTTGGTTTTTCCAAACTGGTTTATCGTTTCCTATGTTTATGTTTTACAATAATATCTATCGTGTACATTAAAAATGTTCTGACTCTTTCCTTCGAATATTAAGCTTGTACCTTTCTATTCTAGTTCACCTCAAGACGACTAACGCGTTCAACAAACGTGTCAGTGAACTTTTAGACACTATTAACCAAACCAAGCACAATATAAATTAACAGCTCTACTTGAGTATCATGAAAAAAAAAAAGATCTATTATTTTGACTTTTAAGGTCAAACGTTCAAACGAATGCTCAAGTATAAAATTAATATGAATTCATATATAGAAACTTATATGATCGTATTGATCTCAGTGACAATCAAAGTCAAAAAGAGCAACAAAAAAGGGACCTGTAACTCTTAAGAAATGATGAAAAAATGGAAAAGAACACTAAATAAGCCGAAGATCTTAGTACTGACCCCAGGTACAGTTTTACCACGAAGTTCAAAAGTAAAGTCAAAGGTTACATCTTTTGTCAAATTAAGCAAAATAATCCATGTGGTTCACATTTTACCGCAATGTCTTTTGCATTTATTAGAGCTATGGTTAGGTAAACTTTATCTGCACCTTGAGCCGAAAAAACTTCTGGATGGCTTCTGCACAAATTAAAGCAAACACAACAATCAAAGTTATATCTTTTCATTGCTCAAGTTAAGAATTAATAGAGACAATACCGTCATTTGGGACAACTTTAAACGAAAAAAGAACATTTGTATACATAAAATAACTCTAATTGAGAAGGTTGATTGGGTCGGTAATGGTTAAAACAGGTTCGGGTCAAAATAGATGGTTCTTAGTGCAGTTAGAAACGGGACAAAGTAAATGCTTTCTTGTCCAATTTTTTGATTAATTTGTTGAAAAATTAATGTGTTACTGATTATAGTAATTTCACATCAGTAAATTGCCAGAAAGTAAACAACTATGTTGCACGGATACGGATACAGCACAGGGAAACGGATACGCTACGGATACGGGAAACGGCAAAAATAAAAAATTCAGGATACGGATACGGCAGAGATACGGAAAATATAAAATATATAAAAAATATATATATGTTAAAGAAATTCCAAAATAGGTATATATTGATGTAAAGTGTAAACTACAAAAATAATAAATATTTCAAAGGTAATTAAGTATCAATAATCAAACGAAGAGACGATTAGACGAGGGTATGAATTATGAAATCGACAAGTTGTTTTGTAGACCTATGGGGAACATACGTATTTTTCTAGGGATTATTATAAGTTTACTTTAACCCATTAGACCATTTTAGACTCAAAAAGCCCATCTACCCAAAATCGTACAGATATGTTCTGGAAACTACACGGATACGCGCCGGATACTCCCCGGATACTTCCCCCGGATACGTTTCCTCCATCGCCGATACGTATCCAGGCGTATCCATGGCGTATCTGTATCCCCCATGTATCCGATACGGGAGCGGCTTCCTTTCAGGCGTATCCGTGCATCCGAGGTAAACAATTCATGTGCAAGCTTCAAATATAATAACATGACCAATAATGAACAAAAGTGATTTTACACAAATAGGATCCAATTCAAAGAATGCAAGGTCTAAACATTCGTTATTAATTCTAATTCTAACACTACAATCAATTAAAATTCATCTCAAGTAAAAAGACATTAACACAGTAAATCGGATATGTAAACTTAACAATACTTAAGTTCATAGTTATGTCCCCTTTCCACATCTAAAACATATGCCAATGTAATTATACATACGTAAACAATCGTTGAAATTTTATTAATTTGTTTTATTTTTTATGTGTGCAAAGGCAAGAAATCCTAAATATTTTTCATAAGTTTGTAAAAAAATAATAATCATGTGTGCAGAGGCAAGAAATCCTAAATATTTTTCATAAGTTTGTAAATTTTATAAAATGTTAAGAGTTTTAGGTAAAACAAAGAGAAAAATAACCTTCACTAAAATGGAAAAGGTTGGTTACAGAAACCATATCATCTCAAAGAGCAAGATGCGCTTTGCACGTGAACGTCTCCAGTAACTGAAATCTCTTCCGATTGTATGTGGATTCCGATTTTACAACAGGGAAAACACAAAATAAAATATTTAAGCCACATGAATTCAACTTCTTTGAGCCCTAAAGATTTAGGGGAAAATGGAAGTGGAATGACAGAGGAGATAATGGGTAATGGGAGGGTGTAGAAGGTGAGGAAGACCCATTTCTTTTCTTTTTTTGTTGCTTATGCTTGAATCTAAGAGAGACATGTACTTGTAAAGAAGCTTGGTAGAGAATAAGGTAGAAGAGATCGTGGAAAAGAATTATATATGCCCTAGAATGAAGATGAAGGCAACGATGGCAATTTATGAAGAAAAAGAATTTCACTGCTCATCATCACAGTCATTGAGAAATGTTATTAAGGTAATATGATGTGTAATTATTTGATTGGTTGTTTGATTTGGGTTAGGTTGAGTTGGGTTGGGTTATGAATGTGTGTGAAATATTAAGTTGGGTTGGATTGTGTAGGTGTAGGAAAGAGAAATTATTTTTTTTAATGAAAAAATTCGGGAATTTTTTTCAAAAATAATGTATATTTTGTGAAAACTTTCACAAATAATGCACTTTTTTTTACCCCTTTCAAAAATAAGGCATTAGGCTTCCTGGAGTCCGGAATCCCTCTACCAACCGGTATCTTAGAGTCCGGAATTCACACCACTGACAAAATGCAATGACACAAAGTAGTGATAATAAGTTGGATTTGCAAAAATATTAATTTTTAATATTGCTTCTGACACAAAAGCAAAAGCAATGATATTAAATCCTCAGGCCTACTTCTTCACGTTTTCCGATCTATTTGATCCTCCGGCTGGCTTCAAGTTTTCCGGCAATCTGATATTAATATTAATAAATTTTCCATAGTATAAACTTTTCCGTTCTTCTTTACCGTTAATCATTTTCTCATGTTTGACATGGGTCATTTTTTAAATAATGCTTTCAAAATTCTGGGGTGAATACATAGATTTCGGCATTAGACGTCATAATACATAGATTCCGGCGATTCTTGTCGGCGGCGCTACCGGCATCGAAGGGTACCATATTGATCGGAAAAAATAGCCGGTTTTAATGGTGGTATTGAATCTTCCTGATTCGACCGCAAAGTTTGTCGGTACCCTTTTTTCTGATCTTTTTTGTGTGATAAAAAATGTGCAGGTTTATTTGTTTAGAAGTTCAAATGAAGAAGTTGTAGCTTTCCTAGAGTTGTTGCTTTATTTACAAAGATCTCGAAGCGTTGCTGTACAAAGCTACTATACTTCAAGGACTGGAATGTACAATTGTTAATTCGTGTTGACTGAAGTGCAATTAATCAATCTTCTCTATTTAATTAATCGGTCAAATGAGGCACTTGAACTCAAATATTCTATCTCATTCTTTCTCGCAGCTCTCTCTAGATTTTGTCACAATTCTTCTTTTTTATGTAAAGTTCTTAAGAGACTTGCATTTTGGTTCATAATTTGTAAATCTTAGTGTATTCTTTTGTGTAAACATTTATGTATTAGTTTTTCTAAGTTTGTAATCTATTTTGTAGAAGTTCTTTAAATTTGTTTTGTATTCTTGAGTTCTTAAGTTTCTGAGTATTTTTATAAATTTAACAATATCAGATCGCCGGAAAACTTGAAGTCGGTCGGAGGATCAAATAAATCGGAAAACGTGAAGAAGTAGGCCTGAGGAAGCAATATTAAAAAATTAATATTTTTGCAAATCCAACTTATTATCACTACTTTGTGTCATTGCTTTTTGTCAGTGGTGTGAATTCCGGACTCTAAGGGGGTGTTTGGCTCAACGTAATCCTCCGTAATGTAATTGAAATCGGTTGTATTTGAATTCGGTTGTAATTGAATTGGGTTGTAATTGAATACGCTTACGCGTTTGGTTACCAAAATTTTGAGTTGTAATTCAAATCAATAGTTATGACTTTTTTTAAAAACTTTTTTAAAATTTTTTTCAAAATTTTATTATTTATTATTTTTTTTATTTTTAAATTTTTTTTATTATTTGTTTACATTTAAAAAAAAAATTAAATAGTTTTTATTTTTTCTATTTTTTTAAAAAATATTAAAATTTTTTAATTTATTAAAAAAAATTTAATTTTTTTTTAATTTTTTTAAAATTTTTTAAAATTTAAAAAAAAAATTAAAATTTTTAAAAAATTTTAAATTTTTTTTAAAATTTTCTAAAAATTTTAAATTTTTTTTAAAATTTTTTAAATTTTTTAAAATTTTTTTAGAATTTTTTAAAATTTTAATTTTTTTTAATTTTTTAAAATCTTTTTAATTTTTTTTAAATTTTTTTAATTTTTTTAAATTTTTTAATTTTTTTTATTGTTTTTAAACGATTTAAAAATCTGAAGGATATAAAATATTCAAAATTTGTTAGTTTACAAAAGGACCGTAATTGAATTCTTAGGGTTTTGGGACGGAATTCAATTACAACGAATATCGTAATTCGAAATTACGTCGTAATCGAATTACGAAAAAAAGTGTTCATCCAAACGTCCTCCGTAATGTAATTGAATTACAATTACGGAAGATTACGGAGGATTACGTCAAAACAAACGGGGCCTAAGATACCGGTTGACAGAGGGAATCCGGACTCCAGGAAGTCTAATGCCTTATTTTTTGAAAGGGATAAAAAAAGTGCATTATTTGTGAAAGTTTTCACAAAATATACATTATTTTTGAAAAAATTACTAATGATGATAGTCTGTCTAAGCAGATAATAGGCTTCCTCGAACCTATTTTATTTTTTTTGGGAAAATAAACTTCACCTTTTTTTCTCATGACATGATGAATGATCTTTTTAAATCTTGAAACTAAGATATTTGAAAGGAAAATCTCTAGATAAATCTTAGTGACCAATTGATTATTTGTGTTTTATATGTCCTTTATGGTGTTTGCATCACATTCGGATGTTGCTTACCCCATAGAACACATTCGGGAAATACAATAGCTGTAATATCTCTTAGTTTTAATCAAAATATTAAATTTAAAAATAAATGTGGACCGTCTAAAACTTGTTTATTGTAGTGTCTTGTTTATAACAATTGATCGATCAAGTTATACAATTAGAATTAAAATTTAATTGCTCTAGTAATTTATTTATGTATTTATCTTTCACATCACGAAATAACGTAAATCAAAAGGGAAAAAAAATGAAATTGAGAAGAAATATCACATCCGTCGCGACTACGCTTCTTATCGTGGTCGTTTCAATGGCTACTATCATATCCCTTGCTCGTTCATTTCGTCGTCCCCTATGCTATTCTTCTTCTACAACCTCCGAACACCTTCTTAAATCTCGCATCTGTCCTCTCTGGTCTCCGTCCTTCTTCCGCTGCCTCCCTCTTACTCAGCGCACCAATCTCATCCTTCACTCACGTTCGCCATCATTTTCCGCCGCCATCAATCCCCTTCGTTCATTCTCTTCCGCCACAGTACCATCCTCAATGTCGACGGTCGCTGATGATAATCCTCTACTGAAGGACTTTGATTTTCCTCCATTCGATGCGATCGATGCTAGTCATGTGCGCCCTGGAATGCGTGCCTTGTTGAAGAAGCTTGTAAGTCGGTTTAATCGATTGATTGATTGATCGATTGTAGATTTGTGTCTATATGATTGTTGATTTTGGGTGAAAACGTTACAGGATAGTGATTTGACGGAATTGGAGAAGAATGTTGAGCCTTCGTGGCCGAAATTGGCTGAGCCGTTGGAGAAGATGATGGATCGTTTGACTGTTGTTTGGGGAGCTGTTAATCATCTCAAGGCTGTTAAGGATACTACTGAACTCCGTTCCGCCATTGAAGAAATTCAGGTATATATCTGTAATAGAAAGATAAATAATTGCATCTCTATACATATTTAGGTTGTGTTTATGTGAGTTAGAGGTCTTTTCATTTTAATTATAGAGGTAAATATTGACAGATTACATTTAATTTGGGATGAGGTGTATGTTGTGATCTTATGACATTGGTTATGTTCTGTTTGCAGCCTGAGAAAGTGGAATTTGACCTAAAATTGGGCCAAAGCAAACCCATATATAATGCTTTTAAGGCGATAAGGGAATCACCAGATTGGGAAAAACTAAGTGATGCTCAGAAACGCATTGTTGAATGTAAGTATTTTCAAGTTCTTCTGATTATCAAAGAATAGTTGTTAGCATTACTTGAAGTTTATTGATGATTGTTTCTTAGTTTGCACAAAATTAATCTCACCTTTTTAACCGTTTTACCTTTTCATTTTTGTTATGACCTTAGATTTTTCTACTGTAAGCAAATCTAGATGTATACAAACTCATCCAAAAAAATTATTTTATACTTTATCTTAATATCAAGTACATATGCAGCATCAATAAAGGAGGCTGTTCTTAATGGTGTCTCCCTTGATGATTCTAAGAGAGAAGAATTTAACAAAATTCAACAGGTTGTTATTCAGAGCAATAAAAAATGTTTTTCATTTTGTTTGTTTGTGTTTGAATATTTTCATAATTACTTACTACTGTAACACATATACTAACAATCTTCACTTTTGTTATGATTTAATCTACAGGAGTTGACAAAACTTTCTAGAAAATTTGAGGAAAACGTATTGGATGCCACTAAAAAGTTTGAAAAACTAATAACAGATAAAAAAGAAATAGAAGGATTACCAGCTACATCTCTTGGCTTAGCTGCACAAACAGCCAAATCTAAGGTTCCTAAACAAACGAAACCAAACCTCGTTATTTCTTCTTCTTACTATTTGGTCCTTATTTTATTAAACATATTTGCATTTTAGGGTCATGAAAATGCAAGTGCTGAAAACGGGCCATGGATGATTACATTAGATGCCCCAAGTTTTATGTCAGTTATGCAACATTGCAAGAACCGAGCTTTACGGGAGGAAATTTACCGTGCTTATGTCACACGTGCTTCAACTGGAGAACTTGATAATACTCAGGTTATTGAACAGATTTTGAAACTTAGATTGGAAAAAGCTAAGCTTCTTGGATACAATAATTATGCAGAGGTTCATAATTTGTGTTTATTTGTTCATTATTATTTACTTTCTTTTCCTGATTGATATGTATTTATTATATATTATTATATCAGGTAAGTATGGCAACAAAAATGGCTACTGTTAGTAAAGCTGAAGAGCTTCTAGAAAAACTCAGGAGTGCTTCATGGAATGCTGCAGTTCAGGGTAATGCTATTTTCCAATAAAATAATCCATTAAAAATAGAGTAAATTACACGAATGGTCCTTGTGGTTTGCCAAAAGTTTTGGATTTGGTCCCTAACTTCCAGAAATTACACCCGTGGTCACTGTGGTTTGGACTTCGTATTGCTTTTGGTCCAAAATCAATACGAAGTCCAAACCACGGTGACCACGGGTGTAATCTCTGGAAGTTAGGGACCAAATTCAAAACATTTAGCAAACCACAGGGACCATTCGTATATTTTACTCTTAAAAATACTTTATTTATTATGCCAATTCCTCCATTATCTTGTAGACATGGAAGATCTTAGACAATTTGCCAAAAGTCAAAATGCTCCTGAAGCTGATGAGTTGACCAACTGGGATACCACCTTTTGGAGCGAAAGGCTTCGTGAATCAAAATATGAAATAAACGAGGTTTTTTTTTTTTATATTTTTTACTTTTTCTTTAATGTTTTCTTATTGGTGGATTTGTTTATTACTGTAGGAAGAACTGAGACCTTACTTTTCATTACCAAAAGTTCTGGATGGACTTTTCAACCTCGTGAAGATGCTATTTGACATTGATGTTGAACCAGCTGATGGTTTAGCACCAGTAAGATATGTTTAATCAATAATATTAATTAATATTTAACCTTGTATTAGACAAGATTTTGTTGTAATGTTTTTGCTAAATATGTAGGTCTGGAATGCTGATGTCAGATTTTATAGGATTAAGGATTCAACAGGCAAACCAATTTCATATTTTTATTTTGACCCGTATTCTCGTCCAGCTGAGAAACGAGGCGGTGCATGGATGGATGAAGTTGTTGCAAGAAGCCGTGTTTTATCAGATAAAAAAGATTCTGTTAGGTTACCAATTGCTCATATGGTTTGCAATCAAATGCCACCTGTTGGAGATAAACCAAGCCTTATGACATTTCGTGAGGTATATATTTGATTACTGAAAGTTGAAGGGTTAAAATTGCAAATTAGTGAAAGTTTGAGGATTAAAAGTAACTGTTTTTAGGTTGAGACTGTATTCCATGAGTTTGGTCATGCACTTCAACATATGCTAACAAAACAAGATGAGGGACTGGTTGCTGGTATTCGTGGTATAGAATGGGATGCTGTTGAATTACCATCTCAATTCATGGAAAATTGGTGCTACCATAGGTAACTGATTTGATTCAAGTTTATTTAATTTATAACCTAAGTTTATATATATTAAATGAAATGAAATGGATGTTATACTATAGGGATACCCTAATGAGTATTGCCAAACACTATGAAACTGGAGAAACACTCCCTGAAGCTATTTACCAGAAGCTTCTTGCTGCTAGAACTTTTCGTGCTGGCTCCCTCAGCCTTCGCCAGGTCAGTACAACATTTTTATTTTATTATTTCTTTTTTGGAGTTTAATAATAATTTAAGCAGAACATGTGTTAACAAATGAGTTGACTTGAGTTGACTGTTTTTATGGTAGCTGAAATTTGCAACTGTTGACTTGGAGCTGCATAGCAAGTATGTTCCTGGTGGGGCGGAGTCAATTTATGATGTTGACCGAAGGGTTAGTGAGAAAACTCAAGTAATTCCTCCTCTTCCTGAGGACAGGTTTCTTTGCAGTTTTAGTCATATTTTTGCAGGTTTGTTGTATATTATTTTATTATTAAATTTTGCAATGTATGTTAGTTTGTTAGATGAATATTATAATGGTGTGTGATATTATAATTAACAGGTGGGTATGCTGCTGGATATTACAGTTACAAGGTATTTTTTTGTTGGTCTTGATTTTTCTAGTTTCCCCAAATACACATGGTTGTATGAGTTTATTATTTATTTAAATTACAGAAGTAATTGTATTTTGATTTAATTTGTGATTGTGAACATCAGTGGGCGGAAGTGTTATCTGCTGATGCTTTTTCTGCATTTGAGGATGCTGGATTAAATGATGACAAGGTATGTGATTATTATACAAAGATGCTTTTATATATATAATTAGTTGTTAAACGAGTATTAATCTTGGAACTAATCTCTACATTTCTGGTTTAAATGATTTAGGCGGTGAGAGAGACAGGACACAGATTCCGTGAAACTATTCTAGCACTTGGGGGTGGAAAAGATCCGCTAACGGTTACATTCTTTTTAATTTTATATTCTTTTAGTGCTTTCAATTACAAAATCTCAAAAAAAAAATAAAAAAAATTTATATTGCATGTTCTACTTTACCATGATTGTTTACAAGTGATTTAAGCATTTAAGATACAAAATGCAAGAATGACAAAAAAATTGTTTTTTTTTCTTCCATTTATTAGTTCCCTTTGATTATTACGACATCTTTGTTTTTAAATTGTTATTTTTATAAAACACAGGTTTTTGTTGAATTTCGTGGGCGGGAACCGTCTCCTGAGCCACTGCTGAGGCACAATGGGCTGTTACAGACTGCTGCATGATTCTATACTCTAAGCTGAACAAGGAACATGTTTTTAATCTGTTGGTTTTTTCTTGGATTACAACTATCATTTAGCTTGGTTGCAGTATGTCTGTTTTATCACAAAACTTACGGTTTGGTTAACGTTTCTCTCTTTAAATAGAAAAAAGTAAAAACATTCGGATTTTTTAATTTTGGTGTTTTCACGGTGATGCCATATTCCATCACTACTTATGTTACGGACATGTTTGGATTTGCTAATTTAAATCTCCTTATTGACTTCTCTACTTTTCAAAAAGGAGTAAGTTCCTTCTTGCTTCTTGAAAACTCCTTTTTGAATGCTTTTAAATTAACTATCCAAACAACTTCTTAGCTTATTAACTTCTTGAAAAGCCAATAAGTTAAGGCTAAACGGTATGGGACACTTCCTGTTGCCGTGGTGATGATGTGGCGACCAGCCACGCCGTTAAGGACCACCAGAATACCGCCCCCCCCCCTCACGCTGTTGGGGGGTTTTGTGGTTGGATGTGGCCACGGCCACGCTTGAGGACGCCGTGATGGTGAGTTATTCGAGTAAAATGTGACCGTTGCAAGGGAAGTATAGGTTGAAAAGAGGTTACCTTCTTGTCTTCATTTTTCTCCATCGTATTCGAAATAGTTGCAGGTTGCAGCAAAAGAGATGAGGAGGGCGGCTAGGTTAATGAAATGACCACTTAAATTAAAGAAGTTGTAAAGCCCACAAGATGAAGCCTTTAATTTAAGTCCAACCCATCTTTTAATTAAGCCCAACACTAGTAACTCATTACTAATAACAATTCATTTGTTTCTTTTAGGTTGTATTTCTTTTGCTGGTATTAAATATAAGTAAACTAAAATAGGATTGTTTGCATTTAATAAAATAATGTTATTTTATGTGTAAAATATAAATGTAAAAGAAATGATGACATGGAAATTAAAATGGTATGGTGTGGTGTGGTGGGTATTTCCTGGATAAAGTGGTGTGGTGTGGTTGCTGAGGTGGCAGATGATGTGGCAGAAAATTCTATGTTAAGATGAGACCCATACCCTATAGCCTAATAAGTCATTTTTTAAAAGCATATCCAAACATGCCGGTAATGTTTGTATCATGATTTAAACTTTATATGTTTAGTTAATATTTCAAAAGTTGAACTAAACTCAATGCACATTTGTTTAATTGCGTTAGTGATATCAAAAGGATCTTTGGTCTAGAGATATGGTGTTTACTTCATAAGGTTGGGGGTTCAAGTTCTGTCGTGGACATAAGTGAGAATTATGTGTAAATTAAGATTTGCTGTAAAAAAAAAAAAAAAAAAAAGTCATGTCAATTTATTTAGAACCTTGATTTAAACCATCAACTATTCAATATTTCGGTTGGGTTATTAACCACCTCCAAAGGGTAGGCTAGTGCAGAGGGTGTAAGGAAATGTTATATCTTAACGAGAACTTTTCATTAGCAAAAAATCAAGATTAGGAAAACTAGCGCAATTGTTGAGATTTAAATACTGCTATGTGGAGGGCAAATGGGAAATGGGAAATGCTAAGCAAAGTTGTCTGATATGAATATGAGTCTCGGGGTTTTACTAAAACGACAGCGTATCACGGGGACTTATCATTTACTATTTAGTTATACTGGTCCCAACAGTGGTGGAAACTGACGTCGTCATATCTTGCCAAATCAGCGTCACGTCAACTCACCCTTCAACTGACATTAAACTGACATACCTATGCCAAAAATACCTCTTTCCTTCAATTTTTTGAGACAATTACAACACACACAAAAAATACCCCTTTGGCCCCACCTACCCAACTCACGCCACCCCTCCCTCCCGTCTCCAAAGTGGCGTCTCCAAATTAGTGGGATCACTGACGGTCCCGTACCAATGGCGTCTCCAAAGTAGCGGAAAACTCAAGCCAAAGAAACGGTGGGCTAGCACAAGTCTTATCTTCTCATTTTTAAGTTGCGATCGAGGGGGTGTTTGGGAAAAATTATTTAAAAAGGCTTATGCTTATGAGCTTAATTAAATAAATAAACTTTCATTAAATGAAGTGTTTGGACAAGCTTATATAAGCTTATCGTAAAATTACTAAAAAGGACATTTATAAAAGTCTAAAGAAGCCCTCTAGATAAGAGGGTTATTGAAATAAAATTTTAAATATGTAAAAGCTCCTAAATAAGCTAATAATCCCCTTTCAAAGAGCTTATTTAAAAGCCCTTAAATAAGCTTATAAGCTCTCCCAAACACTTACAAAAGCTTATTAAGTTTAAATAAGTTTAAAAGCTCATAACCTTCATTAATAAGCTCTCCCAAACACCCCCCAAATATCTCGCTTTTGAGACTAGTAGTAAAGTTTGGTTGCAGTGTCATTAGCTAAGCTTATTCGGAATGGCCACCACGCCACGCAAATTTTTTATACCACATTATCTGCCACCTCAGCAACCACACCATACCATTTATCCAGGAAATACCCACCACACCAACCACACCATTTCCATTCCATTTAATTTTAAATATATAAAAAAAAGAAAAAAAAGCATCAACCAATCATCACACCCCTTTTCCTCCACATACAACTAGTTATAAGTGTTTTTTGCAAGCAAATGGTTACGATGTTAGTTAGATACTTAGAGTAGTTACTAAGAGTTATCCTGCTTTATCCATCTTTTGTCTGAATTTTTCTATAATCACTTCAGTTTTATTGCTTTTGCTTTTCCTTTCAATTTTAATGTAATATATAACATCAATTCGAATATACGGGTGAAGATTCCAAATTTGCAGCATCAAAATCATAAAATATATGTAACAAATATTTTCTCAATCGAGTTTCCATTCGCCTTATAAACCTGATTTGATTCTGAGTTCATCAACAGAACCCGATACCAATTACACAAGCCATTATCAAACATACGCAACAGTTAAAATGATCATTTTATTCAAATCAATATGCAACTAATGTTGTTACAGCAACTAAGCAATGCAAAAAACTAAAAAAAAAAAAAGCCAAAAACTGAATCTATACAACCGTCATAAAAAAACCAGACTGTTGTCCATGTCAGCATCAGAATCACTCTCATCATCAAAAAGGTTACTCAACACCCTACCATTTTGATACTGAAACTCATTAATAGCATCCCGTGCACCAAAAACCAGCGCGTTTTTTGCATCTTTAATCGCATTCTTTCTCTCAACAGAAGTCTCAAATTTCATCCCTTTATTTTGATTTAATTTTCCCGCCTTCCTTTTAGCTTCTCTGCAATTTAACTGATCAATATATTTCTCATGCAATGCTTTATTCTTCACCTGTTTTAAAACAGGTGGACTCACAAGCATTGTACTTCCATACTCACTCTTTTTATTATTATTCACTGTAGAAGATCTTTCGCGACACTTTTTGAAACCCTCATCCGGGTTGCGATCAGGTGTGGTAAGTGTCAGATTACAGTTTACAGATCGGGTAAATGTGGGCTCTAGAACCGAGAACAGGTCAGCATCGGTATCTTGTTCTGGTTTATACTGGTTTTGTAGCATGTATCTTACGGTTCGTTGGATTACATGACTCTTTTGTTTGCGCTTTTTGGGTTTTTTAACAGTTGGACTTGAAAAATTGAGTAAATTGCTTGCGGAAAAAGACGGGTTTTGTGGGTTTGATACTCGGGATCTGGAACGTGTACGGGGTTGTGGTGGGGTTAAATGACTGCCGTGTATTTTGTCAAAACATTCCTGTGCGGATTTCCCGGGAACCTAAATCACAAAAGTCAACCTTAAAAGATGCTAAAAGTCGGCATTATGGAAAACAATATATGTGAATTACCAGTTTTGAAACCTTTTTCCAGAAGTGTGGAGTGGGCTTTGCTTCTATGTAAGCTTTCTCCAATGCGGATTCTTGATCTTTAGTCCATCCTTGAGTCAAACCTTCGGTGTTCTCGAACTGATTTCTTGTTCTTTTAGGACAGATGTTTTTTCTTATTTTGTTATTATTATCACTCCTGTGGATAGGTTCTTCATATACTACAATTGCAGTGCAAACAACATCTGCATTTGTGCTTTTATCTGCATTTTTTCCCAAAATTTGGTTTTCTGTGATTGATAGAACCCTTTCATTTCTAGCATCATCATCAAATGCCAATGCATCAACATCATTATCTACATCTTTACAACAAGAACTACTTGTTACTCGATTCTTCAATTTTTCTACAAATTAGACTTGACATTATTACTGTAGAAAATAGCAAAATTGTAATTGCAATTTAGTGAATTAGGGTTTTCGACTACAAGTCCTGGAACCATCCAGAGCTACATAATTTTCCTAATTCGAGTAACTAATTGATTGAAATTTTAACACATTGCCAATTAAAATGAAATCAGAAACAAAAATGCTTACTGTATCTCTGATTTGAACTGCTTGACGAATTTGCAGCATTGCACTCATCGGCAAAACGATTCAGTCTTGCAGATTTTGTTAACCTAGCTTCCGAATGATCACCAAAGGTTTGTCTGCCGTTACGAGATTTATCATGTTTCTGCGAACATTTTTTTGACCTAGAAACCTCCTTCTTTCCGGTCAAGGTAAGAGGTGTCGCTGAAGAAGGTAAACGGGTCCTCCTTCGTGGTTCCGGATCAGGTGTTATCGGGTTTTCAGGATCCACGAGCACTATTTGGAGAAATCTCGGCGATCTTCGGAGGGGAATAGCTGGCGTCGGCTCTTTCTGGTCGGATTTTCTCCGGGGCATATTTTGACGGTGCAGGTTGGATTCGGAAGGTAGACGAAGGAGTGCAAGAGGGAAACAGGGGATTCAAACTTCTGAAGCGAAGCCCATAATATGTGGGCTCAAGATCATTTAAGCCCAAATATTACTCATTCAGTTATTTCTTCTTTCAAGCCCAATTACATACTGATGAGTGACGTCACTGTTTTCAACCTATCTTGAATAAAATTGAATCTCGTGTTACGAATCATTACTACAACAATATCTAATCATGTCAAAAGTAGTAGAGTATAAGAGAAATGAGATGTAGACATTTATACGTCAGTATATATTACGAATAATTTATGATGATCATAAATGTATAGTTAGAAATTGAAAAGCATATTACTATTTTCACATCTTCATTAAAACTTACGTCACTTGGAAGAGATTAGAGATTTGTGGTATGAAGAAGTACAAATTTGTACCAAAATCCCAAGATAATGTTTCAAAGTCATGAGTGAAATTTCATAAAACATGAGTAATTAGTGAAAAGACATTGGCTTTTTAAATTCCATCATTGTTACCTAACTTTCTGCTCATATATGGATTCCCACTTTGAAAAGGAATTGCTATTGAATTAATTCTTGTAGGGTATGCTATAATTACACTCATCTGCAACTAATTTGTTGCCTCTTGTTTTGGATGCCAGTACCTAATAATCTTTCAAATCAATGTGTTCTTTATAGTATTTCTATTTCAAAATAAATTCAATTTGATATTTGATTTGATATATATTTACTTCTTTATAATTTATTTTTTTTAAAAATATCTAAAATATCTCTAGGCAATGAAAGGTGCACAAAAAAAAAAAAAAAAAAAAAAAGTGATGAATACGATTATTACTATTTTGTTTCAATAATTATATATGCATTGTATATTCAATGTGATATGGAATACGATTAAACCTTGTAAAAGGCATCTTTCTTTTAGAATCATAAACCATGTTTAAGGAACTATTAGTTGCATGATATGTTGGCCCCTCATGTATTCCTTAAATAATATACGAGTATATGACGTCCTTTAAATTTATACTATAAAATATATTGTTTTATACCAAATTTTTTCAGATTATCATCCTACCTATAATCACATTTTTCATAATTACATTTTTTAATTTAGACACTTATATTATTCAATTGGGTAGCAAGATAAATATGAAGATATTGTAAAAAAAAAACCATATATCAAAAACAAAATAGCAAGCTCAATAGATATAGATAAGGCTCGTCCCAACGAGGATTTCGGTCCCCTCGTTAGCTGAAGTGAAGTGAAGACTTCTTCCCCATTGATACAGGTCTTCAGTTAAATGGCGTCGGTTTCACACTTTGGCTAGGGGAAGAAGTGAGGAAGAGTAGGGTGGGTGTCATTGTAACACACCAATTTTTTAAAATAATTTAAACTTTTTAAATAAATAAGTTTAATAATTAAAAACCCACAATAACTGAGTTATGGTTTGAATAAAACATTTGAATGATTACAAGTGCTAAAAATCGGTGTTACAATAATATCAAACCTAAGTCTTAGGGAATCAAATGGTACAACGAGCGTAATCATCCAATATTAACACTACGGGCCGCCTAATCCTTAGCTCCCGAACCTTAGTACATAGACATGAAAGAAAACGTAGTACGTGAGACAAGATTGTCTCGTGAGTAACATGGGTTTTAGACCCGGTTATAAACATTTACAATTAAATAATATTTAAATGAATATCAAATTGCACATGAGTCAAACACAATCTCGAGCTTGCCCTAAGCTCACACATACGCAACGGGTCATCCCGAGCAACTCCCCCGATGTGGGTTATCATCAAAAGATCTCATGGTAATTGGGGTTTCCCCAAACTTACCGAGATCATCACTCCCCCGTCTCGCGGGTTAGCGTAATCCCCCTTTTTATTATGAGTTTTATGGAAAAACAATTTCGTGTTTAAAAGATGACATTTTATATTTTAACGCAAATTCTCATAATGGTCTATACACGTTAAATTTAAATAACATAGAACGAGACGTTTATCATATAAGTAAAAGATCCAAGAGTAACTTGAATCAAACTTATCTTTGGCATTGTCGTTTGGGTCATATAAACGAAACTCGCATAAAGAAGCTCCACGATGATGGAATTCTAGAGCCAGTTGATTTAGAATCATATGCAATATGCGAAGCTTGTTTATCTGGCAAGATGACAAAAGACCCTTTCAACCATTTCAATGAAAGGGCAGGCGAGTTGTTAGGGATTATACACACAGATGTGTGTGGACCCTTTACTCCAGAAGCTAGAGGAGGATACCGCTACTTCATTACCTTTACTGACGACTTTAGTATGTATGGTTATGTTTTTCTTATGAGACTAAAGTCTGAAAGTTTTGACAAGTTCAATGAATATCAGAGGGAAGTAGAGAACCAACTAGGCAAGAAAATTAAGACACTTCGGTCTAACCGAGGAGGCGAATATTTGAGCCAAGAGTTCGACGATCATTTGAAGGGATGTGGGATTGTTTCACAACTTACACCTCCGTATACGCCTCAGATGAATGGCGTATCAGAAAGGAGGAATCACACCTTGTTAGACATGGTACGTTCAATGATGTGTCGCGCTCCACTACCACTATCATTTTGGGGACATGCAATGGAGACTGCAGCATTCACACTGAATAGGGTTCCGACCAAGTCGGTAGAAAAGACTCCGTTCGAGCACTGGACGGGGAGAAAACCTAAGTTATCTTTTCTCAAGATTTGGGGTTGTGAAGCATACGTTAGACGTAACTTCACAGACAAACTAAACCCCAAGTCAGATAAGTGTATCTTCGTTGGAAATCCAAGGGAAACCTTAGGATACTATTTCTATCATCAAGAAGACAACAAAGTCTTTGTTGCTCGGAAAGGTGTCTTCTTGGAGGAGAAGTTTCTAGGAACTGAAACTCCAAGAAAAGAAATAGAGCTTCAAGAAATTGAAGAGAACGAAGATCCACCGACGACTTTAGTCGAACCAGTTGTTCAACAAAGAATTGTTGATTCCCAACCAGACCCACCGGTTGAGGAAGAAGAGACACGCAATCCGCGTAGGTCCAGTAGACCACGCCAAGAACCAGATAGGTATCTTGGATTCATGATCGATGAAGATGATGGAAGTCTACTAGAACCATTAACCTACAGCGAAGCTGCTCACGGCATAGAGTCTGAAAGATGGATCGAGGCTATGAAAGCAGAGATGCAATCCATGTATGACAACCAAGTTTGGGTGTTATCAGACTTGCCACCACAGTCACGAGCTGTTGGATGCAAGTGGGTCTTCAAGAAGAAGACTGACATGGATGGAAAGGTGCATACTTACAAAGCACGACTCGTTGCGAAAGGTTTCACGCAAACACATGGTGTGGATTATTCTGAAACCTACTCGCCAGTCGCTATGCTTAAGTCTATTAGAATTCTTATGGCCATATCAGCATATTACGACTATGAGATATGGCAAATGGATGTTAAAACCGCCTTCCTTAACGGGGAGTTGAAAGAGGACGTATTCATGATACAACCGGATGGTTTTACTGATCCAAAGAATCCTAACAAAGTATGCAAGTTGCTAAAATCCATTTATGGATTGAAGCAAGCATCTAGAAGTTGGAACTTACACTTTGACAAAAGAATCAAAGAATTTGGTTTTGTCAAGATTGAGTTCGAGGCATGTGTCTACACAAAATTCAGTGGGAGCATAGTAATCTTCCTAGTCTTGTATGTCGATGACATACTGCTTATAGGAAACGATATACCAGCATTACAAGGAGTAAAATCGTGGTTAGGTAAATGTTTCCAGATGAAGGACTTGGGAGAAGCCGCGTTTATACTGGGTATAAAGATCTATAGAGATAGATCTAGGCGGCTTATTGGACTTAGTCAAAGTACATACATTGACAAAGTACTGAAGAGATTCAGTATGAGTGATTCCAAGAGAGGACTCATTCCAATGACACATGGCATTACACTGAGCAAGGCTCAGAGTCCCACATCTAGCAAGGAAATAGCTAGGATGAGTTTGGTTCCATATGCTTCGGCAATTGGATCAATAATGTATGCCATGTTATGTACTAGGCCCGATATTGCTTACTCCATAAGTCTCACGAGCAGATATCAAAAGAATCCTAGTGAACCCCATTGGGTGGCTGTCAAGAACATTCTCAAGTATTTGAGAAGGACGAAAGAAATGTTCTTGGTCTTTGGAGGTTCGTTGGAAGAATTGCGTGTAACTGGTTACACAGATGCAAGCTTCCAAACCGACAGAGACGATTACAAATCTCAATCGGGATTTGTCTTCACACTAAACGGAGGAGCTATATCTTGGAAGAGTCAGAAACAAGATACGATAGCAGATTCGACTACAGAGGCTGAATAAATTGCCGCAAATGATGCTGGGAAAGAAGCCATGTGGCTTAAGAATTTTATCGAGGATCTTAGAGTTATTGCCAGTATCTCTAGACCCATCGAAATATTCTGTGATAACAGTGGAGCAATAGCGCAAGCTGTTGAGCCAAGAGAGCATCAAAAGACCAGGCATGTACGCAGGAAATATCACCTCATACGCGAGTATGTTAGAGAGGGTGATATTATAATTAAGAAAATACCTACGGATGACAACGTCGCTGACCCGTTGACAAAACCACTAGCTGGACCAAAGCATGAGAAACATGCGCACGCTATAGGCATGCAGTACCTAAATATTGGTAGCTAGTAATTTTGATTAGATTCATAGACATGTTTGAAATCGATACATTATGTAATAACATTTCGTGGGATTGAAATAGGACGTTTTACGTAATATTTTCACATTGTCTATTCTTAACATGTTTTAAACCTATCCTTGATACATAAAGTTTTTAAGTATCTAAATTGTCTGTGGTTGCTTGAATTTAGTGGGAGCTAGATTCAAGAGTTAATACCATTATGAATATTTATCTATTCATAGTTATTGAATAGAGAAACAAGGTCTGTTAAAATAAATATTCATAGATGTTTACAGAGGTTTGCTAAACATTAGACGTGACCAAAAGATCGAGATTAATTCATGGAGCCTAAGCATGAGTAATTTCGAGTAGATGTCCTCTGACCTGAGACGTTTTGGTTTGAGACACGATGACTTCTGATCTTTAGCATTTATCTAACGTCACGCCGTAAAAGGGTGATCATAAGGAACCTGACTAAGACAGCGGAAGTCGTGGGCAAGATAACGCAAATGTCAAGATGGAATTTGCACCTTCTTTAACTAGAAGAGATATTTCATGGCTGCTCGACGATTAAGACTACTGAAATGCGTGGCCGCGCTCGGAGAATGATTAGATCATACGGTAATCCGTTACTGCAGAAAGTCGAAATCAGAGTCGAGAAAATTCGAGTATATAGAACAAGATCCCTGCTCCATGTCTATTACTCAAATTAAGAAATATCATGATGCGAAAGGAAAATCTGTTAGTGTTATTCATTTTATGAATATTATCTCTGGATGTAAGAGTTCTTATAAGCTGGTTATCCTAAATGTCTGGCTAGGGACCGCTTTAGGCCAACGATGATCAGAAAGTGTTTCTTAACTTGCACAAGTGGGAGTCTGAAGGATTTATGTGCACAGATAAGTACACGTGTCACCGTGTCCAATGTTATAAGACACTAAAGGGTCACACCACTACACACCCAATAATGGACAACCGAATAAAGTAAGTTGTGTGGAATAATTAACTAGTTAAGTTAATTATAAGGAAGAGAATAAATAATAATAAGTTAATTATTATTTGTGAGGATGGTTAAATATTAGGTTAAGTATTTAACGGATAGTTAATTAATAGTTAATTAATTAACTAGTAAAAGTCTAAGGATTTAAAGTGTTAATAGGAAGTTTAATTATGAGATTAATCATAATTAAACTCCAAGGACTTAACTGTAACTTAAGTCCTTATAAATAAGGACTTAAGGTTAAGGCTTAAGGGTTGATTCACTTGCTTAGAGAAACCCTAAACACTATCTCCCTCTCCCTCTCCCTTGGCTTCGAACGAACCCAAAACCCCAAAGGGTTTCGGTTTGGTGTTCGTCGAAACACACACACACACACACAAGTCCTTGTGTGATACTTTGTTGGTACAACGCGGTCTTGCGGCGTGTCCAGGTGGTGCAGTAGAGGTGGATAACTTATTTAGCAATCTAAAGGTAATGTTCATCATCTCCTTCTTCTCGATTTCATTGACTAGTAGAGATCCAGTAATGTGGTATTCAAGTTCCGCCATGTGAATACTACAAGGTTTTCCTACAGTACACATTGATTACAAGCTTACAATGAGTGTTCTACACCCATGTTTAGTCATCTTCCCAAAGATGACATGGTTGGTTGTCCAAACCACCATTTTTACCTAAATGAATCTCACAACTAGCTAGATAACATCAACAATCAAGAAATCTTACCTTTGATGTTTAGATCCTTCAAGATGGTGAAGATCTAAGCTCCAAGACATCAAAATCGCCCATTCTCTCTCTAGAAATCGGCTGCACACTTTGTGGGGTTGAGGAGAATGAGAAAAACCCTAAAAATCGACTTTTTATATAGTCCAGACAGGGCTCCCATCGAGCTCCCATCGAGCTCCGAACGCGAGGTTACGCGGCCTCGCTTATATGCAGCTCTGTGCATTCTCCCACCGAGCTCCCATCGCGACCCCAACACGAAAATCCTCCCATCGAGCTCCCATCGCGACCTCAGCACGAAAATCCTCCCATCGGACTTCTGAATTCCCTGTTCGCTTCCTCCCATCGAGCTCCCATAGAGCTCCCATCGCAAGGGCTGCATGCCTAAGCCAATCTTTTGATCTCCAAACATGTTTCTAACTAAGTTTTGACCCATTTTCGATTATCACGAGTCATAAACGATCCTTTACCTATAATAACACATCCAAGGCTCGATTAAATATTTTACCACATTTATTTCTCAATATTTCCATTTAACTCATTAACCGAAATTTCCGGTCGTTACAACTATCTACCCCTTAAAAAGGATTCCGTCCTCGGAATCTACTCTAAGATTTCCGGTCCACATTCAACCGAGCATTCCGTTCTCATCTACTTGCGTTTAACACGACTGAACCTTTTTCGTTACAATCCAATAACAATATACATTTTTAAACATCCACTTATCCCCGTTAGGCCCAAACGGGTCAAAAATCAATCTTGAGTTGATAATACCCGAACGGGTCAAAATTGCACAACTTGACAATAACACTTTCAATCATTTAACCAATCCGTATATTCACATAGGGACGATATGACACAATTATTACTATTAGCCAATTAATCAAAACGATAGTCAACGTCTAGCTTTGACCAAGTTGTCAACATTGTCTAATTTTTGACTTAAGCACAAAGTCAACCATACTTTGACAATTACCTTTCTCACTAGAGGTTCCATTAATCATCCTTTCCTTTACAATCGACCTTATATTCATGATTCATCAACAATCATATACTCGACTCCCAAATTCGACCCGAAACACCCAACGGTCAAAGTTGCACACTATAATTATTTCCATCAATTTACCATTATCATATACATGTGGGCGATACATTATGTTCTTATCCTCGTCTAACCATTTAAACGAAAGTCAAAACCCAATTTTGACCAAAGTCAACAATCCACTAGTTGACCAACCTTGATTTATGAATAAAGTCAAACTTACTTTGCAAAATTCACATATCCTTTACCAGTGAGACATCACTTCCCAAACTTTTTATTCCCGATTCCAATTTCTATACCTCCTTTCTCAATTGTTTCTCTTTTCCTTGATTCTTATTTCCACAATCGATTCACAATTTCCATCTAAAGCAATACCAATCTCTATTGTTTCTTACTTTTTTTTTTAATTTCCATTCAAACACTTATACATTTACAATTTCTTTCAAATATTCTCATACCACACTTGCAATTCTCGATTACCGGCTTTAGAGCCTCATTCACATCGAATTGTGACCTAACCACTTATCATCCGATTTTCTTTACTCGTCGGCTACCATTAAGCTTTGCTTTCTATAAACATCTCTTCCCATAACTTATATAGTTGTAGGCATCTCCTACACCCACCTATACTTAAACACGAGCCGTGTTTTCAACCCAAGTTCTCATTTGCCATAAAATCATATCAATAATTAATTATATGGTTCTACATACGACATATATAAACATCATAATACTGACACATCTTATCATACTTTAACTATCAAATCAAGATGATCGGAAAGCCTCCAATCCATCAAGACCCAACTGTCACAATGACTGGAAAGCCTCCAATCCAAGGTGACTCATACAATCTTATTAATCGGAAAGCCTCAGATTCAATAAGATCCAAACTTTCTCATTCTATCTTGCATACCATACTAGTATGCATCATATAACTTTAACACTTTCTTACCCAACTAGTCGTATATCTATTCATCATACAATTTATCAGATTCTTTATTCGGCTTACAATTCCCCACATTTTATATAATATTATCTTCCTACAGTTATATGTCTTTCATAGGTCATTACTCCCACTTATACCTTTATACCACACGGTATCCATAATTATTTCTAGTGTTTTCCACCAATTTACTCATTTATCAATCGTCTTTAGTCGATTCATTTTCTCATCATCAAAATTTCCAATCTTTCTTTCACCACCTAGGTAACCACTAGAAATGAAAAGAATGGATATTGTTGGCATGAGGTCGTCAGTTGAATGTCCATTAATTAATGTTTGAGCTGATATGGCGTTGATTTAGCACAAACTGAAGTGTCAGTTGGTGTAACTGTTGGAAGCGGTCTAAGTGATTCGATTCGTGAAAATCTAGAAGAAATCTTTTATTTCAAGTCCATCAAGTCCCAACTTGTTGTAATTATGTAACACCAGACTGCTTCACATAACATAAACATATTTGTTGTATCAGAAGAAATTAGCGGGAGTTTGAAAATTTTGAAAAATTAATCAGGTTTGATTCTCATAGGAGGCCAACATCTTACGAAGCGGGTCGTTGAGTGACCTTGCTTATTGCCTCGACGTGTTGTCCTTAGGGCGGGATCTAGGGTTGATAGCAACCGAAATTTTGGAATCACAATCAATATTATTAAACACGAAAAGTTAAAAAAAATGTTGGAGTTTACTATTTGTCCATTTTTTAAGAATAAGTTCGTGTGGTGGGTAAGTGGAATGTGATATTTGTGAATGATGATTATTTTTCAGGTGATGTATAGTAGCCATCAAGGAGGGTATATACAAAATGTTCCTTATTTGTTGATACTTGTTTGGTCTTTTTGAGTTGCTTAGTTTGCCTCATCGGCTACAGAAAGGTTGCATCTATCTATCCAGAATGGTATATACGAAATGTGTAGTTTATTTTATCGGTACATTATAAGTTATCATTTGTCATTTTTGCATGAAGTGGATTCTCGGGAGAATTCTGTATCATCGTTCATCAACGTATCGTTAATCAACGTATAAATTTCAAGAGCTTCAAATTGTTTTCTAGGTTCTATATGGATAGAGGCCTAGGTTCATCGTCATTATTTATCTTTGTCGTTATGTTGTTATTCGGGATGATAATTTGTGCATTTAGTATAGCTCCTGGCTTGAATTTCAAAAAAAAAAAAAAAAGCTAAGAAAATGATATTGCAAGTTTTTTTTTTTCGTATATAAAATTTGTCCTTTATTTACTATTGGAAATACTTGTGAGTAGTTTTTACATTTTACGAGTAATGATAAATGGACCAAGTATTGACCATTGTAGTTAGTAGGCCCAGTTTCCATGTGATAATGGCGCACCCCTACACAACGCCATCCAGCTACTACCCCCCTTTTAAAACGTTGCTTATCATCCGTACGTTTCGGCCACCAACATTTTTATTTTTCATTCCTTTTCGCTATCTAAAACAACCGGGGATCTAAAGAAAAATTGATAGATGTCATAAGTTATATATTTTTTTTTCAGAAGTGTAACATCCAGTAACAAAAAAAATTAAAAATTTTAACACTATTTTAATATATTATAAAATCTTTCAGGGGTTGCACGGATTAACTCGTGCATCATACTAGATTCTCAATATCTAAAACTAGTTTTTATATTCTTGCAATGATTTTATAAGTAAAAAACACTACTTTGTGCTTAACTTGTCATATTAATACAATTAAAATATTATTAAAAAAATTATATATCTTTGTTTAACAACAAAATGGAGAAAAAGAAATGCTGATACATTATTATCTTTATAATGCCTTTTATTTAAATTATTTTATATAATTGTAGTGTACAGATTAAGTTATTTTTCAACTAATTTAAATTATTTTCTTTAATTATAATGTACAGATTAAGTAAATTGGTAACTAATCAAATATATTTGCATGTCTTTAAATGTCAACTAGGATAATACTTATCCAAGTTATCTTAACAGTAGATGTTAGTTTACAAATATGACGTATATATTTGCAATCCACTGTGAAATGCATACCCTAGTTTCCCGTCGTAAACATATTGGATATATATAAATACATATGTGTGAGACTGAAAGAGAAAATGGAAAGGAGAGGGAAGTAACCTTTTTCCCTTTTTATGAGGGTACAAATATTGAAAAGCCTTTTGTGATGACGATAGTGTTCATACTTTTACAAGACATTTCTTATCAATACTCATTTGTGACCCACATGTAAAGACAACTCACTTGTCTTCAAATTAACTGATGTAGTGTAGATATCCAATATGGGTTATATAAATATGAATATTATCGACAAAGTTGATTACATATTTTTAACTCATAATGTGTGACACTAAAAATATCCTTCCTCGTCAAAATGAGTGAAACTTTTAACTTCATAACAAATTTATGAGTGAAAGTTTAATTTAAAAAAAATGTAATTTAGCGGAAAAATTAAAATTAGAGTTTAGGAGTTTAGTGTTTACTTGTTCTTTATGTTGATGCGGTATTTCTATGTGACAAACTGATGGGGATAAACGAACATGGTGGGCATATCATGTTGTATTCTTTTGTTTTCTCAAAATTCATTATTACTATTATCTAGAAAAAGGAAATGGAAATCACTTTATTTGATTTGATAGAAAAATTAGGTCATGGAATTAAAGTAGGCAACAAAGAAAGAAAGAAGGAAAATGCACCTTTTCTTATTTATTTTTTTAAATTCTACCTAATTCTCACATCTAACTTTTTGTCTTTTAATATCTAAATATTTTATGGAAGTGACTATTTATGAGTGTAAAATTAAAACAAATATAAAAAATAAATAGATTTATTATCCGTATAGTAATTTTTAATTTTCACTGAAATACATTTGACACGCACACAAGGGGCCAATATAACCAACCTACAACTCTACAAGTGGTAGCCATATTTCTGTGTTTCACTATTGACTAATAGAAATGCTGCTACAACTGTTTACCAGTTAATTAGATATCACCGTATATTTCCTGTTATCTGATTGCGATAAACAAAGACAATTGTAAAGCAAATCATGGTAACTACTAACTATGGGTATTTCCTGTTATCATTTGGGGGTCCCTCATCAAATACATTAATGTGTCTTCCATGATCATTTCATTTCAAAAATCAATGATTTAGATTGAGTTCTGCTGGTTCTGTAGCCTTAATTGGTTCTGATTTTAATTCTACACCAAATGATAAATATGAAAACATATTTGTGAAAATTAAAATTAATAAAATCAATTTTCACAAGGAATAGTCATTTTTAGCGTATCACGTTTAAACTGTAGCATATTAAAGATTTTAGTAGAATGTTATACGATCCGCAATTAAACAATCTTTGTTGGATTCCAAAGCAAAAAGACAGAGATAATTATTCCTTAAAAATAATATCATTGCCAATCCAAGAATCATACCAAAATTTTGTTGATTGACAGGAGAAATTTCAAGTTTATCTATCTTAATCGTAACAGATTTTAGACCCGCAAATACCCTAACCAAATCTAGCAGGATTATGATTTAAAAAAAAAGACCACCATTATCATCATAAATCAGTTCTCGTCTCTTCATACAAATGTTTACTTGCGCCTGTTGGGATATAAAACAGATATACACATTCTATTACTGATGCTGCAGTTGGTACTGATCAAAGAATATTGAATTTAGTACTGATGTGGCAGAAAAGCAATATACTAGTGATGCTAATCTTGAAGTTATACTTACTACTGATGATCTGATTTACTACTGATAAGCGTATCTGGAACAGATCAAGTCCGAGATTCTAGCTTAGTTAGTTATAGCATGTATATCTTTATGTGTATTGATTGTAATCGATTCTTAGAATAACTAGGTTAATAATTTAGGCTTCAAGGACTATTATAAATAGTTCCTTACGAATTGTAAACGTACGTGTGTATTGTTCGAAGAATATCAATATACATTGAAGCTTTTTGTGATTACTGTATTCTTGTTATCGTTTTACACAATTACAGTATTCGTTTGTTCTTAATCAGTTAATACAAGTGTTGATCCGCTGCAACTTCTTGTTATTAGTAGATCTGAGTTTATAATAACTTGTTTAAGTTATTAGATCCTGACAAGTGGTATCAGAGCTTTACGGTTCTAGATCTACGAATTAAGAACAACAAAAAGTTTCATACTTTTTAACTCAAAATTGTTAATCATGTCTGATAACAATGAAAGCACTCAGGCCAACAAAATTCCCATTCTCACTCCCAACAACTTTGGGATGTGGAAAAACAGAATCAAGCAATATATGCTTATTACTGATTATTCCATGTGGGAAGTTGTTGTTGAAGGCAACAAAACCGTTCAAACTCAAGTTGCCAGTTCTTCAACTGAAGTCGACAAACTCAAAAATGAAAAAGAAAAGAAAGACAGAGGAATTGAACTCAAAACTTTAAGCACACTTCTACTTGCCATTCCCAATGATTATCAACATCTCTTTGTTGAATATGATGATGCAAAGAATTTATGGCAGGCACTGGAGAAGAGGTTTGTTGCCACCAAAAGCACCAAAAGGAACATGAAGTCTGTTTTGAAGCAAGACTTTGAAAACTTCAAAGGCCAAAAGAATGAATTACTATCACAAGTCTTTGATAGGTTCAACAAAGTTATTGGTGAACTGAATTAAGTTGGTGTTAAACCAGAGAATGATGATGTCAACAGGAAGTTTCTCAGATCTCTTGGTGAAGAATGGTCTATGTATACAGTCATATATAGACAAGGTGATGCTTTGGAAGAAAAAGAGTTGGATGAGTTGTACAATGAGTTAAGAGTGTTTGAATCTGAGGTAAGTTCTAAAACTCCCAATTTACCTTCAAACAATGCTGCTTTTGTGTCTAGTACAGGAACAGGTCAGGAAACTGCAAAAATTGCAGGAGGTGAAGATATAGCAAGAGAATCCTTCTTCACTAGTCATGTGCACACTGCATTAATTAGTGAAGATCTGGAACAACTTAACCCTGATGATCTTGAAGAGATGGACATCAAGTGGCAGATGGCAATGCTGAGCTTAAGAACTAAAAGGTTTCTTAAAAGAACTGGAAGGCAAAATCTGTCTTACAACAAGGAGATCGTGCTGGATTTGACAAAACCAAAGTCAAATGTTACAACTGTCATGAACTTGGTCACTTTGCCAGAGAATGTCCTAGCAAAGATCAAAGATCAAGCTACAACAAAAACAGCACTTCAAACTCAACAACCTTAGTATCTCTAGAAGGACAAGGATATGACTGGAGCTTTCAAACAGAGGAACATGCTCAGAACCAAGCTCTCATGGCCTTCACTGGTTCTACTACTGAGGTACACTCTAAATCTTGCACTCCTGAATGCATTAAAGCATATAAAGAATTAGAAAAACTTAACAACGAAACTCTTGAAGAGATGATTTTAAAGAGAAATAGGAGAATTGAATATAATGGTTGTATAGCTGATTTAGAAAATCAAATTAAAATCTATAAAATAACTGATCAAAGGATAAAAGATGAATTGCTACAAACCACTTATGAAAAAGAACATATTGAATTAAAATTAAAAGAAACTTTGATCAAATTAGAAGAATGTCAAATGGAACTAGAACAGAATAAATTAATTATTAAAAAATTTGAAAGAAGTTCTAAAATTGTTAATGAATTAACAAGTAATCAAACGACTGAAAAAATTGTGCATGAAGTGGGATATCATGCAGTTCCACCTCCAAAGAATTTTATCCCTCCTCTTAAATCAAGCACAGAAAGAACTTTAAATGATTTATAAATAGAGAGTCAAATTGAAACTGAAACCAGTAATGAAACAACTGAGTCAAATGATTCTTCTGATGATGATCAAACAACTGATTCAACTGATGCAAGTTTTCACACAACACAAAGTCCAATTGAATCCCCTAAATATAACTCAGAAAATATACCAAAAATTTTAAGAAGGGGAAATCAAAGAAACTTGAATCAATTAAAAGAACTAAGAAAGCCAGAAGGTGCTAAGTCAACAAAATTAACATGCTTAATTTGCAACAAGGTTAACCACATAGCTAAAAATTGTCACTTCAATCCTATAAACAGTCAAGAATTCAAAGAATTTAAAATCAACAAAGAAAAGGAGAAAGCTTTAAAATTAAAACAACTTGAAGAAACAAAAGCAAAAGAAATTAAAAACTCTCATGTTGAAATTCCCAAATTTGGAAGAACTGCACAAAGATTTGTGCAAAATGTCAGATATAAAAGTCCAAACAGATGTAATTATTTCAAAAACAATGGAAAACAAAATCAATTTTCTAAATATTCAAAGTTTTCAAACACCAGTAGGAATTATTCCAGGTTTACTACTGGTAAAAACCCTAATTACAATGCTGTCTGGTATAATTACAGAAACACTACTGACCATGCTCAAAACTCTTATTACCCAAACACTACTGCTAGATCAGTAGTAAAATATTCAAAAGCCAAATAGTACGGATATAAACCTAGATCAGTAGCAAACAAAAACACCAGTACTAACCAACAACATAAGCACAAAACTGCATACAAAACTCATTCAATCAGCAAAACTTACTCTTCAAAGGATGAACCCAAGACAAAACAAGCTTGGGTTCCCAAAATTAACTAATCCATTTACTTTATGTGCAGAGCATTCAGATCCCTGAAGAAGGAAGAAATTGGCATATTGATAGTGGATGCTCTAGGCACATGACTGGAAATCTTCAAATTCTCAGAGATTTCAAGTCTTTTGAAGGAGGATATGTTGCTTTTGGTGAAAATCCAAGGGGTGGTAAGATTACAAGTAAAGGTACAGTATCAAATGGTAAGATTACGTTTGATGATGTCTTTTATGTTGCTGAACTTAAATATAATCTGGTTAGTGTGTCTCAAGTCTGTGATAAGAAGAACAAAATTCTTTTTACAGATATTGAGTGCATCATTCTTTCTCCTGACTTTATTTTAGATGAATAATTTGTTGTTTTAAGAACACCAAGGAGAAATAACGTGTATTGCCTGGATATAGGGGGAGAACTCATTTCTTCAAATGAGATCAACTGTTTTATATCTAAGGCAAACACAAATGCATCAGAACTATGGCATAGAAGGACGTGTCACACAAATTTTAAAAATATGAACAATTTAGTCAAAAAGAATCTGGTAGTTGGTTTACCACGAAAAGATTTTATGTGTGATCATCATTGTGTTGCCTGCCTAAAAGGTAAACAACACAAAACTTCTCATAAGACCAAAGCAATCAATTCTATTTCTAACCCTTTGCAGCTCTTACATATGGACCTTTTTGGACCTACAAATGTAATGAGTATTGGAAAGAAACAATAATGTCTTGTTATTACTGATGATTTTTCCAGATACACTTGGGTTTTCTTTCTTAAGACTAAAGATGAAACAAGTGAAATTATAAAGAATCTAATTGTCAAGCTGGAAAATACAAGAGATCTCAAAGTGAAAGCCATCAGATGTGATAATGGCACAAAATTTAAGAATACTAATCTAATTGACTTTTGTGATCTTAAAGGTATTGACAGGCAGTACAGCTCACCAATAACTCCTCAACAAAATGGTGTAGCTGAAAGAAGAAATAGAACTATAATTGAAGCAGCCAGATCCATGCTTTCAGATTCAAAATTACCAATAACTTTTTGGGCTGAAGTTGTTAATACTGCCTGTTATGTTCAGAACAGAGTACTAATAGTGAATCCTCACTTTAAAACACCTTATGAACTTTTTAATAAAAGAAAACCTTCAATAAGTTTCTTAAAATCATTTGGTTGTCCTTGTACTATTTTAATTACAAGAGAACAAATTGGTAAGTTTGACTGCAAAGCAGATGATGGAATATTTGTAGGATACTCAACTCAAAGCAAATCTTACAGAGTATTCAACAAACGGCTAAGGATCATTGAAGAAAGTGTTAATGTATCCTTTAATGAAAATTTAATGAATGAACAGGGAAATGGTCCAGATTGGTTATTTAACATTGATAATCTAACCAAATCTTTTGATATGAACTATGATTTTAATACAGGAGATTCAAACAATCAAAATCAACAAGGTAGATCCTCATCATTTAATGGTAGTCAAGACAAGATGAAGTATATTCTAGTTAATATTGATCCCACAGTTAATACCGAGGACAGTAGTAACTCAGATAACCCAAGAAACCTTGATACCAGTAACAACTCAAACTCTCAAGATACTACTGATCCCAGTAGTAACTCAGAATCTCAAACAAATGATGATGAACCAGACAATACTGATGTCAGTAACAACAATGAACCACTAGAACTTAATGAAGAAAACGTTACTACTGACACCAGTAGCAATGAAGAATCTCCACTAAATACAAACAATCAAGAAGAAACATGGACAGATCCACAAATTCCTGAATCCAATGAGTCAAATCTTGACAATCAACTAGTTGTCGATAAAGTTCATGGCACCAGAACTGAAAAGAATCATCCTTTGGATCAAGTCCTCAGTGATGTGAACTCAACCATGCAGACAAGAAGCAAATTTAATTCTACTATAAACTCAAATGTTTGCAACATCAGTTTAATATCTAATGAATGTATGTATGAATGTTTTCTGTCACAGGAGGAACCTAAGAAGATTTAACAAGCCATGAAAGACTCAAACTGGATCATAGCAATGCAAGAAGAACTTCTTCGATTTAAATTACAAGCTGTATGGACACTTGTCCCTCTTCCAAAAGGAAAAAGAGCCATTGGAACAAGATGGATCTTCAGAAACAAGAAAGATGAAAGAGGAATAGTGATAAAGAACAAAGCAAGACTTGTAGCACAAGGATACACACAAGAAGAAGGTATAGACTATGATGAAGTGTATGCTCCAGTTGCCAGAATTGAAGCAATAAGAATTTTTCTGGCATATGCTTCATATAAGAAATTCAAAGTCTACCAAATGGATGTGAAAAGTGTCTTCCTGTATGGGAAGATTGAAGAAGAAGTGTATGTGTGTCAACCTCCTGGTTTTGAAGATCCAGAACATGATGACTATGTGTTCAAACTAGATAAAGCTCTTTATGGCCTTCATCAGGCTCCTAGAGCCTGGTATGACACATTATCATCATACTTACTGAAGAACAATTTCAAGAGAGGTGCAATTGACAAAACTTTGTTCACAAGAAAGGTCAAGGATGATATTCTACTGGTCCAAATGTATGTAGATGATATCATCTTTGGATCAACAAATGATCAACTGTGCAAAGAATTTGAAGAACTGATGCAGATCAAATTCAAGATGAGCTCAATGGGTCCAATGAACTTCTTCCTTGGACTCCAAATCAATCAAAAAACAGATGGTATTTTAATCAACCAATCAAAATATGTCAGAGATATCTTGGAGAAATTTGCAATGAAAGACTGCAAAAGCGCAAGCACACCAATGGAAACTCACAAACATCTACATCCTGATGTTGAGGGGGAGGATGTAGATGAGCATCTTTACAGATCAATGATAGGATCTTTGATGTATTTAACTGCATCAAGGCCTGACATTATGTATAGTGTTTGTGTATGTGCCAGGTATCAAGCAAGACCTAAGGAACTACACTTGCAAGCAGTCAAAAGAATCTTTAGATACTTGAAAGGCAAACCTTCTCTTGGTCTATGGTATCCACATGAATCACCATTTGAACTCATAGCCTACACTGATAGTGACTATGGTGGTGAATGTCAAGATAGAAAATCTACTACTAGTGGATGTCAATTCTTTGGATCAAGATTAGTGTCATGGCAATGCAAGAAACAGACCAATGTTTCAACATCAACTGCTGAAGCAGAATATGTAGCTGCATCTGCCTGCTGTGCTCAAGTTCTTTGGATTCAAAATCAACTCCTAGACTTTGGTATCTCTATCCTTAAAACTCCAATTTTTATTGATAATCAAAGTGCTATCAGTATTGTAAATAATCCAGTAAAACACTAAAAAAAAAACACATTGAAATAAGATTTCATTTTATAAGAGATTGCAATGAAAAGAAATTAATTAAAGTAGAGAAAATTCATACTGACAATCAATTAGCAGACCTTTTTACAAAATCATTTGATGTTGGAAGGTTCAGCTTTCTGGTTAGCAGTATTGGAATGATTTTGATAAATTAATCTCACAAAAGAAAAAAAACATCTGTAAAGTTTTCTATAATTTTTATAGTTATAAGTATGTTTTACTACTGGTTATTTATTACTACTACTCATGTGTTACACTTACAATTTAGTACTGATAGGGTTTGTCAGTAGAATTAGATTCAGTATAGAAATAATAGTTACTTCTGATGTTTCTACTACTGACACTTAGCTACTACTGATCGACAGTTATCTGTGAAATACACAATTTACCATACTGACCCTCATGAAAATAGCCGTGGAGTTATTATTCGAAGGACATTTTGGTTATTTTGCAGGTAAAATCGAAAAATATAAATAGCGGATTGTGATTAGTTTAGCATTATCCTCTCCTCGATTCGATAAAGCCTACGCTAAACCCTAAAATCCGATCAAAACCCTGCATCAGTATCAACTAAATCAAGTTCACAAAACCGAAATTCTTACAAAAACGACTGAACTTTCTGAAAAATTTTCATCACCAAAGATCAAAATCATTCAATGGCAACCCTAACATCTCTCGAAGTCAAAACCGATCTCAAATATTCAGAATTTCACAATATGTGTGCCTTCTTGAGAAATCCAGATGGCACAAGAGACTTTCGACCCATAGTTATGTTCTTGAAGAACTCACATATAAGGTTTGCTCTCACCATCAATCCTAAGGCCTATCAACAACATCTTGTTGATTTCTGGGAGAATGCTGAAAGAACTGAAGATGCACACACTACTCAAATCAAATCAGTTGTAGATGGAAAGTCCATTGTCATCACTGAACAATCCATCAGACACCATCTTCAACTCAATGATGAGTCAGGTATGATTTCTTTACCCAAGGAGGATCTTGTTGATATTTTACAAAAGATGGGGTATGAAGGAAGACTAGATATAGTCACATTTCAAAAGGGTCTTCTTTCACCTCAATGGAAATATTTAGTACATACTATTCAACATTGTATCTCTCCTAAAAGGAGTACTTGGAATGAATTCAATAAATTAATAGCATCTGCTGTTGTTTGTTTGAGTACATGACAAGTATTTAATTTTTCAAACATGATCTTTGAAGGAAAGCTTGGAAATTTATCATCTTCTAAATTTTTAATGTATCCAAGATTCCTAACTCATATTATTAACTGTGAAATACAAAATCTTTCTACACCTAAAAATATTTTTGTTACTCCTGAATTGAACAAAAAGGTGTATTCTAATATGAGAAAACAATTTAAATTTTCTGGAAAGGTCACTCCTTTGTTCCAAAACATGATCTATGATCAACCCCCTATAGGAGAAGGTTCAAGTCACCCAATTGAACCCCAACCCACTCCATCACCCTCAAATGCAGCCCAAACAGAACTCCATGAGTCCACTCAATCACCCATTCAATTAGATGTCCTGAATGTGTCCCAGGTACATGATATTAATCCCCAGAGTGCTACTCTTCACTCTGAGGAAGACCAGACCATAGCCAAACATATTTCCAAAACTTCTAAAAGGAAGAAATCTTCCTTAAAGGACACCAGGGGACCAATTGAGTCAAACCCCAGACTCCAGGAGTTGTCATCCGAGGAGGAGAGAGGGAATGAGGAAAGGGCTCTCACTACTGATATCCCAAAGGTGGGTGCACAGGCTAGTGAGAACATAAATAGGACCCAGACCTCGGCAACTCTTAGTGATGACTCATCCTTTGAGGCAGCACTAAGAGGACCCCGGTGCCAAGAAACCACAAGGGGGGCACTACTGCTTCTTCTAGGAAGAAGTGAGTGTCCAAACAACCCATTTCATCACCAAGAAGTGATGAGGGTAGAGAGCACCAAACTGAATTGACGGATAGGATGGAAAACCTTAAACCAAATGTACCAAATGAGCCCGATGATCTTGCTAGATGGAGTGAGGGCAGTATAAAACAAACTAAATTGACGGATAGGAAGGAAAACCTCAAAACCACTGTACAATACTGTCTGAATATACTGAACAACCAAGGGAAAACCATGACCTATATGAAGCACTATATTAATACTTTGAACAGAAGACAGAAGAGGTTCGAGTATAGGCTTCAAAAGCAATCAAATTTGATCAGAAAATTACAAAGGAAGATTGCATATAGTGAGGCTCAACAGGTTGAGATCACTAAGGGGGAGAAAGATCAAATTCAAGGGATGATTGATCAATCCATAGCAGCAGCAGCCCTCCTAAATCTGAAAGAGGTCCCTGGTGAATCAGGTCAAAACTTTGATGAAGACCTAAATAATGTGATGAAAAGCATG